>CM072997.1:136303735-137503735 GCA_037038555.1 Rhynchonycteris naso | reverse complement strand
GTTCATGAGAAATATTGGTCTGGAATTTTTTTTTTGTACTTTGTCTGATTTTGGTATCAAGCTAATACTGGCCTTACAGAATAAGCTTGGGGGTGTTTCCTTCTTTTCTATTTTCAGATTTTATGTAGAATCAATGTTAGTTCTTTAAATTTTGGTAGAGTTCTCCAGTAGAACTATGTAGGTCTGTAGCTTTTTCTTGTGGAGTGGTGATTTTTAAAACTACAAATTTCATTTCTTTACTAGTGATAAGACTATTTAAATGATCTACTTCATTTTGGGTGAGTTGTGGTAGTTTATGCTTTTTGAGGAATTGTTCCCTTTCATCTAAGTTGTCCAATTTACATGTGTAGAGTTGCTCATAGTATTCCCTTATTATCTTTTTGACATCTGCAGAGTCTGTAGTGATATCCCCTTTTAATTGTTTGATATTGATAATTTGTATCTTATTTATTTTTCTTTGTCACTCTTACTCAAGATTTGTTCATTTTGTTGATCTTTTCAAAGAACTAGTTGGCTCTTTTCATGTTGACTATTCTATTTTATAATAATGTTCTATTGTTTCTCTTTTTATAAATTTTATTGATTGGTGCTCTTATCTTTATTATATCCTTCTGTTTACTTTGGATATATTTTGCTAATCTTTTTCTAGCTGCTTGAGATGGGGCCTTAGATTATTGATCTGAGCCTTTTCTTCTTTTGTAATACATGCATTTGTGATATAAATAACCTCTCGTTATCAGAGGGAAGAGGTGGGAGGAGTAAAGGGGGAAAGATTTGTGTGATGGGTACACAATGTTATATACATATCATTATCATATAAATGTATACTTGAAACCTAGATGATCCTATTAACCAATGTCACCACAATAATTTAAATTTAAAAATATTTTCTCATATTGCTTTAGGTGTGTCCTACAAATTTTGATATGTTGTATTTTCATTTATTTTAAAATTTTTCTTTGAGATTTCTTCTTAGACTCAGGAATTTTTTATAAGTGTGTTGTTTAGTCTTCAAACCACACCAAGTGCATTGACTGTGGTGCAAACAGATGCCAGCTGAGTGGCAGAGCTCCCAGGATGCAGGGAGACCAGCTCTGAGCAGTTATTCCCAGTGCCCGTGACTCTGCTTGGGGTGTGTGTGGGTGGGGGGAGGATGCACAGTAGGAAGTGACTGCCAATGACTGCTCCCACCTGGACAAGCACCAGTAGCCTTTGGTTCCAGAACCTCCCAGAAAGATGAGGACCCTTACATCTTTATTCCTTCTACCCCTACACACAAACCGATTTTCTTAGAAAGCCAAGGAAGCTGCCAGAAACCTAATAAGGGTCTCTGAAAACAGTGTTTCTCCATTTGAAAAATAAATCATGTCTTTAAAAGCATTAACTCCATGGAGAATTAAATGTAATGAACCAAATTCAATCTCTGCCAAAAAGAAAAACAAAATGTTATTTAGTTTCCAAGTGTGTGAAGATTTTCTTGTTATCTTTCTGTTACTGAGTTATTGTTTGATCCTGTTGTGGTAGGGAATAGCTCTGCGTATAAGGCTTTGATGACTGGGACTCACCCAGACTAATTTCATCAGGATCTTGGGACAGGTGTTCAAAGGGAGCCAGTGTAGGACTCTCCACATGATTACTGTTCACTCAAGACTGGGCAGTGCTGGTCTGAGGGTCCAGGCGTGCTGTCAGGTTGTGAGACACATGAGAAGGTAGCTGAACTCACAGGGCTTCAAGTTCTTTGCCCCCCATCTCACTGGAGGGGCTCCTTTTTTCTGACATTGGTTTGAAAAACCACTGTCCCTGTGGTATGGGCTCTTAAAGACATTTGGAAAACAGAACTTTTTTTTTTTAAGTGAGAGGAGGGAAGATAATGAGACAGATTTCCACATGCACCTAACTGGGATCCACCCGACAACCTGTCTGGTCTGATGCTCCAACCAATCTAACTATTTTTAGTTCCTTAGGCTGACGCTCAGACTAACTGAGCTATCCTCAGTACCCGAGGCTGAAGCTTGAACCAATTGAGCCACTGGCTCTGAGAGGGAAAGAGAGAGAGAAGATGGAGGGAGAGAAGCAGATGGTTGCTTCTCATGTGTGCCCTGACTGGGAATCCAACCCAGGACTTCCATATCCCTGGCCAACACTATCCACTGAGCCAACAGGCCAGGGCCAAGAAGCAATTTCTAGTGACAGAATGCAAATCTCAGCCATCCTTCACTGAGCAGCTGATGACTCCTGGGCGTGAGCATTCATGGCCTTTCAGAGGCCACCCTTTAGCTGACAGTTGAATAGAGTTCTTGGCCTTCTGAACTCGCCCTCTGTAGTTATTTCTGAATAACAGAGCACCCAACCATCCGCCCTGGGCTCAATGTGCTGGGCTCGGTCCAAGTGGAGAAATGAGTTGGCTCCAGTCTCCACTCCTGTCCAGCCAGATCCACTGAGGAAACCAGTGAGACAGATTCAAGTGGTCTGATGAAGCTAGGACATTCCCTAGCTTCAGTGATGACAGTTTCATCTCCTAGGTGAATTAAAAGGTCATTTAAAGACTTGATTTGGAAGAAACTGGAGTTTGGATTCTGGTTACAGATAGAAATAAATGTATTCAGAATGTAAACTCGGTCCTGGGGCCTCTTCCTAACTGCTGGTAAGTTAAGGCAGCCTGATTTTGCTTAGGAGACGTCTTTACGAGGAGACATGATGAGTGCCAAAGGGGCACTAAGGACAGGAACTACTGGATGAGTATGACTACCAAAGATTTCAGAGATGACACTGTTGGTAGAGAGACAGCATCTAGGGGCATGGAGGACACATAGCCTCTTCCAGCCCTGTTCTTCAGAGCTGGGTGTCTACCTTCCTCTGTCCCTCCAGCAAGGCCCTGCCCTGGGGTGAATGTTGGCTCCTTGTCCTGTGAAGGAAGAGTGAGGGGAAGTTCTGGGGAAATATGTTTAAGTAGCTTGGAGTCAAATTCCATATCCCTTTGCCCTGCCACCAGTTTAGCAGGCCCTTCTGATGAGGAACACAACAAGTGGGAGGGGTGACTTCTCTCAGTCCCTCTAGGAGCACCGAGACTCCTGTGAGAGCCTCCTGCCTGTCAGTGGTCTGGAAACAGGTCCTGGAGAAAGATCCAGGTAGGTGTCCTGCCAGAACAGCAATTTGGTGCTCACCTTCGACAACTCCACATACATTGGCATACACATCCAGTATCTTTTTCCTTCGGCTTTGAATCTACGAAAAAAGTTAAGAGGATGTTAACTTTCAGAAAGGGGGAAATGGTAGCAAACAATGAGCCAAGTCCTCCTTCTCTGTGTCAGCGGAGAGCTGCTCTTCTGATTTCCAGTCACAGATGTGAACCCAGTGCTCACACATCTTACCCCTAATTCAGAGAGAGTGCCTTTCTTTGGGCTTCTTAGGCGCCCTAGACACACCTGGCATTAGTCTGTTGGAAGGACAAATGTTCGAGATCCCAGCTTGCCAGCAGGCAGCCAAGAAGTGAGGCCCATGGTAGACAGGTGGAAAAGTCCCAGGCCACCCGGGAACCAATATCTCTCGTAGCCACTCAACACACCTCCAGGGTTCTATGAGTGAAAGGCCCCACCGCATAAGGCACTGGACTGGGCAGTGCAGACAGGGATGTCCCCATCAAGCCTAGACCAGGTCCAGCTTTTCAACTGAGGACACTTTTACCAAGAGCAGCATAGCCCAGTGACAGTGCTAGGCTGATACTTGGTCAGGCTGCCAGTGACCTGCCTGCGACTCTCAGGCGGCCGAGGCCGGGCTCACAGCACATTATAAGGTGGCAAACCCTGGGGAGCATTTTTACAGGAAAAAATGTGCATATGTCTCTATATTGCTGTGTATTCATATACTATGTACATAGTTATATTTAACTATTATATGTGTGTGTAGATCTAGGCCAGTATGTTACAAAGACTTTTTTCTGTCCTAAGGCATTCCAAGCAATTTTAAGTTTTTGTCTGTGCTTACTAATTTTAATTTTTTTCTATGAAGCTATATAAGAAAAAATAATTTTCTATTTTTAAAATATCTTGCTTTAAAACTGTCACTCCATCTAGGTATCTTGGCCTGGGTTTGTGGGCGAGGCGCCGTGCCCACAGTAGGCCGTTCCCCGCAGCCCGGCCCCTCAGGAGTGGAGACACATGGCCAGAGCCTCACCCCGGTGGACTTGGTGGTGGCGGCTGACCTCTCCCTGGCCAGATGCACCAGAGACAGGAGGCACAGCTCGGGGGGGCCCTGCTTGTCGGGGGCGGGCTCCTCGTCACTGTCCATGCTCCGGCTCAGCAGCTGCTCGTTCTCGGAGGAGGCATCGTTCTCACTGCAGAAACAGGAGAGGTCGTTAATGATGTCTGGAGGATGCGGCCTGGACATGCCCTCCAGGACGGGGACAGTTGGGACACAGAAACTTGTTACTTAGGTTTTTATTCAGCAGCTCCTGGTGTGAGGCATGGCACTCAAGGTGAGAATGACAGCCTGCCCTCTGCCCCCCTCCAGACAAGGATGCTGGGTGCCAGTGGCCCAGATGCCATGTGAGCGAACTGGCAATTGTGCTGAGGTGGGAGTGGTACAGGCTCATCCCTGCACCCCACCCAGTTCAGGAAGGGGTTCCTGAATGTGTTACAGCTTCCTCTATGTCACCTAGAGAGGCACAACGGTCAATCCGGTGTCTTGATGCAGCAAACTGGTGAGATAGCATGGAACTTGTGCCAGCTCTCGGGAAACAAAGCTGCACAGAGCCTGAGCCTGGCTGGCACGGGGTGCCCAAGACTAGGGGTAACCTGCTTGACATGTGCCTGCCATGGGTGAGGGGCTTTGGGAAATCGCAAGTGGGCTCACTGCTCAGGCCCAGGCCCTAGGCATGTGTGTGTTGAAGCTCAAACTCTCAAAATCATTCCAAATATATGAAAACATTCTTTTTTTAAAAAAAATGGGTATCCTGCTTGTTTCTTGTGGTTTACTAATAAATAATAAAGCCCACATTCAACATAACCTTTGAGACAGGATGATGCATAGAAAATGGAAGACGTGGGCGAAACCCATGAGGTTTCAGACCACATGGGAGTCGGCTGGACTGCTGTCCCCACTTGGGAGCAGACCAGGTGGGAAAGCAGCACTGTTTCCAGACCCCCAGTGGCCTCCAGTCCTTTCCCTATGACCTGAGGCAAGGCGGAGGAGAGGAAAGCTCAGTGCCTGGTCTTTTAAACACAACTGTGGAGTATTACTCTTTAACATTTCTGTATGAAATAAACATTATTTTTCCAAATAGGGTCTCCAAATATTTCCTCATTCCTTAGAGGAAACTTAAGTCATAGGCTGTATCCCTGCCCTTTTCAGTGTTCTTTTTCTGCCTCCTCTTGGGATGAGCAGTCTGGAAGCGCGGACGGGGAGAGGCTGAAACAACAAGGGATGAGACGGACAAAGGCTGGAGGAGCAACTGTCTCTGAGAGCCGCCCTAAGGAGCCAAGGCCCCGCTATGTACCTGTGTCCTGTCACCGCAGTCTGCACTCACTACACCGGGTCAGATGTTCACGAAGTTGCTCTGACCACAGGTTCATGGGGTTTGGAAAAGCAATCGTGGGAACAAGAGGCACTAATGAGAGAGGGCCGCTCCTTAGGGCCTGCTGAGGGGAGCACATGCCGTTGCTTTTCTCTCCCACGAGGCGCAGGTTTCATGGTTTAAATTTGCTGCCCTTGTGTCAGGGAGCTTGAGTTTTCCAAACAAAGTAAGTTTGGTAGCTTAGCTTTATAAACACTGAAGTTCTAGGCAAACATCTGGATTTGTTATCATTCCTAGAAAGCAGACTTTGCAAGAGTTCACATGCCCTGGAAAGGTCACAGGCCAGGAACAAGGAGAGGAGGAACTTACCCTCTGCTCTTACTGTAGCCAGTGTGGTGACCTCGTGGCCTCCGTGCCCCCATTTGTGACAGGCATGCGTGTGGGTGGGGTCCTGGGACAGTCATGGAGTGGACCATTACCGTGGGGTGAGTTTTTGGAACCTAAGCAGGACTAAGTCTGAGTGACCATACAAGGGGGTGAATAAAAAGTTTATGTCCCTGCACCCTAGATGTTAAAGCTGGGGCTGATTCCACACCCCAACATGTGTGGTAAATATGATAAAGACTTCATGTGTCGAGTCTCTTCCATAAGAGGCCTTACTTCTCTCCGCATGCGTGTTGTCCTAGAGCCTGCGGAACAGGTGGCCTGGCCTCTGGCCCAACCACTGACTGGGTGACCCAGAGCAGCTGGCAGATGTGAACCACCTGGCCCTGTTGCAGGCCCACAGTGAGGCTGGTCCCCAGGGCCTTGCTCCCGCGGGAGCTGTCCCCAGTACAACCTCTAAGCCAGCTGCCAGGTTTCTCAGTGCACTCCTCACCTGACATGGCCAGCTCCCCATCCTACTCAGGAGCCCTGGACCTGGGGGCTGTTGAGGCTGTGGTGGTTTGACATACCTCTTGGCCGTTTTTGCTGGAGCTGCTGTCAGCTTTTCAAATTCATCCTTCTCAGAGAAAATCACCACATTGTCTGTAGGTAAATGGGGAGATTGGGGGAGGAAGGTGTTAGAGTCGACTCCAGCTCTGAGTTTGTCCTTCCACAGCTCACTTCTCTTTAGCAGACCTGCTTGTTGACCAAGCCACACTGGCCCAAGGATTAAGCACAGTGTGGCTGCACTGACACCCCTCCCTGTGATCCCCGTGCTAAGCGGCAAAAGAGCATAGCCAGTAGAAGGCCAGGCTGCTGAGGTAGTGGTGAAAGGGGCAGGCCACTCCACACTGGAGATAGACATCCACACTTGTGGGGACTGTCTGCAGACCTGGGGCTTCTTTCTTTTCCTCTTCCTTGCTCACTTGGGCTTCCACACTTTTCACGGAGTGGCTGCTGCAGCAGGCTAGTTGGGAAAAGAGAAGGGTGTGAGCAGCTAGGCTCACCAATGGGGTGAGTTGATAGAGTTGTTCAAGGGGGGATCTCGGGGCAGGCATTGGGGAGCAGTCACCTGGGGCGGAAGGCTTTGTCTTCATGATGTAGAACATGATGATGAGGACGATTGCGATGGCCATGATGAAGATGGTGGACATGGCAATGATCAGAGCCGTGGCCAGGTGTCCCTGGCCTGAGAGCTCTGCTGAATTTGGGGAGAGAAAGCACTGACTTAGGGACCATGCATCCCTTTAGGACCATGGCCCCCATAAGCAATGGCCCTGCCACAGGGACACTTCCTAGAGACCCTCGGAATCCAAAATGCTCTCTGAGTCTGAGAACCTAGCCCTATAAGTTTGCTCTGGCCATCTCCTCAGGACCACTCATGGGCTTCCCCTGCTGGTATCAGCCAAGGTAGAGCCAGGTTTCATTGGAGTGCTCTGGTTTGGACTTGCTCTGTTGTTCCTGGGGTACCTGTCCTCAGTTCTACCACTCTGGGAAGCTGGCATGTGTGCTGATGCTCTGTGGGTATTTCAAGGCAATCCAAATCTCCTTGAGGACCTGGGCCTTAAAGACACTTAAACAATAGATGGCAGCCCTGGCCAGTTTGCTCAGTGGTAGAGCGTCGGTCCAGCATGTGGAAGTCCCGGGTTCGATTACCAGCCAGGGCACACAGGAGAAGCACCCATCTGCTTCTCCACCCTTCCCCCCTCCCTTCTCTCTGTCTCTCTCTTCCCCTCCTGCAGCCAAGTCTCCATTGGAGAAAGTTGGCCTGGGTGCTGAGGATGGCTCCATGGCCTCTGCCTCAGGTGCTAGAATGGCTCTGGTTGTAGCACAGCATTGCCCCCTAGTGGGCATGCCAAGTGGATCCCAGTTGGGCACATGCGGGAGTCTGTTTGTCTGCCTCTCCACTTCTCACTTCGGAAAAATACAAAAAATGAAAAACAAAAACAAAAATACCCCCATTAGATGACACTGAGACAGTGCCAGAGAAGAGGAGGAGCCAGTAATGAGGCCTTGCTGCGAGAGACTGTGGACCTTGGGGCTCTCCTCCACCCTCCCACCCTAAGGGACTAGGGAGTGAAATGTAATTACTGGACATAGGTATACAAGTGTTGAGATCAGAGGTTTGTATCAAAGTCAGCAACAGAATTGTTGATATTAAGATCAGCCGAAGCCCAGGAAGCAGCTCCCCTCCTGCCCTCACCACTCCCGCCTGAGCACCACTGCTGTCGCCCTGGGAACGTGCCTTCACTACTAACATGTTCCAATGGGCCCAGGACACCCATAAGGTCATCCTTCCATTGCTTACAGGGATATTACTAACTTTCAGCAACTGCAGGCATTGAATGTGATGAAATTACATTAGGGAGGTGATTTGAAGTAGAGAAAAAGAATGATTCATGGTCATGTCTAATAATTATTTATTTTCTCCCTCTCCAGCATCTCCCCCCCTTATGTCTAAGTGGTTAACTCCAAAAGATCAATACCCGGGCACCTTGCCTACCTTTATGGGCGTGCTGGAGAGGAGAGAGGGTGCTGCTGTCAGCGGTGCTGGGGAAGCTGGCAGAAACCCCAGAGGTGGCTCCTGCACCTGCAAGGAGAACAGCCCCTGAGCACTCCTCAGCATGACTTCAGAAACTCCCACAACAAAACTGAGACACACGGTGTGGCCACAGAGCTACTGGTCTCTAAAGCTTCAGACTGTGAGGGCCGGAGAGGGGCCAAATAATACACACTATAATAAGTTATATAAGGAATATATGCTTATTATTTTAAAAATCTAGAAAAAAATAACACAAAAAGAAGTGAAAGAATCACCCACAGCTTCTGAATAAAGTTGATACCTTGGTGTATTTTTCTCTAGGATTTTTGCATTACACACTTTTAAATAGTTGTGACCAAACTAAGAGCAGGCATGAGCTTGGTCCTCTCTCTAAACTGTGATTCATAAAGCTCTGTGTAAAAGTGTTACTTAGCAGGGATGAAATAGAAACTGACTTGTGATCAGACAAATCACTAAATTGTTTAACTAAAACAAACAAAAAATGTTCTACCACAGAAAAGACAATGATCTAATGGTTAACATTCCTTTAGGGCAGACTTGAATTTTACAGTTAGTAAAAATGATCATGTGTCAAATAAGTCTCTTCTTGTCTTGCTTTTGTCTCTACCAGTTCTGGAGTAACAGGAAGTGGGTTTGTCTCAAATAAGGACAAGTGACATCCTCCCTAAGATCACTACATGTCAGTCTTCCCAGAGCCCAGCCAAGAGGAATGGCACCAATATCTGGACCCTGGTCAGCAAGCTTCTGTGAGAAACAAGGGTGTTTTCCTTAACAAAGTTTCTCAAGAGAAGCATAGCCACCTGCTCTGTAAGTGGTGCTTCTTCTTCTTCTTCTTCTTTTTTTTTTTTTTTTTTTTTTTGTGATGAGAGAGACAGAGGGACAGACAGGAAGGGAGAAAGATAAGAAGCATTAATTCTTCATTGTGGCTCCTTGGCTGTTCATTGATTGCTTTCTCATATGTGCCTTGACCAGGGGGCTATAGCAGACCGAATGACCCCTTGATCAAGCCGGTGACCTTGGGCTCAGGCTGGATGAGCCCGCGTTTAAGCTGGTGACCTCAGGGTTTTGAACCTGGGTCCTCTGGTCTCAGTCCAATGCTCTATCTACTGCGCCACCGCCTGGTCAGGCTGTGAGTGGTGCTTCTAAAGCCACTTGCACACAAAGCTTGGGGAAACCCAGGAGAAAGTGGCCACAGACAACTGGGTAAGGCAAGTCCTGCTGAATTATGCATACATCCATGTCCTGTAGATACGGAAGGTCACAGCAAAAAGCAAGGTCAGAAACTATTGATCCTCACACCTTTGAAAACAAATAGAAACTAAAGCTAAAATAGGGTGGTTGTTCAGAAGGGAATCGATTGAGGACTGGCTCCTGGTATCATTCTCATTCTGCATTTCTATTATGTCATGTTTCAGGGTCAACTGGTTGCTGAGGTTGGACAGGAAATTAAACTGTCTCAGGTGTGTGAAAAATGTGATTTGCTGCCTGGGGGGAAAACAGGTTTTTTTGGGAAGCATTGCCAGACATGGAGGCTCACGCCTTCCTCCTACACTGGACAGGGTTTCACCCTGGGACAGGCTGGTAAGGCAGGGATGCTGCTAGTGTACCCTCCTGCTGCCCTTCTAGCTCCTGCTCAGAGCAGTTTTCCATGTTGTTTAAAACACTCCACTTCTTGAGTCAGAGCTCTAAGAACTAGAGGCGTCTCCTCCCTGGGGATTTCCCACTTACAGAGGCCAGGGACTTCACTTATTGGGAGCTCTTGGCCTTGGTCCCTTCGTCTAGTCTTGTCACCTGTGGTTACATCTCAAACGTAGGTGTGGTTGCACCCAGGCCACCACATCATGGATGGGTCAGTCCTTTCCTGCTGCAGGGCATGATGGGTTCTGTGGATCTGCTTCTTTCCTCCTCTTTTCTCAACTGCTGTCACTGGGATGACTTCTTAACTCTTCCACCAAGAGGGTGGGGTGCTGAGAGGTATAAGGGACAGGAAAGCAGCAGGCCAGCATGAGCTGCCTTAGGGTGACCTGCTCAGAACAGAGCAGTGCTCATCAATGTCCCCAGCCTTGAGCTTGTGTCCCCAGGGTCTTGCCCCTTTCTCTGTAATCACTGGTGGGTGCGGGGCAGAAAGCAGGGTAGTGGGGCATGGGACTTGGTGGGTGGTTGGAAGAGGAATGCTGATGGTAACAACTGGAAAGGGTGGCTCTTCTTTCTTCCTGTCCTGGCCCTTCTAGCACCTCTCCGACCCTGACAAACATCCCTGCTTAGAGACATTTCTTTCTAGAGCATAAATGGCACTCCCCACCCCCAATATTTATGACAAATCTCATAATTTAGATGCGATTAAGTTAATTTAGCCTTTCACTGGGCCTCCGAATTAGTGGCCTGCCAGGGAGGGGCTGGTGGAGGAGGCGTTCCCCAGGGAGGGTGTGTGTCTCTCAGCACTGCTTGTACAAGACTGACCAGGAGCCCTGCCTTTTACTACTCACACCTCAAGCGAATTCCCTTGGAAAGTTCCAGAATGATAAGATTTTTAGCCCTGTTTGCATCGTGCTGGAAGTAGCCTGTCAAACTTTGTCCAGTGACATGAGGAAAAAACAGTATGGGGTACAGCTACAAGGACAGCCAGTTTCCTTTTCAAAAGCATATTGGGCCTGACCAGGCGGTGGCGCAGTGGATAGAGCATAAAACTGGGATGCGGAAGACCCAGGTTCGAGACCCCGAGGTCACCAGCTTGAGCGCAGGCCCATCTGGCTTGAGCAAAAGCTCGTCAGCTTGGACCCAAGGTCGCTGGCTCCAGCAAGGGGTCTCGGTCTGCTGAAGGCCCGCGGTCAAGGAACATGTGAGAAAGCGGTCAATGAACAACTAAGGTGTCACAATGGCAACAAAAAACTAATGATTGATGCTTCTCACCTCTCTCCGTTCCTGTCTGTCTGTCCCTATCTATCCCTCTCTCTGACTCTCTCTCTGTCCTTGTAAAAAAAAAGCATATTGGACACTAAAAGTGAAGCTTGTCTATCTGTTTGGTAAGGGGCTCAAGGAGCTGAAGCCACATAGTCGGGGCTTGTCTGTGCTTGTCTGTCATCTGTCTCTCTTGTCCCTTTCTGCCAGGGCTTGCTGGCTGAGGCTGGGTGACAAAGGTTGGAGTTGGGGACACCACTATGCCCAGGCCCGTGGTCTAGAGAAGAACAAGGACAGCAGTCTGGCAGCACACTGACTTATGAAATGCCTTTGCACTTGACTGGCAAGTCTGGTTACACATGGACATCAGCAGACAATGGGTGCAGGCTACTTCAGGTTAGTCGTGCACACTTCCCCCTACCTGGCAGGCGCCGGTCTGCAGTTGGTAGGGGGCAAGCTGGGCTGTGCCTCCACCCTGATTGACTAGACATTTTCCCCCAAAGTGAACTCCAGCTGGTGTCTACTGAACAGTCTGGCTGTTGCGTTCTAGCACATCTGAGGACAGCAGAAAGAGTGGACAGGAGGGCTGTGTGACTAGAGGTCTTCCTCTGGGGGTAGGTGCCCTCAGTAGAACATGCTGACCCCACCATGACCCTGCATGGCATGTTGTCCCACCTCAGGTTCTGCTGTGGTCTAATGAAGATGAACTCAGCACTAACAAAAATGTTTGGCATCTGGGAGGTTTCTTTTGTTCTAATATGCACTGTATCCTTCTAGTTCACGGGGCCTCCTTGAGATAGATCACTGATGAAAATGTTCTCAGTGTTGTTTCCGTTAGGTGGTCAACTGCTGGCTCATCTTACCTTTCTTAGTGCTTGGTGTCCACTTTCAATAAACAAAGATGAAATACTTTACAGTAGAGGTAAGGGAAGGTTGTTGGAAACCATAGTCCCTAAAAAGAGGCAGAAATTTCCACACAAGGTCTCTAATGAAAGGAAAGAAAATGAAGTGTGTGTTTGAGGCAGTGCTGACTGGACAGCTGGCACAAGCAGGTGGAGGCTCTGTGGGAGCACACTCATCTTCCTCAGGAGGCTTCAGAGAACGTCAGCATACGGCTTCATATAGTCACACCTCTAGTCAATATGATGACAAGGTTGATTTAAAGCCTTTGAGGTTTGTTAATCCACAGCATTTTAAAATGTGCTGGTGAGCATTAGAGGTGGCTGTCGTTCTCTGCATATGATAAACAGCTTTGGTTTTTAGGAATGATTTGTCTGTAGCTGTCAATGAGGATGCTGGAAGCTGGTGCATGGGCTCAGCGCCCCCTGCTGGCGGACCCTGGACCGATGGGCAGAGCTGTTAGATGTTGGCTGCACCAGCTCTGACTCAGAGGGGGCTTGCTGGAAAGGCAGTCTTGGACCCTACCCAGCCCCACTGCAGCAGGACCTGCTTCATATCAGCACCTCTGGTGATAGCTGACAGACAGAAAGGCCAGCTTTCTCTGAATTATCTTTAGTCAAGCCTGCATTTCTCCCTTCAGGCAAATAGCTCTTGTGACAGATATCTAATTACACTGAGGAACAAAATTTTTGTTGCATCCACAAAAACACTTGTTCTTACCTAATTCGAGTGTGCTGATCTCAAATCTGACATTAGTTTTTCTCTGTAAGCTACAGTTTTTTTCAATTCAAGATTTTAGGTTTTTATCTCTTGTAAAATTTTCAACATTTAGTTTAACATAATGAGGTAGAATGTCTTCTTGGGCATCATCTTTGTGAAAATATAATAATTTATATAATGCAGGAAATACACTAATACACTAAAAGATACGATTGTATCAGAATTTGTCTACAATTTTGAAATAGAACATATTAAGACACTTATTTTAATCATAAAATTTGCACAAAACTTATTTAAATTCTATTCAGGCAAAAATTTAAATTTATTTGTAGCTCTTGCATTTGTGTACTTGTTGAGGACAATCTCATTTGATGCTCCAGCAGTAGTCTGCTCATTACTAACAGCTCCAAGATTTTCGGGAAATTTATTAAGGTGACTGTTCAGGAAGTGAATCTTAATGCTCATGTTACATCCAATGTTGTGGAAAGTCAACAGCGTTCTTTGAACCAGAAGTTCATAGTTTTCTGCTTTTTCTGTTGCCAAGAAAGTTCTTTTTAACTGCCACAAAAGACTGTCATGCTGCTTTCCCCTCCTTATTCATCCTCCTTGCAAATTCTTTGTCACGTATGAGGGTTCAAATTTGAGGTCCATCGAATACACCGGCTTTTATGTTCTCGAAAGACAAGGCAGGAAAAGCAGAAATAGTATGTTGAAAGCATTCACTTTCTCTATTCAAAGCCTGAACAAACTGCTTCATTAAGCCAAGTTTGATGTGAAGTAAGGAAAAATGATCCTGTCTCAATTAACTACAGGTTCATTCACAGTATTTTGCATCCCTATTTCCAGAACTTCACGTTTCAGGCACTCCTTCTGTGTCCAGTGTTTCTCCTGAGCTCGGCTGTCCCACAAACACAGAAAGCAAGGATACTTTGTGAAACCTCTCTGTTGTCCTAGCAGGAAATTTACCATCTTAAGATCCACACAAATGATCCAGTTATGCTCCTCATACTTCAGAAAGTCAAGGACAATTTTTATGTCATTATAATCTTCTCACACATGAGTTGAATAACCAATTGGAACTGCTGCATAAACATTACTGCTGTGTAGGAGAACACATTTCAGACTATTTAGAGCTGTCAAGAAATAGCCGCCATTCTGTTGGACTATAAGTGGTAACACCTACCTGGCTGAGAAGACTATTGATATCATGACAGTAAACAAAGTGTTTGTCTTTGGAAAAACAGTCCACAAAAATTTGTTCACGCTTCCTGAAATGGGATACTTTAACTGACCAGTAAAGTACATTCTTTTCTTGAATCCTAGAGGCTAAGAACTCAGCTGCTTTCTTTGATAGGCCCAAATCTCTTACTAAGTCATTCAATACGGGTTGGCTAAACTGCTGAGGGGTTAGTGACTGCTTGGCATCAGAAGAAGACCCTTCAGATTCTACAAGCATTTCCTCATGCATCTTATCAAAATATACTTGATCACCATGTTCACTTTCTTCATTCTTAGAAGAAATCAAACCATTGGAAACTGGAACTGGGAGTGTCTCAGAGTGTGGGATAGGTCGTATTGCTGAAGGAATATTAGGATATGTGATCATATGCCGTTTTTTCTTGCCAATGCCCTTTGTATGGACCAGACAGAAATAAAGTCACTGCTGTGGTCCTTAGGTTCACGCCAAACCATGGGAATACCAAAAGGCATTCTTTTGCATTTTCCTTTTGTCCAGTCACGAAGCATTTCCTCACAATTATGATACACAATATGAGGAGCCCAATTTTTGTCTTGATCGCCAAGGGGAACTTGAAAATAGGTAATATGTGCACATGTCACAAATGATGAAATATTGTGCCTTTGACGATGAAATGTGTAACAGCCACATATATAACAGAAGATGTCAGAACTATTCTTACATTTACGCCTACTTGAAGAAGCCATGATTCAATCTTAAAACAAAATAAGAGGGTGTTTTTATCAGATAATAATATTTTACATTTAAAAACAACTACAACTATGTAAAAATGATGCTTGTAAAACATTAAATTGCCTTGTGGTTATGTTCAATCCAAGAGTTGTTGCCCTTTAACCCCAATTTAAAAACCATTGTATGACATTAACTGTAACAAAAAGAAATTAAAATAGCATAAAAAGTAGAGCATGCACCAAAAATCGAATTTCAGATTTGAAATCAGCAATGCAGAAATATATAGAAACAGTTCTAAAATTTCATGCAACAAAAAATGGAAAAGAAAAACTGTTCCCCAGTGTATTAGAGGAATTCAGCTCGAGGTTCGAGTTTTTGGAGGAACAGCCTTTTGCCAGGAGAAAATGTGTCCAGGGATGGTGACTGCATCCGGGATGACTCAGATCAACAGGGCTCAACAGGCCTACTGAGGAAAAGGAGAGTGAGAGGTTTCACACTCTTCCTTGGATCTTTGCTGGTGGCCAGACGCTTTCAGAGGCTAATCATCTCTTGTCCCTCCCATTCCCCCTCCCATTGACGTAAAATACTCCTGAATTCTAGGCTCTTGAAGGCAGATTTAAGGAACCATCTAATTTAGTGAGCATCTTCTTGATCAGTAAACCTTTCCTTACTCCAAACTCTGACTTTGGGAATATTGGCCCTTTGCAGTGTCAGGCACACAGACTTTGAACCAATAATAATGGGTGTGACATTCAAGTTTGAGAAACACTGCTTTGGAAACAGCTGGTGATGGGGTAGCCAATGTTTCACATTGGAGTTCCATCACATTAGAGTTGAGCATCAGAGGGAACCACAGCATGCTTGGTGACAGAGTGGGATTCTCAGGAAGGTGACTCCATCCTGGGCTTGACTCGGGTCAGTCACTGACGAGTGATAATAAAAGTGTTGACAACGACAAGGGAACTATCGATGCGCCCAGACCTACCACTACCTTACGGATGATGCAGCGCTCCTTCCAACAGTCTTAGATGAATACCCCCATTTTACGGGTAAACTGAAGTACAGGGTTAGGGAGTTGTCCCAAGAGATGCCACTCCCTTTTTCCCTCTCTCATTGTGCCACCTCTTTGTCAGCGCAACTCCGGTCCTTTCTGAGGCGGCTTTCAGGCACATGCAGGGAAAAAACAAAAAACACAACTGAGAGCTATGGTTGCAGCAAGTACAGCTTGCTCTTTGATGCAACTGAAAGTCACCAAAGGGCTTCTTCTCTCACTTCCAAGACGCAGACAATGACAGAATGGAGGCCAAAAGGCTGTACTTGTTCCCTGTGGTCAGCTGGAGCATCTGGAAGAAAGGCCTGAAATTTTTCCAATGGGCAAGTCACAAGCAGGACAGGAGAGGCCCTGTTTTAAAGCCCTTGATTACCCCAGGTATCCCTGTCACACTCCTGTCTTGTATGGAACATTTGTTTCATGCTTTCAATTTTCAAAGTACTTTGTGCACATATGGGATAACTGTACACTGAGAAGATATTTTCTCAATTACTCAGGAAAGAAAACATGAACTGAGGAAGGTTTCTGGCTTACACGGCATTACAATCCTCGAGTACCAGCCAGGCTCTGTCCTAAGCTTCGCATGTGTCTGTTTGCATGAAGATGACAATGGCTCAGAGGCAGGACAAATGGTGACCAGTGACTATCTTCTGGCTTCCCTAAAGCTACTCGATGGTGCTGGAAGCCATGATGATTTTTTCCCATTTCCACAATAACTGTGTTGTGCTTTGCCATTCCTCCTGAGGGTATCTGGATGGGCCACAACATAGTAGCCAACACGGTGGCTGTGCTTGCGGGTGCAGCCTAGTCCAGTGGCACAGCAGTTAGTGAGGTGGGTGTCTGTGGCAGGTGAGGAAACTAAGGACTTTAAACTTAGGCCCTGAAGTTCCAGAGCAAGGCTCATAACCCACATCAGGGTTCTCAGTATAGTCTAGAAGTCCTTGGGGACCTGTTCACTTACATTCTCAGCCCCACCTGAACACTCTGAATCAGAGGCACTGGGTAACTACAGCACACAACTCTCTGAGGAGAATCTTGGCCCTGCACTTCATAGAAGCTGTTATATCTTTTAGGATGAAAGAGCCCAGGAGAAAAAGAGGGCACTTGTACCACCTAGGGCTCATACCTTCAGAGCTAGCAGCCTGCACCCTTCAGCCTTCATATCTGTCACACGCTTTCCCCGTAGTCTATGCCAGGTTTTCCTTGGCTGTGGGTTGTGTAATCCACTATCCACTGACTTAAGCTATAGCATTAGCTCTGCATGGCAAAGGTCCAGGTAAATCACATTAAAACAAAACCAAAGCGGGCTTCTCACTCAGGTGGAGGCAAAGGAGTTCTAACTACTGACCACAGGTTAAGGAAGGGCAGTGCCTAGTCAGCGTGGGCAGCCAGCTGCCAAACTGGGGTCATGACCAAAGAGGTGTCACCCAGTTCCTGGGTTTGCTGGGGTGGGGCATTGTAGAGGCTGTGATCATTATTTTCTTTCTGGCGCTATCTGCTCATTCTTGAGCCGATGCCCTGTGCAGAGGGAAGTAGAGACCCCAGAGGTGGAGAGAGTAATTTTCATGCTCACACTTGAGACCCTGACCCAGGCAGGGCTTAGTTCACGATGTCACCCCACATGGCCTTCTGGTTGCATCTCCCTATTTTCCAGATGGGTAAATAGAAGTTCTATTTTATGTGCTGGCCTCCTTAGGTCTGGTTTCTACGAAACACTAGGAGGCCTTCCTGGGTTCTGGCTTTCAGTTAAGGCATTAAGAGTTGGGGCTTGGGAAGGGGAACGCAGTCATTTCCAGGACCAAGGAGCTTTGCAAGCTCCAGGTATTGCAGAGAACACTGTTTGTGTGAGCTTTCAAACCACGGGGAAGAGTTGCTTCTTTTTCTGGTTCCTTAATAGGAGAAGGCTCCCAGGTGAGACCTTCACCCCAGAGCTGTCTGGGATGGAGCTGGTTTTGTTTCTCCAGAAGACCAGTCATCAATGGCAGCTGACTTTATCACAGCCTTGCTGGCCTCAAGGAGCCCTTGGGCTTCCTCTAACTGGTGAACTCATTGGCACGTGGCAGGGGAGGACCAGCTCAGCTTTAAAGATGCACACTTTCATTACTGCCGGGCTCCTCTATAAGCAATCTGGAAGGAAGGGGACAACCTCTGTCCCCCACCCAGAGCTCCAGTCCCAGCTGAACCTAAAGGCTAGAGGACGTAATGCTTCCCTCTTCTGGCTCTCTTTCCTTCCTCCTCTCACTCTCAAAAGGGAGATCCTTATTCTATTCTCTTAGGTAAAACATGGTGAGAAAATGGGATGGGCAGGGCCTCATGGAGACCCGGGAGAGACAGGCTCCAGTGTGGGCACATCTTCTGGCCTGGAGTGGGAGTGGAGCGGCCCAGGGACTGAACCCCCAGTTTCTTTCCAGCTGCCATTCATCCCTCCTTCATTAGTATCTCGTAAATACACAGGCCCACAAGACCACACCACACACCCTGGAGCAGAGGTCCCTGGCCCTGCCTCATGAACATGCCCACAAAAGTCAAGCCAATTAACAACAACAAATAGCCCAAGGTGAGAGTCTAAACTTGTAAGACTCACTGTTGATATATGCTTCCTGCATTCTACTTCATTAACTGTGACCAATTCTTACACTTCTCCTGGCCTCATCCAGGGAGCCTTTTATTTTTAAAAAATATATGAGAACAATTGTTTAGAGTTCTGTAATACTTTGCAAAATAACTTGGCATCTGTGATCTCATTGTTTTACCCAAGAATTACATGATATGGATAATTCAGAGTTTAGTACCTCAAAATTGCAGAGGAGGAAACTAAGGCTCATAGATGTTATCAGACTTGTTCAAGGTCACTTGTCCAAGGTGACTGACCTAAGTCTCTGACCCATGGTTCAGCTACAGCAAACTGCCTTCAGGGACCTGCTTGTCTGATTGGTTAGGCCATGGGAGCATTTTTGTTTATATTTCACTGTACTTAACTTGTCTCGGTGCCAGGCTTGGCTTCTGTCTACCATATCATGTAATGTAAGGCATCAATACTGAGCCACTATTGTTCAGGTGGAAAGACAAAGTACACTCACATTCCTTGGTGTTGGGAGGTGCCAGGAGGCAGGAATAGCAGACCATTCCGTAGATGTTCCTAGGTCTCTTTTCCAGTATGTAGTAGCTACAGGGAAGGCAAGACAAGACAAAGCAGACAGGTGAGCTAGACGTTACCGCAAGCAAGCACTGACCACTTGGCATACCCACAACCAAAGCTTGATCCGAGTCGGGCCTGAGACAGACAGACACTCAGGAATCAGGAGCCCTGCGGAACCAGCAGCTCATTTTGATTACTGAGATACCTTGGGGGCTTTCAGCTTGTCTTAAAATGGAACCATCTCTCAATATTAGGCCATTTTAGGGTTTTAAAAAGTCTCCTTCTCTTTTTGTTTCCTTTCATCGATGCATTTGTTTAACGTGTGTTCATCATTACATCATCATCAATGTCTTCCACCTGGAATGCCTGTATGCCTGCCATGTGTATGTCCCACTTAGCTTTTTGCGTGTCTTGCCAACCAGGAACCCAGACACCTTTGGAGGAAGATCATCCCCTCAGTGGCTGTCCATCTCAGAGCATGGTTGGTTTATTGGCAGATGTGTCTATGCCTGTGACACTGGGACCTCCCAGTGAATACTTGGTGATCAGCCATTAATGGCACTGGCTGGCAAAACATGGGTATAGCGTTATTTAGAGAGGTCACCACAGAGGGCTTTAGCAATTGCCTGCAGTACAACAAGGTCACACCGAAAATTTATTTGCTTCCTCCTCAGGAAGTACTTAATCGAAGATACCTATATAAATTTATGCAGGGGCCTGACCAGGCGGTGGCACAGTGGATAGAGCGATGGACTGGGATGCGGAAGACCGAGGTTCGAGACCCTGAGGTCGCCAGCTTGAGCGCGGGCCCATCTGGCTTGAGCAAAAGCTCGCCAGCTTGGACCCAAGGTCGCTGGCTCCAACAAGGGGTTGCTTGGTCTGCTGAAGGCCTGCGGTCAGGGCACATGTGAGAAAGCAGTCAATGAACAACTAAGGTGTCGCAACGGCAATGAAAAACTTATGATTGATGCTTCTCATCTCTCTTTGTTCCTATCTATCCCTCTCTCTGTCTCTCTCTGTCCCTGTTAAAAAAAAAAAAAAAAAATTCATGCAGGGGTCGCACACACTTAAAGAAAATGACAATCCCTTTACAGTAACACTGTCTGAAATCCTTTATTCCTCCCCTCCCCTGACAGTGTTTCATTATGTCATTCGAGCTTCCCCACATCCATGTGCCAGCCCCTGATGTGCTGACACAGGATACCCTGCCAGTGAACTCTGCCACGGGGGTCAGCACCGGGCTGGCCACACTGCGGCCCCCACCCTGGGCCTTCTGCTCCTCCGGCCTCACACCTGAGGCGCCTCCCACCCTTGGCTCTGGTGCTTCTCCACTTGCACACTTGTTTTCCATAAACAGACACTCAGCCATGATCACAGGGCCATCTGTCACACCAGGAGAAATCAACCAATAAAGTGAGCTGTCACCGACATTCTCCCTTGCTACAACTCCAAGGAGTGCAAACTCCCGCTCCATCGCTGAGTGTTCCCATAGCTGTTGTTCATCTATTGTATTCGCTGTGCATGCCATCTGTGGACTCCAGCCGCCGGGCCCCGGGACTGTCACCAGGAATGTCATGGCCATAGCCACCTGCCCTTCGTCAAAGCCTTCCATCCTCAGGTCCCTGTGCATCTTACAAACGTTCACTAGCCCACCTCAGAGCATCCCTGGGAGAAGCCGCTGCCACCTCCTGAAGAAGCCTGTCTGACCCTCCTTCCCTTAGAGCCCTCTGTGCTGAGGGCATTGCACCCGGCTGGGGGGCCGGGGACCGGCGCTGGGGCTGCGCCAGGGAGACATGCAGCTTTCTCACATGGAGACGCAGAACTGCCACCGTGAACCTCGAGAAGACATGTATCTATCAAAGACTCCTTGTGAACTGGGCCCGCATTCACAAGCAGTCTGGCAGCCCTCAGCAACAGAGCCTCTTGGGTCATGTCCCACAGAGCCGCGGACGGCTTCCACCAGATCACATCATTCCTCGTTGTTGACTGCGCCCTTATAAAGGAGTTCCTGGTATTGTATTTCAACCAATCGGCTGAGACACCCCTACTTTATTTGCATTTTTACTAACCCATCAGAGCTGCTTCTTAATAACCAATCAGAACACATGGAGCTGACCAATCAGCAGTTTTTTGGGACCATGGTGCAAGATTGAATTCCTCATTTGCATAAAAATGAACCAATCAATAAAAGGGGTGGGGTCTTTATAAAGATTGGCTTCCCCTTTACCCCAGTGGGGCGCAGCTTCAGTGGCCACTGGAGGCTGCTTCTCCAGGTTTTGCCAACTCTTTCCTGGAATAAAGTTTCTCTTTTTACCACATCACAGATTGGGGACTACTGTTGGCATTAGATTGGTGGCAGAGACCTTTTGTTGACACTACTGTTTGTTGCTTCTCTTCTTACCTCCAACTCCAGTACACTCTTCTCTCCCAGATTGTGGACTGTCTCTCTTCCTGATCTGAGAGTCTCTGAGGACCAGCCTTGTATAGAGCTGCATTCCTAGTACCTTGCACTATGTACCAAGGAAGGAAGGTCAGCCAAGTATTGTTGGAAAAGAAGTGAATGAGGCCAAGTGTTTCTCTATAGAAGGTCAAAGCACTGACACAGAAAGGAGCTCCAACGGCATTCTGTACATCTTTCTTCCTTTTTCAAGAAGCAGAACCACAGCTGAGCCCACCCTGGCTAACACTCTGGTGCTGAGCTCCCTTTCAGATGAAGATTCACAGCCATCTGGATGGGTATAGGATACTGGGCTTAGATCTGGGCACCTCAAGGGTCCCTGGGGCCACCACACTGTGCACACCAGGAGCTGCTCCACTGTAAGGTCAGTCAGCTGCCTTTTCCAGGCACACAGGCACCTTCTGGGTCAGGCCAACAGCTCCCATCCTGGCATGCATCACACAGAACACTTTTAAATGTTAGGTTTTTCTCTTTAGGACTAACCTCAACCCCTCATGGTTTAGTTGACCCTTACATCTCTCACTCTCAGCTAGACAGAGGGAGAGGGACTGTTCAACTTCTTCTGCCAACATGAAGCGGTGTTCATTTAGGGAGCTTTGCCTTGCCAAAGAGTATTGGGTCCCTTTGTCTTTCTGTCAAGGTCTAATTTCCTACTCTTTGATCTCAATTTTGACTTTTTTCTAAATCTTTTTTTTTCCCCTTTTGCTTTTCCTTAAGGGTTAAGGCGAGTGACCCAAGACATGATTCAGTTTAAATGTGGCCTCTGGAATCTTCCATATATGTAGATTTCTCCTCAAAGATTCCCTTTTCTCAGGGCCCCTAAGCTTGTAATGGATGCCATTGAACTTTTCAATGCCCAATATTGGCATCCAGGAGCCACCACTGAGTCCTTTGCCCCTGTCCTCCAAGCATCCTAGAATGCATTGTTTGCAGGGAGTGGACATGGTGTGGAAGACAGCCAGCAGGAGCTTCTCCAAAGGATAATGCGATACCCTGGGGGAGGTTATGAAATTCCACCTCTTCTCCTTTCCTCATCTCATGTTCTGTTCCCGGGTCCTCCCACACAGCATTTCTCAAGAGGAAAGCCCCAGGTGCTGCTCATTGTTCAGCCAATGTCTCGACCTCGTACTGGCACATGGCAGAGACAGCAAGGAATGAGAAGAGAGTGCTTGCCAAACCACAAGCAGGGAGCAGGCCAGGGCAGCCTGGTTGTCAGGAAGACAAACAGGAGGCAGTCTGCATCCACAGCCTGGGAACCACAGGGACACGGGAATGAAAACAGCCTTTCACAAAGCCAATGTAGTGAGAGCTTTATTTTGTTTTCAGAACCTCGGGTGTGTCATAGGAGCTGGGAGACCTTTGGGGTTCTACCTTGAGAAAGCATCACACTTATTGGAGCTGGTGTAAAGAAGCTGGGGGCTGGAGAGGAAGTAGAGTCTCCTGTTTTGGTGGCTTTTGGGTTCCTGGGGGGGTTACTTGAAGTCATTTCACAGCACAGAGCCAAACTGGAAATTGAGTATACATCATCCAGTCCGTGGAGTAGTGAGAGGAGCTCTGAGACACGTCTCCTGTGACGTATCCTTCACTCTGCGTGCTCCGGGCCTCGCCCTGTCCTGGGTGCTGAAGGCAAAATGTGCAAGAAGCAGATCACTGTCTTGTAGAGCAGGGAGGAAGTCACTCAAGATTTCAGAGCTGGAAAGACCCTTTTAAGAGAACAGATGCCAGCCTCCCCTCTGATTCTACAGATAGTTGTCTTTATCTTTTGACACCGTCTAGAGGCAGGGAGCTCATGACCATTTCACTGTCAAACTTCTTTCTGGTAAATGTATTGGAACCAAGCAAATTGTCTTCACAGCCACAGAGCAGCCTTTCTGGTGACAAGCTGGCCGCTGCAGACAGGACAGGATATTTACTGCATTGGTCCCCGGGCTTGTCTTTTCTGGCTAGGAACTGTCTGCGGGTCTAAGTAAGAATGAAACAGGTTGCTCAGTGTGCATACTCACTGCCCCTGTCTAGTCATCTGAAAATAAAATCTGGCAGAGCCTCAGAGACCACTGGAGGATGCACATAGGGTTCTGAATGGCAGCTGGGCCAGAGTCAGCAATGCAGATGGGCGAGGCTGTATCTTGCACTGATTCCTCCTCCTCTGTGGAGCTGCCTCTCTGAAGGCTCCTATTTGAACCTGTCTCTCCCACACCATTAGTGTGGAGGAGACTTCTAGACCTGACCTGAGCTCTGCACCTATTTATCCATCTATGTGTAGAATACATTGGTCTGGCTGTCATAACAACCTTCAATTTCACACATACCTCCTCTTGCTTTCCTCTACCTCTCAACCAAAATCAATCCTCCTCCTGTATTCCACATCTTAGCAAATAGCATCACCATCCACACAACTGGCCAAGGCAGACATCTGAGAGTCCTCTTCAGACCTCTTTTCCCAAACCCCACATGCACTTGGTTTGCAATTCCAGTCACTGCTATCTCCAAACAAGTTCTTGAATTCTTCCTCTTCCTCCAATTTCCAAGGCTTCTACCTTGCCCTAGTCCTCACAATTTTCCATCTCATCTCTGTCCCCCAGGTTCCCGTCTCTTCCCTGATCAACACTTTTTATGCTGCTAAGAAGACCATTCTAAGGCCCAGCCTGACTATGTCCTATATCAGCTCATACGTCTGCATAGTGACTTGCATCATCCTCAAGCTAGACTCACATACTCAGCATTATTTTCCAAAGTTCTTCTCCATCTGGCCTCTTTACCTTTCACTAGTTTCTCCACACCTACCTCTTGGCCAGAGGGACTCACAGCCCCACGTCTTGTCAGCCTGCTATCCTGTTTGGGTTTTGGCTTGAGCATCTCCATTTGGAGAGCTCTGTTCCACTTCCTTTTTTTATTTTTTATTTTTATTTTATTTCAGAAAGAGGAGGGAGAGAATGAGACAGAAACATTGATCTGTTCCTATATGTGCCCTGACTTGGCAACCTTTGCTTTTCGGGACAATGCTTTAACCAACTGAGCTATCCAGCCAGGGCTCTGTTCCACTTCTCAGCCAGGGCTCTGTTCCACTTCTTAGGCTGACTGACTTCCACCCTTCCCAGTGTTACCTTCCTGATTCCAACCACAGAGTAATGTCCCTTCCTTGACTTCTAGAACACTGACTTTCTTGTCTCTCTCCTCCACTGCAACGAGAGGCACCATGTCTTCCCTCTTTGTCTCCCATACCCATTGAGGAGACTGTTAAGTCAAAGGTTTACTAATATAAATGCAAGAGCTGTTATGCTGGCTGTGAAGATAAGGTCAGATTCTTACATGGACAGGCTCTTAAGATGAGTTGAAGTTTTGTAAAAAGGATCATTTTCTTTCCAAGGTGAGCATGGCAAGGGGAGAATGCTCTTCCTCAGCACACCTATTGTGAATCCATGAAATTCTGAATATCTCTCATGAACTGTAAATCTCTACCAATTAAAAAAAAATCAAGATAAAGCTCCAGGAGCTAAGTAAGTTATCAGAGACTGATTCTAGCCATCCAATGTCAAGATCCAACTGAATTTCTCTCATTCAATCATGGTGTCTGCAGGGAGTGGTCCTTGGCGGACGTGTGTATCAGTGGGTGGGAACATGTCAATTAACACCTTTCTTCTGGTAGAGACCCTATGACACAGTAACCTCAACAGCTCAGTTAAAGAGTGCTCAGCTAGAGAATTTTTATTGTGTCATATTTTCTAAGCAAATAGTTTAATATCTTCCCTGGTTACAGATATTTCCTATTTTTATCTTTTGCATGCTGAAAAATAAGTTTCTGTGACAAGGTTTCCCTGCTTGCTTTATTCCTTTGAAGGATATGTTTGAATCATACTCTGTGCCAAGGACACTGTCATGGGCTGTCCCTCACATATCTGGATATGTAGGTCTTTAGCTTAAGAGGTGATTCTGCACTAAAGGCAGAAAACTAGGGACCCAAGAGGGAGTAAGCAAATCATCAGCAAGTGCTGGAAGCCATGGGAATGCCTGATTCTCAGTAACAAACTTGAACCAGGGTTAATTTATGTGAGTTTAAAATATTTCCTCATTTTAAAGAGTTATTCACTTTCAATCTATTTCTAGGTTGGTGGGACTGTCTGCTTTTTCTTTATACTTTCTTTTCTCTTATAGATTAATGCCTAGTGTTCTCATTGGGATTTATTCTTATTTTCTTTCTCTGCTCAATCCAGTACAGTGAGACAACATGTATGTACAAAAGCAGGTTGTGAAGTACATTGTGCTATTCAAAACTGCTGCTGCTAGGACCACCACTGTCACCTTCACCACTTCAGCCTCCATCATCACCACAACCTCCATGATCATCATCACCACCTCCACCATCTCCACCACCACCATCACCACCTCTGTCATCTCTACTGCCATCATCACCACCTCCATCACCACTTCCACCATCACCACCTCCATCATCACCACCACCATCATCACCAGCACCAGCACCTGTATCACCCCCTCACCTCTCACCACTGTTCGGTTTCTGTGGAGCCCTTGTGAGCATTCTGTTGTAATGTCACTAGAGGGCGGCAGCAGCAGCTGCAGAAGTGTGGTATTTATCGGGTGTCTCAGCTATCGCTCATCTCAAGAACTTGTTAATGTGTTCTGTCTGTATAAAGGAAGATTTTTATCTTTCTGTCTTTCAGGCTAATTGCATGTGCATTTTACTTTTTATTTTTTTGGGGGGAGGACTTTCCATACATAAAAGAACTATGATAGAATTATAGGTGCTGCATAACTCAAGTATTCCGATCAGTGTTTTTTATCTTCAGTTTTTTTCCAAAATGCTAAAAATACTAAAAATAACACTTTTGGATGTATTTTTACGTTTTTTATTTCTCCAAAGCATTCCACACATGTTATCACATTGTAAGCAGTCAACAAATTTATTTGATTTTAGTAATCAGAAGATACAGTATTATTGTAATGTTATGATGTTCACTTAAAGGGCATGGAAACAGAGCCTGGATGTGCCGTCTGTTTGTGAAAGGTGGTGGGTTTCTAGGTGGTGGCATCCTAGATGCCAGGTTTCTTTATTCCATATGTGTGCCCTCCTTTGCCTAGCTGCCTCTCACAGAATGAGATAAACAGAAGGAGTCATGCTCCCATGCAGGGTTGAGGAGCTCGTATTCCCAGGGGTCCTTACCAATGATACCCTCAGGGGGTTCTGAGCGGTCTGATTGTAGTACTCATTCTCGCCGCAGTTGCAGTATTCTGCGCTAGCTGAGCACATCAGAGACACCTGGGCGTGGTGTGGCAGCACCCCACACTTACCCAGGGAGACAAGGCCCACACTCAGCGTCATTCTCCATGTCTCCTGGCATCAGCACGGTGGCCCGGAAGAAGCCTTCACAGTCTTTGTGGCGCCTGCATATCTGGTAGCCTCCTTTGGAAAACTTCTCTGCTGGGCAGGGGATGCAGCCATAGTCTTCATCCTTCGTACCATAGCCACAGGACTGGGCAAGGAAGAGGACACAAGTGAGTACAGTGGTTGCATCTGCCATAACCAAACTTGTGGCATACCAGACACATTGGGCACACCAGGAGAACTGGGCACACCAGGAGAACCCGGCACACCATGAGCACCGGGCACACCAGGAGCACTGGGCACACCAGGAGCACCGGGCATACCAGACACATTGGGCACACCAGGAGAACCGGGCACACCAGACACATTGGGCACACCAGGAGCACCGGGCATACCAGACACATTGGGCACACCAGGAGAACCGGGCACACCAGGAGCACCGGGCACACCAGGAGCACCGGGCATACCAGACACATTGGGCACACCAGGAGCACCGGGCACACCAGGAGCACTGGGCACACCAGAAGCACTGGGCACACCAGGAGCATTGGGGCACACCAGGAGCACTGGGCACACCAGGAGCACTGGGGCACACCAGGCGCACTGGGCACACCAGGAGCACCGGGCATACCAGACACATTGGGCACACCAGGAGCACCGGGCACACCAGACACATTGGGCACACCAGGAGCACCGGGCACACCAGACACATTGGGCACACCAGGAGCACCGGGCATACCAGACACATTGGGCACACCAGGAGCACTGGGCACACCAGGAGCACCGGGCACACCAGGAGCACTGGGCACACCAGGAGCACTGGGCAAACCAGGAACACTGGGCACATCAGGTGTACCAGGTATACCAGGCCCATTTGGGCATATGGATATACCAGGCACACTGAGCACTGATTTAGCTTGGGGACTGATTTAGCCTGGGGACTGATTTAGCTTGATTTTGCTCATGTAGAGCAACACATGGTAGGGTGATGACAATGAAGAAGCGCCCACTAGGTCCAGGGGGCTGTGGTCTGGTGGCTGGGCAGGGAGCCTTACCAGGTATGGCTCCTCCCCTGGCCCACACTGGGGACACTCATGGCACAGCCCCGTGGTCTGGTTGTAGTACTCATTCTCGCCGCAGTTGTAGTATTCTGCTCTAGCTGAGCACATCAGAGACACCTGCCACAAGAAAGGGGTCATTTGGTTTCCATACCTCCTTGAAGACACACATGATTACTTGGAGTCAGGGCCCAGAGAGCCCCAGGGCTTGGTGAGGAAGGAGCCCAACAGTGGGAGCCTTATTCAGTCAGTGCTCACTTTGTGCCCTTAGCTTGTAAGCCAGGCAGGCCACCCTGCTGCTCTGGTCTGGCCTCATTCCTGCCTCCCCCTCATCTTTGAGACCTGATCCAAACTCTTTACAATGAAATCTTTCTCTCTTTCCAAAATTATGAACGAAGCAACTCCCTTCTCAAGCCTCTAGAACACCAGGCTTTTCAGTCACACAGCACATCTTGTCCCCTGAAGAACCCTGGGTGAGGCTTAAATCTTTCTCAGTTGTGTGGTCCACAGGTGTGCTCATCACACAGACTTGGGTTGTGTATATCACAATGTAAATAAGCATTTAAGGGCATTTCTATTCAGGACACCCTATAAATGAAACCACTGACCAGGGAAGTCTAATTTGAATCCTGGGCACTGTTCACTGCATTGCAGGTATTACCTTTTGCATCAGCAGAAGAACTCAGTGAAGAAGGTACTACTATTATTGTTCCCACTTTACAGCCATGTAAATTGAGGTTTAAAAGGCCAAGAAGATGGTGTGGCTGCTGGAGAGCATAGCCTGGATGGGGGAGCTCCTGCTAGAATCCCCTACCTGTGCTGCCACGGGCACTCCCCGGGCCAACAATGCACTGCTGGCTGGTGCTCTGAGCCACTTACCACCAGGACAGGGAGCCAAGGCATCTGTCTGCAGTCTCCCACATGGGCCATCCTCTCCCACAGGCTCACCTGAAAGACACACTTCATCAGCGGCAGTGGCCTGCAGGGCCCAGGCTGCTCAGGGACTGATAGCCATGGCCCAGCCTCCACCTTGGGTTCTGCTGCCTTCATTGTATCCCACTAGGTCCAAAGGACCTCCCGGCAAGCAGAGTGAGAAATGGATATGCCCTAAAAGAAAGGGCAGGTTTAAGCTGAGCCCCAGGCCCCTTGGACTGACTCTATCACCATCATCCCAGCTTCACCCCAGCCTTGGGAAAAGGCTCCAGACAGGAGGAATCAGACCACACTGAAGGCATAGCTGAAGTCATGTGTAAAGCCAGTAGCCAGGGCCACGATCACAGCCACCTGGCCCATGCAGGTTCACATTTGATTCGGACAGATGGTAATGAAACAATAGAGCCAAGAACTGGTGGGCCATTAGCTTTAATCCTAGCTTGCATCTGGCGGGCAAGAAATACACACAGTGGGAAAACACTTCCCTTTCCATTCAGGGCTCCCAAAGTCACTGACTTATCTGAGTTTCCTAAAATCAAAGGTTTCTAACCTCACCAGCCTTATTCACCTCTGTTCCCCATCTCCTTCTCCCTGCACAAACTGCACAAACTGGCTTCTCCTTTAGCACTCCTCCATCTTGGCTGCTTCTCCTCTCCCCCATGTGGCCTTTCTCTGCTCTCCTCTCTAATGCTAATCTCATGACCAGAGAGAGAGCAAGCCCCAGGTCTGCCCATTTTATAGTGTAGAAATCAAAACTTTTAATCCAATATGCAAATAAGGAAGTCTGATACAAAGTCACTTATCTGAGGCATAAATGGGATTCCTCATAACAGTGCACCACCCCACATCATGCAACAGTCAAGGGTGTGGGGAAAAGCTTAGTCCTAAAACTAAGCCTTAGGTTATAATGACTTTGCTGGCTTACTGTCTGTCTCTCACACCCAATGCAAACTATAAGCAAGCAAACATATATCATATTTACAAAACTTATTTGACCAACATCATGGAATGGCCAACTGTTTTACCTGCTGGGAGAACCCTGGTATGTGTGCTCCAAGTTGGTGCTGACCCCTGGTTCCAGGGGAGACCTGGAGATAGTGCTGGTGTTATAAGGGGCCCAACTTGTAACCTTCTTTGCATTGTAAGCTACCCAGGACTAGCTTATACATTTGATCTATAATGAAACAAGACTCCTTAGCTCAGCATTTTACTATTTTTGTCCATTTTAGAAAAGTTATTATTCAGGCTCAACAGTCTGAAAAAAATGCAGAAGTTAGAGGGCCTGAAACTGTCTATTAAGAAATTTGGACCACACAGCCAAGATTGTTCTAAAGATAACCTTAGCTTAATGAGCCTGTTTTGCTTCTGTAATCCCACTTAGCTAGGTGCCTGTATCCTGCTCTTCTCTCCCTGCCCAAAAATGTGGGTTTTGCCTTTAAAATCAAACCTCTGAGCCTGTTTGGAGTTGCATGATTTAAGTCTGTGTTAACTTCCATGCAACCAGCCAAATTTTAATAATAAATTCCTCTTAAAATTTTCCTGTAACTTTGGTGTCTCTTTGGAACTTGCTGGTCACTCTACAACACTGGGAGTCAGCCTTTAGCCTGCCCTCTCCCCACCCCACCTCCTGCCCCTATGTAAGGTCTTCCTACTGTGTAAAGAATGGGCCATTTGCCAAAGTGATTGAGAGAATCTGTCAGTTTACCCACTTACCTTTATAGTCAAACAACTGAATCTCAGTGAGGTTAGGGACTTTTTGAGGTTACACAGGTAGTGGACAGGGGATGGCTATAGCTCAGGCATTCAGACGCTTCCCCTCAACTACTAACTTAATGCACTGCTTTGAAGAAGGATGCATGATTTTTCACTTTTCCATTTTTAGAATGGGATACCTGCGTTTCCAACTCAAAGCAATTCTACCTGGAGCCTGTCTATACAAAAAGAGATGGTGTGCTCATGTGAGTGCCTCAGTTACCCAGTTGTCATACTCTGGGTTGCTGTTATCTTACTCTGACAGATGAATTAGTGACAAAACAGCATACTGAGTTATCTGAGGAAACTTCAGAATCAACCACTGACTCAGATTATGAGTCACCCTGTGAATCATGGAAACCCATAATCCCAAACCTTGATTTATATAGGAGCACACATCAGAAAACTGATAAATATAAAATCCAATCTAATCAGGTGGTGGTACAGTGGATAGAGCATTGGCCTGGGATGCTAAGGAACCAGATTTGAAACCTTGAGGTTGCCAGCTTGAGCACGGGCTCATCTGACTCAAGTGCAGGCTTATCTGACTTGAGCACAGGATCACCAGCTTGAATACAGGTCACTGTCTTGAGCAAGCTGTCACTGGCTCAGCTGGAGACCTCTGGTCAAAGGCATGTATGAGAAAGCAATTAACGATCAACTAAGGTGCTGCAACTATGAATTGATGTTTCTCATCCTTCTCACTTCCTGTCTGTCTGTCCCTCTTTCATGCACATGCTACAAAAAGATACACACAAAAAATTTTTGTTTGTTTTTTTTGCTGTTGTTGTTGTCTTTTTTTCCTAAGGAGAAAATACCTGAATTTTATCTTTATGATACAATATCCTATAAGCATTATGGATAAAAGGATCCAAGCGATTATTTATTGGAAATAGGAAGTTAAATTTGAGGAAGAGGGGGGGCTCTGTAAGCTAGGAGTTGGGGAAGGGCCAGGAGTGGGGAAACTCAGGACCAGTTAGTGGGGTGGCCACATGGTGGTGGTGCTCAGGACAAGTAAAGTCCTTCAGTGCACAGAGGTTGGTCTTCTTTTCTAAATTTTCCCCTCCTCCAGGACTCAGCACCATGCTCAGTAAGATCTGGGTGTGGAAGCATGCACATTTAGGAGAAGCACCTAACATGTAACTATGTAGTGAGAGGCCAGTGAGGGACAAACCCCAGAAGCTTTGAATCTAGCAGCCTCTCAGCTTCTGTCTTTCTTCTAGGGAGCATGTGGGTCTGGCCGCCCCAGCTCCAAATGCCTGTCCAGCCCCCACCTCCCCCTCACTCCTGTCTCCTGTAGGGAGCAGCTGGCATGCACCTGTGCTCCCCTTAGGAAGAGGCTGGGTAAAATTGAGCTTTAATGATCCTGCTATTTAGCATTACAGCTAACAATGTGATAAGGTGCTAAAGAATTGCAAAAATTAATATTTTAGAGGGAAGAGTCAGGTTTCTTTCCTCCTCTTTTAAGTAGAAAATGGAGGGAGAAGAATGTGGAAGCGTCCTGGTTTACAAGGACATACTATGTACTGAGATAAGAAAACACTTTACTAAGAGGCTTAAAAGGCATTTTATGATTTAGGCCAAGCATTCAGAGAGATTTTGTAAATATGATTTTTATACTTGTATGTGATTTATACCAGCTCAAGATGGCCGATCACATTCATGCTTAAGAAGGGCTATTATATTGTAAATAGAAAGGTTTTTGTACTAGGTTTTGAATGGAAGGAGGAAGGAGACTTGGACCCCTCTCTTCCCCATACCTGCGAGGAAGAAGGTAAACAGCTAGCCAGGAATGCAGAAGAGGGAAGAAAGATTTAAGTAGACCTTTCCTCTCCCCTTTCTTTCTCCTTAATGGGCAATTTACAAATGCTTATCCTCTGACATCATGTAAGCCCCCTCCTTTCCCCCCAACCTGTATGTAATCAAGTGTATATAACTAGCCTCAGAGCTATATTCGACACTACACTATTTGGGTCAGCTATACCCCATGTAAGTCATATGCAGTTGGTTTGTTAATAAATCTCCTCTTAAAAATTCTTCTGTATCCTACCTTGGTGTCTCTACATAACCTGTGAAATTAAGGTATGCTACTTTACAACAACAACAAATCCAGGGCAACACTGTGTGGGTCGATTGAGGGAGCAATCATACAGAATGTTGTGTAAGTTTCTATATGCACTGACACAGGTCTGGAGTGAAACCCACTGCGTTTTTGACACATATTTCTGGCAGGGAGTGAAATCATGGATGTGACTAAGGACTGAGGAGAGGTATGGGGAATATCCCCTTTTTATATGGCTCCTATCATCAGAAAGATTTAGAAGAGTAATATTAACTTTGTAATCAGGACCAAGGGCAATGAAGGCATTTCCTCTGGGAAGAAGTGCATCTCCGTTCGGGGAAGAACGTCCCTGGCGATCTGGATGTTACCCTTACTGGCACTGTTATTTGGGACTCTTATGTGGTTCACCTGGTGAATAGCATCAGGTGGCCTTTGAGGAAGGGTGAGGTTTTAGTAATTTCGGGAAGAGCGACAAAGCTGCCTATCTGCCTTTTCCAGCGCACTGTCTTGCAATTTAGCACCATGTTTACGTCTGAAAGACACTGAATGGATGAAGGGGAGAGCAGAGCACCCAGACATTGCATGAAAGCAGAGTGAGAAATGAATATGCTCTAAAAGAAAGGGCAGGTTTAAGCTGAGCCCCAGGAAGCCTGGGTGCTTTCTTTCTAGCAGGGAGCATGCTGGGGCAGGCAGGTCAGAAGCGGAGGGAGGTCCGACCTGCTGCCTCACCAGGTGGGGAGGGAAAGGTGCAAAGGCCAAAAGGAAACTTAAGAACCAGCATCTCTCCAACAACTAGGTCTCTTTCCTGCAGGACAGTGGGTAGCAAAGATGGATTTCCACTGAGTTGAGCCAGAGACTCTTCTAAGGCAAGCTGCTGCTTGCAGACCTCCAAGATCATCACAAGAGGTTCTAATTTAATTGACTTCTAATTATAGCTGAACCTGGGAGGGCTTCCCTATAAATACTGAGAAGGGCTGGCTATAGTGTCAACCAAGAGCACTCACGGAAAGGCTCTTTCAAGATGTTTTCAGGTTAACAGAAGGAGACAGAAAAGAAAAACAAATAAATATGCAAAGCCAAGCAAAAAGTTTCATGGCTTTGGATGCGTTTCTGTTATGACTACCAATTCTTCAAGAAGGCAAGTCAGGCCGGGCAAGGACTCCCTTCCTGAAGTCTAACTGGCCTTCAAAGAACACAGCTGTGCATGCAGGAAGGGGTCTAGCCTGCACAGTAGCTTCCTACCCCTCATTCACTCCTTATTGTCACCTCCTGTTGTTTTGGCTTTGGAAATCCCCAGGCCCCATGCAGGGCAGGGCAGGGCAGGGCAAGGGAGGGCTGCTGCCAGGCTGGCAGAGGTGACAGTAGGAGAAGCTGAGAAGGGTGTTCTCCAGACTGGATTGAATTCTGAGCCCTCCCTATGACAGGGATGGGGAACTGAGTGTGGAGACTGAAAGATCCCTTCCCATACCCAAACAGACAAGGCTGCTGCTAGCTTGATGGCATTGACTGAGGGGCAAATGGTCTAGTTCTGGGACTGGCAGCCAGAGGTGTGGCCCATGGGTGTTGCAGCCACCACCTGGGACACTTCCCTGGCACCCGTCATGGTCCAGTGCAGACATGACCAACATATGGCCCACGGGCTGGATCTGGCCTGCATAATGAGTTTATGTGGCCCGCGATTAAATTTTTAATAATTCTCCACTACTTTAAAATCTGAGCTACTCAGAAGCAGAAGCGTCTTTGATTATTGGAAATCTAGATATTTAAGAAGATAGTGATACGCGGAAAAGAATTCCGCCTGTGACTAATCTAAGGTTAACTTCCAATAATTGGTCAAATGAATTTGCGATACTTCTTTATTTAAAAAAAAATTCCATTATAAAGATTTACAACTTTTGTACTCGCCTGTACTCAGTATGAACTGTTTGACATTTAGCGGTGATGTGAAACCCACATTCTTTTAGGCGGAGTTTGCCAGTGCACCCAAGGTTAAACAATTCGTTATTTTTGTGGTCAAGTGTGCTGAATCAAGTGGCATTGTAGCATAGACAATAGCTGCAGTTGATAACTGAAAACGTGTCCAGGCTGTTTGTAAAACGAAAGAATTGTTTTATTTGCAATATAATCCCTTCAAGCTCATTCTATTAATTAAATATTGTTTTGATTGATTACAATACAGTTTGGATATTTATACGGTATGTAATTATATTTTTATTAAAATATATTTTTATTAAAATAATATTGTATATTAAAATTCTTTTTCACTCACATTTATTCATAAACAAATTACATAATAAAATTTTGTTTACTCAAATGAATCATTTTTGTATTTAACATTTTTTAATTTTAATATTTCGTCTGGCCCATGAAAAAAGTTTTCTTTCTAATCTGGCCCGGGGGCAAATGCTGTTGGCCACGCCTCCTGGTCTAGTGTCTGTGGCTGCTATCCATGGTCACATAAACCCTCTGACTAAGACCCGCTCTGTCCTGGCTGATTGCTTCTCCCTCCTTGTGGCCGTTCCTCTCTCAACACTGTCTTCCCCTAAGCTAACAACACAATAGTCACAGCAGCTCAGGACTCCAGGACTCGGACTCACGCGCCTTAGCACTGCTTCCGTGCAGTTCCCTGCCATGAGTGAACCCTCCATCCAGGGGCCAGAACTGCTGGGCCTGCTCACAGAGGTGGATGCTGCTGAATGATTGCCTTGTTCTGTTTCCATGACAACCTAGGGCCTCAGTCAGGGGTCAGATGCGCTGTTACCCAAATAGGAAACAAAGTGTACTGTTGAAAGGCAAGAGCTGCCTGGCCTGTGGTGGTGCAGTGGATAAAGCATCAACCTGGAACGCTGAGGTCACCAGTTTGAAAGCCTGGGCTGTCCTGGTCAAAGCACGTATGGGAGTTGATGCAACAAATCATATCTTGGGCACGTTATGTCGCCTCTGGTTGGCCCAGTAAAATGGGCGTAATGAGACTCCTTGCCTCCCATGAGGAAGGGAGACCCACGTATTTCCAAACTCAAACGTGGCCTCTCCTTCTATCAACACCTCAGTCCCAGCCTGGTCGATTCTGACCCAAGGTTTTCCTGTCACAACACCCTGTTATGGCAAGTCTTTGGCCAACACCAGGCAGTCTGGTCTCGGGGACCCAGGCTAGGGAAGGTGCTCGCCCCGACCCTTTCTAACTCTGGAAGTGGGGAAGAAGAGCAGATGTGTGTGCAGCTTCTGTCACAGGCTGTGGGGAGCAAGAATCAGTCAGCATGATAGTGTTGAAACACACTCTGGTCTATAATATAAACTTGGGCATCCACCAAGAAACCTTTTCTACATTCAGGTCAACACACAAGCGTCTGCTATGCCTGCCCAGGACGAGGAGCCCCAGGGCGGCAGGTGGTGGGTTGTTAATCCAGAGGTGGCTGTGCTTTGTCAATCTGGAGGTGGCTGTGGTTTGTTAATCCGGAGGGTGGGAGTTGGTATACAATCACTGTGCAGTGTTTTGTTTATATCTATTTAGAACTATTCATGAAATATCTTCAATGCAGCCCAATTCTGGGCTGGGGTATAGATCATAAGAAGGAGGGTCAGGTCTAGGTGGTTGGTAACTGAGGGGATCGAAGTGGTCACACACAGTTAGAGGGCTGCATATACAAAATGTTCAACTGTGTGGGACAGGGAGACCCTGATCTATAGAATTTGGCTATCTCTGTGCTCTAAATACTTTCACTGTGGCCATTTTAGCCAAGGACTGAAGCAACCCACTGAGGCCAGGCAACTGAATGTAGAGGTGGCTCAAACCCTAGGAGTCATCTGACTCATGCTTGGGGTATCAGACAGGATCCCACCTAAGTCCTGAAGGGCAGGTTGGAGCTCTCTGTGAAAGAGATGGAAACAAGGTCCCCCAGCAACAGGGAGTGGGCAACCCAAATGGCCAGAGGCAAAGCCGTGGGCTGGTCAGGCGAAGCTGAGATTTTGCAGTGGGACTTAAGCAGAAGAGTACAGGACCAGCTTCCTACTACAGTGACAGCAGGGGACACACCTGGAGGAAATAAACACCACAGAGTTGTGGTTCTTAACCTCTTCTGAGGTACCGAACCCACCAGTTTCATATGTGCATTCACCTAACCCTTCTTTAGTGATAAATAAAATATGATTTTTTCCCCCAAATTCAAGACATAGGTATATGTTTTTTTACTGGTGCACAAAATGAGCCATGCATGAACATCACCTTGCTCAAAGAACTAAACCAACAAAGTGTATGAACTCACAACAAATTACGGTATTACCTTATTCTGGCCTCCGTGGCAGAGGCTTCTCCGAACCCCTGAGACAGACTCATTGAACCCCTAGGGTTCGATAGAACCCAGGTTAAGAACCACTGCCACAGTGTGTCCCAACACACACGCATTACCAATGTGATCAGGATAAAAGTTGGATGACACATTTATACTTATTGTGTACGATGTACTATGATCTATTTTGTCCTATTATGTTCATTCCATTTTAAAAAATGGTGGTAGTAGCAGCTCATGAAATGGGTTCATAACTCATTATTGGGACTTGATTTGTCATCTGAAATCCACTGTCAATGGAAGAAAGGAAGGTGGAAGTTTGTTAGAAAGGTGATGGTGTCAGCAGTGACAGACCTGGAAACAGGCCAAAGTCTCCATGCAGCTGCTGGGTGTGTCTGAGGCTGCCACAAAGCAGAGACATAGGCAGGTGGGAGGTGATGTGGACCCTGGACAAATTCAGGGGCCAAGATAACCTCCAACAGTTGAGCTCAGCGAAATATCTGAATAAGGGAGAAACATGGTCATCACAGTACACAGGTCATCACAGTACACAGGGTTGGATGACCCCTCCTTTCCTCTCATTTTGAAGAACACTCATTTCTTCATGAGAGAGAGGCCCTGGTCTAGGCCTCAGGTAGGGGGCAGAAAGTGAAACAGGAGCCCTGCCCTCATGTACCTTTCTCTCTCCTGGTGGAAATGTGCCAGGCCGGTTGCTACCAATGGCTGGACTTGCACTGAGCCTTTCCTGACCCCAGAGAAAGACAGGGTGTGAGCAGGTGGGAAGCACGTCTGTTTGTGTCTATACAAGGGGAATCAGCGGCAGAAGACACATTTGGCAAAATGACAACAAATACATGCAACTTCCCTGTAAGTTTGAAATTATTTAAACATAAAAAGTTTAAAAAATGGCACCACATTCCAACACTCAGCTAAGTAGTATCTAAAATAGTTAACCACGCGGTGAAGGAAAGCCTTGCTTATTTGGAAATAAATTGGTCCCCCACAGATCCTTGACAGAATATGAATACTGAGGCCCTTCTAGCTCCATGTGAAGGATGGAGTGAACTTGTAGAGCTACAGCTCCCACCCTCTCCCCAGAGGCTCTTAGAAGCCATGCAGCTCCAGGTAGAGATCCCCCCACCACACCTGCAGCATTGGGTCCCCAGTCTGGGTGGAAGGCGTGTGAACTCACAGAAGAGCTGTGCTAACCTGCATCCCAGGGCCTTGCCAGCGGCAGACCTGCGGTCAGTCTCTCCTGAGGTTCCCTAATCTCCTCAGTCTCAGCCTTTGTCATGCTGTGCAGGCCCATCCTCCTCATGAACTCAGTACTTCCCAGGCACTCAGCTAAGGTCACTACTGTCCTGCCTGTAGGGACTACTAACACTCAGGTAAGTGAGTGAGCTCCAGGCCACCTAGGGTGTAAAGGCACAGCTTTTTATTCAACGGAGAGGAAAGGTCAGCAGAACCGTGGTGTCTATTGGGGGGAGGTACAGGACGTTTGCTTTCTTGATATCCCCACCACTGCCTCAGGGAGCAGTGTGCACTTTCCTCCATAAAAGCAGAGTGACCAAGTGACTGCTATGGGGACAGGTGACACCAGTGTGACACGGTGTGCGGGAAACAGCTGTGTCAAGCTTGCTTGCTGGTTTCCCGGCTATAAGCACTTTGCAGGATTAATGTGTGAGCATGTAGCAGAAAGCCACATGTGTGTCTATGAACTATGAGTGCTTTCCCTCAGTGACAATTCTTTCAGATCACTTTCCCATCACCACGAAGTGCGGTACCCTGAGTCCATGAGCCGCCACTGTGAGGGGCAGTATTTCTAATCTGTTGCTCTCCACTGCAAAAAGCAGGTTTTCCTTTGCTTATTTGCTCGCCTGTCTTTGTGAGCTTCCAATAAATGGGAATGGCCCGACACTTTCCAGCTCCGCAGTTCCTCTACCGTCTGCCCTGATTCATTGTGAACCTGCCTGGCCTCCACCACCAGCATTACACCTGTCCTGTGCTCAGCTACTCTGACCAGGCTGGCGAGGCTGCCACACAGTGTCTTCTCAGGGCAGTGTGCCAGAGGTCAGGGAGAGTGAGAGACAAGGAGAAGCTCAAAAGTCTTGTTGTGACCAACAGGCACATCTCTTCCTCCAAAGACTTAAAGGAATTCCAGGGCTACAGAGACCAAGTGCCAAGAGAGGAATGACTGCCCACGGAGTGCATGGGGGCAACTCAGAGTTTTATATCACATTGTATGAGGGTTTTTAAAAAAATTTTTTCCATTGATTTGGAGGGGAGTAGAGAGAGAGAGAAGCATCAACTATTGTTCCATTTACTTGTGCACCCATTGATTGTTTCTTGTATGTGACCTGACCAGGGATGGAACTCGTGACCTTGGCATGTGGAACAATGCTCCATCCAGTGAGCCAGCTGGCCAGGACCTCGTGTTTTATTCTTTATTCCTCCACTGAGAGACTCATTCAGAAAGTCCTTGGTGAAAGTTTCAGGACAGGTCAACTGACCTCCATCAGTATTTCAAGGTTATATATTTTTTACTGAAAATATAGAACACGTGTGTGTATATAATTTTTTTAAGGTCCAAGATCTCTCATCTGTGGGAAGCACTTGCTCCAGTGTCACCTGGAAATACCCACTATCACTTGCTTCAGGACAGTTCTGGCCTGTGGTCCTGTGGATGGCTCTGGGAAGAGGCAGTGAGGTTTCCATCATTCATAAGATGTTTATTAGATGCCTGTTGTATTCTAAAAGAGTTAACAGAGCATAGGATTGATGAGTGCTCAAATAAAAGTGGGAATAGTTACTTTGATTTTTCTCAAAGTTCCAAGGGCAGGAGTGGTGAGAAGTGGAGAGTGGGAAGAAATAGAGCGGGGCCACTGAGGGGACGGGGCTGAGGGCACCTGCCTGCTCTGCTGGCAAACCACAGACAGGGCCGTGCACAGAGCACCCAGTACGATGAGGCACCCATAGGCCAAACCCATCAGGCCTACACCCTTGGATGGGGCCTTTCTAGATACAGTGAAGAAGAGTTTAGTGATTTGAGTTGAAACTTTAAAATAACAGTTCCTAAATTTTATTTGTCAGTCTTAATTGAAATAAAACTCAGAAAACAGCCATTCTTGCACACATCGAATAGACATAATGCATGAAATGTTGATTTGTTTTCGACTACTTCCAGATATTCTTTTGAAGCATCACTACTAATACAAATATGCATTGCAAACAATTTCAAATTCTAGCTTCTCCTTGTCTCTCTCCCTGATTGCTAGCTCTGCAGCAGTATAATCCAGAGAGGCAGAGGGTGTAGAGAAGGGGAGCTGACTTATACTGTTGGTGGGATGCAGACTGCTGCAGCCACTGTGTTAAACCGGTGTGGAGGTTACCTCAAAAAATTAAAAATGGAACTGCTTATGACCCAGTGATCCCACTTCTAGGAATATATCCAAAAAAACTGAAAACACTAATTTGAAAGAATATATACACCCTTACATTCATTTTAGCATTATTTAACAATTTTATAGCCAAGCTATAAAAACAGCCCAACTGTCTATCAGAAGATTAGTGGATTAAAAACCTATGGTACATTTACACAATGGAATATTACACAGTCATAAAGAAGAATAAAATCTTAGCATATATGACAGCATGGATGGACCTAGAGAGTATTATGATTATGCTAAGTGAAATGAGTCAGACAGAAAAAGATAAAGATCATATAATTTCACTTATATATGGAATCTAGAGAATAAAATAAACAAATAAAATAGAAACAGATTCATAGATATAGAAAGCAGACTGACAGCTGTCACAGGGGAGGGGGATTGAAGGGCTGGGTGAAAAGGGTGAAGGGATTAAGAAGTACAAATTGGGAGAGAGAAAATGGCGACAGAGTAGGCAGATGTTACAACTCCCACCTCCCAGAACCAAAGTGGATTACAACTTAACATAGGAACAATCATCTTAAAAGACCAACTTTGGACTAAACTAAGAGGAATCTATAACTAAGCATCACCGAAGGAACCACATTGAGTTGGTGGGAAAGGCGGAGACGCGGAAAGGGCTGCCCTGCTCCCAGAAGCAAGAAGCAGCCTGAAGGGTCTCTCATGATGGGGTGGGTTGGCCGGAGAGTTGTGGGTCCTAAGCCTCAGGACCGGAACTCCAACCTGGAACCCCAGAGTCTACAGAAGGCATATGGACAGTATTTAGCTGAAAGAAGAGCCGGTTACTGTTTGCAAGAGGGAGACAGGACTCTCAGACTCAGGCTCCATCTTAAAGGGACCCTGCAGAAAACCTCATTCACAGCCACTTACCTGGGGCTCCAGGAGCAGGGAGCGCTGAGAGGACTGGAGTATTGAGAGGAGAGTGTAGTCTCTGAGGCACAGGAAGAGACTGTGGGGGACAGCCACCCTGACCCCTGTACTGGGTCACTTCCCAAACCTAAAGTGATCATTTTTCCTGGAGAACCAAGCCAGCAAAGGGAAGCAATTACCCTACCCACTAAGAGGCTTTTCTGCTCCAGTCAGTGCAAAGAGACACATAGAAACAGGGGCACATCAAGGACACAGGTTTTGAGTGCTTAGGTCTGGGCTACACCCCCCCCAAACTGCTGAGTACCCTCAAAGGGTGGGAGGGCCCAGCTGCGGTGGCAGCTGCAGCGCTTGGCTTGCGTGGCGGCAGGGAGCAGAGCCCAGCGAGGAGGCCTGTGCTGTGGTGAGGGGCAGAACCCACGGGTTCATGCAGCAGCAGCGAAAGGTGAAACCTGGAGAGACCTCCAGCGCACCTAAGGGTGGGCGGAGTCCAGAGATGCAGCCCACCTGCCCAGGGGTATAATTCTGCGAAACTCAGAGAGACAGCCTGTGCACCAGTGGGGGGCAGAGCCCGGTGAGGTGAGAAATTCTCCGCACCAGAGGGGCAGCCCAAGGTGCAGCCTGCAAGCCCGTGCACCCAGCAGTTCCAGTCCCTGAGTGCCTGAAGAGGCGGGGGCAGCAGGTGGCTGGTGGAAAGAACACACCTTGGGAATAGAGAGGCCACACACACAATGGCCAAGAGTAGATGAAAGCCAGCCTAGAAATGCAGCTGATATTTACAAGGGCATCAGGGCCCAGCAGAGGCAGCCACAAATTCTGGATTGCCAGTAACTCCAAGAAGGTTGCTAAGGGCCAATCACAACCGGTGACCCCCACTAGTCTGTGCCAGTTTCCTGCCAAGGAGGTTCTGGGCTGGTACATCCAGCGGCCAGATATGAAGAGCATCGGCTCAGGACCTTACAACCCTAGTTAGAGTGGTATCTTAAGGAAAAGTTCCTCACACCTGACCCAGTTAAGGCAGTGGTCAGCAAACTCATTAGTCAACAGAGACAAATATTAACAGTACAACAATTGAAATTTCTTTTGAGAGTCAAATTTTTTAAACTTAAACTATATAGGTAGGTACATTCTTTATCGAGATAGGGCCCCAACGTGGTATTTTGTTGAAGAGCCACACTCAAAGGGCCAAAGAGCTGCATATGGCTTGCGAGCTGCAGTTTGCTGACCAGGGAGCTAAGGCATAAAAAATGCTGACACAAATAGCAAAAAGAGCAGTGGCAGCAGACAAGTAGCCCACAGCAGATTACAAACAACAGCTGAGGCCAACCCAAGAAGATCTAGAAACAACACAACTGAAAGCTGAAGGTAGACAACACCAACCCTATACTTAGCTAGTTACACAAACAACACATCCAAATGAGCAGTCTATACAGAGACAAAATGGAAGGCAGAGAAATGCAATTCAAATGAATCAACAAGAGAAATCCCCAGAAAAAGAACTGAATGAGATAGAAATAACCAAGATAACAGATGTAGAATTTAGAATAGTGATTGTTAGGATGCTCAAGGACTTTAGAGCAACAATAGATGGACATAATGAGCATCTAAACAAAGAAATAACAAGCATCAGAAAGGACATTGAAATCATCAAGAATCAGACAGAAATGATAAACACAATATCAGAAATGAAGACTACACTAGAAGGAATTAAAAGCAGGCTGGATGAAGCAGAGGATCAAATCAGTGATTAAGAGGACAAGGTAAGCGAAAGCACAAAAGCAGGACAGCAAAAAGAAATGAGGATAAAAATGTCTGAGGAAACTCTAAGAGAGCTCTGTGATAACATGAAGAGAACAACATCTGCAAAATAGGGGTTTCTGAAGGAGAAGAGAAAGAACAATAAATAGAGACCTGATTAAATAAATTATTGCTGAAAACTTCCCTAAATTGATGAAGGAAAAAGTCACACAAGTTCAAGAAGGACAGAGAATTCCATAAAAGAAGAACCTAAAAAGACCTACACCAAGACATATCATAATTAAAATACCAAAGCTAAGAGATAAAGAAAGAATACTAAAAGCTGCAAGAGAAAAGCAGATCCATAAGGATGACATTCGACTTTTCAACGGAAACACTTGAAGCCAGAAGAGAATGGCAAGAAATATTCAAAGTAATACAAAACAAGAGCCTACAACCAAGATTTCTTTATCCATCAAGGCTATCATTTAAAATTGAAGGAGAAATAAAAAGTTTCCCAGACAAAGAAACTCAATAAATTTATTATAGCCAAAGCAATGCTGCGAGAAATGTTAAGGGGTCTGATGTAAACAGAACAAAGGAAAAAGAAAGCTAGTAAAAGAGGAACGTAGATTTAAAGAAAAAAAATGGCAATAAACAACTACATATCAATAATAACCTTAAATGTAAATGAATTAAATGCTCTAATTAAAAGACATAGGATAGCTGTGTGGATAAGAAAACAGGAACCATACATATGCTGTCTACAAGAGACCCACCTCAAAACAAAAAATACACATAGACTGAAAGTAAAGGGATGAAAAAAAATATTTCATGCAAATGGAAGTGAAAAAAAGCTGAGGTAGCAATACTTACACTGTATCTGACAAAATAGACTTTAAAACAAAGGTTATAGTAAGGGATAAAGAAGGTTACTACATAATGATATAGGGAGCAATCCAACAGGAAGTTATAACCATTATACATATCTATGCACCTAATATAGGAGCACCTAAATATATAAAGTAAATTTTGATGGACATAAAGGGCAAGATAATCAGCAATACTATAATAGTAGGGGATTTCAATACCCCACTAACATCACTGGATAGATCCTCAAGAAAGAAAATTAACAAAGAAACAGCAGCCTTAAAGGACACACTAGATCAATTGGATTTAATAGATATCTTCAGAACCTTTCACCCTAAAGCAGCAGAATATACATTCTTTTCAAGTGCTCATGGTACAGTCTCTAGGATAGACCACATGTTAGGACACAAAATAAGTCTCAATAAATTTAAGAAGATTAAAATCATATCAAGCATCTTCTCTTATCACAATGGCATGAAACTAAAAATCAACTACAATAGAAAAGTTAAAAAACATTCAAACACTTGGAAACTAAACAACATGTTATTAAATAACAAATGGGTTAACAATGAGATTAAGAAAGAAAGAAAATATTTCTTTGAAACAAATGAAAATGAACATACAACAACTCAAAATTTATGGGACACAGCAAAAGCAGTCCTGAGAGGGAAGTTCATAGCATTACAAGCATACCTTAAGAAGCAAGAAAAAGCTCAAATAAACAACTTAACTCTGCATCTAAAAGAACTAGAAAAAAACATCAAGTAAACCACAGAGGAAGTAGAAGGAGGAAAATAATAAAAATCAGAGTGGAAATAAATGACATAGAGGCTATAAAAAAACAATACGGAAGATCAATGAAACCAAGAACTGGTTCTTTGAAAAGGTAAACAAAATTGATGAACCTTTAACCAGACTCACCAAGAAAAAAAGAGAGAGGACTCAAATAAATAAAATTAGAAATGAGAGTGGAGAAGTAACAACTGACACAGCAGAAATACAAAGGATTGTAAGAAAATACTATGAAGAACTGTATACCAAAAAATTGACAACCTAGGTGAAATGGACAAATTCCTTCAGACATATAATCTTTCAAATATCAATCTGGAAGAATCAGAACACTGAGACAGACCAATTACAACAAATAAGATAGAAACAGTTATCAAAAAACTCCCAACAAAGAAAAGTCCTGCACCTGATGGCTTTACAAATGAATTTTACCAAATATTCAAAGAAGAACTAACTCCTATACTTCTCAAGCTATTTCAAAAAATTCAAGAGGAGAGAAGACTTCCAAACTCCTTTTATGAGGCGAGCATAATTCTCATTCCAAAACCAGGCAAAGACTATACAAAGAAAGAAAATTATAGGCCAATATCCCAGATGAATTTAGATGCTAAAATTCTCAACAAAATATTAGCAAACCATATCTAGCAATACATGAAAAAAATCATACATCATGATCGAGTTAGATGTACTCCGGGGAGGCAAGACTCGTACAATATTTGCAAGTCAATCAATGTGATTCATCATATAAACAAAAGGAAGGAAAAAAATCACATCATGATATCAATAGATTCAGAATAAGCATTTGATAAAATCCAGCACCCATTTATTATTATTATTTTTTATTTTTTTTCCAGGGACAGAGAGAGAGATAGATAGGGACAGACAGGAATGGAGAGAGGTGAGAAGCATGAATCATTAGTATTTTGTTGCCGTTGCGACACCATAGTTGTTCATTGATTGCTTTCTCATGTGTGCCTTAACCGCAGGTCTTCAACAGACCAAGCAACCCCTTGCTGGAACCAGCGATTTTGGGTCCAAGCTGATGAGCTTTTTGCTCAAGCCAGATGGGCCCGCATTCAAGCTGGCGAGCTTGGGGTCTTGAACCTGGGTCTTTCGTATCCCAGTCCGATGCTCTATCCACTGCGCCACCGCCTGGTCAGGTCCAGCACCCATTTATGATCAAAACTCTCAGCAAAGTGGGAATACAGGAAACATACCTCAACATGACAAAGGCCATCTATGACAAACCCACAGCAAACATCATACTCAATGGGCGAAAATTAAAAGCAACCCCCTTAAGATCAGGAACAAGGCAAGGGTGCCCCTTTCACCACTCTTATTCAACATAGTTCTGGAAGTCCTAGCCACAGCAATCAGACAAGAAGAAACAAAAGCATCCAAATTGGAAAAGAAGGCATAAAACTATAACGCTGGGGAAAAAAATTTTTGTTGCATTTACAAAAACACTTGTTCTTACCTAATTCGAGTGTGCTGATCTCAAATCTGAAATTAGTTTTTCTCTGTAAGGTACAATTTCTTTGTAATTCAAGATTTTAGGTTTTCATCTTATTGTAAAATTTTTAAAATTTAGTTTAACATAATGAAGTAGAATGTCTTCTTGGGCATCATCTTTGTGAAAATATAATAATTTAGATAATGCAGTAAATACAATAATACACTAAAAGATATGATTGCATCAGAATTTGTCTACAATTTCAAAATAGAACACATTAAAACACTTATTTTAATCATAAAATTTGCACAAAACTTATTTAAATTCTATTAAGGCAAAAATTTGCATTTGTAACTCTTGTGTTTGTGTACTTGTTTAGGACAATCTCGTTTGATGCTCCAGCACTACTGTCTGCCATCATATTTTTGTCCCATTGCCCCTGATAATGCTCTTCCATCATCTTCAGATCTTGATGAAAGCATTCTCCCTGCTCATAACTAACAGCTCCAAGGTTTTTGGGAAACTTATCAAGGTGACTGTTCAGGAGGTGAATCTTAATGCTCATGTTACATCCAATGTCGCAGAAAGCCAACAGCATCCTTTGAACCAGAAGTTCATAGTTTTCTGCTTTTTTGTTGTCAAGAAAGTTCTTTTTAACTGCCACAAAAGACTGCCATGCTGCTTTCTCCTCCTTATTCATCTTCCTGGAAAATTCTTCGTCATGTATGAGGGTTTGAATTTGAGGTACATCAAATACACCTGCTTTTATCTTCTCGAAAGACAAGGCAGGAAAAGCAGAAATAATATGTTGAAAGCATTCACTTTCTCTATTCAAAACCTGAACAAATTGCTTCATTAAGCCAAATTTAATGTGAAGTGGGGGAAAAATGATCCTTTCTCGATTAACTACAGGTTCATTCACAATATTTTGCATCCCTACTTCCAGAGCTTCACGTTTTGGCCACTCCTTCTGTGTCCAGTGTTTCTCCTGAGCTCGGCTGTCCCACAAACACAGAATACAAGGATAGTTAATGAAACCTCTCTGTTGTCCTAGCAGGAAATTTACCATCTTAAGATCCACACAAATGATCCAGTTATGCTCCTCATACTTCAGAAAGTCGAGGACAATTTTTATGTCATTATAATTTTCTCACAGATTAGTTGAATAACCAATTGAAACAGCTGCATAAACATTAGCGCTGTGTAGGACACATTTCAGACTCCATTTAGAGCTGTCAAGAAATAGCCACCATTTTGTTGGACTGAAAGTGGTAACACCTACCTAGTTGAGAAGACTACTGATATCAGGACAGTAAACAAAGTGTTTGTCTTCATAAAAAAAGTCTCCAAAAATTTGTTCATACTTCCTGAAATGGGATACTTTAGCTGACCAGTGAAGTACATTCTTTTCTTGAAGCCTGGAGGCTAAGAACTCAGCTGCATTTTTTGGTAGGCCCAGATCTCTTATTAAGTCATTCTATTCGGGTTGGCTAAACTGCTGAGGGGTTAATGACTGCTTGGCATCAGAAAAAGACCTTTCAGATTCTACAAGCATTTTCTCATGCATCTTATCAAAATACACTTGATCACCATGTTCACTTTCTTTGTCCTTGGAAGAAATCAAACCATTGAAAACTGGAACCAGGAGTGTCTCAGATTGTGGAACAGGTCGTATTTCTGAAGGAATATTAGGATATGCGATCATTTGCTGTTTTTCTTGTCGATGTCCTTTGTATAGATCAGACAGAAATAACAGTCACTGCTGTGGTCCTTAGGTTCATGCCAAACCATGGGAATACTAAAAGGCATTCCTTTGCGTTTTCCTTTTGTCCAGTCATGAAGCATTTTCGCACAATTATGACACACAATATGAGGAGCCCAATTCTTGTCTTGATCACCAAGGGGAACTTGAAAGTAGGCAATATATGCATGTGTCACAAATGATGAAATATTGCATCTTTGATGTTGAAGTGTGTAACAGCCACATATATAACAGAAGGTGTCAAGATTATTCTTATATTTACGCCTACTTGAAGAAGCCATGATTCAATCTTAAAACAAAATAAAAGGGTGTTTCTATCAGATAATTATTTTTTACATTTAAAAACAACTACAATTATGTAAAAGTGATGTTTGTAAAACATTAATTGCCTTGTGGTTATGTTCAATCCAAGAGTTGTTGTCCTTTAACTCTAATTCAAAAACCAATGCATGCCATTAACTGTAACAAAAGGAAATTAAAATTGCATAAAAAGTAGAGCATTCACCAAAAAACGAATTTCAGACTTGGAATCAGCGATACAGAAATATATAAAAAAGTTCTAAAATCTCATGTAACAGAAAGTGAAAAAGATATTGTTCCCCAGTGTAATTATTTGCTGATGATATGAGACTATACATAGAAAATCCTAAAGTCTCAGTCAAAAAACTAGTGGACCTAATAAATGAATTCAGCAAGGTGGCAGTTTATAAAATTAATAATCAGAGGCATTTTTATACACCAATAATGAAATCTCTGAAAGAGAAATAATGAAAACAATCCCTTTTACTATTGCAGCAACAAAAAAATAAAATACCTAGGAGTAAATTTTACCAAGGAGGTTAAAGACTTGTACTTGGAATATCATATAACATTGATAAAAGAAATCAAGGAAGATACTAACAAGTGGAAGCATATACCGTGTTCATGGATAGGAAGAATAAATATCTTTAAAATGTCTATATTACCCAAAGCAATTTATTAATTCAAGGCAATTCTTATTAAAATACCAATGACATACTTCAAAGATATTCCAACAATTTATATGGAACCAAAAAAGAACACAAATAACCTCAGCAATCTTGAAAAAGAAGAATAAAGTGGGAGGTATTACACTTCCTGATATCAAGTTATACTAGAAGGCTATTGTACTCAAAACAACTTGGTACTGGCATAAGAACAGGCATACAGATCATTGGTACAGACCAGAGAACCCAGAAATAAACCCACATCTTTATGGACAATTGATATTTGACAAAGGAGGAAAGAGCATACAATGGAGTAAAGACAGCCTCTTTAACAAATGGTGTTAGGAAAACTGGACAGCTATCTGCAAAAAATGAAACTAGACCATCAACTTACACCATTCACAAAATTAAACTCAAAATGGATAAAAGATTTAAATGCAAGTGGTGAAAACATAATCATCTTAGAAGAAAACATAGGCAGTAAGCTTCTCAACATCTCTTGCAGCAATATATTTGCTGATTTATCTCCATGGGCAAGTGAAATAAAGGACAGAATGAACAAATGGGACTATATCAAACTAAAAAGTTTTTGCACAGCTCAAGATAATATGAATAAAATAAAAAGACAAACCACACAATGGGAGAGCATATTTGACAATACGTCGGATAAGGGGTTAATAACCAAAATTTATAAAGAACTTGTAAAACTCAACATCAGAAAGATAAACAATCCAATTAAAAAATGGGCAAAAGGTGGTGTCGCAGAGGATATACTGTCGGTCTGGGATGTGGAGGACCCATGTTCGAGACCCCAAGGTCAACAGCTTGAGTGCGGGCTCAACGGGTTTGAGCAAGGCTCAGCAGCTTGAGCCAAGGTCGCTGGCTTGAGCAAGGGGTCACTCAGTCTGCTATAGCCCCCTGGTCAAGGCACATATGAGAAATCAATCAATGAACAACTAAGGAACTGCAACGAAGAATTGATGTTTCTCATCTCTCTCCCTTCCTCTTTGTCCTTATCTGTCTTTTTCTCTGACTCTCTCTGCCACACACACAAAAAAAGTCTAAAAAAATGAATAGACATTTCTCCAAAGAGGACATACAGATGGACAATAGGCAGATGAAAAAATGTTCAACATCACTAATCATTAGAGAAATGCAAATTAAAACCACAATGAGATACCACCTCACATCTGTCAGAATTGCACTCATTAACAAAACAACACAGAACAAGTGCTGGCGAGGATGTGGAGAAAAGGGAACCCTCCTGCACTGCTGGTGGGAATGCAGACTGGTGCAGCCACTGTGGAAAACAGTATGGAGATTCCTCAAAAAATTAAAAATGGAACTGTTTTTAGACCCAGCCATTCCACTTTTAGGAACATATCCTAAGAGTACCAAATCACTGATTCAAAAGAAGAAATGCACCCCCATGTTTATTGCAGCATTGTTTACAATAGCCAAGATCTGGAAACAGCCCAAGTGTGCATCAGTGGACGAGTGGATTAAAATGCAGTGGTACATTGCCTGACCAGATGATGGTGCAGTGGATAGAGTGTCGGACTGGGATGCAGAAGACCCAGGGTTGAGACCCCAAGGTCGACAGCTTGAGTGAGGGCTCATTTGGCTTGAGCAAAAAGCTTACCAGCTTGGACCCTAGGTTGCTTGTTCGAGCAAGGGATCACTCAGCCTGCTGAAGGCCTGCGGTCAAGGAACATATGAGAAAGCAATCAATAAACAACTAAGGTGTCACAACAAAAAAACTGATCATTGATGCTTCTCATCTCTCTTTGTTCCTGTCTGTCTTTCCCTCTCTATACCCTCTCTCTGTCTCTGTAAAAAAAAAAAGCAGTTGCACATATACATAATGGATTACTATGCAGCCATGAAAAAGAAGGAAATCTTACCTTTTGGGACAACATGGATAGATGTGGAAACTATTATGCTAAGTGAAATAATCCAGGCAGAGAAAAAAAAAATCATATGACCTCACTCATTTGAGGAATCTAGTGAACAATGTAAACTGAGGAACAGAATAGAGGCAGAGGCAAGATCAAAGGGACCAGAGGGAAAGCAGACAGAGGAAAAGGGGATGATAGGATGGTAATCATCCTCAACAACATGCCGTCCTAGAACGTTTTGTGCTCACACGGAATTGGCTCAGGGAAGCACACACAGTGCCCTGTGTGGGTCCTCACCACTGAGGACTCTGTGGTCTTGGGCCCGTGCCCTCCTCTCAGCCTGGGAGTGAACGTGTGTTTGGGCTGGATGGCAGATATGGCAAAACTCGGCTGCAAGGAGAGGTCTCTTAACTCAAAGGTTTCTGTACAGTTAAGGAGCGCAGGTTATGGGTCCCTTACCTGATGAAGACCTGTGAGTCCCTGAGAGGAAATTCATTACATTTCTTCAGGCTCCTGTGTTTTGGGAGTGGAGCGCTTGGTGTGTTTGCCAGGCATGGACATTCTCTCAGCCTCCTGAGAGTATCTGCCGAGGGTGTACCCAGAGTCCAGCCCTGGTTGTGTACACATTCTTGGGTGGTCCTCCAAATATTAGTAGGTAGGCCAATGGAGGCTGGGAGACACTGAGGAACTGGCCGGAGACCACACAACCCAGATCTGCTCCACTTCCTATCACTCTTCTCAGCCTCAAGAACGGGGGTCCCAGGAGTCACAGACAAAGACTGGAGATGACTGAGAGTGGACAGTGTAAGGGGTCAGGTCAGTAGAGGAGGTCAGGTCAGTGACTGGACTGGGTTTCATCTAACATCTGCAGAACCTGTGAGATCTAGACAATTCTTTGCAAGACCAGACAAGAGACAAGGAACCAGTGATGGCAGGAGCCTGTGAAACATCCGGCACCCCTCACCCACATTTGAAGATTTCTGAAGTCATTGGGCTCCAGCAGATTCCTATTTACTCATCTCCCCTTGCAACACCACGCCAGCTCCATGGATGCTTAACTCTCAGGCACTCCTTTGGGCTCCTACGAAGAGTTCACGCTCTGAGAACTCTGAAAGGCGGAATGCTAAGAAAACTTAAGAGCAGCAACAAAGACATCCTTGGGAGTCCAGTCTTTTAAGTTTGAATGGGTCTGATTTTGTTTGTTTGTTTGTTCATGACCGTGTAGATTGTTTCCCTGCCCTGCATTGATCCTGAGATTAAACCACCAGGACCCCGACCCTCAGTCTCACTGACAAGGAAATATACAGTGTAAATGGCCTCTCATCAGGCAGGTGACCCCAGGTCATGCAGGCCTATAAATAACCATTAACTGTCCCTGTGAGAGAGGCTTGTTTCCCCCTGAGAATGCAAGTCCCAGCATGAAGTGAATAACAGATTGTGATCCTTCCTGTCAAGTGCAGGGTCTTGTTCTACCGGTTTGAAAGAGGATTCATTGTTCCGGCTCCCTTTTCAACTCCAATAACAGGACAGCACCGAGGAGGAGGGTGAGTTCAGCAAAGGCAACGTGTGGGTTCATCAGAAGCACCGGGACAAACCTGCTCTGAGGAACTATGGGAGACACCTCGGGAAATTTAGATTCCTCGGTGCTTGGGGATCACTTGGATTGAGATTAAAAGCCTCTTATTCATGGTTTAGTTTGCTGTTCATGTGGTTAATTCATACACTAACGTGACACAGATTACATTTGAAATCACACCATCATTATTTCCCTTCGCTGTGCCTTTTGCTTTTTCCAAGAAGGACCTGAAGCCACTTCTGACGTCCTGAATGCCCTTTTTAAAAAAGTCATTGAAAAACACTTGGCACTTCCCTCATGAGACAGGCCGCAACTAGTCTACATAGTTCCTGAGTTAATATGAGAGTTACTGCACACTCGGAGTGCATCCGAATGAGTTTCCAGAGCCAAGGCCACGGTGTGTTTTCTTTGCCCGAGGTGTGCAGTGACAGCAGGAGCCTGTGCTGGGCTCTGTCTTTGTGAGCTGCTGTTGTCTGCTTGTCAGGCTGGAGAAGACTAGATGGTGAGCACGTCCCCTGCCTCAGTAGGCACAGAGCAGGTATGGGGCTGGGTCGCGCATGGATGGCGCAGACTGTGTTCTCCACATGGGAGGGATGCTGTCTGCTCATCTGCACAACCAGTGGAGCAACGACTAGCAAAGGCGCCGAGACCAGTGGCCTCGAGTGAGCCATTCCCGCTCCCTGGGCCTCCATCATTGTATGTCTAAGATGGGGACACGAGGCTCCCTGCCTGCTCACTGCTCAGCAGACAGAGTGAGATGAATTTATGGGGAAGTGTTTTGAATGAAGATTGCCGTCACTGAGGACTGGGCACAAGCAGTCACTGTCTGGTCATGCAGGTGCAAACACTCTTCTGTTTGTCAGGAATAAATGATATCTCCTTTGAGAAAATTTAAAATTCTGATGGTGACTGCAGGATGTTGGCTACAGAGCCCACACTGCTGCCTTTACCCTGCGGTAGCTGTTATCTTTGTTGTGGGTACAATAGGGGTTCCTGATTGGTGGTAGGCCCCCTCAAAAGCAGATTTTCTTCACAGGACTTCTTTCTCACGTTCACAGACTCAGAAGACTTCACTAGCAATGGCTGTGGTGGCTCACCTAGAGGGCTGCTTGGTGCCAGCACTGGCCCAGTTACCACTGGAGCCTGGGAGAGAGGCCCTGCTCCTGGTCCCACCATGCAGATGAAGAAATGGTGGCCTCCAGCAGGTATAGACCTTCTTGAGGTCAGAGGGTCAAGAGAGTGGCTGAGCCCAACACCCAGGGAAGTCCCTGGGCTCTGTGCCGTGAGCAGAGCTGCCCAGGTCCCTGCTTACTCTCAGCTTTGCCCTTTCCCATGTAGGGAAGAGGCGAGTGCTACCAGGACTGCCATGCTGCACAGAGGACTGCACTGTGCTGTCTGGTTTGCACAGGTGAGTCTGGAGCTTTCTCACCCCGCTCTATCCCAGGGAGTCTTGACTGCACAGGCAGTGCCTTCTGTGCCCAGGGCATGCAGGGTGTACAGGGGATAAGCACTGTGTGGCCATCAGCCAAACCAAGTCAGTGTGTGTGGCCGAGTCCCTCACCCCTGGCCCTGGCACTTCCCAAAGTCCTCCTGCGTTGGTGGAACCCTGTATATTCCAGGGGCCAACAGGGAAAACTATGCCAATGAATCCAAGTATGTGATGTTTAAAGACACCTTTATGAGGTGTTTCATTATGCATTTCACTACCTAGCAGTCTGAATGCCATGTTTTCCCATGCCAAGCACCCTAAAATGATGCCAAAGTATTTGAAACTATGCTGATATTAAAATAAAAATACATTTAAAGCCTAGAAACTTGTTAATTAGAAAGAATTATTAAATTCTTAAAGAGGGGAAAAATGTCTCCAAATTTTAAGGGGAACAAATTTGAGGTCTGGGTAGAATGAATACAGTTTGGTTTATTTGGACTGCCAGTGTTTTAAGTGCCAACCACCAGGAATGCCAGGAAAAACATCAAAAAATAAAAATACAGCTAATAAAAAAATTGAAATATATTCATTTTAAATGTCATGGATCTCAAATGGAGAAACAGAAAAGGCATGCAATGGGATACTACTCAGCTAAAAGGAAGGGAATTCTGACACATGCTGCTTCATGGATGAATCTTGAAGATATCATGCTAAGTTAAAAAAGCCAGACACAAATGAACATACACTGTATTGTGACACTTAAGTGAAGTCCCAACAGCAGTCAGATGCAGAGAGACAGAAATTCAGAGGCCAGGGGTGCTGAGGCTGGCAGGGAGCAGGTTGGGAGGCAGAAAGAGAGAGAGAGAGAAGAAGGGAGAGAGAGATGAGAAGCATCAACTTGTAGTTACAGCACCTTAGTTTTTCATTGATTGCTTTCTCATATGTGCCTTGACCGAGGTGCTCCAGCAAAGCCAGTGACCCCTTGCTCAAGCCAGCAACCTTGGGGTTTCAAACCTGGGTCCTCAGCATGCCAGGTGATGCTCTATCCATTGAACCACCACTGGTCAGGCTTGAAGTATATATATTGAAGATATTAAGGGAGAGTTACCAGTCTCTACAGAACCTTAGGCCCTGACCACTGTCACTGAGAGTGGGGCCGTGCTTTGGTCTCTAGTGCTCAGGCTAAATGGTGAAAATAATGCAAGTAAGGCTGACAGGCTCACTGGGTCCTGGGCCTGGGACTTAGTTTCCCTTTAAGAAATTCTATGTTAGTTTCTGATTAAATGGGAATGATTCTGTTTTAGCTACAAATTCATTTATTTCTTGGAATTGTCTTTTAGGGCTCATCTCTTTGCTGTGAGGCATTTTCCTTATGCCAGCCTTGGGCATTCTTGGGATCTCCATCCTTGCTCAGAAAGCACGCCATGGGGGGAGGAAGGAGAGGGTGAGGGGAGGGGCACAAAGAAAACCAGATAGAAGGTGACAGAGGACAATTTGACTTTGGGTGATGGGTATGCAACATAACTGAAAGATAAGATAACCTGGAGATGTTTTCTTTGAACATATGTACCCATTAAAATGAAAATAAATAAATAAATAATAATAAAATAAAAAAAAAAAAAAGAAAGCACGCCATCTATTTTCAGCCTACATGCAGCATGGCCATCCCAGGACTGGAAGTGCCCAACTCCACAGGACCTTTCCTTAGGAAAATATTCATAAAGGTTTGCAGGAAAGTTGCTCTCCTTCTTGACCATGTAAGGGGTCCTCTGAAAGGGGAAGCAATCCAAGCCTGTGTAAATTTAATTAAAAGAAGAAATTTGGCCCTTCCTGGGTAGTTCAGTTGTCTAGAGCGTCATCCTATGTGCCAAAGTTGTGGGTTTGATCCCTAGTCAGGGTACATACAAGAAACAACAAATGTTGCCTGGTGGATCCCTGTAGGGCACATGCGGGAGTCTGTCTCTCTTCCTCCTTTCTCCTCACTTCAGAAAAAAAAGAGAGAATCAACCAATAAGCCTGACCAGGTGGTGGCACAGTGCATAAAGCATTGGCATAGGATGCTGAAGATACAGGTCTGAAACCCAGAGGTAACCAGTTTGAGTGAAGGATCATCTGGCTTTAGCGTAGGCTCACCAGCTTGAGCGTAAGGTCACTGGCTTGAGCATGGGATCATAGACATGACCCTAAGGTCACTGGTATGAGCAAGGGGTCACTGGCTCAGCTGGAGCCCACCAGTCAGTGTACATATGAGAAGCAATAAATGGACAACTGAAGTGAAGTAACTATGAGCTGATGATACTTCTCATCTCTCTCCTCCCTCTCTCCCTTCTTGCTTCTCTCTCTCTCTCAGAATATCAATATATAAAAACTAAAAATAAATAAAAATAAAAGAAACTTGGCATGTCTAAATAGGCATGTTTAATGTTAAGCCTTGTGGATAGAGTAGATACAGAGCAAAGGGGGAGAGTGCAGTCTAGCTCTTGTCTGACTAGGGTTATGGGGCAGATATGACTTGAAGAAGGTTTTGAAGAAGAGAGGGGTGAGACTTATGGATAAAAGATTAAAAAGCAATGGCAGGAAGGTTTTTCAGAAGGAACGAAGAGCATGGATTTGAATGTAAGTAAAACAAATTATTACATCGGGCTTACTTAGCTTCAAGTCTTATATTTAAAACAATTTCTTTTTATTTTTAAAGAAAGAGGAAAGGAGAAAGAGAGACAAAGACACAGAGAGAAAAACATCACTTTATTGTTCCAATCATTCATGGCATCATTGGTTGATTCTTGTATGTGCCCTGACAAGGGATCAAATCCACAACTTTGGCATGTTGGGACAACGCTCCAACCAACTAAACCACCTGGCAAGGGCAGCTTCTAGTCTTGCATGGAGAGAAAGCAAGGAGCTGTTGGGTGAGAGCTAAAGTGGGCCAATGGGGAGACACATGGCAAGGGACAGCAGACCACATATTTGCTACAGGTTTCACAGACCTTTCTTTATAATAGCAATGTCCTTCCCATCTTGTCCTTCCACGTGACCCTTCCTCTGAGTAAAAGACTACTCAAGCACACTGGTGGCTCCCAAGCTATGTGGGGTTTTCTCATGCCATTTCTCTGTACTGCTTCTGGAAGCATTAACTATTCAAAGATGAAGGAATCAGCCATTTTGGGAGGCATGTCAACTGCTTGGTGTCTCTGAGGACACACCAGCCGCTTCTTCCTGGCAGTCCTCCACAGCCTGGTAAAATGCTCTTGGAGTACATTCTGGCTATGAGGAGGTACAAAATGAGCCTTGATGCTACCCAATATTCTCAGCTTTGAAATTCTGAGGTCTTGGAACTCTGCTTGTCTTTCTCCCCTCACTTTATGGTAGACGTTCAGAGAGGTTCCAGACTTACTTCAACACCAACAGTGCTGGGCAGCTCTGTGTGACGCCGACAGCAGGCAGATCCTGGGAGCACACTCGCTGGGGGTATTAGGCATTGACACAGAGCCTTTCGTATGTGGGGGATGGATAAAAGCTTGTTGAACCTCCTAGGCACTGATATGAGAAACACCCCAAGCACGAAACAATTCTTAAAAAGCTGGCTTTCAGGTCAAATAAACTAAAAAATTTAAATTTATTAATTTTTTTAATATATTAGAAAGTAAAACTGTTAGGAATATGAAATAGGCCAAAGTATGGAAAGTCCTTAAAAAAATTAAACATTAAACTACCATATGACCCAGCAATTCCACTTTTGGGTATTTATCTACAGGAAATGAAAACACTAACTTGGAAAGATAGCTACGTCCCCATGGTCACTACAGCATTATTTACAATAGCCAAGTCATGGAGATAGCTCAAATGTCCACCAACAGATGAATAGAAAAAGAAAATGTGATACACACACACACACACACACACACACACACACACAACTAGAACATCATTCAGCCATAAAAGAGGAAATCCTGCTACTTGCAACAATATGGATGGACCCTGAGGTCATTATGCTCACCAAAATGAATCAGATGAAGAAAGACAAATAAAGTATGATTTCACTTATAAATGGAACTCAGAAACATAGAACAGATTGGTGGATGTCTGAGGCAGAGAATAGCGGGGTAGGCAAAATGGAGTTGGTGGTGCAGTGGATAGAGGATCAACCTGTGATGCTGAGGAGCCAGGTCTGAAAACCCGAGGTTGCCGGCTTGAGCACAGTGTCCCCGGCTTGAGCATGGGATCATAGACATAACCCTGTGGTTACTGGCTTGAGCCCAAAGGTTGTTGGCTTGAGCTCAAGGTCACTGAATTGAGCAAGGGGTCACTGGCCTGGCTGAAGGCCCACACCCATCAAGGCACATATGAGAAGCCATCAATGAACAACTAACATGCTGCAACTCATTTCTCTCCCTTCCTGTCTGTCTCTCTCTCACTAAAAAGAAAGGGGAGTACAAACTTTAAGTTATAAAATAAATAAGTTTGGGGGATCTAATGTATAGCATGGTGACTATAGTTAATAATACTGTATTTAATATTTGAAAATTACTAAGAGAATAGATCTTAAAATTTCTCATCACACACACAAAAAAGCAACTACTGGTGGCGATGGACTATAAATGGACTTTTTTTTGGTATTCATTTTGCAACATATTCAAATATCAAATTGTTATATTGTACTTCTGAAATTAAGATAAAGTTGCTTGTCAATTATATCTCAAAAATACTTAAAAAAAATAAAATTGGCCTGATCAGAAAGTGGCACAGTGGATAGAGTGTTGGACTGGGATGTTGAGGACCCAGGTTCAAAACCCCAAGGTCACCAGCTTTAGCGCAGGCTTACCTGGTTTGATCAAGGCTCACCAGCTTGAGCCCAAGGTCGCTGGTTTGAGCAAGGGGTCATTTGGTCTGCTGTAGCCCCCTGGTCAAGGCACATATGATAAAGCAGTCAATGAACAACTAAAGTACTGCAAGGAGGAATTGATGCTTCTCATCTCCTTCCCTTCCTGTCTGTCTCTCCTAATCTGTCCTCTCTGTTTCTGTCACACAAAAAAAGTAAAATTGTCATGGGGTGAATTATTCCCAAAAGATACTATTTAAAATAGAGCTCTCTGCTACATTTCTTTCATGTACTATGTATTTCTTTATATTTATCAGTGTAAGAAATAGCAAAACTCATTACTGGAGATACTCAAGGATTACACACACACACACACACACACACACACGCGCGCGCGCGCGCGCGCGCATTAGAATGTCCAGTCTCTGGGTGGGAGAATTAAGAATTTCCTTTTCTTGCTTTCTTCTTCATACTTTTCTGTATTGCGTGATACATATTTTTTTCTATAAGCCTAGGTTATTTTGAAAATAAAATAAAATAATTATTCTAAAGAAAAAAGTGCCCTGGTGGGTAGTGCAGTGGCTAGAGTGTCATCCCAGAGTGCCAAGGTCACTGGTTTGAGCCTGAGGCAGTCAGATCAATCCCAAGGTCACTGGCTCAGCCCTGAGGTCTTTGGTTTGAGCCCCATTAGGGCTTAATCCTGAGAGCACTGGCTTGACCCCAAGGTGGCTGGTTCAAACCTTGGTCATGAAACACATGAGAAGTAGTAAATGAGTGCACAACTATGTAGAACAATGAGTGAATGCTTCTCTCTTTCTCTCTCTTCCTCCCTCTCTATCTCTCTCTCAAAAAATAAAATAAATAAAAAGCAATGGCTTTGATATTCATACAAACAGAATGTCTGATGATTTTTCCTTTCTGTTAAGGAGAGAACATTTTTACTGTGAGCCTGGCCTTAGAGATAACTATGTTTGGCCAGGGGCCTGTAGCCCATCAGTCTGGAGTGACATTGCTTGATGCATCCAATTATTCCATGTGGACTCATCTTCCTCCTGCTATCAATCCTCGGAAACCAGCCTTGAAACTAGTGCATGATCTGTGATTAATTTTACCATGAAAACTTTTTTTTCTTCTTCTAACATTGATAAGATTCTTACGCTTGCACATAGAAAAGAATCATTTGCAGTTTGAGGACTGGCTTGGGACTGCCAGAACTAATCACACCAAACAGAGAGCCCATCTGGGTGATGTCCACCTTGCCCCTCCAGCCCTCTATGCCATATGGAAAACGGATGTTCTGATTTGTTCCCAAACTCTAGAGAGTCACTTGGCAGAAATACCATGATTTATCACAGGCTGGGTCTTCATGCTGCTTCCTAACAGATGTTTGACTGGAGATGACCTCAGAATAATGTCCCTTTCAAATTAAAGATTCTGTGAACACATTGAGTCCAATGCCTTCATTTCCGGAGATTTTTGAAGGAACTAGTGTGTCTGGGACAGGTGGAGCCTGTCTACTTGGAAGGGTGAAGATCAGCTGCAGCAGTCTGAACAAATCATAGATGCCTGTATTCATTGAGCTCTGCCTGGGCACTGGTGCCATGAGGAGACAGCACTTTTGGTACAATTTATGAGTCCGTGAAGGGGCTGAATGCAGCACCCACTGGGAAATATCCAACCCTACAAGGCAAAGCAAACAATACCCTCTAAGATGTAGGTTTCTTTTATAAAGGTTGAAGCCAATTAAGAGCTGGTGAGCTCAGCCAGGGCCAGATTATTAGGGAAGCAAGTGACCATTTATTCTTTCATGTTCCAATGTAGTACAACTAAAGGCACAACAGTGTGAACTACTACTGCATGCTACCAGCACTCTGTGTCTACGCTTTTGGTGGGACATGCTGCTATATGTCCTCACCGGAGCTCTGTTGGAGCTTTCCTTCAGCTCTCTTTGAGTCCCTGCCCCTACCCTCTTTTATTTTCCCCAAAGAACTCCCTGAACTGGAGATGTAAATGCAAGGCATTTATTAGGGAAAACTTTGGGAATCAACATTATGGACTTGAGAACTGGGCTGCAATGGAGTCCCAGCAAAGACCTCCAAGAGGCTGGGCGCCCTGCAGAGCTGTTCTGAATTGGAGCAAGGGGATGAGAAATTAATACCCCACATCAGCCAAGCATGGGATGTAGGTTGCTCCCTGGAGAGGGTTTGTGAGGCAGCATACTTCACCTGAGGGCAGTTGTGGAGGAAAGGGTTAGGGCAGGGGTCTCAGTTGTGAGCCATCTGCCATCCAGCATTCTGGCACCTGGAAGCATACCACAGGCTCTGCTTTGCACCCGTTTCCTGTGCTTCCTCGCCAGGTTGATAACCACCTAACCTGGCAGTTCCTAGCTCCCTGAAAGGTTCTGTGTAGCTTAGAACCCTTTCTTAGGAGGCTCTTGTCATGGGGGAGACCCCTATTTCCCATTCTTCTGGTTATACTAGCTCAGTCACCCTATAGGAGCCATGTGTTATCTCAACACCCATGTTTCCATATGTCCAGGCTAGTGGAATCTAGTTCTGATAACCATACCACAGTACCTTCCTAGAGAAACTCTCAACTTAGCAGGTGATTGCAGAGAGCTGAACTCTCAGTAATTTCTGTGATCAGGCCAGCACTGTGTTGGGATTAACACAAGAATTCAACCAGAAAGGGGAGGATGGATAATCTTATGAGTATTTAAATGCATGTCTGAATTTTTTTGCTTTAAATGCTACCTATAATCTTATTTATAACCACAAATACACACACACACACACACACACACACACACACACACACACACACACAGAAGTAATATGGTTTAGAGAAAAGAGGTCTGAACTGATGATGTGCCAACAGCAATCAAGGCTCAACTATAACAGGAGGGTGTACACAGCCCACATGGGCAGGGTGCACCTAGAAAGACCAACTCAGATGAATGGGGAGGCTGTGCCATTGGACCCTTAAGGACACCTACTATATTAGGCCACTCTACCAAGCCTTTCAGATGTAGCAGCTCAAACTAATACATAGAAACAAACACAGGGAAGCAGCCAAAATGAGGAGACCAAGAAACATATCCCAAATGAAAGAACAGAACACGATTCTAGAAGAAGAACTAAACAAAATGGAGAAAAGCAATCTTCCAGATGCAGCATTTAAAACATCAGTTATATGGATGCTCAATGATCTCAGTGAGAATATCAACAACATAAAATAAAAACGAGTAGGAAATAAAGGATACAATAGCTGGAATGAATAATTTACAGGGAACCAACAGTAGAAGAGAGGAAACCAAGAATCAAAACAGCAATTTAGAATACAAGAAAACAAAAAACAGCAACTCAAAACAGCAAAAAGAAAAAAAATCACCCCCCATCCAAAATAAAGACAATGTAAGAAGCCTCTGGGACAACTTCAACACTAACATTCACATCATCAGGGTGTTGGAAGGAGAAGAGAAAGAACAAGAAGTTGAAAACCTATTTGGAAAAAAAATGACATAAAATTTCACTAACCTGGTAAAGAAAATAGATATACAAATTCAGGAAGTGCAGAGAGTCCCAAACAAGATGAACCCAAAAAGGTCCACACCAAGACACATTATAATTAAAATGCAGAAGTTTAAAGACAAAGACAGACTCTTAAAAGCAGCAAGAGAAAAGCAATTAGTTATGTACTAGGGAGCTCCCATAAGACTATCAGCTGATTTCTCAACAGAAATTTGCAGGTCAGAAGGAATTGGCAAGAAATATTCAAAGTGATGAAAAGCAAGAACCTATAACCAAGATTACTCTGCCCAGCAAAGCTATCATTTAGAATCAAAGGACAGATAAAGAGCTTCCCAGACAAGAAAAAGCTAAAAGAGTTCATCACCAGCAAACCAGTATTACATGTAAAGGGTCTTCTTTAAGAAAAAGAAAAGAAAAAGAGAAGAAATAAAAAATATGTGCAAAAATGGCAATAAATACATATGTATAAACAATTTAATCTTAAAAAATCCAAAATAAATAAGCAGAACAGAAACAGACTCATAGACATAGAGACCATTTTGACGGTTGCCAGATGAGAGAACGGTTGGTGGGATGTGTGAAAAGGTAAAGGGATTAAGAAACGGAATAGTTATGGGAATGCAAAACACAGCATGGTAATATAGTCAATATGGTGTCAGATGTGTGCAAGATTTATCAGGGTAATCACTTCGTAAATTATGTTAGGTCTAATCCTTGGAGCATACACCTGAAACTAATATATTATTGTATGTCAATTGTAATTAAAAGATAATAAGTGATTTTATAAAAACAATAGATAGAGGAAGAAGAGACTCCAGGAGTTCATGAGCACAGAGGAAAGGCCATGTGAGGATACAGTGAGAAGTAGTTGTTGCCTACACAGTATGAGAGCTGTCACGAAAAAACCATCCTTGCTGGCATTTTGGTCTTAGACTTCCAATCTCTAGAATGGAAAATAGATTTCTGTTATTGAAGCCAAAACAAAACAAAGCAAAACCAAAACCATTATGGTAGCCCAGACTACACAGGAGGGTTTTCTATGTTATGAATTCTGTGTCCTGGACCATTCTCTCTTCAGAATGAGGATCCTGTTTCAGAACTAGGAGGGGGATGGTGGTGTGCCGGGTAGAGGGTTATATATCAAGACCTATGATATATGAGCTGTAATTTTCCTCATCTTAAGGTGTTTATTATTTAAACGGTTCATTACTTAAAAGAATTTCAGACTTTCTGAAGCCAGCCCTCCCTCTCTCTTCCAAGTTTGGAGACCTGTCTTACTTTGGACAAGTGTGGTTTCTACCCAACGCCCACAGCCACCAGCCTGGAAACTATGCTTGGAAAATGACTTCCCACCAATTCTTCTTGGCAAAATTGTGAAACATATGCTTAGCCCTTCCATCTCGGTCAATGCAACCCCCAAGACCGGTATGTCATGCAGCGTTTTCCCAGGCCCCTGAACGCTCTATCTGCTTTCATTCATACATATCCTCAGTTATCTTTATTCAGCCAGCTGTTAGTGAAAAGATGATTTTACACAGAAATTTACACGAGGTTGTGAGTGACTGTCACATCTTCCCTACGGAGCACTCGCAACTGATTTTAATAATAGCATTTTTAAAATTAACTTTAATGGGGTGACACCAATAAATCAGGGTACATATGTACAATGAAAACATCTCCAGATTATCTTATCATTCAATTGTGTTGCATACCCATCACCCAAAGTCAAATTGTCCTCTGTCACCTTCTATCTGGTTTTCCCTGTGCCCCTACCCTTCTACCTATCCCCCCTCCCCCCCTCCCCCCACCCCGTAACCACCACACTCTTGTCCATGTCTCATAGTCTCACTTTTATGTCCCACCTATGTATGAAATCATGCTGTTCTCAGTTTTTCTTTTTTTCTGATTTACTTATTTCACTCCGTATAATGTTATCAAGGTACAACCATTTTGTTGTAAATGATCTGATGTCATCATTTCTTATGGCCGAGTAGTATTCCATAGTATATATGTACCATAGCTTTTTAATCCACTCGTCTTCTGACAGACACTTGGACTTTTTAAGAGATAAATGATGAGCACAGGACCCTGAAGTTAGATATCCTGGATTCAAATTCTGGCTTAATCATCTGTTACTCTGGGTAAATAATTTAATTACCTCTGTGCTTTATTTTACTAGTAAAATTATGGTAATGATAGAATCTGTCTCAGAATGCAAGGACTAAGCGAGGTGATGTGTATCAAGTGCTCAGATAAGTGTTTAGTGCATAGGAAGTGCTAATGAATGTAAGCTGTTTTTCAATTTTAGAAACATTTTTCAATTATGGAGAAATTAAAAAAGAAAAAGGAAATAAAAAACCATAAACCATCCATTTAGATGCACTTCCTTTTAGTCTTTTACTTGTATAGGTATAGATGTGTTTTACAATGAAAAAGGATAGCAGTGTGCATGCTACTTGTGCTTTGCCCTTTTCCTTTTCTGTAGCATTAATCTTTCTTAAACTGCAATCTTTTTTCTTTTTTTAAGTGAGAGGAGGGGAGATAGGCTCCTGTATGCACCCAACTGGGATCCACCCAGCAACCCACCTCTGAGGCCGATGCTTGAATCAACCAAGCTATCCTCAGCACCTGGGGCCATGTTCAAATCAATTGAGCCACTGACTGTGAGAGGGGAAAGAGAGAGAAGAAGGAGAGGGAGGAGGGAGAAAAGCAGATGATTGCTCCTCCTGTGTGCCTTGACCAGGGATCAAACCCAGGACATCCACATGCTGGGCCAATGCTCTTTCCACTGAGCCAACAGGCCAGGGCCAAACTGCGAGCTTTTTAACAGATTCAAACTATTTCATTGTATGGCTGGACCATAATTAAATCAACTAATCTCAGACCTGAAGGTTAGTTCACTATTTTCACTATTATAAATACTGTGCAATAAATGTCAGTTCCTTCCTTCCTTCCTTCCTTCCTTCCTTCCTTCCTTCCTTCCTTCCTTCCTTCCTTCCTTCTTTCCTTTCTTCCTACCTTTTTTCCTTCCTTTTTGAGAGAGAGAAAAGGAGAAAAAAAGAGAGAGAAGCATCAACTCATTGTTCCTTGTAGTTGTGCACCCATTTATTGCTTCTCATACATGCCCTAACCAAAGCTTGAACTGGCAACCTCGAGGGCGAGCTGACATCCTCAATATCAAGATGGCAACCCAAGGATTGAACTGGCAACTTCAACGCTCTGGGATGACACTTCATCCATTGTGCCACCAATCAGGGCCAACAATGACCATCTTTATATCTGTTTGGTGATATCCTGCTTATAAATTCCAAAATATATAATTATAAAGTTCAGGGGCATAAGATTGTTAAGACTTGATGCATAAAGAATGTCATCTATAGAATGTGAATGAAAAAGGGGCCACATGGTAAACTTGGCAATTGTCAACAGTTTAGCTCCAATAAACTTATAAAATTCTTACAGGTTTAGAAGTTTCTTATGTAGACAAGAGGCACCCTTCAAAACCCGGGCAAGACTTTTGTTTTAGTTTCAATTAGAAAACAGTCTGGTTTTGAATACTGGCGTTCCTTATGCAACTCAAATCACCTCATGTCTTCTGCCTGCTATCTGCCCACAGCACACTAAGTTATTCAGATTAGAAGGTTCTGGTCTTTGTCAGCCCTGCATAGCCAAGACACTACATGTGGCACAGTGCCAACGGTCATGTGGGCGCTTTCTGGTTAGTTGGTTGGTGTGGGGAAAACAGCTGTGTTAGGCTTGCTAGCTAATTTACTGCTGCAAGCACTTTGCTTGATTAGTGTATAAATGCATGGCAGTGCAACGTGTGGATAGTCTATGTTAGGCTATGGGTGCTTGCACTCAGGGCAGATTACTGATTGCAGGTGGTGGATTGTCTGCTCGCCACTGTGAGGGGCCTGAGAAGTGGTTTTCCCTTGCCTGTTTGCTCATCTGCTGTCACAAGACTTTATTAAATGGAAATGGCCCAATGCTTTTGGCTCTGCAGTATTTCTACCATCTGCCTGAATCCAATGTGGACCTGCCTGGCCTCAATTGCTAGCATTACAGTTGGTTATCCGGTTGGCTGGTTAATGTTTCCCTTATAAGATTTCTGATTGTGGGCAGCCTCTCCAACCTGCTTAGCTACATCTTCATCACCAGAATTTATAGAAAATCTCTGGCTTATGGTTTATTTTGTATTTTCCTCCTCATCTTGGATGTTTGTGGTTAGGATCTCAGGTTGTGAAGCCCAACAGAAAAAGTGAAGACTTTTTAACTGTGTGATTTTGCACAAGTTTCTGCAATTTCCCCAGACCTCAGTTCCTTTAACCATGATGGAAGTAACTGGCTCGGCTGCCATGGAAGGCTGGTTCCAGTGCTCATACTTGAGATTTCCATGCATTTCCTGGTGGAGTCCCAGGGACCTGTTTCCCACTGGCTTCAGGAAACAGATAGAAGCCAACATTCTTTTGTTCATAGCCAGAGGTGATCCTTTTAAACTCCCACTTGGAAGCCAAAGGTTTTAGTCACCAGGTTCAGAAGTCTTGGGCAGGGCAGCTGATGTTGTCTATTTGAATCTATATCGTCAACTCTGTCTGGATTTTCCTTATAACAGTCCTTCAAGCAGAATGCTCTAAATCAAGTACCCCCAGCTTTGTTTCCTGCCCCAGTTGGCTACATGGTTCTATCAGGTTCTATCTGCCCTCCTGGTGTCTTCCCCATGATGAGGGTCTCAGACCCGGATATAAACTTTGGCTGTTTCATGCACTTGGATAAACTTCAGCTAGGTGAAGAGAGATAGGAGGTGCCTTCAACTGCATTTAAAGCCTAGCTGATGGGACATTACCAACCATTCGATGTCCAGGCCCTGTTTCTTTCACCAGACCTACGAGGGAAGGCTAGTGGAGGGAAGATGCTCATCAGCCCTCTGTTGGGAAGATAAAATATATTATGCTCACTTTGTTAAAGATGGCGTTGCCCATGTGGAAGCCCGCCACCTAGGTGATAATATTAGTTGCGCTTCTTGCTTGGGATGGGCGTGATTATATTAATGTGTGTTGGGGGAGGGCTTTCGCGCCAAAACATTTTAAAAGGAGAGATCACATTGTTCCGGGGAAGAATGACTATGATCTAGGTGAAGCCCATGCTGTAGGAGAGCAGAAAAAGGCCACGTGGAAGAGGAAAGGAGAAGCAGCCACGATGGTGGAGTGCTGAGGGAGAAGCCATTTTGTGCAGAGTTTATGCAGAGAGAAGGAGATGGGGAACACAGGTGAATAAGGCTGGTAAGGTACAAACCTTTGATTCTAGGAAACTTGGATAATTCAGTGGCTTTGGGAGCCCTGAATGGAAAAGGAAGTGTTTTCCCGCTGTGTGCATTTCTTGCCCGCTGGGTGCAAGCTAGGATTAAAGCTAATGGCCCACCAGTTCTTGGCTCTATTGTTTCATTACCGTCTGTCCAAATCAAACACAAACCTTCATGGGCCAGGCAGCTGTGATGGTGGCCGTGGCTACTGGCCCTACACCCTCCTCTGCAGTGTACCCCAGTAAATCAAAGGGGAGGATGCTGTTTTTCCCTTCTGCTCCTCTAATTGCAGCAGCTGGTGCCCAGCCTCTTCTGCATTAAGCTAAATATTATGTCTTTGTAACATTTTTGATCTTCATTAATTATAGCTCAGAAAGCTGTCAAAAGCAACCTGTCTCTTTAATATAAACAAGATTAATTGCATGGTTCCTGCAGAAAATGAACTACCAGCAGTTTAACAAAAAAAATGTTTGTCTTTAAGCAACCTTTGGATGAGGGAAAAAAAGAGAAAAAAAGAAAGAAAAAAGGAGAGAAAACTGTTACAGGAAGTGCCGGGGCTGCCAAATTGCTGTGCCCGTGAGCCTCACCTTCATTATCAAACCAGCCCAGTGCCTGCACCCTGCACTTTCATCCTCCTCCAGGCTCAGCGGAAAGAAAGGCGGGATAAAAAAATAAAAAATAAAAGGCACTTTTATACAAAGAGGTGTCTCTGAAGTCTGGAATGCACACTGGCTTTTTGAAGACAAGATTTATACCTGACACCTTCCCTTAAACTCATTGTTGAGACTCGTCTGTTTTCAAGTCAACCGCAGACTAGCTGCTTGAAGTACTTCATTTTATAACGACCACATAATCTAAGATAAACACACAAGGGATTGCTATCACTTTCATTAACCACCGTGAGCTATTCCTTCCTTCAGCAGGTAAAGCAAAACAAAAACAGGTAAACACACTTATAGTGGGCTGAGGTTAAAAGGCGAGGGGGGGAGAGCTTGCTTGGGGAAGGCGGTGGGGGCAGAGGGCAGGAGGGGCAACTGGAGGGCAGTTTGCAGTCACCTCCCTGCTCTAAAACAGCACACTTAAAAATGGCGAAGCCGAGAGTTGGGCACTGGTTTCTCCTAGTACTCACCGGCTTGTCTCATTTCCAGGCCTCTGCAGGCTGGTTTGCTCAGATCTAAAAGCCCCAACAGTGAGGCTTCTGATAATTTGGGATGCTATGACCTCAAAGCCAATCAGAAAGGTCAAAGGGGAGAGTGGCCTCTCCAGGCCCATGGCCAACTGAGAAAAGACACTGGATTTGGGCCAGGATGATGACAGAGTTTACGACAGAATCTAAAGGCTGCAGCCACCTAATGAAATGCCATCACCCTATGGCTACTCACATCCAGAGGTTGCTTAAAGCCAAGTTTTTCTTTTTGTTAAACTGCTGAAACAATGAGAATTGGCACCCATGTAGAATGGATACTGCTCTCAAGGTCATGCTTAGAAAATGGACAAGCCAGAGAATAATTTGTGTCAACACCTCCCTCCCTGTGGCTTCTCATGAACTCCTGACTCTGAAAACACATTGGAATTGTGCCTAATAAGTGTGTCTATGGAGGGTGGGGCCATTCAGTGGGAGTAAAGTCTCTAGTGAAGCAACAAGTTCTCCGCAAGGTGAAGTCTGGGTAGAGGGGCCAGTGACGCTTGTGCAGCCTTGTGTCACAGGTTAGAAGACTCCAATGGCCTGGTAGTCACAATAGAAAGTGACCTGGAGTTGGCAGTTTGCTTTCCCAGAGAGCAAGGCATATGGAAAAGAAATAAAAATTTCCCAGCGCTTGTGATGCAGAGGACATGGTGGGCCAGATGCCTGGAGGTGATTCTAAACACTAAAGGCAAACTGTCCTTCAGCTAGTGTTGAGAAAAAGTCCAGGGAGGTGAGGCATGAAGGGAGGGGGGAGCCAACGTTGGCTTGGAGAAGTTCAAGTGTCATGTGAGGGGAGTCCACATAGCGCTGGTCCGTTCTGGGGTCCTTCTGGACTTCCCATAAACAAGATATGGTATAACTCTCAATGCTTTATTCTTCTGTGCTGTTCAAAGGCTGTGACAAATAAATACAGTTGTAAGGATTCCCAGAGACTGTAGTTCCCATGGCAGTGACTGGGCTGAGGGGGAAGTTGGGCCTCACACTCCCTTGGAACCTCCAGCCAGGCTGGCACCCAGATGTGGGTGCACCCTGATAAATTAATGCCAAGTGGTCAGCGAGTGTCTGCTCAGGCCATTGGAAGTCACGGTGGGAAGTCAGCGTCAGAGATGATGGGCTGCCTGACCTGTGGTAGCGCAGTGGATAAAGCATCCACTTGGAATGCTGAGGTCGCTGGTTCAAAACACCGGGCTTGCCTGGTCAAGGCACATATAGGAAGCAACTAAGTTGATGCTTCTTGCTTCTCCCCCACTTTCTCTCTGTCTCTCTCTCCCCTCTCCCTAAAGATCAATAAATAAAATATAAGGAAAAAAATAATGATGGGCTGCAGTTTTCCTCTGAGTTCACCTGCGTGACTAGAGCCTGATGTTTGCTGGTTCATTCAGCAGCTTGGCACAAAACACTTACGAAAACTAGGAAGAGTTATGTTCTGAGACACTAACTTTTCCACGGGTTTCTCACAGTGGACCCTGAGCCTCCTTCTAAAACACATATACACATAAACACATTCATTTCTTTCTGAAATGAGAGATTTACAAAAAACACTTAATCCTCTCTGTGTGATATTTTCTACTCTAGTACATGTCATTCAGGGCTATATTATGTATTCCATTCCAGTAAAAAATGTTCATCTTGATCCCCTAAGTCGATTTCCCGATACACTAGTGGGTGGCATCTGGGGAATAACTTTTTCTGGGGAGGGAGGACTGGTGCCCTCAACTAGCAGCCAGGGCTGAAGGCAGCTCCTAGCTCATGCAGGGTTTGACAGAGTGCCAAGGAGGGGGGCAGTCAGGAGGCTATCACCCTGGCTCAGCTGAGCATCTCAGGCAGCAACGGGGTCTCTTCGGGCTACCATGTCTCCACTGGTAAACGAGAGTGCTGCAAATGACAAGCCCACAGGGTTCTAACTCTGTTTTTAGGGCCTAATTTGGTACTTGCAAACTGAACAAAAACCAGGTAATCGAACCTTAGAATTTTTAATGGAGAATAGTCAAGGTGACCTTGAAGGTGAGTGCCTTTATGGAGCAACCGCTGCACTCCTCCAAAATGACAGAACAAACACGGAACTGCAATTTTTGGTTACAGAGATTTTGAAGAGCACAGATACTTTTATTAAATGACTATCCATTGGCAAAAGGTATTACCATTGCTTTCTTTTCTGAAGCTCTGTGGTCAAAATGAACTCAACTGCATGCAAGGGGCTCTGGGCCCAGCTCAGTCTTAAACAGATGGTGAGGATTTAGTGGGCCTCACGGAGGAGGGCACAAGTTAGTTGAGTCTCCTGACCTGCTGCTGCATCTCTCTGCAGCCCGGTGTGTGGGGCCCACTGCTACGCAGCAGTAGTTCTTGCACTGGTAGGTCAGGGGAATGGACCTGTGCCAAGCATGGCCAGGTCAACGCTTACTTTTCCAAGTTGATATTGGTTAGAAAACCTCAGCTGTGTTCAGGGAATCCGAGGAGGGGAAGGCAGCTGGGAGATGTGTTATAAGCCATTCCTATCAATGTCCTCTCCCAGCATGTGGCAGTGTGGGTGAGACCTTTTCTCTCTGTGTAGACTCTGTCTCTAAGCACAGAAGGGAAATCTACAGAGACATCCACATGGGAATATGAAGTCTGCCAGAGGCCAGCATGTATTGTGAGACACTTCTAGCTATTGTGAGACACTTCTAGCTATTGTGAGACACTTCTAGCTCTCCTACCTGGCCTTTCCGGGGCATATCCTGAAACTGTGACAGGGTACTGCCCTCCGTGGCAAGTCGTTTACTCCCTCATAGCAGCTCACACATGTTAACTGACATTACTTCTCTTAAAAATCTTATGAAATAGCTGGGGTTTGTTTTGTCTGTCTTACAGATAAATCAAGAGTTAAAGGGGTCAGATCAATTGTTTAAGTTCTCACAACCAATAAATGATGAAAAAGGAACTAAAACCAAAAGCTTCTGACCCAAGGCCAACATTCTTTCCAGCAGCTGTCTCATCACATGATGTTAGCATGCCTAGTTATCAAGGCCCAACACATTGCCATTTTGTCCAAGAGACTGAGCAGACTCACACGGAGTTAAAAGCATCGGTTAAAAGAATCCTCACCCTTCTTGCCTGACCAGAAGGTAGCTCAGTAGATAGAGAGTCAACCTAAAATGTTGAGGACCCAGATTCTAAACCCAGTTCCTGGCTTAAGTATGGGGCTATTCAACTTAAGTGCAAGCTCACCAACTTGAGCATGGGGTCACCGGCTTGACTGTGGGATCATAGACATGACCACCTGGTCGCTAGTTTGAGCCCAAAGGTTGCTGGCTTGAGCAAGGGCTCATTGGCTTGACTGTAGCCCCCTGGTCAGGGCACATATGAGAAAGCAATCAATGAACAACTAAGGTGCCGCAACGAAGAATTGATGCTTCTCATCTCTCTCCCTTCTTGTCACTCTATCCTTGTTTCTTTCTCTCTCTCTCTCAAGCACATGTGCTTAAAAATAAATCCTCACTCTTGCCCTGGCCAAATAGCTCAGTTGGTTATAGAATCAACTCAAAGTGTGAAGTTTGCTGGTTTAATTCCCGGTCAGGGCACATACAAGAACAGATCTATGTTCTTCTCTCTTTCTCTCTCTCTCTCCATTCTTTTCTCTCTAAAATCAATAAAATAAATATTAAAATAATCCTCACTTTTTAATGGTTAGGTTAAAGATCTACAAAGGATCCTAGTGTTGCTCTAGGGTAACTGAGGACAGGCACACAGAGATGCCAAGGAAGGGTTTGCACAAGTATCTCACCTCTTGCTGATAATTTTGACAGCAATAGTCCGCTGAACGGAATAAAGCCATGTGGCCTGGCATGTCAGTTAAGATCAATCTCTGTCGCTTACCAGTCTGGTGCCCAGGCACTTCCGAGGCTATAAGCCCTGCTGTGCTTCCTGACTTGAGTTACTTAAGCCGTGTGCCTGAGCTCAATAACAGAGATGCTTTACAGTTTTGGAAAACTGCATTATGAAGTTTTACACGTATATTCTTACTTAAAATTCTGGGAGAACGTAAAACGATCTTTATGGACTCCAAATCTAGTAAAATTGAAATTCATGGGAGCAATAAGAAAAATATCCAGTTTGCTTTGAAAGACAGTTTGCAATCTTGCACCAGGGTGCCCAGAGCAGACATTAACTTTAAAATGATTTAAATTGTAAGAATTACAAAAGAGCATTTAAAAAAATTACCTTTTTGTTTTGAGATAATTGTAGATTCACATGCAATTGTGAGAAATAATAGAGTTTTCATGTCCCCTTTATCCCCATGGTCTCATCTTGCAAAATTATGGTATGGTGTTCCCCACAGTCAGTGTCTGTCTTCATACAGTCAGGATCCAGTCACAAGAGGACTTTCAGGGACTCTGTTTTTCTGCACTCTATCATTTGCAAGAGCCAACTGCCATTTCAGAGGAAGAATGTGCCGGGATTTCTTCTGGATGTTATGACCAGTTGGGAGCAATCCCACACTGAGGGTTTTGTAAGATTGCCCAGCCCTGACCTGCCAACTGCAAACGAGGAGCCCCTCTTTCCGTCACTTCTCCCATTCTCTGAAAGATATAAGAAGGAAAGTGGGAGTTGGTAGAAAAGACGTCTACACTGTTGGACCAATGGTGAACTAAGTGGCAAGAAGCGTCGAGCCCCCACCTGACCTGTGGTGGCGCAGTGGATAAAACGTCAACCTGGAATGCTAAAGTTGCTAGTTCAAAACTCTGGGCTTGCCTGGTCAAGGCAACTAGGATAGTTGATGCTTCCTGCTCCCCCACCCCTTCTCTATCTCTCTTGTCTCTCTAAAACCAATAAAATAAAATCTTAAAAAAAAGTGTCCAGCCCCAGCTTCAGTGCTGGCCAGTCCTACACTTTTTTGTTGGGTCATTTTCCTGAGGGATGGAGTGTTTGATATTAATTAGCTTTAGCTCTGACAGGATGGCTCAGTTGGTTGGAGCATTGTCCAATGTGCACAGGGTTATGGGTTCAATCCCTGGGAGGGGCACATGCTGGAACAGATTGTTTCTATCTCTGTCTCTGTTTGTCCGTCTGTCTCTCTCTTCTCTTTTTCTCTCCTTCTAGAATCAATAAATTAAAAGATATTTAAATATTAATTAGCTTAATTCATTTAAATGTAAAGACATATGGCTAATGGTTGCTATATTGGAAAGAAGAATGTCATTCACAGCCCTCTCACCTCTCAAATGTTCTAATGAAAACATCTAGGTATGTACCAATGGGCCAGCTCACCTCCCTGTGGGACAGATGCTGAACCTTACTCCTGAGGAAACCGAGATGCAGAGACCCAGAATTTCCCGAGGTCCCACCAGCAAACCTGTCTGAGAGTGGGAAGCACACCTAGTCATGTGGTTTCTAGACCAAACTGCAATCCTTTTGTTTACGCCACTGTTTGACAATAACCCCACCAACACTCAACTATGACGAAAAAGAATGAAACCATGGAACTGTTCCATCCTTCCCCTACCCTGAATATAAAACCCAAAATGCAGGCAATAAAAGTTCTTATTCTAACTAAGAGATAAGCAGCATTCTTCGCCTTTTGGAAAGAAAGCTATGGTAACAGTGGCTGAAATGAAGATGATTTTTTTGACATCTAAGAGACTAATCTTGAAAGACTCAGGTTTCTGTGAGCAAAATGGAACAGCCAATAGCAAAATAATTCTAGGGGGAAAATGTTGAGAATAAATCCACAAGAGAGCTTACAAAACGCTAGCTCACTGCTCACCCAGTGATGGCACCGGCCCCATAAGTGGGCTTTTGCCAAGAGACTTTGTCCTTCTTCATCAAAGGAGGCTCCAGAGAACTGCAGATACCCTGTGCTTGGAAGAAGTTTCACTAATCATGTAGCACGACAAAGTTACACTTAACATTACACTTAGAATAAAAATAAATTTGTACATTCTCATTAAATCTTACAAAGTTCAGCTTAATTTTAAACATATCTTTAATAGTCTAAGGCTCTTTCTATTCAACAACACAACCTACCTATTTTATACTAACATCCTGAAAATGTACTAATAGTTAATATTGTCTCAAACATTTAAAAATTGTCCAACAAATCAGAACATGTGTGTTCGTGTGTAAGGGAAAGGGGTTCTGGGTCCCCAGAGTGTCACGGCTATATCTCTCAGTGGTCATAAATGCCCAGCTGTCCCCAGAGATACGTCTCCTAGCAAGAGAAAGGAGCTACAAACACAGGAAGACCCTTGGACGGTTTCCACACATAAGACTCTCCCCTGAGTGCCACAGGCTTGGAGGGTTTGGGATTCTTCCCCTTACCTTTGGGAGCCTGTGCACGTAGTCTTTCATTCTCCTTTGAGTGACTGCTACAGTGGGAAGTCTCCTTTGGCCTTCCCTAGGTTTATGGTAATTGAATGTTTGATGTAGGACAGAGGCGTGGCGTTCTGTGTTATTGGCAGGTGAAGAGAGGGGGCCTGAGATTTGATCCCATCACAGATGAAATCCAATATTGGAGTCTTTCATGTCTCACATCACACTTTCCTGACCCCTCCCTATATTTGCCCCCCCCTCCACCCATGCACCTTTTCTTTCTGTACCCCTTCAACCCTCGGGCAAAGATATATTTCCTGAAAACTGGAAAAACCAGGCACCAGCAACCACAGATCAGTGTTAATTAAATTAGGTTATAAAATCCAGGCCCAGTTCCCTTATCTGTGAGTGACACCTTCTCCCCAACGAGGCTACTGATACAGATAATTAAAGCATCTGGCATCACCCTGCTCCTGGCTGGAGCACAGCTCTTCATTAGCATATCAAAGCATTTTGATCAGACTGCTTTTGAAGCATTCCTCCTCTCCTGGCCTATTTTTCTCTCCCATCAGTCTCAGGCGTTCAAGTTCAAGAGCTCAAAATGTATATCCCGTAGCATTTTGTTACCTGCTCAGGTTCTGTCTTTGTGATTTCCATCGTTACTATATACATTGGATCACCTTCACAATGCACATGTAGGCTGCAGGTGAAGAACTTGTCGTGAGTGGCCTCAAGGCATTGGGGACGTGAAGTAAGGTGGAGGCTGGTCACAGGCTGGGCCATGGACATTTGCCCACGTGGTATCCTTGTGGGTCCACAGTGTGGTGATGCGGACCTTGCACTGGCCCCTTCCTTAAGACCATACCAGATACCTGTTCCAACAGAGTGTACTGATTCCACTGCAACCCCCAGTAAGGTGACCACCTGGCCCTTGGATACCTCAGCCATGTACTTGATTACCAGGCTGCGGAGGAATGTGCTTGGGCCGTGGGGAGCCTGGACAGGGCGCTGGAACTCACTTGTGCTCTGCCAGCTGGGGATGCCCCAGACCTGGCCTGGAGTGAGGACTGGCCTCCCAGGAACAGAGGCCCTGGCTGTGGGAGCCAGGTGACAAAATAGAGCCACAGTGGGGAGAAGGGCAGGTGCAGAGAGTAGGGACCCCTCCACCAGGGTGACCTCTGACACCTGCCAATCTTGTGTTTTTTGAGACATAGTTTCTGAGATCATCAGCTGTGGGTTTATATTTCACTGAGAAAACCAGGAAAAAATTAGAATATCAAAGGCCAGAATTTTCTCTGCCTTCATGTCCTTCACAAGGACAGGTGGCTGGGAGTGTGGTCTGAGGAGTTGGCAGTGGAGGAGGGGAGAGGAAAGCCTGCGGCTCCCAAGCCTTCAAAGTCGGTGTCTACCTGCTTCTTGCTTGCCTTTTCATCTTTTTTTTATCATTATTATCAAAGAGGCTTATAACAGTCTGTGCAACAAGCAACTTCCTGACTTTTTCTGCCAAAAACAGGGTAGCTATAAAACTTGAAAAGAACTGTGTGCTGTCCGTGCATGGAAAGTGTGTCTTTGTAGGAAAATTTAAGGTGAGTTTGAGCCTTTAATTGCTTTAGTTTTGCTCCATGAACCAATTTCTTTCCCCCTGTCTTTCAGAGCTTCCGCTGACACAATTGAGCGGGTAAAACTAGACTGCGTATTTGTTTTTTGTTTGAGGGTTTCGTAGGTGGGTATTTTAAAAGGAAAAGTGAGAGCCCACCAAGATAAAACACCTCTTTGTTAAAATGTTCCCGAGAGCAGCATCTCAAAGACAAGAGGTGGACAGCCCTGGGGAGTGGCAACTCAAAGACCTGTGAAGTCCAGCCCTGTGGAAACAGAGCCCGGCGCCCAGGCCCCGGGCTAGTGTCCACGCACACATATGCACAGACAGCTACAGATGATGTTCACTCAGAAGTAGATGATTATGATACAATTTGGCAAGGGTTACAATGGGGGAGGGGGGAAGATTCCATTTTAATTTATTTCTTTATTGCCTTTATTTCTCGGATTTTTGATTGAGTACAGGAATTTTACCTGAGTTATTTAAAGACTAGATGTTGTTTATTAAGTGCCAAAAAATGTGCATCGTCATTTCAGCGCTGAAAGGAATACAAAAGAAGTGAAAGATGAGTAAGCGACAGTCCTCAGGGCTATACCATCTGGTTGGAAAGAGTCAGAAACTTGTAAAAAAACAACAACAAAAATGGAAATAGCAATACCAGGAAGCATGATCAAGAGCAAAAGAACAGTGGACAACCAGACAACCACTTGCGGGGGCGGGGGGACATAGGGGTGGGAGGACGGTAGGCAGAGAGAGCTTTGGGGAGCATCAGGGTTTGATCTGGGTTACAGGGACTGAATGGACTTCAAAGTAGGAGAGTTGCTATGGAGGGACAGCAAGCACCAAGTCTTGAGCCTCAGCTACTGGCTGTGCATAGAGTCTGACTAAGAAGACTTGTGCTGCTGTGTAGAAGATGACAGGCAGGCTGGGTAGGGTGTGGTCAGATTAGAGGGCACCTTAGAAGGTCAGCCTTTAGGGAGTTCATCCTAGTACCCCACTGGGCACTAGTTAGAGCTACTTAACCCCTTACCCCACCCAATACCCTCTGAGTCACAATCTCTATTTTTCTCAGGATCCCAGGTGGTGATCCTGAGATTAGAATCTGGGAGCACTTGTTTAGGATGTGAGGAGCCAAGAGGTATGTGTAAGCAGTGACAGGATGAAGGAAACATTTCAGGGACATTGAGCTGTTAGTGGTATACAAAGTAAGAGTGAAGAGAACCTGGAAGCCAGGAATCGAACAAAGAGTCTGTTTCAGTAGTTGAGCCATAAAGTGAGGATGGTCCTGCTGTCACCTTGGATGTCCTGAGCAGAGGACAAGGCAGTATGTGGGGACACCTGACGTGCCCTCAGGAACCAGGGTGGCTGGGTGGTGGATGGAGTGTGGTCAGCCCACGCAGAGCAATGAGCCTGTGTGGACGACTGCAAGTGGCAAAGCCCTTTGCAATTGGAGGCTTAGTAAAAGGCTAGGTTCTCCCCCCCTACCACCTCCATATTGGCTAAGAAGCTGAGTATTTGCACTCATCCCATCCCCCCACCTCACTTGCTTGCTTAAGTTGCTAGAAGCAATTTACATGCCCTTCCTCTCATCCTTGTTTGTTCTGATGTTGGCTGATTTCAGTTATGCAAGGTGGAGGGTTTCTGCACTTGGGGGAATTCTTGGATTGCCTTGGAAATGTGTGACTTTGTATCAGAGGTTTCCTTATTTGCATATGGCTATATAATAAAGCAAACGGGGACTATTTTGCCCTATTCTTGCCGTCAGCTTGCAGAGGCCTCCGGATCCTATCCTATTTCTCTTAATTAAGTCTATTTTCTTCATTCCGCATCATTCTCACTCAGGACCTGGAATTATTAGCTGTGCTGGTTCGCGGCAAGCCTGGGACAGAGAACCACCAGGGAGGAGGGCAGAGTCTGTTGAGAACTGAGGCTCTTGGAATCAATCTTCCAGTTTCTCTCCATGCAAGGGACATAGAGAGGACCCACCAGAGTAATCAGCAAAACCATAAGAGAGAAAGAAGAGAAACTAAAACAGTAGTTAATTGTAGCTTCTTCTAAAAGAATTCTTGAGAGAATTTTCATGAACTTAAAATTTCTCACCATTGAATAAGTTCAGAAAACACACTTTGTTAGTGGTACCAGTAAAAAAGCATGCTCATCCAACAGCAGGAGTTTCATCCTGGGAATATATTATAAGACTGAACAAAAATGGATAGTGGGTTTGCTAGTACTTTTCTTTCCCTGTGAAAATAACTACCATTGAGTGAAACTAACTCATGAAGGATGTTCCAAGATCATAAAAGGACCCAGACTTTTGCTCCATCCTACTGTGTTGGTGATGGGATGGAAGAGAACCACACTCGTGGTGGTGAGACCACAGTGCAGGTGGGAATTAGTAGGTAACCTGGAGGCCCTTGGCCACCTCACCTCAATTCCTGGAGCTTATTGTCTGGGCCACACATTGTGCATTTAGGCCTTGTGCTGCTGTTTGCAGTTTTATGCTTATGTCTTTCCTCTCCCACGAGATTCTTTCCTCTTTGAAGATGGGAATTATCTTTGTATTTCTGCACCTTTCTCCCAGCAACTAAAACTTGCTATTCCGAGTGTACTCCCAGGAATGCATTGCATTATGAGGGAATTCCTTAGACATATGAAATCTGGGGACTCACTCATGTCCTCCAGCATCAAATCCGCTATTTAACCAGATCCTCCAGATGAGTTATGTGCCCATCAAAGTTCAAGACTATGACTCCAGACCAATAGTCCTCAATCTTGCCAGAGCATTAGCAAAATCAGGGGAGTTTTTAACTACTATATCATTCCTGGGCTCCATCCCAGACTAATGAAAACTGGATTTCTTGGGTGGGTTTCAGGCACCGGGTGTTTTTTTAGAAGCCCTCTAGGTTTCCCAGTGTGAGGCCAGGAATTTAGAGGAGAGCTAGATACCAAGTAAGAAGTGCATACACGTTTAGTGCATAACTGCAGAGAATGAATGAGTGACAGGGCATGAGGGCTGAGGGGAGGCTCCTAGATGTCTGATTGACTCTCAGGTTCCAGGAGAAGAGACGGGGCCAGAGACAGATTTAACGGCAGGTGTGCGCCCTGGGACCCAACTTCCAAAGGGTCCTGCAAAACTCCAACTGTACACTTTTTCTAATGACACCAAGTTTGATTTCATATGTGCAATTTTAACATTAATAGTACATAATATTTTTTATTTATTTAAAAATATGGTTAACATGCATTTTTATTTTCCTTGTCTGTCTCTCTCTTTCTTTAAGGGGCCCAATATTTTTTTTCTGCACCCGGGATCTCAACTGACCTTAATCTGCCTCTGGATGGGGCACTAGGGAATTGAACTGGTTTGCCCAAGGTCACAGAGAAGTCAAAGAACTGCCTGACCAGGCTGTGGCGCAGTGGATAAAGCATTGGCTTGGCACACAGGGACCCAGGTTTAAAACCCTGAGGTTGCCAGCTTGAGTGTGGGCTCACCAGCTTGAGTGTGGTGTTGTTAGCTTGAGCATGGGATCATAGACATGATCCCATGGTCGTTGGTTTGAGCCCAAAGGTCACTGGCTTGAGCCCAAGGTTGCTGGCTTGAGCAAAGGGTCACTGGCTTGACTAGAAGCCCCCTGGTCAAGACACATATGAGAAAGCAATCAATGAAGAACTAAGGTGCCACAAGTATGAGTTGATGCTTCTCATCTCTTTCCCTTCCTGTCTATCCCTCTCTCTCTCTCTAAAAAGAAAATGAAAAAGAAAAAGTCGCCTGACCAGGCAGTGGCACAGCGGATGGAGCGTCGAACTGGGATGTGGAGGACCCAGTGTTCGAGACCCCAAGATCGCTAGCTCGAGCACGGGCTCATGTGGTTTGAGCAAAAGCTCACCAGCTTGGACCCAAGGTCGCTGGCTCCAGCAAGGGGTGGCTTGGTCTGCTGAAGGCCCATAGTCAAGGCACATATGAGAAAGCAATCAATGAACAACTAAGGTGTCGCAACGAAAACTGATGACTGATGCTTCTCATCTCTCTCCGTTCCTGTCTGTCTGTCCCTATCTATCTCGCTCTCTGTCCCTGTAAAAAATAATAATAAAATAAAGAAATAAATAAAAAGAAAAAGTTAAAGAAAGCTAATGACAGAAATCGGGTGTGGTGCTTTGAAACACGAGACAACTCCTTTGACAATGTGACACAAATTAAAACGTTACATAAATTATTTGACATGATCGAGGTTGAACCTAATTCCCCTCCCAGTGAGCATGGGCTGGTATTAGGGACTCACTTGTAACAAAGAGAGAAAGAGCAGAGTGACTGTGGGCCGCTTCAGAGACTAGGTCGTGAAGGGTCTGGGGTCTCCTGCCCTCTCCCACCACTCATCTGCCCTGCTGGGGGACCTGTGGAGGTCTTGTTGGTGAGGAACTGAGCCTGCTGGCAGCCACAAGGGCAAGCCTTCTTCTAGCCCCAGGGATGCCTTCAGATAATGCAGCCTTAGCCTACGGTAACTTCTTGAGACTGTGAGCTAGACGACTGATCTGAGCCAACCCCTGATCCTAACTGTCATTGTCTACAGGCCTGTCTTGAGTTGCTAAGTTTTGGGGTCACTTGTTATGCAACAGGGTGTTTTACCTTTGAGTCCTCTGTTATTTCAGCCACACCCCTGTGAGACATCTAGGTGGCACTAAGCCCTATCTCGTGGAATTTAAATAGACATGCTAACCCCGGTTTGGGAAGCTTAGGATTTAATGCAGACAATGACAATGAGATCAAAGCACAGAGGGCACAGGGACTGGGGTAGTGTGGTCACTCAGCCCATATACACGCAGTCATGCTGTGGCCTTCACTCCTTTCCTGCAGCCCCTCAGGCGTCTGCCCAGCCCTCCTGGACAGCTTCCAAGCCAACATTCCAACCACTGGCCTTTTCAGCCTTGCCAGGTTATGGGAGCATGGGGCAAGGCTGGATCAGGCTGAGGCAGCCCAGCAGAGGAGGGACTGAAACCATGATTTGGAGCAGGGTGTCTGGCCCTGAACACCCATGCTGGCAAGCCCAGGGTCTGCACAAGAGTGATGAATTTCTCCCCAGCTGCTTGTCTTGTAGCTGTGGCTGTGATGGACAAGAGTGAGAACTTGTCTGGCTAATTTGAAAAGCAAACAACATGCAGTTGATTGGTTGATGGCCAATGGCCCAGAAAGTTGCTGCTGAGACCTGTATGGAGGCAATGAAGGTGGCCTCCGGCAAGGCTGCTGCCAAAGGCAGTGCTCTGCCTGTGCCTCCCCTTCCGTCCGGGCTCACCTGCATCATTGGGCCAGCTAGATCTTCCCCTTGCCTTCGTGACTTTCTCCTAGAGCTTTCTGAGCTGGGCACACCCAGAATAGTCACTTGCGCTTCAGGTCCAAAGTATTTCCTCTGAGGGTGCTTTGCCTTTTGTGTAGACAGGCCATCAGAAGCTGGATGGTTCCTCAAGGGCTGGGGATGGCAGCCAGCAGCCAGCAGCCCTGTCCCTTAGCACTCAATCTTGAGGGAAATCCAGGGGTCTGAGCTGAACATAGCACATTTTCTCATGAGCAAGGGTGACATGGGTTCCTAACAGTGACTTATGGCCTGCCTTTCTGCTTTGTGCTGGAGAGCCCCCACCTGCAAGCAGAGGCTCCTAGAACTCACCGAGCCTGCCAAGGTGGCAGCTGCATCTGTGGAGGGAAAGGAGAGCCTGTTCAGAGCCCAGCTGGGCTGCAGCAATAGCCACTTCTTGCTCCACAATGCAGTTCTACACACTCCCAACCCTGGAGGCTGGCTTAGAGTCACAGCTTAGCTTCCATATCAGGGTAAGAAAAACATATCAGAATTCTAAAAGTCCCTTTAACATTTGGTTTTTTTGGATACCTTACTGGCCTTGGTTTTTATGTGAATAACTTAACAATTTTGAGGGGTTCAGCCTGACCAAGTGGTGGTACAGTGGATAGAGCACTGACCTGAGATGCTGAGGACCCAGGTTCAAAAGCCTGAGGTTGCCAGATTGAGCGCGGGCTCATTTGGCTTGAGCACAGGGTTACCGGCTTGAGTGTGGAATCATAGACATGGTTGCTGGCTTGAGCGAGAGGTCACTGGCTCAGCTGGAGCCCCCCCCCCCCACCCCCATCAAGACACATATGAGAAAGCAATCAATGAATGACTAAAGTGCCACAACGAGTTGGTGCTTCTTATCTCTCTCCTTACTGTCTCTTTCTATCTCGCTAAATTAAAAAAAAAAAAAAAAAAGCCCTTGACATAGTTCTGGTCAAGATGCCAGAGTGCATAAACATTGTGCTCACCTCTTCCCATGACCACATCAAAATTACAACTAAATTGGCCCTGGCTGGGTAGCTCAGTTTGTTAGAGCATCTTCCCAACATGCCAAGGTTGTGGGTTTGATCTCCAGTCAGAGAACATACAGAAATTAACCAATGGCAGCATGAATAAATGGGACAACAAATCAATGTTTTTCTCTCTCTGTATCTCTCTCTTTCCTTTCTTGTTTCTCTAAGTAAAAAAAAAATACAACTAAATTATAGAACAGTCAACCTGGAGAACCGCCTGATGACTAGTTGAACAGAAGTCCTATAACTAAGGATATAAAGAAAAAGCTACATCAAGACTGGTAGGAGGAGTGGAGGTGAAAAATGAATTGGCCCCACACCCATGTATGGTGGTTTCAGGGTGGGAGGGTTCAAGCCCCACACCAGACTCCTCAGCTTAGAGTTCCAGAGCCAGGTAGAGGAGCCTTTACAACATCTGGCTGTGAAAATCAGCAGGGATTCATTCATCCGTGCTAGACAAGAGGCTGCAATAATCACTTTAAATGTAAATGGTTAAGTGCTCCAATCAAAAGACATAGGTAGTTGAATAAATAAGAAAACAAGACCCAGCCCTGGCTGGTGGGCTTAGTGGATGGAGCCGTCACATTCTGGGTTTGAGCCCTGACCAGGGCTCATATGAGAAGAGGCCATCTGTTTCTCCCCTTCTCTTTCCCCTTTCTCTATCTCTTCCTCTCTAGCAGCCAGGGGCTCAGTTGGTTTGAGAGCATTTGGCCCTGGGCACTGAGGATAGCTCTGTTGGTTTGAATGTTGGTCTCAAGTGCTGAGGATAGCTGGTTGATTCAAGCATCAGTGACAGAAGGGCATTGACGGGTGGATCCCGGTTGGGGTGTATGTGGGAGTCTGTCTCACTATCTCTCCTCCTCTCACTTAAAAAAAGAAAAGAAAACAAGACCCACAAAATGCTGTCTACAAGATCAAAATATGCACATACACACTGAAAATAAAGGGATAGAAAATGATATATTGCCTGACCCGTAGTGACGCAGTGAATAAAGCATTGACCTGGAATGCTGAGGTTGCCAGTTCGAATCGCTGGGTTTGCCTGGTCAAGACACACTTGACCACAGTAGTTGCAACTATTACAAATAGATGCTTCCAGCTTCTTTTTACCTCTTTCTCACTGTCTCTCTCTCTCTTGATCTCTCTCTTCTCTCTCCAAAAATCAATAAATAAAATATAAAAACTAAAAATTAAAGAAAACAATGTACATGAAAATAGAAGCAAAAACAGGTGGGTAGTAATACTTATATCAGACAAAACAGATTTTAAAACAAAGGCTATAACAAGAGACAACGAAGGATATTATAAGCCAATAAGGGAGCAATCCAACAAGGGGCTCTAACCCCGGTGAATATTTAGGCACCCAATACAGGAACACAGAGACATCCAAACATGTAAAACATATACTGATGGACATAAAGGGAAAGTTGACAAGTAACGCAGTCATAGTGGGGGATTTTAATACCCTATTGGTATCACTGAATAAAACTTACAGAGAGAAAATCGATAAGAAATCAGTGGCCTTAAATGACACATTAGCCAGATGGACTTAAATGATATATTCAGAGCATTTCACTCCAAAGCAGCAGGATATCTATTCTTTTCCAAGTGCATATGGAATATTTTCCAGGATAGGCCACATATTAGGTCACAAAACAGATCTCAATAAATTTAAGAAAACTGAAATCATATGAAGCATCTTCTCTAACCAATGATATAATACCAGAAATCAATTATAAGAAAATACTGAAGAACATACAAACACATGAAAACTAAATAACATGTCACTAAAAAATGAATGGGTTAACAATGAGATCAAGGAAGAAATAAAAAGATATCTTGAATAAGTAAAAATGAAAATACAGCCTGACCTGTGGTGGCACAGTGGATAAAGTGTTGACCTTGAATGCGGAGGTCGCTGGTTTGAAACCCTGGGCTTGTCTGATCAAGGCATATATGGGAGTTGGTGCTTCCTGCTCCCTCCTCCTTCTCTCCCTCTCTCCCCTATATAAAAAAATGAATAAATAAAATCTTAAAAATAAAAAAGAAAATTCAACAGCCCTAAATCTATGAGAAACAATGAAAGCAGTCCTAATAAAGGAATCAGTAGCAATACAGTACTGCCTCCAGAAACAAGAAAAATCTCAAATAAACAATCTAACCTTACACTTAAAGAATCTTAAAAAAGAACAAGAAATAAGGCCCAAAGTGAGCAAAATTAAGGAAATAATAAAGATCAGAGAGGAAATAAAGTCCAATAAAATATATAATAATACAAAAGATCAATGAAACCAAGAGCTGGTTCTTTGCAAAGATACACAAGATTAATAGACCTTTAACCAGACTCATTAAAACACAAAGAGAAAAGACCCAAATAAAATCAAACGTGAAAGAGAAGTGACATCTGACACCACAGAAATACAAAGTTATAAGAAAATCTTATGAATAGTTGTATTGCAATGAATTGAACAACATGGAAGAAATGGATTAATTCCTAGAAACATACAATCTTCAAGACTAAATCAAGAATAAATAGAAAATTTGAACAGACCATTTTCCTCTAACAAAATTTAATCGATAATCAAAAGTCTCCCTACAAAATAACAACAGCTTTTGGAGGAGCAAGATGGCGACGGAGTAGGCGGACGTACCAACTTCCAACTCCCAGAACCAAAGTGGATTATAACTCAATTTTAAGAACCATCATCTGGATAAACCAACTTTGAACTAAACTAAGTGGACTCTTCAACCAAGGAACACAGAAGAAGCCACATTGAGACTGGTAAGAATAGCGAAAACACAAAGAGGGCTTCCCAGCTCCCCAGAGCAAACGGCAGCCCGGAGAGACCCGCGTGGCGGGAGGAGAGTTTGGCGGAGAGGGAGGGACCTGGGTGCCAGGAACAAAGCCCCAGCCTACAGTCCCAGAGCCTAGAAGAGGCATTTGGACAGTTTTGAGCTGTGAAACAAGTGAGGGAGCTCCCAGGCCTACAGTGTGGAGTATTAGGGCCCTTCCTACTCTGCCGAGGGTTGCTGAAGGGTATGGTGGCGGCAGGATGCTGAAACGCAATTCTGTTGGCGTGGGCGGAGGCCAAGCCAGTGTGAGCTTGGTCTAGCCAAGCAGGGGCAGAGGGGACACGCGAAAGCGGTCCGGAAGCTGCGGGCCCACCTGTAATCCCATCTGCGGTGACAAAGCGGGAGGCCAGGAACGGGCAGAGATCTGCTCTGCGACCCTGCGCAAGCCGGCCCTGACCGCGGGGACGGGGCTAGGACCAGGGATGGGTGGGGGCTCATGGCTGAACTCACGCTACCAGCCCCGCCCAGCCGAAGAAACTGCGTTTGCCATTCTATGTGCACGAGCAGGCTCCGAGCGCGAGGACGGGGTAGACCCCAAGACAAGTGGAAACTCGCAGCTGAGCCCACACTACTATCCCCGCCCAGCAGGATAAACCGTGGTTTGCCATCCTACGTGCATGAGTGGGCTCTGAACGGGGGGGGGGGGTGCGGGGTAGAGTCCGGGACGAGCGGAAGCTCGCAGCTGAGCGGAAGCCAGCAAACACGGCCGGCCCAATAAACCTTGGTTTGCGACCCTGCGCAGAAGGACCCTGGCCGCGAGGGCGGGGCTAAAGCTCCAGACGGGCAAAGGCTCACAGCTGAGAGCACGGCAAAAGCCCCGCCCAACCCGCAAAACTGTGGCGAGCAGGTTCTGACTGCGGGTTCTGGGCAGAAGTCCGGAAATAGGTTGGGTCAGCAGCTGAGCAAAGGTGCTCACCTCTACCCTTGGTGCTGAGGCTTGTGGCTTGAGTGACAGCCCCTCCCACGGAGGAGAGGCAGAAACCACAGCAAAAGCCACAGTGGGCCGGCGCTGGCAACACCTATACCCAACTGCCTTAGGCAGCGGCAGAGAGGGTGGCGGGCCTGCAGACAGACCACACCTAGAGAACACAAAGGCAACACCTACTGGACTCCAGTGGCCACAACTTGCTTATACACAGACAAAATGGGCAGGCAGAGGAATGCAAACCAAATGAATCAAGAGAAATTCCCAGAGAAGGACCTGAATGAACCAGATAGAACCAAATTACCAGAAACAGAATTTAGAATAATGATAGTTAGGATGTTCAAAGAAATTAGAGCAACAATGGAGAGTCATTATGAACACCTAAATAAAGAGATAACAAGTATAAAAAATGAAATTGAAATAATATAAAAGAATCAGACAGAAATGACAAATACAGTATCAGAACTGAAGACCACAATGGAAGGAATTAAAAGCAGGATGAATCACGCTGAGGATCGAATAAGCGAGTTAGAGGACACAATAAACAAAGGCACAGAATCAGAGAAGAAAAAGGAAAAGAGACTCAAAAAATGTGAGGAAACTATAAGGGAGATCTGTGACAACATGAAGAGAAACAACATTCGCATCATAGGGGTGCCTGAAGAAGAGGAGAGAGGAAAGGAAATGAAAACGTTGTTCAATCAAATCATAGCAGAAAACTTTCCTAAATTAAGGCTGGGAAACACTCCACACATTCAAGAAGCACACAGAACTCCATTAAAGAGAAACCCAAAAAGATCTACACCAAGACACATCATAGTTAAAATACCAAAGCTAATGGATAAAGAAAAAATTTTAAAAGCTGCTAGAGAAAAAAAGGCTATCACCTACAAAGGAGCCCCCATAAGGATGACATTGGACTTCTCAACGGAAATACTTGAGGCCAGAAGGGAATGGCAAGATATAATCAAAGTAATGAAGAACAAGAACCTACAATCAAGACTACTTTATCCAGCAAGGCTAACATTTAAAATTGAAGGAGAAATAAAGAGCTTCCCAGAAAAAGAAAGCCTGAAGGAATTCATAAAAACCAAACCAGTTCTGCAAGAGATACTAAGGGGCCTGTTGTGAACAGTTTAAAGGGAGGAAAGAATATAGCAAAAGAAGAATACAGCTTTAAAGAATAAAATGGCAATAAACAACTACATATCAATAATAACCTTAAATGTAAATGGATTAAATGATCCAATCAAAAGACATAGGGTAGCTGCATGGATAAAGAAACAGGACACATACATATGCTGTCTACAAGAGACACACCTTAAAACAAAAGATGCACATAGACTGAAGGTAAAAGGATGGAAAAGAATATTTCATGCAAATGGAAATGAAAAAAAAGCCGCGGTAGCAGTACTTACATCTGACAAAATGAACTTTAAAACAAAGGCTGTAGTAAGAGATAAAGAAGGACACTACATAATGATAAAGGGAACAATTCAACAGGAAGATATAACTATTATAAATATCTATGCACCAAATATAGGAGTCCCGACATACATAAAGCAGACTTTGATGGATATAGAGGGTGAGATTAACAGCAATACTATCATAGTAGGGATTTCAATACCCCACTAACAACACTGGATAGATCCTCAAGAAATAAAATTAATAAAGAAACAGCAGACTTAAAGGATACACTAGATCAACTTGATTTAATAGATACCTTCAGAACTTTTCACCCTAAAGCAGTAGAATATACATTCTTCTCAAATGCTCATGGTACGTTTTCTAGGATAGACCACATGTTAGACACAAAAATGGTCTCAGTAAATTTAAGAAGATTGAAATCATATCAAGCATTTTCTCTGATCACAATGCCATGAAACTAGAAATTAACAACAAAAGAAAAACTGAAAAATACTCAAACACTTGGAAACTAAATAGCATGATATTAAATAATGAATGGATTAACAATGAGATCAAAGAAGAAATAAAAAAGTTTCTAGAAACAAATGATAATGAGCATACATCAACTCAAAATTTATGGGACACAGCAAAAGCAGTTCTGAGAGGGAAGTTTATTGCACTATAGGCATATCATAAGACGCTAGAAAAAGCTCAAATAAGCAACCTGACCCTGCATCTAAAAGAACTAGAAAAACAACAGCAAATAAAACCCAGGACAAGTAGAAGGAAGGAAATAATAAAGATCAGCGCAGAAATAAATGACATAGAGGCTAAGGAAACAATACAGAGGTTCAATGAAACCAGAAGCTGGTTCTTTGAAAAGGTAAACAAGATTGATGAACCTTTAACTAGACTCACCAAGAAAAAAAGAGAGAGGACTCAAATAAATAAAATTAGAAAGGACAGTGGAGAAATAACAACTGACACATCAGAAATACAAAGCATTGTAAGAAAATACTATGAAGAACTATATGCCAAAAAATTACACAATCTTGGTGAAATGGACAAATTTCTTGAATCATATAACCTTCCAAAAATCAATCTGGAAGAATCAGAACACCTAAACAGACCAATTACAACAAATGAGATCGAAACAGTTATCAAAAAACTCCCAAAATAGAAAAGTCCTGGGCCTGATGGCTTCACAAGTGAATTCTATCAAAAATTCAAAGAAGAACTAACTCCTATCCTCCTCAAGCTATTTCAAAAAATTCAAGAGGAAGGAAGACTTCCAAACTCCTTTTATGAGGCGAGCATAATTCTGATCCCAAAACCGGGGAAAGACAACACAAAGAAAGAAAATTATAGGCCTATATCCCTGATGAATTTAGACGCTAAAATTCTCAACAAAATATTAGCCAACCAAATCCAGCAATATATGAAAAAAATCATACACCATGATCAAGTGGGATTTATTCTGGAGAGGCAAGGCTGGTTCAATATTCGCAAATCAATCAATGTGATCCATCACATAAACAAAAGGAAGGACAAAAATCACATGATAATTTCAATAGATGCAGAAAAGGCATTTGATAAAATCCAGCACCCATTCATGCTCAAAACTCTCAGTAAAGTGGGAATACAGGGAACATTACTTAACATCATAAAGGCCATCTATGACAAACTGACAGCAAACATCATACTAAATGGACAAAGATTAAAAGCAATCCCCTTAAGATCAGAAACCAGGCAGGGATGCCCCCTTTCACCACTCTTATTCAATATAGTTCTGGAAGTCCTAGCTACAGCAATCAGACAAGAAGAAGAAATAAAAGGCATCCAAATTGGAAAAGAAGAAGTAAAACTGTCAGTATTTGAAGATGATATGATACTGTATATAGAAAACCCTAAAGTCTCAGTCAAAAAACTACTGGACCTTATAAATGAATTCAGCAAGGTGGCAGGATATAAAATTAATACTCAGAAATCAGAGGCATTTCTATATACCAACAATGAACTGTCAGCAAAAGAAATTAAGGAAACAATCCCCTTCACTATTGCAGCCAAAAAAATAAAGTACCTAGGAGTAAATTTAACCAAGGAGGTTAAGGACTTGTACTCGGAAAATTATAAAACATTGATAAAAGAAATCAAGGAAGATACAAACAAGTGGAAGCATATACTGTGCTCATGGCTAGGAAGAATAAACATCATTAAAATGTCTATATTACCCAAAGCAATTTATAAATTCAATGCAATACCAATTAAAATACCAATGACACACTTCAAAGATATAGAACACACATTCCAAAAATTTATATTGAACCAAAAAAGAACACGAATAGCCTCAGCAATCTTAAAAAGAAAAAATAAAGCAGGAGGTATCACTCTTCCAGATATCAAGGTTTACTATAAGGCCATTATACTCAAGACAGCCTGGTACTGTCATAAGAACAGGCACATAGATCAATGGAACAGAACAGAGGACCCAGTAATAAACCCACAGCTTTATGGACAACTGATATTTGACAAAGGAGGAAAGAACATACAATGGAGTAAAGACAGCCTCTTTAACAAATGGTGTTGGGAAAATTGGACATCTACCTGCAAAAAAATGAAACTAGACCATCAACTTATACTATTCACAAAAACAAATCAAAATGGATAAAAGACTTAAATGTAAGCCGTGAAACCATAAGCATCTTAGAAGAAAACATAGGCAGCAAGCTCTCCAACATCTGTAGCAGCAATATATTTGCCGATTTATCTCCACGGGCAAATGAAATAAAAGGCAAGATAAACAAATGGGACTATATCAAACTAAAAAGTTTTTGCACAGCTAAAGACAATAAGAACAGAATAAAAAGACAAACCACACAATGGGAGAACATATTCGACAGCACATCTGATAAGGGGTTAATAACTAAAATTTATAAAGAACTTATAAAACTCAACACCAGGAAGACAAACAATCCAATCAAAAAATGGTCAAAAGAAATGAATAGAAATTTCTCCAAAGAGGACATACAGATGGCCAATAGGCATATGAAAAAAAACCTGGAGATGTTTTCATTATACATATGTACCCTGATTTATTGGTGTCACCCCATTAAAATTAATAATAATAATAAATAAAAAGTTTCCCTACAAACAAAAGTCCTGGGCTTGACATTTCACAGTTAAATTTTACCAAACATTCAAAGAATACTTAGCACTTACCCTTCCCAGACTACTCAATAAAAAATTCAAGATGTGGAAAGTCCCAATTTATGAAGTCAGCATTACCCTGATTCCAAAACCAGACAAAGATATTACAAAAAAGGAAAATATATAGGTCAATATTTCTTACTAACATAGATGAAAAAGTCCTCAACAAATTATTAGCAAACCGAATTCAGCAATATATCAAATGGATCATAGAACATAATCAAGTGGATTTAGTCCTGGGATGCAAGATTGGTTGAATATCTGTAAATTAAGTCAAGTGATACATCACATAAACAAAATTAATAAAAAACATAATAATCCTATCAATAGATGTTGAGAAAGCATTTGACAAAATCCAGGACCCATTTATGATCAAAACTCTCAGCAAACTGGAAATAAAGGGATCATTCCTCAACCTAACAAAGGCCATATATAACAAACCCACAGTTGATATCACATTCAATGGGGAAAATCTGAAAGCAATTTCCTTAAGATTGGGAACAAGACAGGGCTGTCTACTTTCACCACTCTTATTCAACATAGGGCTGGATACCCTAGCCACAACAATCAGACAAGAATAAAAAAATAAAAAGCATCCAAATTGGAAAGGAAAAAGTAAAACTGTCATTATTTGCAGATGACATGATTTTACCCAATACCTGACGAACGAGTATGAGTGAGGAAAGGGCAGGAAAAGAAGCCAGTGGGGTGGGAAGATATCAGGTGGTAACAGGGAGCAGGTGGAAGCTGAGCAAGGCTGCTAAGACAAGGTTCAGAAGGAAAACCCTCTCCTGTCTCCCCTTTCACAGTTAGATTAATTGTGAAGGATGTAGACAGCAAAGACTGAAGACCCAGAGGAGGACTTCTGAAGGACTTAAGTATCTGTAGTCAACAGATAAAAGCCATTAGGTGTGTTCAGGAAGAAAAAGCTGTGGTTTCTTGTGCCCTGCTCTTCTCTGGAATGATTGGTCCCTTGAATAAAGTGTCTTCATCCTGACTGTCTGACCTGAACTGTGTCCTGATGGGCCCCTTGCCATACCTGAGCTCTATAACTTGTAGCACGTGGGAGGCATATACCCTGTGGGCACGTGGGAGCTCAGGGTAGGTGGAATGGGGACTGCAGCCCTGTTCCCTGGGACAGAGCCAAGATAACTGGCTTTTAAAGCTTGCCGTGAGTATACAGATAACGTGGACACTTGCACTTAACAACGCCAACCCTGTGCAGTTCCCTGGGCTAGGCATGTAGGTTGGGAGACGAGTCACTTGCTATTTTTTGTGTTCTTAACCTGAAACTCAACTAGGTCTACATCTCCTGGTTGTTCTTGAGCCTCTGCTCATTTCCTCCTCTTTCCTATTTGTTTCACGGTTTCCAGACAGATTGATTTGCAGTGGAATGATCCCAGGAAGGTTCCTGGGGGGCCACATCCTGAGAACTTTGCAGGGGTGGGGAGGGTTTGATTTCCCTGCAAGGCTGTCAAGCACAAGAGGAAATGCCCTTCTCCCACTCTGGCAGGCATGCGCTGCTCCACAGAGTCATGCTTCTAAACAAAGATATGCTGGTTACCCAGCAAGTCTAGACTTACGTACATATGGTGGTATTTATGTTATAGTAGGTGCATAATGCATCATCAATACTATATAGGATCCCTGACCAGGTAGCTCAGTTGGTTAAAGCATCATCGCCATACACTAAGCTTACAGGTTCGATCCCCAGTCAGGGCTCCTATGAGAATCAACCAATGAATACATAACTAAGTGGAACATCAAGTCAATGTTTCTTTCGCACTCTCGCTTTCTCAAAATCAATTTAAAAATGTTAAAATGTCAAACACAAGAGTTTTGGGGTGAGAACTGATTACTTTATGCAAAATGGGGCTAGGAAGGGATTTTGTGAGGTCACTTGTTAGCAGAGACCTGAGGGAGTGAACACAGGGATCCCTGGCGAAATCATTTTGGGCGGAAAGGCTACCAGATGCAGCAGCTAGGAGCTGTGTGAGGAGCAGCAGGAAGGCCAGTGTGGTCAGAATGTGGTAGGGGCCACTATGGAGTAGCAACTAGACGCCATACATGCTCCAGGGACTTGCAGACCCTGCTCTGTGCTCCTTGGTATAGCTGTCCCTTCACTGCAGGGTCCCATTGGTATTCTGGATCCCGGCCAAACTGATAGGTTGTCTGAAGGAAAGACAGAAACATCATATGGACTTCAACTCCGCAAAACCAAGTGAATTCTTGACCAGCAGAAGCCTAGCTGACATGTTAGATTCAGTCCACACGTGCACACAGAATACTGACAGGACCTACAGTGTCAGTGTGTCCCTGTCTTGTCCTACGTTCTTCACTGACCTCATTGCACTGAAGTCCACACAATAATCCCACGGAGGGAGTACTATGATCCTTTCTCAGGTAACCGAGAGACTTTACCCAACAACAGCTGTCCAAAGTTCCATGAGTTCCACATGGAGGAGCCAGGACAGAGCCCACCTCCAACGGATGCTGGATAGATGTAGTCCCTTCACCCTGGCCCGGTCTCAGTATCATTTCCCAAGCCATGCCGCCTCCTGTGGCCAGGCCCACTCTAATCCCACCCCAGCTGGACATATGGAGCCCAACATCAGACGAGAAGAAAGGCCAGTGAAGTTGAAGCAGGTTTAGCTTGTCTTGGGTTTCTGATGCTGCCCCTGGGGGAAGAGCGGCTGCTTGACCTGCTCTTGGACTTGAAGGAACAGAGACACAAGGTTCTGCTTTCTGCCCGAGCAACTGACCACCCCTACAGCACCTGTGCAAGTTCTGCGGCCAGGCAGCAGGGGTCTACCGAAGAGTTGGGGAGCTCAGCCATGTCCAGGGTTTTAGACATCAGTCCAGGTAGAAACTGTGCCCACCACTGAAATGGTTATGACATAGTGTTAAACTTCAATATCACTGTTAACAGCCCATCTCATCCAGATCTGATCCCTGCAGGAGCTCATGGAAAAAGACAGCAAGCTGATGACTATGAACCTGGGTTGAAATCCTGCCACTAACCAGGAGAAAGCCCCTGAATAAATCGCCCCACTTTTCTGAGCCTTGTGAAACTGGGATGATGATTTCTACTTTATGGGACTATTAGGCAGATTAAATGAAATAAAAATGTTTGAAGGTAAAATATGTATCTAATAAGGACTGGTTTATAAAGACATCCACTGAGCACCGCTGTGGGAGGGCACATGCTCAGTGCTAGCCTAGAGGGTGCTCCCTACATAGGCAGGCTTCCGTCCTCAGAGAGAGCCGTTCAGATGATGGAGGACTAATTACAGCATAGGCAGTGTGTGTGAAAAGTGCTGTTATTTTGTATGTTTTGTGTATATGTGAATATGCAACTATGTGTCCTATGTCTTCCTTTTGTCCTATAGGCATGAGAACAGGAACCAGGTCTTCTTACAAAGCCTGGAGCAAGATTTGGGCACAGGGCCCTACAACAAATGCAGTGGCCTCTCTAACGTAACAGAGAAAACACCCTGGGACACCCTAGACAAGGAGTCCTCAGGCTACCAAGATGAGCAGGAAGGATGGCCCCCAAGTTCACTGTCCAGCCCACACTCCGGGCCTGCATCCTCCCGACAGCCCTTGGGGCAGGCAGAGAGACGCTCAGGTAACCACGGATGACATCCTGCATCTCAGAGGCCTTACTTTCATGCCGCTGATCTGGCTGGGGGCCAACAGCCAGCTCCTTGGAGAAAAGAGACTGCATTTGTCAGTGTCTCAGTCCTGTTTCTTCTGTAAACAAAAGAAGCACATCTTTCTACTGTTCTTAATTTTGCAATCTTCACAAAAATAAATATTTGCCTTCAAAGCAACAACAGTGATAATCATCACAAGTAATATCCCCAAGCGCCATTTCCCTCACACACGCCAATCTCAGAAGTTAAGTCAGAGGGCTGGCTGTGTGTGGTCTGTTTGGATAATGATTTTCATGTGGAAACCTCATGTCGGGAATCAACGGGCAGCAATTTTGCAGTTTGGTCTCCTGGTTTTCAGAGTTGACTCAAAACCAACTGCACTGGAACCAACCCCCAAGGCACTGGAACATCCCATCCCAGCCTTGGTTCCCTCTGTCCATAAAATGAGGAGCTAAATTGCTTAAATGAGTGCTATAGAGGAGCGGAGAGATGTCTGCTCAGGCCTCAGCGGTCACAGACAGGGCTGGTCTCTGCCAGAGGCCACTGCACACGTCACTGTGTTCTCATGTTTCAGGGGTTAATCTCTGTCTTCCAATACCTTTAAGGATGAGCGAGAATTTAAAAACAGTTCTGCTGAATTTAAATGCTAGTTATCGAAAATTTTATTAACCCATAAAGAAATTACCTTAGCAGAAAAACCACATGCTGCCAGTCTAACTGTGCATTTTGTAAATGATTCATGCTGTTTGCAAATGCTGGCTCTGCCTGCTGCCTCCCTCATTTACTTCCCGGCGAGGCTGGCTTTCTGAAGAGTCTGGAGCAGGTAGGGCCACATTCCCACAGTGTCCATTCTAATTGACTTTCTTCATTAGGAACAGCCATTTCCACCTGACCAGGCAAGTAGCTCAGTGGATAGAGCATTACACTGGAACTGGAGGACCCAGGTTTGAAACTCTGGGGTCACTCGGTCTGCTGTAGCCCCCTGGTCAAGGCACATATGAGAAAGCCATCAATGAACAACAAAGGTGCTGCAGTGAAGAATTGATGCTTCTCAGCTCTCTCCCTTCCTGTCTGTCTGCCCCTATCTGTCCCTCTCTCTGACTCTGTCACAAAAAAAAAGAAAAAGGAACAGTCATTTCCAGGTATTATGTATGAAGGCCTAAGTCCCAAAAAAATGAATATTGAAGAATCCTTTGAGGTTCTTTAAGAAAGTACAGTACAGCCTGACCAATGGTGACTGTGGAACAAGCCAGCGTCAACCTGGAAATGCTGAGGTCGCCAGTTCAAAACCCTGGGCTGCCTGGTCAAGGCACATATGGGAGTTGATGCTTCCTGCTCCTCCCCCCTTCTCTCTCTCTCTCCTCTTTAAAATGAATAAATAAAAATGAAAAAAAAAAAAGAAAATACAGCACATTCCAATATTTTTAAGGATTAGGGTGTTTCCCCCCCTTGCCCAGAGGTAATGTTTGTTATGTGAGAACACAGAGCCTCAATCAAAATATTAAACTGTAAAACTGTTTCTACCAAGTACACAAAACTAGCCAAACCAAGATAAATTTGCATGCCATCTACCCATTCCATGGTCTCGGGCCTTCCGCACAGACGCCAAGCTCCTCTCGTCACTGCCCTGGGCTTCTCAAAGACACAGTGCCTTCCTCTAGGCTGACTTCCCACACGACAGCTCTTCATGGTCTTACAACTTGGAATGAAGCTGAACTTGCCAGGTGCTGGCGGGCACATGCCGGAGGGTCGGGGGAGGGCAGTGGTCACAAGGGCAATGTGCCATGGACAAAAACGGCTCTGGCATGCCAAACAGTGTGAAGTTCATCTCTAAATTGGGTCCCCACTGGCACATGCAGAAGATGAGGTACCACTCCACCCGCCCAACTCCTTCTTTCTCCCAACACCAGAAAGCCCCATGGAGACAAAGTGGGGCTGATGAGGGCTCCGGGCTGACCACTGAAAAGTGTCCAAGACAACATTTGATTCTAGAGGAATGTTTAACATTTTCTTTCTAATTTGAGACTCTGACAAAGGTAAGCATGTGTTTCAAGTTGGAATTGTTAAAATTTTTACTAGAAAAAAAATTGCCATTTGTTAATTGCAAAATGAACAGATATTGGATTGAGAGGGATTGTTCCACTCTCCCACCAGCCTCTGCTGCCCACCACACTCTGTGTAGTAGCTGGACCATCCTTGTCAGGAAGAGGCTGCCTGGAGAGCTGGTTCCCCATGGGTGCCAGTGGTATGCGTTCAAAATATAACAGGCAGTGTGCTGTAGGCACTGGCGGCTCCACACAGCACGGGGCACTCACAGTCATGGCTGAGCTTCTGCCTCAAGTTAATGAGTAGTTTCATTTGCCCTCCGCTGCCCTCAGTGGAAGCCCAGACTCTGCTCCGTGGCCTCCAGCCCAGCACACTCTGGCTCCTGGCTCTCCACTCTCATCTTCTCCTGCTCTTCCCATCTTCCCTTTGTGTAGCCCCTGCCATCCTGCTGATGCTGGGGCTTCTCAGGTGCACCTGACCCCGTGGCCTCTGCTTGGCTCTCTCCCTCAGTTCATGTAGGTTTCGTTCAGATCTCATTTTCTCAGGAGAGCCTTTCACTCCCTCCCCAAGCATGTTCTCTCTGCTTGCCCTGCTCATTTGTTTCTCTGGGCACTGGGTTTTTCTGAAGTCACATTTGGATCTATGTAACAGGGCTTCGCTGCACACCAGAGTGGACACTCTGTGAGGTCAGGATGCGTTTTTATTTACCTCCCTGGGGTCACTGGATCCCTGCACCCACACATGATCTGCATGGAGCAGAGGCATTAAAAAGACTTGTTGAGTGCATATGTATAAAATCCATCATGAATCCTACCTTCTCTCTCTGTACACAAAGTTTATGGAATAGGGAAATGAAAATATGACAACATGGCCTGACCATGTGATGGTGCAGTGGACAAAGCATTGGCCTGGGATGCTGAGGACCCAGGTTCAAAACCCCGAAGTCGCTGGCTTGAGTACAGGTTCATCTGGCTTGAGCACAGGGTTGCTGGCTTGAGCATGGGATCATAGACATGATCCCAAGGTTGCTGGCTTGAGCCCAAAGGTCGCTGGCTTGAGCAAGGGGTCACTGGCTCGGCTGGACTCCCCCAGTCACAGCACATATGAGAAAGTAATCAATGAACAACTAAAGTGCTGCAACTATGAGTTAATGCTTTTCTTTTCTCTCCTTTCCTATCTGACCCCTCCCACTCTTTCTCTCTTGCTTAAAAAAAAATATGTATGACAACATGGAGATTTTAAGAGAAAGGATATGATAATAATGGTCTGATAGTTGTCAAAACTGTGACCTCTCATTTTTCATTTGCATTCTAGATCTGTGTCTTTCTTCATAGCCTAAGAAAGTGCTTTATATCAGGATTAAAGTGCTGTTGGCAGAATTATCTCCTTATGATTTTCAGGAGACTAATATCTTATTTCAGTGTTAGGGCTCACCTTTTAGTTACTTATATCCAGCCATTGTATGGTATCACTTAACAGTATCAGTCTTAAGGGATCTAGAAATACCACCGCTAAGCTTAGCTCCCATGCACCCTGGGCTTTGCTGTTATTAGTAACGACAACACGATTGTGGCTGTTACTGCTCTGCTTCCTGATTCCACCAACACACACAGCCAAGGCAGCTTCCTGCCATGTATAGAGCAAAGTCTGATTTACTAGCTGTTGCAGTGACTTGAGATAACGAGGCTTGTTGGTGGTAGAGCCGTAGCTGTCCATGTAAGTACTTATCTCAACACCAGGCTCCTAACCACGCACCTGCTTTCCAGCAACGTGATTTGTCAAGAATGGAAAGCAAGGGCCTCCTGGTTAGTTCAGTGTGTTACTATGTGCACGGGCCTTGACACTTCAAGAGGGCCTGGTCAGGGGGCGAGGGCCTCCAGCTTGGCCAGCTTGTGTCTGTTCCACTGTGGCATCCTCAGGTAGCGAGGCTTTGAGAAGTAACCTATGTCTCTGCACCTAGAGAGGGGAGCTTTGCTAACTGACTTAGGGCACTTTGGGGTTCAGACAGCCCCTCATTCCCTCTGAGTGATTAGAACAACTGGTAACCTTTTTCCTGACACAGATTATCTCATTCACTTATTAGACATATTTTCACTGAGTGCCCACTGTGTGCATGAGCGGGCACTGGGACTGAAGGCATCTTGGATGGTAGGAGGTCCTTACATAGTATCCAGTGAATGGGCCATCTTCCTGTCCAGACCCAGGGTGGAGCTTTTCCTTAGCTTTGATTGTATCAAGTTCATAATCCTTGGGAAATGTTTTGTGACTACCTTAGGACAGATAGTGATAAAACAAAACAAAATAAAATAAAAGGAAACAAAACAAAACAAAATAAAGTAAAATACAGTTCCATCATATTTGTTTGTACCAACAGAGGCCAAGGAGTTAGTTGTGATGCCTGACCCCCAAACACCATTTGAAAATTTCTCTTAGCTAGTAGACTACTTGAAATTACCTGTATTTGACTATGTTTATGCTGGATACAAAAAGCAATTTCATGTTTTCAATCCCAATATTTCTTCTCTTACCCCACCTTTACTGTGGGGGCTTACTGAGGGTGAAATGGAGATTGTTTCCTCTTTAGTCCTTGCCTCTGAGGAGGACGGGAGGCCACTACATAACATGGCGTCTGGTGTGACACAGCCCTGGGAAAGAGGGGAGTATTTACTCATTCTGCCCTACTCTTACCTGGTGGTTGTCCTAGCACCTCCTCTGGCTGTCCGTAGAGAGGAAGACGTATCGGTCTGAGGCAGGAGACAAAGGCTGTAGTCTCAGTCCTCCTAATTACAAGTTACATGGCATGACGTCTGGGCAGTCTAGGTGTGTAACGCGTGTCAGCTATTATTGGTATCATAATCATTATTAGCCAAATGGCTTTGGACAAGTCACTTAACCTTGCTGAGCCTCATTGTCTTTATTTGGAAAAGAGGGAAGACATGCATGAAAAATGTTGTGTGATGTGCAGTAGAAACAGAGGGTAGAGGCGAAGGGACTGGACATCAGCTCATCTTCCCTTGCTTTACTTTTTTTTTTTTTTGCCATTAGGAATGAATTGTTCTTCTAATGTTTTTTATTTATTCATTTTAGAGAGGAGAGAGAGAGAAGGGGGGAGGAGCAGGAAGCATCAACTCCCATATGTGCCTTGACCAGGCAAGCCCAGGGCTTCAAACTGGCAACCTCAGCGTTTCCAGTTCAACTCTTTATCCACTGCGCCACTACAGGTCAGGCCCTTGCTTTACTTTTAACGAAAATAACAATTGGGGATTGGATAAAAAGTCCTACCCATGCTATGTGAACCCAAGGACAGCATGGTAGGCTGTGCTGGGTGGCACCCTCAGAGGTCTTTGTTTCCTAATTGATCTAATGTGCTAAGTGAGCTTAATGTACGTTAATTAATGATACTATTTAGGGTGATTACCTAGACTGTGCCAAAACAGCATCAAAGGAAAGAGCAAGCAGGTGTCTCTGGGATCACTGAGGAAACCAAGGCTTGGGAGAAAGCTGCTAAGAAGATGAGACCTGAGAGAACCCCAGGGGGATCCCACCTGAGGGGCTGAGCCATTTAATCATCAGGCTGCCTTCCAAAGCACCATCCTGTTTACAGCTACTGTTTGAATTTCAGTTCTTCTGAGTCTTTGAAGCTGGGTGTCTGGGCATTTCCTTGAGAGTGGATTCCATATTTTTGGAAACCACAAAACTTACTCACTTGTGACCTAGCTTCTATCTGTGGTCCTTCTGGACGCATGGAACTTTGCACCCTCAGGTTAAGAGAGTGGACTCAGTTCTGTGTCCTGTGAAATGGGTGGGGGGATATCAAGTCTGGCTTCACTTTCCTGAGCAAGCACAGGGCTGCTGCCTGTGGTTGGCACTGTGCTGAGGTCAGGGACATTGTGACACTTGAGAAAGAAGATTAAACCCCTGATACTTCAGAACCTCAAAATGTGTCGTCAACAAAATGAAAACCCTCCTAGAAACCCAGTGGTGAGAAAATTAAACATTTCAGGAAAATTCTAGATTTTTATCCCAAAGACTTGTGTTGTCAGTATTACCCTGCAAGAATGCTGTCACAAGTTAACACAGCACACAGCCTGGCTCACTCAAGTGTTGGGTAACATCAGGGCAGCAGCCCCAAGGGACTGTCACTGGGGCCCTGATCTTCTCCTCCAGTGGCAAAGAACATGCATGCATGGGCCATCATCAGAACCCATGTGAATTCTCTCACTTGGGTGAGCAGGTTTCTGTTTGGGGGGCTCTTTCAAATGTACCTGTAGAGATGGTGAGCAGCTATGGCTTAGAAATCTTTGAGCACCAAGTCAGGTAAGAGATATTCACTATCTTAGTTATCTGAATTGATTCTTTTTCTCCTTGATCCACACTGGCTTTTCACCTCTTTAATGTTTGGAATTAGCTGCAGTTTTCCTATTGGCTAGAGGTGTCTCAGAAGCACAACTTCAGAACCACAGGCAGCGGCTAGCTGCAGAGTAGAGGGGCCTGGCCTTGAGGGCAGTCTAGGTGTGTAACACGTGTCAGCTATTATTGGTATTATAATCGTTATTAGCCAAATGGCTTTGGACAAGTCACTTAACCTTGCTGAGCCTCATTGTCTACTCTACCTTTTGTATTCTCGTCACCACAAGTCCTGATGTTCCACCAACTTTGTCTGATCTCCCTCACTGGCAAGGCTCTTGTTGCTTTACCTGTCCCTCTCAAAGCCTCCCCTGCTGTCCTCTCAGCCCAGCTGCCCTGGCCCCTGGCCCCAACATTGCTGTGCAGAGCGCTGGAAAATCAGAGCTTGCCGTTGCATAGGTCCCAGACCCCCCATGGTCTGTCCTGCATTGAGAGGAGCTCCTGGCAGGGAATGAAAGCTTCAAGCATCTGAAACACACACCCACCCTTTCATCACCCCAACACAGAGGCCAAAACCGCACTTGGGATGTCTCTCAGGGCACTGCGGAACCTCGGGGGCAGGAAGCTGGTATACAGTGTGGCCTACGGGGCTGCGGCTCACCTTCCTCAGGACCAGGTTTGGGGTCCCTGAGGACACACTCTCATGCTCTCTGGGGACACCTGTTGTCCTAGTGGCCACAGCTTACAGCCTGCTAAGCACATACAGAGTTCGGCTCACTAACCAAGTCTCAAAATAGTGTTTCTGATGTTTTCCCGAAAACAAAGGAACAACCTCAGATCTCAGAACCAGCAGCACAGACGTACAGTAATTGGGAAAGCTTGTTCAAACGCAGCCCAACTATGACACGCATTTCAAAAATGCACTACTCCAGTGGTTTTGTAGCCCATGACACCTCAGTCTCATTCACTGCTTACAAATTCAGAAAACCAAGGAGAATGACCAAGGCTTACCTGGACCCTGTTGAAGGGTCAGTGTGTAATCCACGCAGAAGATGGTCTGTGAAGAAAGCCAGTCACAGTCCTGTGTTGAGCACCAGGTTTCACAGGTGGTCTCAGAAGCAGGTGATGGAGGCCAGCAGAGCCGCCAAGGGTGAGGCACCTCTCTGTGGTCAGCCCCTATGTTCTTCTGTTCCGAAGGACTTCCCGGGAACCCTTCCCTGACTGCTCCCGTCCTGCTTGTGACTTTGGAAAAGGCAGAGGGGCTTTCCCTCACTGCAGACTCACCTGCACCATCTAGAGGGCTTTCTCAGCACTGAAGACACTGGCCCTATGCTCCGCAGGTTAGTCCCCTCTGTAGCCAATCAGCCAGGACCCACACACCAGGCACACTGATTTCCTGACTTGAGACAATAGTCAAGAAACCTGTAAAATTACTCATTTGTTTTCATGGAGGTGAAGTCTTGCTTCATTTAGAACAACCAGAGCCCTTGGGTACTGGCATACTAAAAAGCTATGTTAGCATTAGAACACCGCTAATGAAAATGTATTTCTCAAGAGGGATGGCCACAGGCAGATCCAGCCACTCAGCTGCTGGCACAGGCCTGCTCTCCCTCACCTTCTCCTGCAGTGTTGGCATCACCTGGACAGCTTTTCCTCTCCTCTCTCCTGACACTCCACGCTACCACCATATTTCCTATGCAACTCCAGATAACCATATACACCATATTGAACTCTCTCTATATATAAATTAGATAATCAGGGAGATATTTAAAACACACATTTTGAAAGAATATTATTGCCTTTCACTATGAGTTCAGTTGATTCTTTCTCAAAAGTTAATTTTTTTTAAAAAAAAACAACTCAACCTTTACAAAAACGAAACTTCTCCTGTCCTTTCCTCTCTCAACTCCACCTACACCCAGAGGAACAGAATGGCCTCTATAGGCTAGATTTTCTGTTTTCCTTTTGCAACTTATCATTTCGGTCCTGATACATACAATTGATTTCACACATGAGTCAGTAAACAGCTTTAGAGAGAGAGAAACATAAACATGTGAGAGACTCAGGTGAGGATCCTGATATACTGTTTCTGCCTCTGGAAAGGTTGAGCAGAACCATATTTACCCAAATTACTTGGCCAGTGTGGATGAGTGATTAATCCATACAATGCAAGTTCCTAAATGAGAATTTTATTTATTTATTTATTTATTTATTTATTTATTTATTTATTTATTTATTTTCCAAAGTGAGAAGCAGGGAGGCAGACAAACAGACTCCTGTATGCGTGCAACTGGGATCCACCCAGCATGCCCACCAGTGGGCGATGCTCTGCCCATCTAGGCTGTTGCTCAGTTGCAACCGGAGCCATTTCAGCGCCTGAGGTGGAGTCCATGAAGCCGTCCTCAACTTTTGCTCCAATGGAGCCTTGGCTGTGGGAGGGGAAGAGAAAGAGACAGAGAGAGAGAGAGAGAGGAGGAGGAGGAGAGAAGCAGATGGTTGCTTCTCCTGTGTGCCTTGACAGAGAATCAAATCCAGGACTTCCACACACTGAGCCTATGCTCTACCACTGAGCCAACCAGCCATGGACTGTTTATTTATTATTAAGTGAGAGAAGGGGAGATAGAGACAGATTTCTACATGTGCCCTGACCGGGATCCACCTGGCAACTCTAGTCTGAGGCTGATGCTCCAATCAACTGAGCCGGGGCTGATGCTTGAACCCATCAATCCACTAGCTGAGAGAGAGGAAGGGAGAGAAAATGGGGAGAGGGAGAGGCACTTCTATGTGCCCTGACTGGGAATTGAACCTGGGACATCACATGCTGGGCTGACATTTTACCACTGAGCCAACCAGCCAGGACCCAAATGAGAATTTTAACTTGAACTTTCATTTGGTTATTTATATTGCCCATGTTCAGCCCAAGTTGAGGGATTTTGATAAATTAAAATTACCAAAATTATTAAAGTAGGAATTTAGAAACCAAAGAGAAAGTAAGTATTCTGAGCTAATCTTTTTTAGTGCACACAATTTAGAACTTTTGGCATGTTTATTTTGATAAGTGGGTTTGAGGATGGAGATTGTTTTAGGTTTCGCTTTTTTTTCTGTTGTAAATTAAAAGGTAACTTTAAATTTACTAAAGAGAGCTGACATGGATATTGACCAAAGACAGGAAAAGAGACAGAAGAAACAATTAGTGTAGGCACAGAATATGCATGCTGTAGTAGTAGCCAAAGATGTCTTTTTCCCTCTTCTCTGAAAAATCCAGAACATTATGCCATTAAAAATAGTTGCAGATGGGCCCTGGTCGGTTGGCTCAGTGGATAAAGCATCAGCCCAGCATATGGATGTCCCAGGTTCGATTCTCAGTCAGGGCACACAATGAGAAGTGACCATCTGTTCCCCCTCTTATCCCCCTCCTCTCTCTCTTTCCCTCCTGTAGCCAGTGGCTCAATTGGTTTGAGTGTTGGCCCTAGGTGCTGAGAATAGCTTGGTTGATCCAAGCATTGAACTCATGTACTAGAGCATCGGCCCCAGGTTGGGTTGCCAGGTGGATCCCCGTCAGGGCACATGTGGAAGTCTGTCTCTGTATCTCTTCTCCTCTTACTTAAAAAAAAAAGGAAGAAAAAGAAAAAAGAAACTTGTAGATGGTTATGATTGAAATTTTCACAGTCATTATATCCAAATAAAAATGAGTATACAAATTAATTCAGATGATATAGAGAAAGAATGAAACAGAGATTATTGCTTATCTCCACCATTTAAGGCTCCAGAGCTTTGAAGATGAGTGATTTTCTGTTTTGCGTATTTCTTAAGAGATTGGGGCTGAAATAGCAAAAAGGTTATCAATAGCATTTTAAAATAAAAATGTGAGTCGAGATTGCAGACTATGGTTGGATGAATGGGGTCTCTTGAGGAGTGTAATTGAGACACATACTCATGCTCCGAGCCCTGACTGGTCAACCATCCCCCTTCATTGCATGTGCACACATGCAGAGCCCACCAGAGGGACCCAGCCAAGCTTGCAGCAGGGGAGGGGAGGCAGGTCCCGGTCTTGGCTTCACTAAGCCACAACTTTGCAAATGATCATGGATATTCACTAGGACTCCCATACCTGTAGAAAACATACACAGATTAGTATAAATGACCTTCTTAGTAGATAAGATAATTTTCTTAGTAGATAAGATAGTATAAATGACCTTCTTAGTAGATAAGAGCAAAACTGGTTGTGAATACAAAAATATTGTTTTTGAAATGAGGTTATTTGAATTCAAAGATGTGAAACCCATAGATATAAAGAGACAACTATATTTATTGAAAAAACAATTCACCTACAAGTGGACCTGCATAGTTCAAACCTTTGTTCTTCAAGAGTCAAGTGTACTTCTGTTAGCTAATAACTATGATATACCCCTTCTGGAGGTAATAACTGTTAGGTTGCCGTAGAAGGGTCGCACAAGGTCTAATGAGTTTTATAAGAAATTTATTTGTGCATCTGCAAAACAGATGGGCTGAGACCCTAGTGAGCGTCTGGGCATTCAAGCCTTTCTTTATAAGGCTAGTTAGCAATGTTAGCCAGGAGCTTAGCCTTGAGGGGGAACCCTGGGGCAGGGTGATAGTTGATCAAGAAGCAACAGTGTGTTTAGATAAGTGATGGGAGGAAAGCAAAGGAACTGCCTTGGAGCCAAATCACTTAAACTTTCTCCTGGCTAATTGAGGTTTTGATAAGGGGCCCAGGACCAACCAGAACCTAACACTAAGCAGACAGAGGAGTAGAGAACAGCTCAATTGCGTAGGTGAGGATTATTATCATCTGCTGGTGACAGTGTCCTACTATCTAATTACTGTCTGAAGAAGTGGCATCGGAACAAACACCATGATAACGCTCCCTTCTGGAAGCTGATACGACACTTAACTGTCTTTACCTAACAACTTGCCACAGCAAATTATAGTTCTGGTTGCCTACAATTTATTTCTGAGTTTCCTCCAAAACATTATATTGCTCAAATCATAGCATAGCTTATGAGTATTTGATGTGATTTTATTATTTTACACGCATGGTGGGTGCTCAGTGACACTAAGTTATTCAGACTAAAGTGACCACAGCTCTGTCTATGCAGTGGTAGGATTTAAATAATTTAACAACTGTTTTTCTACCCTAATGACCGTTTTAAGTATAAAAAAATGATATACTGAAAGGTAATTTATTATTTCATGCATTTAATACTTCCATAGCTTTCAGAATGGGTGATGAGATAACCTTTAAAATCTATATTTCTTTTGGTTCATTGTGTCTTGGCTTCCTATTGGTTTCACCATTTGGGGAACACCAGAGCTCTCATAGTAGCTTGGGGGAATGTTGGGCGTAACACAAAGCTGAAACAAATGACAGCTTGTCACCCCCTGGTTGTTTGACACTTTTTCTCTTTATGTTATATGTTTGTTTACTGAATTAACAAATTCAAGGGAATTAAAAGATGGTATTTCATCAAAGGTATAATAAGTTTTATAAAATGAATAAATAAATATTACTAGCATAGTTCCATCAAAATTTTTTCACCTATGGATGAAATGAACATCACTACAGGGGCTTAGAATACACTGTTGCACAGATGAACATTAAAAAAGAGTAAGGTATGTGAATTTGTGATTTCCACACTGGGCGGCTGCCCAGGCGCCCACCTTAGAGAGAACCCTGCTGACAAGTGCCAGTTTAATAACTGGTTCACCACACTCAACAAAAAATTAGGTATCAGTTCTGCCAAACCGGTGCAAACCGGATGAATCCCACCACTGTGTCTACGGCATGGAATTTGCAGTTTTAAATCTGTGCCTGAGCCAGAACAGAACTGGAAGCATTTTCTGAGAGACCTTGCCCCTGCCTTCGTGGGGTGAGGATAGCAGGCTGCTCAGGACCAGCCCAGCCCAGCCTGCTCTCTCCCTGTTCTCAGAAGATGTGTTGAGCTCAGCTCTGGTCACTGTGTGGGTTCTGCTCTCCTGAGAGCATGGGCTACCTCAAACCCCCTGTTGTCCCCACTTCTCACAGCTCTGTGGGCAGAAAAGACAGGAAAATAAATATTTGTGATTTAAAGTTTCTCAATGTCAACCTAAAAGTGTGAATTCTGCCCAGAACCATAGTTTGCAAAGAGACACCCTGTTGGGAAGATAAAATATATTATGCTCACTTTGTTAAAGATGGTGCTGCCCACGTGGAAGCCATCGCCTAGGTGATAATATTAGTTGCCCTTCTTGCTTGGGATGGGCATGATTATATTAACGTGTGTTGGGGGAGGGCTTTCGCTCCAAAAGGGTTTAAAAGAAGAGATCATGTTGTTCCGGGGAAGAGTGATTATGTTCTAGGAAGAGCCCATGGAAGGAGAGCAGAGAAAGGCCATGTGGAGGAGAGGAGAAGCAGCCAAGATGGCAGAGTGCTGAAGGAGAAGCCAGTTTGTGCAGAGAGAAGGAGATGGGGAACACAGGTGAATAAGGCTGGTGAGGTACAAACCTTTGATCCTAGGAAAACTCAGATAAGTCAGTGGCTTTGGGAGCCCTGAATGGAAAGGGAAGTGTTTTCCCACTGTGTGTATTTCTTGCCCGCTGGGTGCAAGCTAGGATTAAAGCTAATGGTCCACCAGTTCTTGGCTCCATTGTTTCATTACTGTCTGTCCGAAGCAAATGCAAACCTATATGGGCCAGGCGGCTGTGATGGTGGCCGCGGCTACTGGCTACACACCCAAACTAGCAGAATGAAGTTAGGTGGTACAAAAGAGACAAGGTAGCAGATGGTGCATGAGAGCACATGAGGGTGGTGCTTTGGCTAATAAAGGGGGTCAGGACTGGTTGTTCTGAAAAGGAAGAAGGGATTCCTGCAAAGTAGGAGGGAAAGGTGCAAAGGCCCCAAGGGGAAAGAGCAGGTGTTCTGGGACCCTTTAACCTAGGGAGACCATGTGGTTAAAGAATACAGAGCTGATCTGAGTGAGTTGAACCAGGCTCGGGAAGGACAGTGGAGAGCACAGGGTCAGGGAAAGGGCTTTGGATTTTATTGCAAGTATGTCATGGTTTAAAGATAAGGGAAACTGCTTGACCAGGTGGTGGTGCATTGTGTAGAGAGTTGGCCTGGGACGCTGAGGACCCAGGTTCAAAACTCTGAGGTCTCAGGCTTGAGTGCAGGTTCACCGGCTTGAGCATGAGGTTGCCAGTTTGAGTGTGGAATCTTAGACATGACCCCATAGTCACTGGCTTGAGCAAAGGGTCACTGGAGCACCCCTTCTCAAGGCATGTTGGAGAAAGCAATCAATGAACAACAACTAAGGTGCTGCCATGAATAATCGATGCCTCTTATTGCTCTCCCTTCCTGTCTGTCTGTCCCTCTATCTCTCTTGCAAAAGTAAATAAATAAATAAAAACGATGATGGAAACTGATTTGGGGAGAACAGGCCTTTACTGCCAGCAAAGTAAGTAAGAGAATGAGTCTGAAGCAGTGTGTGCGCTTGTTAGCCCTGGGTCTTCTCAAGTAGCCCCAGGCAGATAACATGCTAAGTGAGCCATTAGCACACTTGGATAATATGTCCCTGAGCAGAAAATAAGATGGGAAACTCCAGGTCAGAGGCAGAGTAGAGCAAATGAGTTGGGCTTCAACCGATTTTATCCCCTCTTTATCCCCTTGGAGAATGAGATTCTGCTTACTTAACTAAACTCTGCCATGCCCAATCCCCTGCTGCTAATTAAAGAAATAACAGTCTAGTTCCACCTTACTCAGGATTCCTGCAGTGGACAGCTTGTTAAAAACGCCGTCTGTATTTGGAACATGGAGTTGTCAGCAGCGACTCTGGTCACAACAGAGAAACAGACCTGAGTGGGGGGTTGGGGAAGCTCTGGGTCAGGATCAGATTGAAGGGGAGAGCCAGAAGCCCAGTGCCCTCAGCAAGCTCTGCTTCCCTTCCTGTGCTAGCCACACCCCCTCCATGACCTAAGCAGTAAAACTATAATTGAAATTGATCCTCACCCAGAATGACTTTGGAAGCTCCAACAGTGCAAAGGTTCAAAATACGAAATCTATTTTATAACAGGTAAGATTGTGATTTAGCTCAACAGTATGGGCTATAAAATCTACTTGCATTCTACCAGAAAAAAATTAAGAGTGGGGAATGGTTTGGAAATATGAAATATTGATGTTTTCATTGAAAAATCAACAAATTCAGCCCGACCTGTGGTGGCGCGGTTGATAAAGCGTTGACTTGGAATGCTGAGGTCGCTGGTTGAAAACACTGGGCTTGCCCGGTCAAGGCACATACAAGCAATCAAAGAACAACTAAAGTGAAGCAACTATGACTTGCTACTTCTTGTTCTCTCCCCTCCTCTCTCTGTAAAATCAATAAATAAAATTTTAAAAAAAATTAAAAAAAGAAAAATCAACAAATTCATGCTTCTAATGGACAGGTTCGTATTTTCACCATAATTGGCTTTGGGGTAATGGGGTTGGTGGTTCATGGAATCATTACTCTATTAGTGGATATGCGGAGCAAGGGAATGTGAGTCCACAGTCTAACCACTTATGAATGGAATATTATCACATTTATGAGGATGGTTTGCAGGTTATCTATAAGGTAGAGAATTAGTCCATTTACAAGGGCTAATGTGTTTTCGAGGGATATTTAATTCTACAGAGTACATGGTCTGTCCTTACTCTTTATCTAGTGCAAACTCAAAAGTGGTGGTGGGCAAAAGAAAAGCAGAACGAAGACAAAAAAGTATTTTGATGGGATTCAACCTGGCTGTACCGCTGCTACCAGTCGGCGACTATCCCCTCTCTCATTTCAGTAGTAGTTTCCCAGCTCTTTTTAGGGTAGTTCACCTGGCTAAATGGCTACATTTGTCAGCTTCCCTTACAGCTAGCATAGTGGCATGTTTCAGAAATGTCCAATAAGCCATCAGAGAAGTGTGTGAAACTTCCAAAGAGGGCTAACCCATCCGGGAGGGGAACTGTTCTGTCCTCTTTCCCCATTATTCACTGCCACCTGGTGCTAATGTGGTGATTGGGGTAAAATTGATGGGGCAAGAGGGTGAAGGCCTTTTGACTCCCTGGTGGGGCTGTCACATCAGCCCTGAATCACCTACCTCACTAATGAGAAAGTGTGAACAATCATATCTAGCAACTGTGCTCAGGCCTCTGTTCCTAGAAGCCCAATTAATTTGACAGTCTCTCATTTGTAATGGTCTGAATATGCAATGAGGTTTTAGACAAGCGAGATTTAAGGAAGCCTGTCTTGTGATGATCTTAGCTTTATATCGGTGATAGTGGGATATTGCTAAGAGTATAAAAGGAATTGAAATTTTGGTTAACTGAAAAGATTCTGGGTCCTGGCTGGTTGGCTCAGTGGTAGAGCATTGGCCCGGCATGGTAAAGTCCCAGGTTGATTCCCTGTTAGGCACACAGCAGAAGTGACCATCTGCTTTTCTACCCCTCCCTCTTTTATTTCTCTCTCTCTCTTCCCCCCCTGCAGCCATGGCTCGAATAGTTTGAACAACTTGGCCCCAGATACTAAGAATGGCTCCATGGCCTCCCTTATGTGCTAAAATAGCTCTGAGCAACCGAACACAGCCCCAGATGGGCAGAACATCACCTGGAAGGGGGCTTGCCAGTGGATCCTTGTCAGGGCACATGTGGAAGCCTGTCTGTCTGCCCCCCTCATCTCTCACTTAATAAAAAATTCTAAAACCAGTGGCCAAGGCCACCATCACAGCCACCCGGCCAGTGCAGGTTCGCATTAGATTCAGACAGACGGTAATGAAACGACGGAGCCAAGAACTGGTGAGCCATCAGCTTTAATTCTAGCTTGCACCCGGCGGGCAAGCAAAAACACATACTGGGCTCCAAAACCCACTCTTTCAGTGCTCACAAAGCTACTGACTTATCCGAGCTTCCTAGAATCAAAGGTTTCTAGCTCACCAGACTTATTCACCTCTGTTCCCCATCTCCTTCTCTCTGCACAAACTGGCTTCTTCCTCAGCACTCCGCCATCTTGGCTGCTTCTCCTCTACTCCACGTGGCCTTAATCTGTTCTCCTCTCTAATGCTAACCTCAGGAACCGAGAGAGCAAGCTCACGGTCTGCCCCACTTTATAGTGTAGAATCCAAACCTTTAATCCAATCTATAAACAAGGAAGTCTCTGATACAAAGTCACTTATCTGAGGCATAATGGGAGGATTTCTCATGAGAGTGCACCACCCCACATCATTCAATCAGTCAAGGGTGTGGGGAAAAGTTTACTCTTAAAACTTGCACGTGGGCAGCGCCATCTTAAACAAAGTGAGCATAATATATTTCATCTGCCCAACAACAACAAAAATTTTTTTTTTTTAATTCTGACTTGGGATAGGGTAGTGGAGAGTGAGAGTGCCCTGTTGCCCATAGCCATACTGGAGCAGAGAATCTAGTTCTTGGAGGAGCCAGAGGTATCAGCTACAGTTTGAATCTAGAAGGTCAGGGCTTGGCTCTGCTCTGAGCTACTCAGGTTAGGAATCTTCAAACCTCAGGTGCAGGAATATGGTTTAAAGTTCAACATGGTTTCTCACAATCCCAAATTGGTCTAGACATTAGAGAGACAGGACAGGCTCTACTCTGTCCACCACCTCAAGGGGATCAGAAATTTGCAATCACACTCTTTGGAGCAGCTCCAAGTAACAGTATTATAAAGTAGTGTAATCCATGGGTTACATAGAGACACCAAAGCACCACAGAAGAAATTTTGAAGAGTTTATTAATAAGCTAGATGGCTAGTTACATGGGGTACAGTCCCAAATCATGTAGCTAGCTCGCTAATTAATAAACTCCTCAAAATTTCTTCTGTAACCTGCCTTGATGGCTCTATGTAACCTATGGATTACACTAATTTATAACATTTGGGGGCTTGTCTGGGATTCTGGTGTTCCATGTCATCAGGTTGAGACACCAGGACTGGGTGGCCTCTCTGGAAGTTTGCCTGACCCTGCTGGATCTCTAGGAGGGGCACCCCCTGAGATGTTCCAGGGCTCCAGTTATCTTGTAGGTCTCAGACCACTTCCCAGCAGACACCCCCAGTCCCCAGATTCAGCTGTAAAATCGAGGAGTAAAGATTGACCTCTGGAGGTAAGGAAAGTAAGGTAAATCAAAATTCTTTGCTGGATTTTGAGTTGTATTCAATTTGAAACTATTGCGGGGAGAATCAGATGTGATCAAAACTCATGCAATGGCCTCTTCAGGGCCAAGATGTTGTCAGAGAGTTTCAATGCCAGAAGCTCTCTGGTAGAGCAGAGAGCCCTGGTTTGATGCCAAGCACTCTTGTGGGAGTGAAGAGTTATGGTTAGGGGAAGAGTTTTACCTTTTCCTCGCGGCTGTTCTGTCTAAAAAAAAAAAAACCCTGAGTGATTGGTGTGTGAATAGGGATCTCTTGTGCCTGCACCTGAGTTTCCAGTTTGTAGTTCGCACTGAATAACTATGGAGTCTGAGTGGGCTCCAACCTGCAGTTCCATGGCGATTCTCATATGGCTTAGGCTGGTATCAGACACTCTCTGATCCTAGTTGGGGCTTGGAAAGCCAGTAGCTATGGCCACCATCACAGCCGCCTGGCCCATGCAGGTTTGCATTCGATTTGGACAGATAGTAATGAAACAACAGAGCCAAAAACTGGTGGGCCATCATCTTTAATCCTAGCTTGTCCCGGCGGGCAAGTAAAAACACACACTGGGCTCCAAAATCCACTGTTGGGCAGATAAAATATATTATGCTCACTTTGTTAAAGATGGCGCTGCCCACATGGAAGTTCGTTGATATTAATGTGTGTTCTGAGACAGGCTGTGGGCAGGCCGGGTCATTATAGCCTAAGGCTTAGTTTTAAGAGAAAGCTCTTCTCCACACCCTTGACTGATTGGATGATGTGGGGTGGTGCACTCTCATGAGGAATCCCATTATGCCTCAGATGGGTGACTTTGTATCAGAGAGTTCCTTGTGTAGATTGGATTAAGGGTTGGATTTCTATAGTATAGAGTGGGGCAGGCCGGGAGTTTGTGCTCTTGGTTCCTGAGGTATTAGAGAGGAGAGCAGATGAAGGCCACATGGAGGCCAGGAGAAGCAGTCCAGATGGTGGAGTGCTGAGAGAGAAGCCAGTTTGTGCAGAGTTTGTGAAGGAGGAGATGGGTAACAGAGGTGAATAAGTCTGGTGAGCTAGAAACCTTTGATTCTAGGAAACTCGGATAAGTCAGTAGCTTTGTGAGCACTGAATGTGTAGGTTTTGGAGCCCAGTATGTGTTTTTGCTTGCCCGCCGGGTGCAAGCTAGAATTAAAGCTGATGGGTCACCAGTTCGTGGCTCCTGTGTTTCATTACCGACTATCCGAATCTAATGCGAACCTGCCTTGGCCAGGCGGCTGTGATAATGGCCGTGACGACTGGCTTTACATCTACTCATTCAGTGCTCACAAAGCTACTGACTTATCCGAGTTTCCTAGAATCAAAGGTTTCTAACCTCACCAGCCATATTGATCTTTGTTCCCCATCTCCTTCTCTCTGCACAAACTGGCTTGTCTCTCAGTACTCCACCATCTTGGCTGCTTCTCCTGGCCTCCTCCACATGGCTTTTTTCTGCTCTCCTCTTTAATGCTAGTCTCAGGAATGGAGAGAGCAAGCTCCCGATCTGCCCCACTTTATAGTGTAGATTCAAAACCTTTAATCCAATATACAAACAAGGAAGTCCCTGATACAAAGTCACTTATCTGAGGCATAATGGGATTCCTCATGAGAGTGTACCACCCTACATCAGAAAGGGTAGGAAAGGCTTAGTCTTAAAACTAAGCCTTGGGCTATAACAACTGCCTGCTTACAGCCTGTCCCCCCGCCCCCACATTAATATAATCATGCCCATCCCAAGCAATCACCTGGGCGATGGGCTTCCACATGGGCAGCACCATCTTTAACAAAGTGAGCATAATATATTTCATCTGCCCAACAGGGCTTTATACTGACCCACCCATACTAAGAGGCGCCTAAGCTCCCACGAGGGATGTGGCCAGGCAAGCACCTGAGAGGCTCCTGATGGGGCACCCCCTTCCCTTGTCCGTTAAACTATGTTGAAAAGTCAAATGTAATTGTAAATAGTAAATTGTCTGTTTTGTAGGTTCTCTTTGTCAGGAAAATGTCTGGTGCAATTTCAATTGGAAATTTCTGGCTTAAAACCAGAGGGCAAAAGTGAAGGGAAATTTGTAAATCCCATATGGTTTAGTGGCTGTCGGCCAGAAGCTGAGGAAAACCTCTTCCATCCCGAGGTCTGACCTAGTCAGGGGTATATACTGACCAGCCTATACTAAGGAGAGCAAATATCCCGAGGTGGACTCAGCAGATGGTTGTCACTTTTGAAAGGTAACTCCTGAGAAAATCATTCTAAAGATCACAAATTATAAAAAGCAAAATAGTAAAGCAAAATTCATAGAAATATTATGTTGCTTTAAGCTAAAAACTAAAGACCTAAGAGATGCTGGAGGAAGTATAAAGTAGAAACTAGTTTCAGATATCCACATACTGACCCAAAGAAGTTTTACCCATTTGGAAGATACAGGGTAGGATAGTATTAAGAAGGAAAATAGAAAATATTAGAACTTTTCCTTAGAAGAATCTTAAAGAAAGAAAACGGAACAAGGCCAGACGGAAATGTTTGGAAAATAACAAACTATGAGTGTGGACCTTGCTGGTTATCAGTTCCTTGAAATGAATTGCAGCTCCAGGAAGGAGAATGAGTGACGGGATCATGGGCGATGGGATTATCAGAGACAGACCCTCTGGCTGCCTCTCCTCTTCCCCTCCCTAAGACATAAAAGTCACATAGGCCCTCCATAGGTTAGTAGTAGTGACTTGTCACCCTCCACTGGTGTGTGAGAAGTTGTGTGAAAGAGAATGAATGCGGAATGAACGAGACTGACACTAGGAGAGGGTTCCGACTCTCTCTCACAGGGCCAAAGTGAGTGTTTGGTCCCCTCCAAATTTCTCTTACCCTTCCCCAATTCCTTCATGTAGCATAACTGTTGTCTGACGAGGAGGCATGAGGTTCACAAGGGAAACCCACAGCTTTAGTCATGATGGTCAAGAATTGTTAAAAAGGGTTCTCAGGATTACAGGGTTACTATGTCCCTGGGGAAATTGAGAAACTTGTGTGAACTAGAATAGCCCACTGTTGGGAAAATGAGTTTGTAATATTTGTGTGTTTTTGAGTTTGCTACGTTTATTGTTTTGTTTTTTTTTTCCCAAGGACAGAGAGAGAGAGAGTCAGAGAGAGGGATAGAGAGGGACAGACAGATAGGAACAGAGAGAGGTAAGAAGCATCAATCATCAGTTTCTCGTTGCCCTTACAACACCATAGTTGTTCATTGATTGCTTTCTCACATGTGCCTTGACCGCGGGCCTTCAGCAGACCAAGCAACCCCTTGCTGGAGCCAGCGACCCTGGGTCCAAGTTGACGAGCTTTTGCCCAAGCCAGATGGGCCCGCGCCCAAGCTGGCGACCTCAGGGTCTCGAACCCAGGTCTTCCGCATCCCAGTCCGACGCTCCATCCACTGCACCACTGCCTGGTCAGGCTGCTATGTTTATTGTTAAAAATAGTGCTGGGCAACCTCGTGTGTGTTTGCCCTCAGAGCAGGGCAGTTGATTGCAAGTGGTGTATTAAATTACATTCCTGTTTGGGAGGGGGCATTGCTTTGTCTGCTGGAGAAGAGGTAAAGAAAGAGGCCATGTTTGCAAAAAGAAAACAAAAGGGAAAAAGCAGCAGCAGAAATAGTGCGGCCTCCATAGGGTTCAGGGCCCCCACTGCGCTTACTTATGCTCCAAGAAGCGGAGCCAAGTGGCTACTTCTCACACAGCTCCCAGTGCCTGCTCTCCTTTAGGCACCAGGAATCCCAGGCACACCAACCCCTATATTGACTTGATGGTGTAAAGCACTGTTGGGCAGATAAAATATAGCATGCTCACTTTGTTAAAGATGGCACTGCTCACGTGCAAGTTTTAAGAGTAAGCTTTACCCCACACCCTTGACTGACTGGATGATGTGGGGTGGTGCACTCTCATGAGGAATCTTCCCAGTATGTCTCAGATAAGTGACTTTGTGTCAGAGACTTCCTTGTTTGTAGATTGGATTAAAGGTTTTGAATCTATGCTATAAAGTGGGGCAGACCGGGAGCTTGCTCTCTTGGTTCCTGAGGATAGTATTAGAGAGGAGAGCATATTAAGGCCACGTGGAGTAGAGGAGAAGCAGCCAAGATGGCAGAGTGCTGAGGAAGAAGCCAGTTTGAGCAGAGGTAGTTGTGCTAGAGAAGGAGATGGGAAACAGAGGTGAATAAGTCTGGTGAACTAGAAACCTTTGATTCTAGGAAACTCAGATAAGTCAGTAGCTTTGTGAGCATGGAATGAGTGGGTTTTGGAGCCCAGTATGTGTCTTTACTTGCCCGCCTGGTGCAAGCTAGAATTAAAGCTGATGGCTCACCAGTTCTTGGCTTTGTTGTTTCATTACCAACTGTCCGAATCTAATGTGAACCTGCACTGGCCAGGCGGCTGTGATGGTGGCCTTGGCCACGAATACTGGCTTTACTTTGGTGTAGTCTGTGGCAGGATTCGATACAGTTTGGTATGGAGCCACTGCCACCTTTGAGCAGTGGAGTAGAGAACTGACTGCTGTTATGGATTCTCATAGCTGTTTTTGGGGGAACTGTAGGCTGGCTGACTTTTACAGCCATGCGTGAGGAAACTGAGAGCTCTGTGGAAGAGGCTGCCCGGAACCTGCAAACAGAGCAGGGGAAAGAGTTAAAGCAAATGTGGGAGAAAGAGATGCTGATCCTGGAGCTAGAGGAAGAGCTGGAGGAGGAGGCGACCAGGTTCCTGAGATTCGCCTGGAAATGGAGCAGCAGCCGGAGAAGAAATCACAGGTTCGTGAATTGCAGATTGCCCTGGATCTGGTAGAGACCCAGCAGCAGCGGGAGACTGAGGCTGAGGCCAGAGCTGGGGCTGCAAGGCCTGCTGAACAGAAGGCAGTGGTGGCCTGGGGCTCAAGCCCGGCAGCGAGAGCTGGTGTTGCCAGCTCCTGTTTGGAGGATGGAGAAAATTGGGCTGGAGTTGCAATCCGCAGTCTCCAGAAGATGAGATCCCAGCTGGAAGGAGGACCTGCAATGCTCCTGGTAGGTCTGCGATTTTGGGACATAGTGGTGGATGCCATCATGCTCCCCAGAGCAGAGATGGAAATGCTGACTGCCATTGCCACATGCTCCTCTTTAGGACAGTGTGAGAACTGTCAGGATGGCAGGAATGAGGGGAGAGGCTAAAGCCCCATCTGTGTGGACTAATTTCTTGGACTACAACTGGAGTGAGCACTGGCTCCTTTGTTGAATGGACTTATGGATTTTGGACAATGTGAAATACCCTGATGGGGGTGGGGGCAGTATTGATGAAGGCCCTCCCCCTGCCCCGGGAAGCCTTTCAAATGGCAAAAGAGAAGACCCAGGACATTTTGCGCTTTTGGCAAAGTGCTCAGAGACTGGTGAAATGTACCTTTGTAATTGTTGAAATTGTATGATTTGTCATGTTGTTGTAATTTGTGTAATGTACCTAATTTCCCTGTACAGGGATGCTGATGGTGTAGATTGTGGGTAGTAAATTGAGCATAGGAGTGGATTGTTGGGCAGATAAAATATATTATGATCAGTTTGTTAAAGATGGCGCTGCCCACATGCAAGTTTTAAGAGTAAGCTTTTCCCCACACCTTTGACTGACTGGATGATGTAGGGTGGTGCACTCTCATGAGGAATCTTCCCAGTATGTCTCAGATAAGTGACTTTGTGTCAGAGACTTCCTTGTTTGTAGATTGGATTAAAGGTTTTGAATCTATGCTATAAAGTGGGGCAGACTAGGAGCTTGCTCTCTTGGTTCCTGAGGATAATATTAGAGAGGAGAGCATATTAAGGCCACGTGGAGTAGAGGAGAAGCAGCCAAGATGGCAGAGTGCTGAGGAAGAAGCCAATTTGAGCAGAGTTTGTGCTAGAGAAGGAGATGGGAAACAGAGGTGAATAAATCTGGTGAGCTAGAAACCTGTGATTCTAGGAAACTCAGATAAGTCAGTAGCTTTATGAGCATGGAATGAGTGGGTTTTGGAGCCCAGTATGTGTCTTTACTTGCCCGCCTGGTGCAAGCTAGAATTAAAGCTGATGGCTCACCAGTTCTTGGCTCCATTGTTTCATTACCGTCTATCTGAATCTAATGTGAAGCTGCACTGGCCAGGTGGCTGTGATGGTGGCCTGTACTACTGGCTTTACAAGCACTGTAGGTCCAAAAGATGGTTAGCATCTCTTATGCCAGGTGGATAGCTATAAAAGAGTGAGAGCATTTTGACCATTCCTTATTTTTTCCACTAAATCAGTGGTTCATTAGGGCTAGTAATTTACAATCTTCTTATTGTAAATTGTACTAAATTTGTACTAATGATAAGGCATATAGAATTGTATGATCTGCCAAATATGAAGACTTCCTTTTGTTGTAGAAAAATATTTTCTATGCTCAAAATATATATGCTATTTCAAGAGTCTTTTGTTAATTCTCCCTTTTATTTACTATTTCATAGCCCTGTGATGTTGAAATCTTGGTTTAAATATTAGGGAATATGTAATGATTATTAATATCTTTTTTATATAGTGTATAAATGGTCAGCTTATTATCATTTTTGAAGCAGTTAAAATGTTAAGATCTAGTCTGTTCATGAGCTGTGGACCAAGAAGCAGTGTTGTTCAATGTTTAGTCACCAAACCCAGAGTGACAAATATTACTACTGAATGGCTTAACGGTAGAATTCTCAAAATAATAGGTGGAAAGGGGAAAATAGATGACTTATTGTGGTAGTAGGAATCATTTAAATTTTGTGCCCAGATTAACAGGGCTAAAGGATGTGAACAGAAATCTGTTTCTCTTGAGCATTTTAAACATTATCTGTTAGGGTACATAAAATTACAGCATAAATAAGGTATGTTTTCTTAGAATGTAAAAGGGATTTATGATTAAGTAGAGTATAATATTTATTTTATGAAATATTGGTCATTTCAGTTGGTGCTTTTAACTATATCTTTAGAGTTTGAAGCTTGGATGTAATAGGAAATAGTTTAAATCCTTTTTTCCCAAGTGACTTATAGAATTAGAAAGCTCAGAATCCCCTTTCTTGGGGAAGCCTCAAGCCCTAGCAGAACTGTTAGAATCTGTACTGTACATACGTTGCCCCACCTAGGACAATCGAGATCACCCTGAGAAAATGTTTCTGGTTGCCTGGCCTAAGCAAGACCCTAACACCCAAGTAAGTGAGGAAACTTTGGACACTTTCCACCAGTTTCTGTTAGCCAGAATCAGGGAAGATACTAAGAAAAAGAAGCATAATGTTGTATAAGGTGTCAGAAATTATTCAGGATCCTCAGAAGACCCCCGCAGCTTTCTTAGACTATGGAAAGCTTACAGAGTCTATGCACCTTTAGACCCAGAGGTGCCAGAATATACTAAGGCAGTCAACTTAGCCTTTACATAGCATTCAGCTCTAGAAATTAGAAAGGAAATGTATTATAAGTTTTTAAAAAGGTAGAAACATCAGCTGCTAAAAAATAAAACTAAGCATTTTGGAAGGGACATTGCTCCTCCCTCCCTCACATAACTAACTCTGTTTGGCCCCTAACATGGCTAGTTAGCCAAAGACGGGTAAGATTCCTAAAGGCAAGAACAACCTAAGACAAGCACAGTCAAAGAGCAGCCATCAGGAGAAGGCTTAAGAACTAACAAAGGTGAGGCTCATACCCTCACCCCAACAATGCAGGAGCCTGCTCCCCTGAAATAGTGGCCTTTGTCAGAGAAGAAATAAAAGCTGAGTTAAGTAACCACTCCTTCCTTAAGTACTTACAGGGTCTGCAGAGTACTTAGCAGGCTGTCCAGAAGACTGTCTGAGAGGCCCTTCCAGCACTGCCAGGGGATCCGGTACATCTCTTTGAGCCTGAGGACTCAGTCTGGGTAAAGAAGCACACCACCAAGGACTGACTTCCATGTGGATCGGTCCACACACTATGATCCTGACCATGCCCACTACTGCCAAGGTAGAAGGCATACCCGCCTGGGTCCACTACAACCAGTTAAAGCCTGCAGTTCCAGTGGATTCACCCTCATGGACAGTGGAGACTGGCCCCGCCAACCCTTGTAAGTTGACTCTGAGAAGGACAGCATGCCCTGCTCCAGCCACAAACTGGGGCTGACTGGTCCATGTACAGCAGAAGCTTGAGGAGTCTCATTGTGGGGCTCTTTTTAATTGGACTCTGAGAAGAGAAGGGAACTAGGGCAGAGGACTGTGAACTGTGTATTTATATCACTAAGGAAGTCCGAAAGGTCTCCACCACCTTGCTTTTCTATAGCTTCTATGAGTGCAAAGGAACTCAAAAAGGGATTGTACCTATAATCAGACTCAATATTTAATATGTGACCCAGGAAATGACCAACCTTATATCTGTTATAACCCCACAGACCCTCCTACTGAAGTAGTGTTTGAGGTAAAAATAGAAAAGGGAGGAGGAGTTTGGGGATGAAAGGATAGGCCAATCATGGCTCAAACTAGGGTCAAAGGGAAGTCAGAACAAATCACCTTAAGTTTTTATTTGTTTGTTTGTTTTTTCACCTTAAGTTTTGATACATGTGCTGCTATAAGTCATACAGAAAGGGGGTGCAGGTCTCTCATCTGGGAGAGAAGTTATAGTGTAAATGAAAAGTAAATATGTGCTCATAGCTACTCCTGTAAAATAAGCTGTTACTATTGGTCATGTGTCTGATGAGGTATGTGGGAAAAGGACACCTCTAAAAGGAAAGAAGTGTATTTTAGAGCTCTGTCAAAAGCTCTGTCAAACTGCACCACCTAGGGGTGTAATCCCTTAGAGCTGATCATAACCAATTCCCTAAATCCCCATTGGAAGGCTGGAGAAGTGCTAACAACTGGCATTGATGAGACAGGGCTAGATCCCATGTTCCGATTGTTATTAGAGGTCAGGTACTGGACCACCCTGCTCAAACCTTCCAATATGTAAGACCTTTTATAAGGAAGCAACTGAACCCCTACCTCCACCCACATAGTGAACTAAGAACTTATTCTTTAGGATAGTTGAGGGAATAGCCCATTCCCTAAATGTCACTTCTTGCTATGTATGTGGGGAACTCTAACAGGAGACAGATGGCCATGGGAAGCTAAGGAACTAGTTCCCACAGAGTCTAGGTCAAATGTAATGACCGCCCACACTTCTGACGACAGCCAGTGGATTTTAAAACATGTTATCATAGGACAATACTGCTTAGCCAGAGGAGGAGAAGATCTGACTGAATCAGCTAGAGAACTGACTTGCCTTGGGAAAAGGTATTACGCCACCTGCAAGCAAAGTGTGTGATGGGGAAACCAGACGGAGAGGAATCCATTGGCCAGATTCCCCGAGCTAACTGGAACTGGGCAGGACCCAGGCAGGGCCAGAGACTGGGTAGCACCACGTGGACTTTACTGGATCTGTGGGAATAGGGTTTGTACATGTCTCCCCAAGAATTGGGAAGAAAGCTGTGGAATAGGTATAATAAAGCCCTCCTTTTTCCTCTTGCCTATGACAACAGGGGAACTGCTTGGCTACTTAGCTCCACAAAACTTACAATGGGTAAAAAGAGAACTCCAGATAAAAGACTGAAAAGATAATGAGATAATGAGTGGCCCCCAGAGCAGATAATCCAATACTATGGACATGCCACCTGGGCAGAGGATGGATCTTGGGGGTACTGCGCCCCCATTATATATTAAACTGGATTATCCAATTGCAGGCAGTTTTAAAAATCATTACCATTGAGACAGGAAGAACCCTAACCCTCCTTGCACTTTAGCAAACTCAGATGAGAAATGCCATCTACCAAAACAGGTTGGCACTAGACTATCTGCTAGCAGCAGAAGGAGAGGTGTGTGGGAAATTCAACCTCACTAATTGTTGCCTGCATATAGATGACCAGGGCCAGGCAGTTGAGGACCTTGTCAAGAAGATGACAAAACTGGCACACATGCCCATGCAAGTATGGCACGGATGGAACTCTGATAGTCCTCTATGGGGGATGGTTCTAAGCCTTTAGTGGGTACAAAACCCTAATAGGAACAATCTTACTGCTCCTAAGGACTTACCTGATAGGTCTGTGTCTGTTGCCACTGCTAATGAACAGCATAAAAAGCATGATAGAGATCACTGTGCAGCAATGAACTATGGATTAATAATCTTCCAAGGTACTTACACAAGGTACTCACTCTCCTCTTGTAGAGGAGAATGAGTCTCAAGGATTTGACCCATGTTATAAAACCAGTGGGGAATGTGATAACATGTCAAGGAACTGTAAAACTTAGCATTAGCAACGCCATTTTAAAGAGGAAAATTCAGGCCTCTTACCCCCTCCTTTCTGTGGAGAAAGGAAAGAGAAAAATGCAGGAGCTTCCTGGCTTACAAGGGCAACTGGGTCAGATAAGTCATAATTTAACTACAGAACAAGGAAGACGGAACTTATCTGAGAATCCCTTCACTTCTTTTTTCTTAAAAGCCTTTAGGAAAGAATGTCTCGCCTGACCTGTGGTGGTGCAGTGGAAAAAGCGTCGACCTGGGAACACTGAGGTCGCCAGTTCAAAACCCTGCACTGGTCTGGTCAAGGCACGTATGGGAGTTGATGCTTCCAGCTCCTCCCCCCTTTCTCTCTCTCTCTCTCTCTCTCTCTCTCTCTCTCTCTCTCTCGTCTCCTCTCTAAAATGAATAAAATAAAAATTAAAAAAAAAAAGAATGTCTCTGTACCTTACTTGATTTTGTATAAAAGCAGGCTCAGAACTGTATTAGGCCCTACATAATTTGGGATTGTGCCCTGTGTAGCTAGCCGGCTATTAATAAACTCAACAAAAATTTCTTCTGTAACCTGCCTTGGTGTCTCTGTGTAAACTGTGCATTAAAGCACACTACTTTATAACAACAGAAAAACTCCAGATGGATGAGGCCTCATTAAGAGGTCTATTTACTCTATTCAGGGCATCTTCAAAGTGAAAACATAAACCTCAGAGGTGATCAAGGCAAGTCACTGTGTGGAGGATAGAATATGAAGACTTCTATTTACATTGATTTCTATTATTTAAACTATAAAGAAAACAATGCAGTATTCATATTTAACCTAGGGATTGCTTCTTTTATACAACTTCATTTACAGGGTGAAACAGGTCTAAAAAGATTATCCTAGGAGTCTGCTAAGATGTTTTAAAATTCTCAAGAAGAATTGAACTACGTATTTACTCCCATTACAGCTAGTGCTCGACTTAAGACCATGATTGGTTCTGACCAGTCATAACACGATTTGGTTGTAAGTTGAGTAGGCTATATGTACAGTACTGTGAAATGATGTTATAAAAATCTTTAAGTCAAAGACAAAGACAATTTCCTCATGGTAGACATATTGGGAGAAGTTTGATGAAAAATATCCAAGACACAAAACACAAATTGCTGTATGTAAAGCCAGTAGCCAGAGCCACCATCACAGCCGCCTGGCCCATGCAGGTTTGCATTAGATTCAGACAGTTGGTAATGAAACAATGGAGCCAAGAACTGGTGAGCCATCAGCTTTAATTCTAGCTTGTACCCAGCGGGCAAGCAAAAACACATACTGGGCTCCAAAACCCACTCATTCAGTGCTCACAAAGCTACTGACTTGTCCGAGTTTCCTAGAATCAAAAGGTTTCTAGCTCACTAGGCTTATTCACCTCTGTTTCCCATCTCCTCTAGCACAAACTCTGCTCAAACTGGCTTCTGCCTTAGCACTCTGCCATCTTGGCTGCTTCTCCTCTACTCCACATGGCCTTAATCTGCACTCTTCTCTAATACTAACCTCAGGAACCAAGAGAGCAAACTCCTAGTCTGCCCCACTTTATAGCATAGATTCAAAACCTTTAATCCAATCTACAAACAAGGAAGTCTCTGATACAAAGTCACTTATCTGAGACATACTAGGAGGATTCCTCATGAGAGTGTACCACCCTACATCATTCAAACAGTCAAAGGTGTGGGGAAAAGCTTACTCTTAAAACTAAGCCTTAGGCTATAACGACCCGGCCTGCCCACAGCCTGTCTCAGAACACACATTAATATCAATGAACTTCCATGTGGGCAGCGCCATCTTTAACAAAGTGAGCATAATATATTTCACCTGCCCAACACTGTACCAAGTCTGGGATAACAGTTGAAATGGTGCACACAGAGATGGTAGTGCTGCCGGAAGCTGGTCCTTACTGTCATACACCCAGCTGGGTAACACTTGCGCTGCCAGACGCGGAGCAGTCATGGCTAGCAATTGTGGTCGTAAAGTCAAATGGTCATAAGTTGCATAGGTCGTAAGTTGATCAATACCTGTACTGGTTTTTGTTGTTGTTGTTGGTTGGTTGGTTTGAAAGTAAAATAAAAACTTTTTCTTATTCTTAGTTAACCTAACAGATAATAGTTTGTTCAAAATAATAAGAATAAGAATGTATTGGATTACCTATGCATGTGTTGGATTTGACTTACTAATATTCTTGTTGGGGATTCCTACAATTCCTGCATCTTTGCTCATGATGGATAGTGCTTTCCAGTTTTCTTTGTGTGTAAAATCTTTTGTCTAGTTTGTGACTAGGGCAACACTGGCCTCATAGAATGAGTTAGGAAGGGTTTTCTCTGTTTCTATCTTCTGAAAGAGATTGTAGGAAACTGGTATAATTTTTTACTTAAATATTTGGTGGAGTTTCTTAGTGTATCCATTTGGGTCTGGTGCTTTCTGTTTTGAAAGTTGTTAGGAATTGATTCAATTTCTATTTAATTGATACAACTTATTTAGGTTGTGCGTTTCTTCTCAGATGAATTTAAATTGTCTTTGAAGGAATTGGTCTATTTCATCTAGATTATCAAAACTATGGGAATAAGTTGTTTACCGTCTTTCTTTATTATATTTTTAGTGGTCTTGAAAGCTGTAATGATGTTTGCTTTTTCATTTCTAATGCTAGTAATTTTTGTCTTCTTTTCTTTCTTAGTCCAGCTAGAGGATTATCAATTAAAATTTTATTTTCAATCACAGTGACACTCAATATTATATTAGTTCAGTTGTACAGTGTAGCAGGTAGACATTTATATGTTACGAAGTGATCACCCTGATAAGTCTAGTCTCCACCTGGCATCTCCTTCTCATAACTATGTAAAATCCAACTGCTCTCAGTCTGTGATTTCCTGGGCTTCTCCATGTCTTTCTATGATGGTTCATCCTTGATCCTTCATAGCAATCCATCTTCACCTGCCCTCAAGTGGTGGTGTTTCCAGAGTCCCACTCCTGGTCCCAGCATTCTCCTGATGTCATTGTTTCAGCCACTGCATATTGGCTGATGACTTACATTTAAATTTTTAGCCCTGACATCCTCCTTTGAGCTTCAATTTCTTGTATCCAACTGAGTGTGAAACATCTTCCCGGGAATACACATGAATGCTGGGAACTAACAAGGCATCCGACCCAAACCCATTATCGCTCCCCCAACCTGCTCCTCTGCCTTCTTCTCTAAGTCATCTGGACCATGACTCAGCCTCCTAAGGGACGATCATGGGATCATCTTAGTGTTTTCCTGTTTCTGCTCCCAAATCTTGCTAGTTTTACCTCCTAGATTATTTTTCAAATTTACTCCCTGCTTTGTGCCCTAGTTCAGGTTCTTGTGGGAGACTGCAAGCTAGCAAAACCCTTGCAGTTTAAGGCTTAGCCAAAGATTAAGCTCTTCCCCCACACCTCCATATTGGTTATGAAGCTGAGTATTTGTACTTGTCCCATCCCCCCACCTCACTTGCTTGCTTAAGTTGCTAGAGGCAATTTACATGTCCTTCCTCTCACCTTTTGTTTGTTCTGATGTTGGTTGATTTCAGTTAAGCATGGTAGAGGTTTTTCTGCACTTGGAAGAATTCTTGGGTTACCTTGGAGATGCGTTACTTTGTATCAGAGACTTCCTTATTTGCATATGGCTCTGCACTATATAATAAAGCAGACTGGGGGCTTTCCTTTGATCTTGCAAGCTATCTGTGTTGCAAAGAGACTTCCTGATCCCATCCTTTTTCTCTCTGAGTTTATTTCTTCATTCTGCACTGTTCTCACTCAGGACCTGGACAATTACTAGTCGTGCTGGTCCATGGCAGGTTCTCATGGTGATTTATCAGGATTATAACATTTTTCAGTTTTTCCTGACCCTGACTTTGTCTCCTCAATCCAGCCAACATAGCAATCCATGTAAAACTCAAATACAGTGCCCCAGGCTACTTTCCCTAGTGAAGGAATAGGACAGGGGTCGGAAACCTTTTTCGCATAAACGCAACATATTTTAAAATGTAATTCCGTGAGAACCATAAAATATGTTTAACACTAACTACAAGTAAATGTGTGCATTTTGTGTAAGACCAACACTTTTAAAGTGCAATAAGCCTCTGAATTCTTTTTAATAACGTTGTTATGCTGTTGCTAACCAAGGATGAATAAAAAACTTCTTACCATTAATGCGACTTCTGGTGCTGCATGGTTTTGTTGATGGCTTTGTAGTCTGGTTGATATGTGGTGAGGTTAAGCTTCATGCAGGCGTTGAGACTTCCATCTGTTAAACGTGATTGTAGGTTGGTCTTAATGTTCTTTAGATGTGAGAGAGACTGCTCACATGCATACGTAGAGCCAAACATTGTCAGTACAGCAATATTCACAAGCTGCAGTGTGTGGTATGTGACTGGAAGCGTGTTCCAAGTTTTGACAATCAGCTGGTCCGCGGGTTGAAGTTTTTCATTTCTCCCCACTTGTGTTTGCTTGCCAACTCTGCTTGCTGTCATGCAAGTCTTTCCAAATCTTCATTCAGTGACTTGAACTTATTCACCCACATGTCTGAGGCCTTCAGGTCAGCAGCTTGTAGCTCAAAATCTGACGGAGACACCGGAGATGTAACTCAGGTCGACGCTGTCCACTGCACACTTGTGTGGATGGGTGATGAACTTAAAAAGACAAATGTGCTCACAATATTCTCCAAAGCGCACTTTAAATGACTGCAGGAGATTAGATGTGAAGCCTGCTAGCTGCTGGAGATCAAGATGTTGAGCAGAGTCACTTGCTGTACATGCATCTTTAAACTCTCCCAGTTTTTCAAAGTGTAGTAAACGACCTGTTTCAATGTCAGCGATGAAGAGTTCCAGCTTGTTTTCAAATGCAAACACTGCTTGTTGAAGGGATAAGACTGTATTTCCAATGCCTTGCATTTTCACATTGAGCTGGTTCAGATGTTCAGTCACGTCCACCAGATAGTAGAACTTCAGGAGCCACTCAGTGTTAGCTAACTCAGGGTGCTCGATATTTATCATTTCAAGAAAAGTCCGGATTTCACTCAGACAAACCACGAAATGGCTGAGCACCTTCCCTCTTGACAACCAATGCACATTGCTGTGCAGAAGCAGACCAGGATAATTATGTCCAACTTTATCCAGCAGTGTTTTAAACTGGCGATCATTTAAAGCTCGGACAATAATAAAGTTGACCACCTGAATGACCAGCAACATCACCTCACCAAACTGCTCGCCACACATCTGAGCACAAAGCACCTCCTGATGTAGGATGCAGTGAAAACTTAGGATGGGTCTGTTTTCATGTTCACAAAGAAGCGCTATGAATCTTCTGTTTTTCCCCACTATGCATGGAGCACCATCAGTACACACCAAAATAAGTTTATCCATTGGAAGATATTTTCTTTAGCGAACTCAGTGAAAGACTTGAGTAAATTCTTCCTTCTTGTTGTCTCTTTCATAGGCAAAACAGCAAGAATTTCCTCACGTAGCATGTCACCGACAGCATACCTTGCAATCACGCTGAACTGGGATAAATGGCTTATGTCTGTTGACTCATCCAAAGCGAGAGAAAAGAATGGTGCTGCATTTATGTCCTTCACTTGTGTTGCCTCAGTTTGATTTGTCATCATGATGGTACAATCATGAATAGTTCTTGCCCACAGAGGCATCTCTTTTATTCGTTTGATTATCTTGTCTTTATCCAAAAAGTCCTCAAAAAGTTTATTGGCAACATCAAGCATGAATGTTTTGGCATATTCCCCATCTGTGAATGGCTTTCCGTTTCTCACAATTGCAAAAGCTAGCCGAATTCCAGTCACCTTGTTGGGCTCAAATACCGAGTTGCTGCTGACTAGCTTGCACTCTGCACAGTAGCTCTTGACATGCTTTCTTCCTGTTGTTCCCCGCTGAATATTTTGATACAAATGTAGTATGGCGTGTGTTGAAGTGCTGCTTTATATTTGACCATTTCATCGATGCAATTTTATCATTGCATATTAGACACTCTGCAGAACCTGTTCTCTCTACAAAGGCGAATTCCTCTGTCCATTCCTGCTGAAAAGTATGATACTCCTCATCTTTTTTTCTTTTAGGAATCTTCTCAATCAAAAGGGTTTATGCAATTAGCTAGCTGACTACTTGATTAAAAGGAGGAAAGTTTACTTCCTGACCTCACAACGACCCATGTACGTTATGCATTATTCAATAAAAATTTGGTGTTGTCCCGGAGGTGATTGGCTTCAGCCAATCACAAGCATGAACATGAGCGGTAGGAAATGAATGGATTGTAATACATGAGAATGTTTTATATTTTTAATGTTATTATCTTTTTTTATTAAAGATTTGTCTGTGAGCCAGATGCAGCCATCAAAAGAGCCACATCTGGTTCGCTAACCATAGGTTCCCGAACCCTGGAATAGGACATTAACCACTCATCGACTCTGTCCATTGTTACTAAAATGCAGGTCCACAGAATTCACAGACAAGCTCACAAGTTTGGATTTTTTAAAATGCAAAATCTTGGCCCTGGCTGATTGGCACCATGGATAGAACATCGGCCCGGCGTATGGACATGCTGGGTTCAATCTCCAGTCAGGGCACACAGGAGAAGTGATCATTTGCTTCACTCCCCCTCCTTCTCTCACTTCTCTCCCTCTTTCCCTCCAGTAGTCAGTGGCTCAGTTGGGCCCTGGGCACTAAGAATAGCTCTGTTGTTTTGAGTATCAGCCCCAGATGGGTGCTGCCAGTTAGATCCTTGTTGGGGCACATGTGGGAGTCTGTCTCACTATCTTTCTTCCTCTCATTTAAGAAAAATAATGCAGTCTTCTCATTTTAAAATATGGGCTGCTAATCTGTGTGGTACACACATGCACACATGCATACTTATGCACACACTTGTATACACACACGCACACTCCTCTGACTGCATCAGGCCTGAAGGCAGCCAATTGGTGTCCTCTGCACCGAAGGCTGAGAGCAGTCTGAGCCTGCACAGCCGGGCCTTGGTCCCCCACTGAGCTCAGCATTCCCCAGGGCTGCTTAGAACTTCAAACTCCAGTAGCAACCAAAGGTTTAGGGCCACAAGCCATTCTGTTTTTTCTGAAATAATATTTGCAAATAAACTTACTATTTTATGTTCTTTTTTCCCAAAGGACTATAGAATTTAAAATTTTGTTCACATAAAAATACAGCTGTTTAGAGAGGCCATGGTGCTAGATGGGGCTGTGTTGTCTTAGCACAGCTTCTCACAAACTTGCTTCACCTCCTTGGTTTCCCTGTCTGTAGAATGGGGATAATAAATAATAATAATAACATCTGTGCCATAGAATCATCATGAGCATTAAATGAGATAATATATGCACAGGGCTTAGCTTGCAGCTTGGCACAAGTGTTAGTAATCTTGGGTACTATTCCTATTTGAAATCACACCACCTCATTCATGCCATCCAAAGCACTGCATGAAGTTGCTTTTGGCCATAGCTGCCATGACTTATAGATTCAGCAGCCACATGGCAGCTCAGTATTGCAGAGACTTATCCACTTTCGGTGAACTACCAACATAAATTTCCACACATCTAAGCAGGGAAACTCTGGTCTTGATCAGATATTAAGTACTTGCTTACTTTTGAGACTAGACTGCTAAACAACTTTTTAATCTCTTATTATAAAATATTGTCACAGCTTTAGACATGATGGTGACACATGGAGAGTCTTGTTTTTGGGGGGGCGGCTGACGGCAAAGGGCACAAGCTGTGTTCTGTCCACTTTCAAGTCCTTGTGTTTTACACAGACTCATGAGGTCTCTGTGATTAGGGTTTTAGGACTTTCAAAAAGCACAGAATGAACCTTTTTCTTTTTTTAACACAGAATATCTCATTTTATTTTTACAAAAATGTGATAAGGGTCATGGAGGAAAATGAAGACACTTTGGATCAATAGTTTCCCACAGTGGCAGAGGTAAGAGGCTTGAGTGTGGGACTGTCAGATGTTCACCTTCAGGGCATCATCAAAACAACATTTTTAATCTGCCTATGAAAACTTCTGACCTACCAGTGACTGTCAGAGCCAGAGCAGAACACAGAGTGTGAGATGGGGGCAAGCAGGTAAATAATACATGTGATGTCAAAGGCTCGGGAGACACAGGAGAGACACAAACAAAGTCCCATAAAAATGCAAGGCAGATAAGGTGCTTCCATTTGCAAAGCAGGGGTGGTTTCATGAAGGGGGCCTGAAGGAGTGAGGGGAAGAGCGATAACCAGTGTCCAGTGTTACTGAGTGCTTCCCGCATGCTGGGCGCAGAGTACTTTGTGCGACTAAGCTCGAATAATCTCACAGCAACCCTGAGAGATAGTCATCAACCCCTATCCTGTTTTATATGTGAGAACATGGAGGGGCACGAAGGTGGAGTAATTTGCCCCAAGTCGCTCAGTGAGCAAGGAGTGGTCAGAACTCAGCTCCTGACAATTAGACCTAGGAGGAGAGTGCAGACCAGGAGAACCCACAGCACTGTGGCTCTCTGCCTTAGTCTGATGATTCCCTCATTACCAACAAAGGTGCCTGTTAGGTTGCTAAAAGAGGGATACACAAGGTCTGATGAGTTTTATAAGATATTTATGTATGCATCTGTGTACAAATAGGCTGAGACCCTAGTGGTATCAGCCTCAAGTGTTTTAAGCTTTAATAAGGTTAGTGGGAAAAACTAATTAGGAGGTAAGTTTTGGAGGAGAATTTTGGAGCAGAATGATGGTTAATCACTAAGGAACAGAATGTTTAGGTAAGTGATAGGATAGGAGGTAATTAATGGGCAGGAGGTCTGAAGGTCGGAGAATAAAGGCTGAATAACAGAATGTTTTGATAAGTGATGGGAGATGATTTACTGGGGGAGAGTTACCAGAGCTGCCTAATGCAGGGAACTGACCTGGAGACAGGTAGGGAAAATAGCTGTGGTAGGCTTACTCGCTTGCACTTTGCATGATTAGTGCTTGAGCATATGGCAGAGCCATGTGTGTAGTCTATATAGGACTACAGGTACTTTCCTTTGGTGTGAATTGCTTGCCTGCCACTGCGAGGGGCCATTTTCCTGCTTGCTCTCCTGCCTCTGTGAGGAGAGGTTTTCCCCTGCCTGTTTGCTCGTCTAGTGACAAGGTACCAAGAAACTGTAATACTATTAGCATAAGCAATGCTATTTTGTATGCCTTCTGTTGTAATCACTTGTATGGCTTCTCTAATCACCATTTTGAAAATTATGTATTTCTATAAGTGAAAACTTGCAAACTGAGCAAAATCACAACTTGTGCCATCAGCAGGAAGTTTCCAACTATCAGCAGAGAATTCCTGATAAACCAACCATAAGTTCTGCTTTTGAAAATTGCCTGCTTGCAGCTTTTTGTCTTTATAAACCTCAGGCCCTGACCCCTTAGGGTGGCATGATTTGTGATGCTAAGCCCCATGCCGTCACTGGCTCAATAAACTCCTCTTGAAATTTTCCTGTAACTCTGGTGTCTCTTTGGAACTCGCTAGTCACTTTACAACATTTTGGAGGCCCCAGTGAGATCCCTAGTACTCCTTGTCACTGGGCTGAGACACACCCGGGCCAGTTGGCCTCTCTAGGAGGTTGCCCGACCCCGGTGGATCTCTAGGAGAGGTGCTGCCTGAGATGTTCTACACCTCTGGCCCCACATTTGGCAAAAGTTGGAGAGTACAGATTCTGACCTCCAGAGGTGAGTAAAGTAAATTTCTTCCTTTACTGAATTCTGCTTTTCTGTTTGGGACTAGTCAATTTGGAACTGTTGTGATGGAGGATTGGACGTGATCGCACTCACACAATAGGCTCTCCAGGCCAAGATGTTGGTGGAGAGTTAAGTCCTGCATTGGGCTCCCAGGACACATTTGTTTGTGCTCCCTGGGAAGAAAATTAGTGGGGATATTTGTTTGTGCTCTCAGGGAAGACAATTAATGGGGACTAAACTGAGTCCTGCCATAGGCTTCCCAAGACTCCTTTGTGCCAAGATCTCGTTCTTTGCTCTTATTGTTCTGTCTGAAAACCCCTGAGTGTTGGTGTGTGAATGGGGATCTCTGGTGCCTGCACCTGAGTTTCCAGCTTGTGGCTCCATGGTGAATAACTACAGAGTCTGACCTCCGGTTCTGTGGTGATCCTCATATGACTTAGGGTGGTATCAGACACTATCTGATCCAATTTGGAGCTTTATATCAACCCACCAATTGCTGAGATGTGCCTAAACTCCCATGAGGGATGAGGTCAGACGAGCATCTGAGAGGCTCCTCACGGGGCACCACTTCCTGTGTCTGTTGAACTGTGTCTATAAGTCAAGTGTAAATGTAAATGGTAAATTGTCTGTTCTGTAGATTCTCTTTGTTCATCCGAGAAATCTCTTGTGACATTTTTGGTTCAGACCATTCTCCTTTGACCCGATAGATCTCTTTTCTTTGATCCAAAACCTCTGGCTTCAAGGCACTCTGACTTTTCCCCAGAGGCAGTTACCCTTTTCTGTTAGCTCCTTGTCTGTCAAACTTTGTCTAGAAGCCCTTTAGTCCTCCAGCGATTGACCAAGGGCAGAAACTTCAAACTCATTGTGAATTAGAATAGCCTGCATTTAGGGTAGGGTAGCCAAAACAGGGCTCATTAGATCCTAGAAATATCAAAGCTATATTAAATAACTAAGCCCCAGGGCCACCCATACCAATTCCACTACATAGAACAGTAGAGGGCCCTAGTAAAAAATCCCTCTCCCTAAAGAAAGGCTGTATAATCAGGGACGGTCATCATATTTTACTAGCAACAGCCCCCAAATCAAGAAAGAGGGTCCCTATCTTAAAAACTATTAAGGAGGACAAGGTGGACTAGGAAGCAAGAAAAGAAAAAGGAAGCAAAATCCCTCTCACTGTTAAGAGAAACCCCACCAGCAGAGGGAAGAGGGAAAAAAGGAAGAGACTTTTCTTGTTTATGTACTTTTCTCCTCTAGTAAATTGTATAATTAGAAGACTTTCCAAGAATAGTAATTTCCCAACTATTAGAAATAGCTGAAAAAAAATTACAATAATAGAGATAGTTTAGAAGAGAAACAAACTAAGGTAGTTATAGCTATGTTAGAATACCAAAAATAAATAAAGAAAGAAAGAAAGAAAGAAAGAAAGAAAGAAAAGGGTACATCAAAAACTGTTTGTAAATTAAAGTAGCCGACTTTTAGAGCAAACTAGCCAAGTCAGAAATTGCTAGACCCAGAGAAAGCACAGGCAATCTAGAATACTATTACCGGGCACCTACTTGCAGGTGGGTAGTTCAGCCAGGCTGCAGCCAAACATGAGCAGTGGTGGCAGAAAAAATAAAGGTAGCCAGGGCAGTGCCGCCTCCATAACACTCAGGGCCCACAGGGCCCATGCTGTACTTGCTTACACTCCAAGAAGCAGCACTGAGTGGTGGCTCCTCATGCAGCAATCATAGCCTGCCCTCCCTCTCAGGCACTGGGAATCCCAGGCACCCCACCAATTCCTTATATTGACTAGCAAAGAGCTGTCTTTCTTAGCCCAAGGGCTGTGCCAGGTAATTAGGACAAAAGTTTTTAATAGTGCGGTAAGCCAGGGGCATTTACAGCCCCTGCTACATCTTTTACTTTGGTTCTAGGAACTGCCTCATACCTGGAGTAAAACCAGAGGGGAAGACTTAAGAAATACTGCTCCTTCTAAACCCATTTCTGCCCCTGAGGGAAGCACCGCCTGCTTATGCATTGCTGAAGGGCAGTGGTTCTCAAAGTATGCTCCAGGGCGCACTGGTGCACCCTAGAAAATTTCCAGATGCGCATTACAGTATTCCAGAGAAATATGTGCCTGTTGGGGACCAAAAAACCAACAGAGTTTTGGGAGTTTAGATTTTGTGGGGACAGAGGTGTGGAGAAATGGCTGTAAGCTGACAGTCTGCCCAATCCCCCACCCACCTCACTTGCCTGATTAGGTTGCAAAAGGCTGTTAAGCTGTGGTGCTGGATTGTTTACACTGCCCCCCATGTTCCCCGAAAAGACCGGAGGCAAGTTTCTTCTATCCTTTGTTTGGTGTAAAGTTAAGATGATATGATATGTATGGTGGAGGTTTTCTGCACTCAACACAATTAAGAGTAAAAAGAGAGGAATTCTTCAATGTATTGATGATGAAATGAGAGTTTGCCTTTCAAATATATGCCCAAACATTGAAGAAATCACTAGGACACATCAGGCTCATGTTTCTCATAAACATAAGAATGAAAAAACTTAACACATTTGTGCCAGGACCTGCCGAATTTACTAAATCTTACTAACAATGTATCTATCTATCTATATATATAAAGATAACTTTTTTGTCATTTTTTTATTTTTTAACTCCTCTTTTTTACAAATTCTAAAAAGCATAACTCAAAAAATGTAACATAAAAATGTTTTTTAATGTCAGAATTTAATTTTGTTGTATTTGCTTTGTTTAATTACCATAAAAGCACACTTGGACTTTATATACTTTTCTTTAATATTTGACTTAATTATTATAACATATTTCTCAGAAATTTGTATATAGTGTGCTTACAATTATTTGTAGAATTTTAAATGCGCCCCAACTTCAAAAAGTTTGAGAACCACTGCGTAGGGGAAGCAACCTTTCATAGTTTATGTCCCCTTTTCCTCAAGCAACCTACAGAATTAGAAAACTCAGAATACCTCTTTCTCGGAGAAGCCTCAAGCCCTAACAGGACTGTTAGAATCTGTGCTGTACACATCACCCTACTTGGGATGATTGCCAGCAACTCTTAGTTACTCTGTTCATTACTAAGGCTAGGAAAAAGCCCAAAACTGAGACAAGAAAAGCTACTATGCTAGAAATAAAAGGGTCTAAGAGGAAATACCTTCAAGAAGGTATTTCTGGTTATTTAGCCTAGATAGGACCCTAACACTACAGTGGGACGGGAAACTTTGAACACTTTTCACCAGTTTCTGTTAGCCGAGATCAAGGCAGCTGCTAAAAGCCCATAAATTTGTTTAAGGTGTCAGAAGATATTCAGGCTCCTCAAAAGACTCCCATAGCTTGCTTTTTAATTTTATTTATATTTTATTTTTTTAAATCTTAGACGTTCAGTTTGATGTATTGTGACAGTTGTGTATGACTTTGTAACCACCATCCAAAACAAAACATAGTTTCGAATCCTTTTTCATTTGGGGAAAGTTTTCTCCAGTTACAGTTCTCATTATTTGTTCCATTCCCTTGTATCGGTTTCATTCCTTAGGGTAGTTAGCCACATATTGGATCTTCTCTATCTTTAATATTGTCACTTTCTTTTAACTTCTTTTTATCTTTCTTTATTCTTTTATGGTTTTTTAAAAAAATTTTCCTATCTTCTACTTATTTTAAGACACATATCTGTTGTAGTTATTTGGTCTTGTGTTTCTTCTAGTTTGCTTATGTCTGAAATTTTAACTTTTTTAGCTTTCTTCTATTGTTAATTCTTTCCTCAGTTCTGTAAACTCATGCTTAGTTATTCTAATTCTGATTTATGAGTTCTTTCCTATCTCGCAGCAATTTATTAATGTCTTTTAGTTCGTTTTGAAATGGTCAGTTTTTTATCTTGTCTGCAAACATGTCTTTCTCTTGCACTTTCCTTATATGCAGTGATGCTACTTTGTTCCTTATGCCCTTTTATTTTCTAACCATGAAACTTTTTGCTGCTCATTTTTATGTAAAATTAGTTTTTCTAAATGCTTAGAAGCAGGTGGGGTTTTAGAAGGAAGGTAGCTTTTCTAACTTCATTAAAGTCCTTTTTGTGCCATTTTTCAAGTATGGAAGCTTGCTTTCTAAGATTTCATAGCTCTGTTCTCATTCTCTATTTCTCACTCTTGCCCGTGTGTCTTACACTTTGATTTCATTTCCAGCAATGCCTCCTCAGTGTGAGCCTGTCCTTCAAATGTTGGTCCATCAATCGACTCCCCACCATCTCCTTTTCCAGCCACTATATCTCCTCCTTGTATCCAACTATTCTGTACTAGTCAATAAAAAATCGAGCCTTCATAATGTAGCCTGATGCCACTTTGAGAAAAACCTGCTTTTCTTGTGCACAAGACCTCAAAAACCAATATTTCAATCAGATAAACATCAGTGGAAATATCCAAGAACACAAAATCATGCTTGGTGTTTCTTATGAAATTAGCAAAATAATCCATGGTAAGTGCCTCATAAGGTGCAGGGGGCTTAAAATCAACTACATCCCACATCTTGTGGACCCATTTCCAAAGATCAAGTGCATCACCCAGGAGTTTATCATTAATAAAACACATGACATAGGAAGAATATTTCCAGATTTCATTTTTAAGTTCCCCTTTTTTTCTCCTGTAGATATTGATCCCATGCAAATTCTTGAAGAAGAACTATTATAGGATCTTCAAATTTGGGTGGAAAATTATTCTTCAGACTCTCAGCTGTGCTCTTTGCAATCTGAAAGCTAGAGTTTTTGAAGAGCCCACCACCTTCACCTGCAGCAGCTGGTGGGGTGGTGACTGGGAGCCACAGCGGCCAAGCCATGGCAGCCTCCCAGACTAGTTGGAGCACAAACACTGCATATCTCCAGGGCAACTGCACAACTCCCTCCGCTGAGCTCAGGGAGGAGGGCAGTGAGGAGCTGGGAGAGAGGTAGGCTGAGAGGCAGGGGCGAGGGGCAGAGCCTCCTACAGCTTTCTTAAAGAGACCACAAAAAGGTTACAGAGTCTACACACCTCTAGACCCAGAGGAGCCAGAAAATACTAGGGCAGTCAACTTAGACTTTGTATCACAGTCAACTCCAAACATTAGAAAAAAAATGTACTACAAAAATTAGAAGACTTCCTTGGAATATTGCCTTTAAAAGGTAGAAACATCAGCTACTAGAGAAATAAAGCTAAATGTTTTAGAAGGGACATTGCTCCTCCCTCATTCACATCACCCTGTTTGGCCCCTAAGATGGCTGGTTAATCAAAGACAGGTAAGATTCCTAAAAGCAAGAACAGCCTAAGACAGTTACAGTCAAACAGAGGCAATCAGGAGAATACTTAAAAACTAAAAAAGGTGAGGCTCAAACCCTTACCCTAATAATACAGAAACCTACTCCCTTGAGATAGTGGCCCTTCACTCATTGTCCAGGGCACCAAAAGAAGGGGGAAACTCCCTAGAAGCACAAGAAAACCTAGCAGTTGATGCTACTACCAAGGAAAGGAGTCCTAAAACCAGTAGGGTCTTTAGAAATTTTAGCAACTAAGAAAAGACAACTAAAAATAAAAAATAGTTTAAAATGCCAAACAAAGGACTTTTCTTACCTAAAACCCTAGGCAAAGAAAGCATAGTGTTCAAGTATTTAGTCTGTACCCAAGTAAATGTTAAGTTATAAAAAGGAACAGGGAAAGACAAACTTTCCCAAGTAAACCTTTGGAAATAAATTCTACTGTAGTAAAGCCACCAGCACAGGGATATAAGTACTTATTAATTTTTATTGACACCTTTTCAGGATAAGTAAAAGCTTTCCCTACTAGAAATGAGAGACCACAGTAACAGTTGTTAAGAAATGACTATATAAAATTATTCCCAGATTTAGCTTGTCCATTAATATTAGGTCTAATAATAGGTATAATGTTTATATCCAAGGTCTCACAGCTAGTAGGAAAAGTACTCAATATTAATTAGAAAATACATTGTACTTACAGGCCTCAGAGTTCAGGACAAGTAAAAAAATAAATCAAACTCTGAAAGAAGTCCTGATCAAATTCATTCTAAAAACTGGTGAAAACTGGACTAACTTATTCCATTTAGTTCTGCTAAAAGCTAAGTGCACCATCTACTAGGGAGGATTCCTAGGGCAACATCCCTTCTCCCTAAGCTCCCTTAGAGACCCCCTCGAAGACAGTAAAAATGGATCCCACCAACCCCTGTAAGCTGACCCTAAGAAAGACGACATGCCCTGCTCCAGCCACAAACCAAAAGCTGGCTGGTCTATGTAGAACAGAAGCCTAAGGAACCTCGTCATAGGACTCCTTATAATTGAACTTTGGGAAGGGAGGAAAACTAAAGTCAAAGAAAAGACAAAACAAGTCATCCTAAGGTTTAATACATGTACTACTATGAGTCATATAGAAAAGGGTATAAATCCCTTAGTAAGGAGAGAAGCTACAAAGTAAATAGCTACCTCTATAGAATAACCTATAAATATTACTCATGTGTCCAATAGGATACTTAGAAAAGAAGACACCTCCAAAAGAAAGCATGTTTTAAACGAGAATTGTTTGTTACTAGCTTAATTGTCACTGAAGGTTAAAATTGTTAAAAAAATAAGAGTTCTAATTAATTTAAAAGGAATTATATAGTTTTAATAATAAAAAGTATAAAGTATAGAAGTGCTTTTGAAAAAAAGTTGTTATAAAAGCTTGTTATTTTTAAAAAAGGCTTGTTATTTCTAAATAAATAAGAAAGTTAAAGGTTTATATAAATTATAGAAGGTTTGTGCAGGTTGTAAGAGGTTTATACAAAGGATAAAACAGGGAACAGTATAAGCCTCTATTGTATATTCTAGTATATGTTATGCCTCAAGTTTATTTATATAAAGAAAATAGTTTTACAAAAAAGAAAAGGCTTAGACTTACTTTTCCTTCAACAAGGTAGCTTACGTGCAGCATTAGGAGAAACTTTTTATTTCTATACTAATAATTCTAGATTAAAGAAAGGCTACCTTTAGTCAGGAAAAACACAGAGAAGAGAAGAAAAGAAAAGAATTTAATCAGAAAACTAGTTCCAGAGAATATTTAATTAGTCATCCTGGCTAACAACCCTATTGTCTATGGCGATTAGTCCTCTTACTTTAATATTATCTTGTCTAATATTAGGGCCGTGTTCAATCAATTTTATAACAAGGTTTATTTGAGAAAAGGTAAACTCTATTAAATTAAATAGTAATTAAAAGTCAATACACACCCATATGAAAAAATAGTAATAAATATAAATCAATGATTTGATTATATAAATAAAACCAGTAGGGAATATTATAAGGGACTCAACTAGTAACCTCCCTTGCATTGTAAGCTACCCAGGACTAGCTTGTGCTCTATAATGAAACCAGACTCTTTAATCTCAGCATTTTACTATTTTTGTCCATTTTAGGGAAGTTATTATGCAGGCTCAACAGTCTGCAAAAATGCAGACATTAGGGGGCCTGCAACTGACTGTTAAGAAATTTGGACCACACAGCCAAGATTGCTCTAAAGATAACCTTAATTTAACAAAGCCTGTTTTGTTTCTGTAATCCCGCTTAGCTAGGTGCCTGTATCCCGTTCTTCTCCTCCTGCCTAAAAGTGTAATTTTCACCTTTAAAAGCAAACGCCTGAGCTTATTCAGGGCTGCATGATTTGAACCTGTATTGAGCTCCAAGCAAACTGCTGGCAATAAAACTCCTCAAAATTTTTCTATAACTCTGGTGTCTCTTTGGAACTTGCTGGTCACTTTACAACAGCTTGTCTCCTAAGGCACTTGAAAGAAGTCTATGAAGATAACAGTGGGTATGGAATTAAATGGTCAAAAAGAAGACTTTGCACCCTCTAGGAATTAGAATGGCCCACATTTGGATTTGGATGGCCAGACACTGGGACTTTCAATCCTCGGGTGTTAGGGCAGTCTGGAATGTTGTAATTGGGGATCCAGGACACCCTGACCAGTTTCCCTATATTGATCAGTGGCTAAATTTAACAATGCGTCTGCCTCCATAGCTAAAAGCATGCTCAATACAGAGAGGATGCCACACCTTCCTAGTCAGGCCAGATTTAAATCAAGAGAAAAGAGGGGATAAAAAGAAAACTCCTGGACTCCTGGTTCTCACAGAACATCCTGAGGAAACTGGCTTGCCTCCCCCTTAAAATCCCCGGGTTGTGGCCCCTGAGTCTGCAGTGGATCTTCAGGAGAGGGCTGTAACTTCCAGTTACATCCCCTCCCTACGCCCGAAGTGGATCTGAATATGGATAAGGGAAGGGACCCCATCTTGTCACTCTGAGAGAGAACTGACACTGACACTGAGAAATGGCCATTCCTTGTGTGTGTCTCATTCTCCACCAGTGATCTGTACAATTGGAAAACCCCAAATCCTCCATTTTCGGAGAAGCTGCAGGCTCTAATAGGGCTCATAGAAACTGTCCTACAAACACACAGACCTACCTGGGAGAACTGCCAGCAACTTTTAAATACCCTCTTCACTTCAGAAGAAAGGGACAGAATTAGGCAAGAGGGTAGAAAGGCAGTCCTAGGGCCAGGAGGGGAATAACTGGAGGCGAATAGGGACCGCATTGAGGCAGCCTTCCCGTCTACCAGACCACAGTGGAATCACAATTCCCAGGAGGGGAAAGCCTCCCTGGACACTTTTCACCAGTTTCTGCTGTCAGGGCCAAAAGCTGTGGCCCGAAAACCCACCAACCTCTCGAAGGTTTCTGAAATTGTCCAAGGCCAGCAGGAATCCTCAGGGGCATTTCTTGAATGCCTCTGTGAAGCATACTGAGTGCACACCCCCATAGATCTGGACACGCCTGAGAACAATATGGCTGTTCATTTGGATTTTGTGACCCAGTCTGCCCCTGACATTAAAAAAAGACTCCAGAAAATAGAGGGGTTCAAAGGCATGAACAGGTCCAAGTTAATTACATATAGCTCAGAAGGTCTTCAGTAATAGGAAAAATAAAGAAAAGCAGGACAAGAAAATAGCTAAGGTAGTGATAGCGGCACTACAAGAGGCTAATTCAAATAAAGGGAAAGGGCGGCCCCCAAGGGGGATAAAGAGGGAAGGAAAGAAACTTCAGGGGAAGGACCAAGGCTCAGTTAGGGAAGAATCAGTGTGCATTTTGCAAAGAGGAAGAGCATTGGAAAAATAAGTGTCTAAAATTACAAAACTCTAAGGTCCTAAACCTTGAGGACTGATGGGGCCGAGGCTCCTTTTCACTGAGCATCTGGGAGCTTATGGTAACAGAGGAAAAATTGTGGACTTTCTAAGAGACACTGAAGCAACTCACTTGGTTTTAACTCAGCCCCTTGGACTTTTCACCACACACAAAACTCCAGTAAAAGCGGCACCAGAAAAACTGCATACTACCCATAGACCACCCAGCAAACAGCCAATCTAGGGCAAGGAACTGTCACCCATTCATTCTTGGTCATGCCAGAGTTCCCCTCCCCCATAATAGGACAGGACTTGTTACAAAAGCTCCAGGCCATAATCTCATTCAAAGAGGAAAATACAACCTTAACTAAGGGGCCCAACAAGGAAACTTCCGATGTCAGATTGCAGGTACTCCTAACCTGCCCTCTCTCCAAGGAGTATCTGTTACAGGAACCAACTAAGCTGGGAGACACCAACAGCTCATCCATTCTCCAGCAGCTTCAGGAGAGTTTCCCAGGGGAATGGGCTGAAACCAACCCTCCTGGATGGGCTGCCCACCAGCCAACCTGTGGTCATACAATTGCTCTCCACTGTGACACCGGTAGTCGTAAGGCAATACCCAATGAGTCGGGAAGCAAAGGAGGGAATAGCTAGCTGTTCACATATGGCGTCTCAGGGAAGCAGGAATCTTAGTGCCCTTCCAATCCCTATGGAACACTGCCTTATTGCTGGTCCTAAAGCCTGGGACAAAAGACTACTGGCCAGTCCAGGACCTTCGGGAAGTTAACAAACGGGTAGAGACCATATGCCCAACAGTCCCTAATTTGTACATCTTACTCAGCCTCCTGCACCCTGAGCATCAGGTCTACACAGTCTTGGACCTCAAAGATGCTTTCTTTAGTATCCCGCTAGCTCCTAAAAGTCAGCCCCCTTTTGCCTTTGAGTGGGTAGACACAGCAGGAAAATTCTCTGGCCAATTAACATGGACCAGACGGCCTTAAGGATTCAAGAACTCTCCCACCATCTCTGATGAAGCCCTAAGTGCAGACCTGGTAGCCTTCTGGCAGGGACACCAAGACTGTACCCTACTCCAGCACGTAGATGACCTACTACTGGCGGCAGCCGCGGAAGAGCACTGCCTTGAGGCTACTTGAGGCTACTCGAGGCCTCCTCACCTCAGTCCAAGCACTAGGGTACAGAATGTCTGCCAAAAAGGCACAACTCTGCCTGATCAGGTGGTGGCGCAGTGGATAGAGCGTTGGACTGGGATGTGAAGGACCCAGGTTTGAGACCCCGAGGTCGCCAGCTTGAGTGCGGGCCCATCTGGCTTGAGCAAAAAGCTCACCAGCTTGGACCCAAGGTTGCTGGCTCGAGCAAGGGGTTACTCAGTCTGCTGAAGGCCCACGGTCAAGGCACATGTGAGAAAGCAATCAATGAACAACTAAGGTGTCGCAATGAAAAACTGATGATTGATGCTTCTCATCTCTCTCCATTCCTGTTTGTCTGTCCCTAACTATCCCTCTCTCTGACTTTCTCTCTGTCTATGGAAAAAAAAAAAAGGCACAACTCTGCACTCCAGAGGTTACTTATTTAGGCTACTAGGTCAAAGAGGGACAAAGGACTCTGTCCCACAATCGCCTCGAGGCCATCCTCTGATCCTCACTTCAACAACTAAAAGGCAAGTAAGGGAATTCCTCGGGGCTGTAGGATATTGCAGACTATGGATTCTGGGTTTGGCCGAGTTAGCAAAGCCTCTCTATGCTTGCATGGGCGGGTCACAACCTCTGGAATGAACTGAGACTGAGCAAAAGCCTTTGAGGATCTTAAGAAGATCCTAACGTCTGCCCCCACTCTTGCCCTGCCTGATGTCTCCAAACCCTTTCAGTTATTCATCCATGAGGCTCAGGGAATCGCAAAAGGGGTCTTGACTCAGCCCTTAGGACCTTGGAAATGACCGGTTGCATACCTGTCAAAATGGCTAGACCCCGTGGCGGCCGGATGGCCTGCCTGCCTGCGAGCCATAGCGGCTGCTGCAATCCTTGTCAAAGAGGCTGACAAGCTCACACTGGGTCAAGAGCTAACTGATGGTGCCACACGCAGTTGAAGCGCTCCTAGGGGAACTCCAGAAAGATATATATCAAATACTCAAGTAACCCAGTCCCAGCTCTACTTCTAGATCAACCCAGGATAAAGTTCTAGAAAACAGCCACCATCAATGCCACGATCTTGCTCCCAGACGGTGACCCAGCCACCCCATTGATGACTGTACAGAGATAATCAGCATCATACAGAGAGCCCGACCAGACTTAAAGGACTCGGAGCTACCTGACGCCGATGAGGTACTGTGCACAGATGGGAGCAGTTATGTGCAAGATGGCATCAGGTATGCAGGGGCTGCAGTAGTAAGACTGGACGGGGTCATCTGGTTGCAAGCGCTAAGCCGGGGAACTTCAGCACAAAGGGCAGAACTCATTGCCCTTATCCAGGCCCTCAGATGGGGAAAAAGAAAAGCAATCTCCATCTACACAGACAGCAGGTATGCTTTTGCCACAGCACATGTGTGTAGTGCCATTTATAAAGAAAGGGGGTTACTTACCTCGTCTGGGAAAGATATCAAGAACGAGGAAGAAATCTTAGCCTTATTAGAAGCAATCCAACCAACCTCAGCTGTGGCAATCATTCACCATTAGGGGCACCAAAGAGGAGATTCCAAAGAAGCTCGAGGGAACCAAGCAGCGGACCTAGAGGTCCGCGCAGTAGCCATAAAACCAGTGGGGCCTCTCCAACTTTTAGTGACTTCGCCTTTGCCTGAACTGCCCGACACCCCTTGTTATACTCAGGAAGATACTGCCTTACCAAAAGACAAAAAGGTGACCAAAAACGCTGCTGGCTGGTGGGCCCTACCAGATGAAAGAATCTCAATCTCAGGGACAGTAGGACCGACATTAGCACTCCAAATTCATCAAGCTTCTGACCTGGGAAAATCCAAAGCAGGTATCTCATACCACACCTGGACCAGAGACTGAGCAGCATTGTAGGACGTGGTCAGTCTTGTGCACGGGTAAATGCTAAACAAGGCAGGCAGGAAAATGCCCATAGGGGTTAGAGAAAAGGGAGCCATGCCAGGGGAACATTATGAAATTGATTTCACTGAAATAAAGTCACACCACACAGGGTACAAATACCTCCTAGTCTGTGTGGACACTTTCTCAGGGGGGAGGGGTAGAAACCTTCCCCACTAGGTCAGAAACTGCTACAACAGCACTTAGGAAATTACTCCATGAAATAATTCCCGGTACAGTCTCCCCACCACCATAGGTGCTGATAACGACCTGGCATTTATTGCCAAAATATCACAGGACTTACTTAGCCAAAACCTTAAATATTAATTGGAAATTACACTGTGCCTACAGGCCCCAAAGGTCAGGACAGGTAGAATGCATGAATTGGACCTTGAAAGAAACTTTAACCAAATTTGTTCTTGAAACCAGTGAAAACTGACCTACATTACTCCTCTTAGCCCTCCTTACGGCGAGGTACACCCCCTACAGGAAAGGATTTACTCCTTTTGAAATAATGTTTGGGAGACCCCCTCCCTTACTGCCAAAACTTAGGGAAGAAATAAAAGCTGAGTTAAGTAACCACTCCTTCCTTAAGTACTTACAGGGTCTGCAGAGTACTCAGCAGGCTGTCCAAAAGACTGTCCGAGAGGCGCTTCCAGCACTGCCAGGGGATCCGGTACATCCCTTCCAGCCTGGGGACTCAGTCTGGATAAAGAAGTACATCAGCATGGACTGACTCCCATGTGGACGGGTCCACACACTGTGATCCTGACCACTCCCACCGCCATCAAGGTAGACCACATCCTGACCTGGTTGCACCAATCAAGAGTCAAGCACAACAGAGAAGAATGGACGTGTAACCCTGGAGAAGACCCTCTAAAGCTAAGACTTTCGTGTCACTCAGTTTCTTGTTCATAATGTGTACTGTACTTAAAGGTCAAGGAAATCCCCATGAGCCAAAACCTAACATTACATGGGAACTAATTAGCATCACTGGGGAAGTCCTTTCCAGCTACTGGGAAATAGAGCCAACGCCCCTCTCCCCGGTCCCAAACATACACTGCAGGCATACCTTTATGGAAACAAATAAAAATAAAATGTTCACTGCAGACATCTGTATCCTCTTCCCTCAAGCAGCACAGAATTATCTATCTTGGAAGATAGGAACTTACAAGGATATTGGCCAGGAAAGAATTATAAATAGATACTTAGAAAGGCACCTCGATATCTGCCCAGAGTTCAACCCAACGGATTTAACCTGCCACTCCAGTACAAACTACTACTGTCCAAAGCCCTCCTGTGTCACATGGTCAACTTACCCGGAAAGGGCCCTAGACCAAGACCCAAATCTTGCCATTTACCGTGGCCTGTTCAACCATGAAGGGAGAACATTCAGCACCTCCAGCAGAACAAACTTGGGGAATAAAACTAAGAGAAACTGGCAAACAATTAAGGACCTTCATTAAAATTCAGAAGACAGTTCCTATAAAAGAAGACATGCCTATCTGTCTACCCGGTCTACCTGTCCCAGTTAAAACTAGACTCACCCAATTTCCAGAAAGCCACAGAAACCCAAATAGCTCAGAGCCACTTTCACCTCCACTAGCCCCACCACTTTTTCCTGTACTTAAAGCTGTACACCGCTTTATAAACACCTCCCGACAGGACCTAGGAAGGGATTGTTGGCTATGCCTAAATGCAAAACGCCCATATTATGTAGGTATAGGACTATCTGATGCCATCCCCTTGATGACCAACTCCTCTGCCTGTAGTAATTGGGACTAACCCACACTCACCCTTGGGGACTTACAGGGAAAAGGGACTTGTATTCTCTCCCCAAATTAGCCCTTAAGCAAATCCCCCTATGCTGACCTTTGCAATGCCACCCACTTCGAAAATAATGGAACCTCCACTTATTATTCAGCCATAAGCACTCATGGCTAGCATGCACCAACAGTCTGACTAAATGTGCTTCTTCTGATCTATTCAAGTCTGAGAGAGACCTGCTTTTTATCCTAGTTTATATTTTATCCCAGGTCTCCCTCTATAACGAGGAAGCAGAGAGAACGTCTATATATGCAACCCTAGACCACCAGCATCTCCAAAACCGAGCCCCCATCCTAATACCCCTAATAGCAGTGCTAGGGATTGTAGGATCGCCACTCTCAGCACCACAGCCTTAGTCAAAGGTAGTATAGACCTCAGAGAGCTAAGCAACCAAGTAGATGCTGACAGACAACATTTAAAAAGCTCCACTTCCCAGTTCGAGAGCCAACGCGACTCTTTAGCTGAAGTAGTTTTATAAAATAGAAGAGGACTAGATTTGCTGTTTCTAAAACAAGGAGGACTTTGTGTAACCCTAGGGGAAGAATGCTGCTTCTATGCCAACAATTCAGGAGTAATTTGAGGAAACCTAGAACTAGTCCAGGAAAACTTAGATAGAAGAAAGTTTGAAAGGGAAAAATCCCCAATCTGGGTTCAAAGTGTGTACAACTGGTCCCCACGGCTAACTACTTTACTCTCGTCCATTGCAGGACCCTTACTCTTATTAATCCTGGGCCTAACCATAGGCCCCTGTTTGCTCAACAGCCTTATGAGCCTCATGCAACAATGAATAAATACAGTAAAATTAATGGTTCTCCAAAAGGAGTCAAGGATTTGACACATAACATAAAAACCAGTGGGGAATGTGACAAGGTACCATGAAACTGTAACACTCTTAGCATAAGCAATGCCATTTTATATACCTTCTGTTGTAATCACTTGTATGCCTGCTGTAATCATCATTTTGAAAATTTTGTATTTCCGTAAGTGGAAACTTGCAAACTGAGCTAAATCATAATTTGTGCCATCAGCAGGAAGTTTCCAACTGTCAGCAGGAACTTCCTGATAAACCAACCACAAATTCTGCTTTTGGAAATTGCCTGCTTGCAGTTTTTGTCTTTATAAACCTCAGACCCCGACCCCTCAGGGTGGCATGATTTATGATGCTAAGCCCCTCATGCCGTCATTGGCTCAATAAACTCTTCTTGAAATTTTCCTGTAACTCTGGTGTCTCTTTGGAACTCACTGGTCACTTTACAACAATCTGGCATTGCAAGAATGTAATAAATGGGAATGACCTAATGCTTTCCAGCTCCGCAGTTCCTCTACCATCTTCATGAATACAGTGTGGACCTGCCTGGCTTTAATCACTGGCATTATGAGCCAGATTGTTTAAAGCTGTTCCTGATTAATTGAGGTTTTGATAAGAGACCCTGAACCCAAACCGAAACAACTGTTAGCAGTTCCATCACTACAGGACTGGTTCACGTGAGGAAACCCACAGAGGAACTGCCTGAGCTGTGAGTATAAATATAAAAGTTCTCAGAACAAGCCCAGGAACTGTGAGCACTGAGGCTGAGCCCCAACGCTGAGCCCCAGAGCACAGACATTAGTACCCTCAGACAGTCACAGAAAAAACCAGCCCTTCCTATCTGCTGTGTGTGAGTGCTACATTGAGGACAGGGTTTGTCTGAGGCTGATCTGGGCTCCCAGGAGGGGCAGGGAAGCTTTGTCACAGGGAGAGACAAGTCCATGGCCCTCAGGAGGGCTGGGAGCAGCAGCAGAGGGAGCTGGTCTAGCTTCCTGGACGTCTTGTGCAGACTTCGTTTATGCTGGGCTGGTAGTGGGACAGAGGCTGGCAAGGAGGGACAGAGGGACCTCCCACAGAGCCTATGGAACTTGGTGTACCAAGCACTGTGGCAGCTACTGATATCCCCGTTGTGGGCCTACCTCAGAGAGCCCTCATGACTCCCTGTTGGAAAGGAGACACACTGAATTGGTCCTCAGTTCTTCACCCCACTGCCTCTGGGAGGGCATTGTGGGGCAGCTGTGTTAGGCTTGCTCGTGGGTTTACCGGCTGCAAGCACTTTGCTTGATTAGTGCGTGAGCTCGTGGTAGAGGCACGTGTGCACAGCCTATATAAGGCTGTGGGTACTTCCCCTTGGCAGTGATTCTCCCAGACCGCTCTCCCATCACTGTGAGGTGCGGTTTTCCTTGCTTCCTTGCCACGAATAGCATATTTTCCTTTGTTTATCAGCTCTTTCCCTTTTGTTGTTTATTTACTCGCCTGTCTCTGCGAGCCTCCAATAAATGAGTATGGCCCGATACTTCCTGATTCCACAGTTTCTCTACTGTCTGCCCGAATCCTATGTGAACCTGTCTGGCCTTGGCCACCAGCATTACAAGCCTCTTTTTATAATTTTCTGGTACAGGTTTCAAAAGTGCCAAAAATAATTTTCCAGCCCTGGCAGGTTGGCTCAGTGGTAGAGTGTCAGCGGGCATGTGGAAGTTCCATGTTTGATTCTTGGTCAGGGCACACAGGAAAAGAGCCTATCTGCTTCTCCTCCCCTCTGCCTCCATTTTCTCTTTTTCTCTTTGCCTCCCATAGCCATGGCTTGATTGATTCGAGCACATTGTCTCTGGGTGCTGAGGATGGCTTTATGGAGCCCATGCTTCGGATGCTAAAAATTGCTTGGTTGTGAGCATGGACCCAGATGGATCCTGGTTGCCAGGAGGTTGCCAGGGGAATTCCATTTGGGGTGCATGCAGGAGTCTGTCTCTCTATCTTTCCTCCTCTCATTTGGAAAAGAAGGAAAAAAAATAGTTTTCCATCTAAGAGCAGGGAAGTGGCTGCTGCCACTTCCTATTCCTTGTGTCTTAAGGCTCTGTCACACCCACCCCACCCAACCCCCATACTCTTTCTGTCCCTATCCCCAGGTAATATTTCCAAGAGGTCAAACTTACCTAGGAGAGGCTGCCAGGTGAAAGCCTGGCCTCCTTTCCCAGGCCTGCTTCGCCTGGAATGATGCCTTCAGCTAGGTGCCATCCCTTAGGCCTCATGGGCTGGGATTCCAGTTCCTAGACTCCTGGGCTGCTAAAGGTTAGAGCAAAGGGCCCATGGCTGCCTCTCCCATTCTGACGCCTGTAACATCTCCCTTGGACTCCGTGTTCTCTAGATGGTCCCCATGTGTGGGGCAGCTGTGTTAGGCTTGCTCATGGGGTTACCAGCTGCAAGCAATTTGCCTGACTGGTGCATGGTTGTGTAGCAGTACTGCGTGTGTATGGCCCATATAAGGCTGTGGGCGCTTGAGCTCAAGAGAGATGGGGGATTGCCTGCCCGCCACTGTGAGGGGCCATTCTTGCCTGAGAATGGTTTTCCTGGCCTGTGTGCTTGTCTACCATTGTGAGATTCTATTGAATGGAATTGCCCAATCCTTTCCAGCTCCACAGTTTCTCTACTATCTGCCTGAATCCAGCCACCGGCATTACACCATGCTTCCACCCTCTGCTCTCAGCAGCAGTGGTTTTTCTAGGACTCATCTCAGATTATGTCACTTCCCAGTTTTAAAACCTTTGCTGGCTCCTGGCCGCTCTTAGTATAAAGAGGCAGGCTAGTGCTCTCATTGCTAAGCCCCAGTGTACCAAACCCTTTACCACCTGGCCTGGCCCATCTCTGTGACACCTCATGGAGCCAGGTCCACTGTCCTTCTCATTACCCTCCACCGTGCAGGGGTCCCCAAAGTGTGGGGACCCAGCATTAATCATGCCATAAAGATAGGGACTGACACTTGGGCTTGGAGTTTTTGGTGAAATAAATGAAAATTGTTTGTTCCAGTCGTAACAACACATGCAGAATTTGCAGAGTGCGGTCGTGTTGTTCCCCACTTCTGAGCTTGCTCAGACGCCCTCACTCCTGCCTCATCATGCCCTTTGGGAAGCTTTCCAGAGGCCAGGAAAGTGTGCCCACCGGGCTGTGTTCTTCACCAGCTGTCAGCACAAGTCTTTTCTGAGCTTAGCATAGCACCCAGCGCATGGTAGCAATTTTTCAATAAATTGCTGCAAGAGGGAGTGGGTGACAGGTGTGTTGTCACCTCCTTTCAAACTCTCTTTTTGAGCAAGAACTCATAAGAAACACCTCTCTCTCCTTAGATGCACATTTGAGCAACTCTGTGCTGCAAGTGGGAATAAAAAAGTACTTGCAAGAAAAATGAGAAAACAGCTTTCAGGGCATGATCATCACGGTACCGGAAGAACACCATTAGAGCTGTGAGGTTTTCTAGGTTTCCTGAGGGGCAGGTGTTCCAGTCTCATCCAGTTAACATGAAAGACACCAATGGCGAGAAGACTGCTCTAACAACAAACTGGATATAAGCTCTCCTTATCTTTTTTTATTCTGAATAGAATGTTGATCTCTGCATATATTCTGTAAAAGAACAGAACATCATTTTAGTAAAGGAGGCTGCAAACCCAGGAGACTTGATCTTTTTTTTTAATTAATTAATTGATTGATTGATTAATTTTAAGTGGGGGTTGGGAGGCAGACAGGGACAGACAGGCTAGAAGGGAGAGACATGAGAAGCATCAATTCTTCATTGCGGCTCCTTAGTTGTTCATTGATTACTTTGACCAGGGGGCTACAGCAGAGCAAGTGACCCCTTGCTTAAGCCAGCGACCTTGGGCTCAAGCCAGGGACTATGGGGTTATGTTTATGATCCCACACTTAAGCCTGCGACCCCATGCTAAAACTGGTGAGCCCACGCTCAAGCCGCATTGAGCCCATGCTCAAGCTGGTGACCTCGGGGTTTCAAACCTGGGACCTCAGTGTCCCAGGTAGATACTATCCACTGCACCACCACCGCCTGGTCAGGCAAGACTTGGTCTTTTGTGGCACAAACTCATGGTCATCACTTTATAAACCAAGTTTCCCAAGGTGGGTGAATTGTCCTGAGACCTACATAGCCCAGCTTCGCCTGCCCCAACCCCAGGTGCAAAGTGAGACCTGAGCATAGGGAGGCTGCTTCTTCCCTCAGTTCAGAGGTTCTCAAAGAGTGGTCCCCAACCAAAAGCATCAGCATCACCAGGGGCTGGAAACGCACACTGTCAGGTTCTGCTCCATTCCTGAATTAGAAACTCCAGGGCGGCCCAGTAGGCTGAGTTTTAGCACGTGTTCCAAGTGATGTCCATGCTCATGCAGGCTTGGGAAGCGCTGTCTTCACCCCAGGATTGGGCACCTTGTTTGGGAGCTAGGAGGTGGTGCTGTGGAAAGTGAGGAGAGGGTGGAAGAAAAGGTCTTTCTTGGACCTGTTCTCTCTCTCTGATCTCCCCTGGACTAATCAACACTCATGGCTGTAGCTCTCGTCTCCTGGAGAGAATCTTTCATCTCTGATTTCTGTCTTCACTTATTCCTTGAGCATCTCCCGCCTCACTAGCCATTTCCCTCTGTAGAGCCTACTTACTATAGCTTCACATCTGACACCTGTAAAACAAAATCCATTTTCTCTCTCTTTCATTAATGTGACTTCCTCCTTTGTTAATGACCCCTCCCTGTCACAACTGTCTATCCAGGGTCTCCTATGGCCACCCTGCGCTGGGAGAGTCTCTGCTTTTTATGTGATTGTAGATTCTGGCCCACACATGCTCAGGCTGGTGTTTATTTTCCCTTCTCCCTCCTCCTCAGGCCCCTGTGTGATTGGTTTAATCATGTCTAACTCCATGATTCCCAGGCCCCTGGCCAGCACTCTTCACCTCAATCTAACTCAAGAAATACTTATTGAATACCTGGAACCTGAAATGCCGGGGTCAACTAGGACAAAAAGCAGCATTAAAACAAGCAGGTTTTGCCCTCAAATAATTAGCTTCTGAATTACCACAGTAATCTATTAATTACTCTTCTTTCCCCCCAGGTTTCTACTCTCTAATCTGGTTGATACCTGATTACCAGCCTAATCGTTCTAAAACGCTGAGAATCATTCTGCCCTGCTCAGGTCTTCCATGCATTTCCTGCATGGTACAGAGGATCACCACCAAACTCCTTAGCTGTAAATGCAAACCTTCTATGGCCTGGACCTTCCTCTTGCTGTCCACTTTCTAATATGTCCCAACTGCCCTCTGCAAGCTCTCAGGGGCATTCCCCTATACAGGGACATTGATGGTCCTTTGCTGTTCCTGTCCTATGCTGGGTATGCCGTGTTCCTCCCACCCAGCCTGCAAAAGTCCTTCGCATTTTGTCACCTTTCTGAAGCCTTGGACAAGCACAATTTGCAACACCCTTTGCTCTACCCCCACCCCCACCCCCCATCCCCACCCACACTCTGAGCCACTGAGCATTTATTGATATTTTTGTAGGTACTCATGTCCCCAAAATTAAGTCGTAGGGGCACAGGCAGCTCTTACACCAGTGTTTGTCGTACCTCATGGAACCCAGGTTCTATCTGTAAGGTGATTGTAGGTTTTATGTGTAAGGTGATGGTCAGCCCAATCCTGGGCCACCTGCCCATGCCTTTGACTTTCCCTTCATGCTTTCTTCACACCACTCTCCTTGCACCTCCCCTTGAAGACAGCAGTCACCATCTAGGTTTCAGCAATGGGACGTTTTTCTTGTCACAGTCCAATAAACCGGAGGCCTGCTGGTCATTCCAGGCCTGGGACCCCTGCATCCATGGGGCATACTCTAGGGATATCAGGGCAGGAGACTGTCCACACTTCCAGCTGAGGGGGACGAAGAAAGCACAGAGGTCATGTGAGCAATTCCTGGGCATTCTCTGTGGCCAGGCTGGCCAAGGGGCCCACATTGCTTCCCAGATCTCATTGGCCAGGACACTGTCACATGGTCTCATTCTTGGCACATGCATGTAAGATGCGTCTAGGCAGAGGGGGCATGTCAAGCATTGGTATTGTCTGACACACTCAGCAGTTTGGGTTTTTTAAAAGCTTTATAAAGGCCAAGCAAACACACGATAATTTTGTTGGTTACAACACATGGATGGGTTGCAGCCCCATGAGGGACTCCCTCAGTTGGTGTGGGTCCTGCTCTTGCCCTTGCTACCACTGCCCTTAGCACAAGTCCAAAAGACAGAGTGTGGTACTCATGGGTAATAAATGAGAGTGTAACTGGGAATAATGAGGTATATTTCTGATTGCTGGTCTTTGTCTGACTAGCCATAGAATGGAGCTAAATAAGAATATACTAACAAAGTAACCTTATAAAACAATTTCTGTACAATGTTAAATCCAGTTTGTTGTTCTTATAACCATGATTCAATATCACCAGTTTAGTGTCGTGAACCAGTGTGACTCATAATTTTGCAAGTCCTGGGAGGGAATGGTGGAGGATTAGAAAATAAACACAGAAAGAAAAAGGATGGGATCAGGAGGACCCAGTGCCAAGCTGATGGCTTGCAAGAGTGACTGAGTCTCCACCCTCAAAAGGCTTTATTTATAGGGCAGAGAGCAAAGTCATTAGCAAAACAAAGAGATCTCTGATACTGAAAAGCCAGTAGCCACGGCCACCATCACAGCCATCTGGCCCATGCAGGTTCGCGTTAGATTTGGACAGACGGTAATGAAACAATGGCACCAAGAACTAGTGGGCCATTAGCTTTAATCCTAGCTTGCACCGAGCGGGCAAGAAATACACACAGTGGGAAAACACTTCCCTTTCACTCAGGGCTCCCAAAGCCACTGACTTAACCAAGTTTCCTAAAATCAAAGGTTTTCCAGCTTACCAGACTTATTCACCTCTGTTCCCCATCTCCTTCTCTCTGCATAAACTGGTTTCTCCCTCAGCATTCCACCATCTTGGCTGCTTCTTCTGGCCTCCTCCACATGGCCTTCCTCTGCTCTCCTCTCTAATGCTAATCTCAGGAACCAAGAGAGCAAGCTCCCAGTCTGCCCCACTTTATAGTGTAGAAATCAAAACCTTTAATCCAATATACAAACAAGGAAGTTTCTGATACAAAGTCACTTATCTGAGGCATAATGGAATTCCTCATGAGAGTACACCACCCTACATCAAAAAGGGTGGGAAAGGTTTAGTCTTCAAACTAAGCCTTATACTATAAGGATCCTGCCTGCCTGTCCCCCAACACACATTAATATAATCACCCCCATCCTAAGCAACAAGGGCAACTAATATTATTACCTGGGCGATGGGCTTCCACATGGGCAGTGCCATGTTTAACAAAGTGAGCATAATATATGTTTTCTGCCTAACAGATACAGTCACATTTCTAAAGCAAACCAAGAATTCTCCCAAGCGCAGAAAATCCCTGACCCTGAATAACATCTTAACTTCACAAAACAAAGAGTTAAAAGAAAACTGCCTCCAGTCTCTTTGAGGGACATGGGGGATGAGATGAGTAGAAACCATCAGCATCACAGCTAACATGGAGGTGTGGGAAGGGCATGTAAAGTGCCTTTACCAACTTAATCAAACAATCAGAGGTTGTGGGGAAGAGCTTACTTAGCCTTTAGCAACTTAAGCAAGTGAGGTGGGGGAATGCCAGTTTCCCCCACCTCTGTCCTCCACAAATTTAAACTGCAAGGACTCTGTCAGCTTGCAGTCTCCCACAGTTTAGTGGTCATGGTTATGTATTCTGTAACAAATTAGAAGTATACAGCCAATCTTGTGTTTTCACCTCTGGCCAGGTTCTTGTAACAGTTGAAAGGGCTGTTTCTGCTCCTGCTGATACACATGAACCGTTAACATCCCAGCAGGAAGGATAAGCCATAGGCAGAAGCTACATAACTCCACCTCAGTCCCCCTTCTCCTCACTCCCACCACACCGAGGCATGCAGTTCTGATTCTCTCTCAAGACCAAGAGAACAACCTGTTGTGAAGACTAACCCTAATTTACAAATTACTTGCTAGCTTTAGTTACACTAACAACTGAAGAAGTCGACTCTGACCTTCAGATGTGCCAGCTCCAGGAGACTGGTTGATCTCCTGCAGATCATGTGAACACACTGGACTAGTTTGCACATAGTTCCCTGATACAAAGTCACTTATCTGAGGCATAATGGGATTCCTCATGAGAGTGCACTGCCTCATGAGATTCCACGAGAGCACTTCCCATGTGGAAGCCATCGCCCAGATAATAATATTAGTTGCCCTTTTTGCTTGGGATGGGCGTGATTATATTAATGTGTGTTAGGGGACAGGCTGTAAGCAGGCAGGATCCTTATAGCATAAGGCTTAGTTTTAAGACTAAGCCTTTCCCACCCTTTTTGATGTAAGGTGAAGAACTCTCAGCACCCTACTTTGAATTCCTTCTTTGTTCATCCCTCCTCCTTCTCCCTCATAAAAATTCCCACCTGCATCAAAAGTTTAAGGTGGGTCTTTGAGGACAGGAGTCCTTCTCAGGTAGATGGCTCTTGAATAAATCTCTTTCCTTTCCACTAATACCTGTCCCAGGACTATTGATTGTTTGTCATAGGTGGTGGCTAAATCTGTGTTCTGTAACAACAACACAAGTTCTTTAGCCAGCCACCGCTTTGCTAATTAGATGGTTGTGCACACTTTTCTACAGATGGTTCTGATGGGTGTGCAGAGGACCAACCATCTCTGGCTAGAAGGGCCCAGGCACTTGCACTCCTCAGAGCAGGCATGTATGCTTCCCAAGTGTTAGTTGAATTTGTCCCTAAACCTTTCCAGGCCAGGTGCATGTTCTATGGAAATGCTATTTATTTATTTATGTAGATTTTATTTATTCATTTTAGAGAGGAAAGAGAGAGAAAGAGAGAGGAGAGAGAGAGAGAAAGAAGTGGGGAGGAGCAGGAAGCATCAACTCCCATTTGTGCCTTGACCAGGCAAGCCCGGGGTTTCGAACAAGCGACCTCAGCATTCCAGGTTGTTGGGCAGATAAAATATATTATGCTCACTTTGTTAAAGATGGTGCTGCCCACGTGGAAGCCTGTTGCCCAGGTGATAATATTGTTGTAAAGTACCCAATTCACAATTCCACGGGTTTTCGTAGAGGCACATAGTCCAAATAAATAAGTTTTTGAAAAGTTTTATTAAAGGAGTAAATTTATTAAATATGCTGGCTGCATATAGCTTACATGGGGCAACCGTCTCAAATCGTGTGTGTCATTAATATTCTAGGGGTTGGTCATACACCGTTAATTATACATGGGCGGGGAAATAACCTGACATCACGGTGTAAGCCTATACCTTTTGTTTAGAGATACATACATTAACTATGTGCCTTCAGGAGGAGAGGGGTAGTTTCCATGGGGACAAATACCTATAAATGGCCCATTAGTATAAAAAAATATTTAATTTAATTCTTCTCTTTCTACACCTGGCTAGCTATTCACCCATTTCCCCATAGGTATGGGGGAAAGTTAGAGAATCCAAGTCTCCTTCTTCTTTCAGCATTTACAACACAATGCCATCAGCATCTTGGTTTTATGCTAATCACACAAGTACAGAGATTGTCCACAAAATCTCTCTGTACTCCTAGCCCAAATCAATAAAATGTTCTTCAAGCTTCCTAAAATATTAATATTAATTTTGTAGCCTTTGGTACCTTACAACAATATTAGTTGCCCTTATTGCTTGGAATGGGCGTGATTATATTAATGTGTGTTGGGGGCGGGCTTTTGCGCCAAAAGGTTTTAAAAGGAGAGATCACGTTGTTCCGGGGAAGAGTGATTACGTTCTAGGAGGAGAGCAGAGAAAGGCCATGTGGAGGAGAGGAGAAGCAGCCAAGATGGTGGAGTGCTGAGGGAGAAGCTAGTTTGTGCAGAGTTTGTGCAGAGAGGAGATGGGGAATGTAGGGCCAGGAGCCAAGGCCACCATTACAGCCGCCTAGCCAGTGTAGGTTCGCATTAGATTCAGACAGTCGGTAATGAAACAATGGAGCCAAGAACTGGTGAGCCATCAGCTTTAATCCTAGCTTGCACCCAGTGGGCAAGAAATACACACACTGGGCTCCAAAACCCACTCACTCAGTGCTCGCAAAGCTACTGACTTATCCGAGTTTCCTAGCATCAAAGGTTTCTAGCTCACCAGACTTATTCACTTCTGTTTCCCATCTTCTTCTCTCAACTCTAACTCTGCACAAACTGCCTTCTTCCTCAGCACCCCACCATCTTGGCTGCTTCTCCTCTCCTCCATGTGGCCTTAATCTGCTCTCCTTTCTCTGCTCTCCTCTCTAATGCTAACCTCAGGAACTGAAAGAGAGCAAGCTCCCGGTTTGCCCCACTTTATAGTGAAGAAATCTAAACCTTTAATTCAATCTACAAACAAGGAAGTCTCTGATACAAAGTCACTATCTGAGGCATAATGGGAGGATTCCTCATGAGAGTGCACCACCCCACATCATCCAATCCGTCAAGGGTGTGGGGAAAAGCTTACTCTTAAAACTAAGCCTTAGGCTATAACGAGCCACCCTGCCCACAGCCTGACCCCAACACATATTAATATCAACGGACTTGCACATGGGCAGCGCCATCTTTAACAAAGTGAGCATAATATATTTTGTCTGCCCAACAGGGAACAGAGGTGAATAAGGCTGGTGAGGTAGATACCTTTGATTTTAGAAAACTCGAATAAGTCAGTAGCTTTGTGAGCACTAAATGAGTGGGTTTTGGAGCCCAGTGTGTGTTTTTACTTGCCCACTGGGTGCAAGTTAGGATTAAAGATAATGGCTCACTAGTTCTTGGCTCTTTTGTTTTATTGTAAAGTACCCAATCCACAATTCTGAGGGGTTTCATAGATGTACATAGTCCAAATAAGTTTTTGAAAAGTTTTATTAAAGGAGGAAATTTATTAAATATGCCAACCGCATATAGCTTATACAGGGTCAGTCCCAAATCGTGTGTCTCATTAATATTCTAGGGGTTGATTATATACCGTTAATTATACATGGGTGGGGAAATAAACTGATATCACAGTGTAAACCTATACCTTTTGTTTTCTCCTATACAGGTTTAGGGAAAGGATAAAGGGAGGGGGATGGGACACAATTCATTAGCAAGTTTATAACATCTGTCTATAGGGTTCACAAAAAACGCTTCTACATTAAAACTTACAAGGCAACACAATGGTAAAAATGTCACTCCATATACCAAAAGACATTTCTATAATTTCCAGTGTTCATTTGCTATTCCTTTGTCTAGAGATACATACATTAACTACATGCTTTCAGGAGGGGAGAGGTAGTTTCCATAGGAACAAATGCCTGTAAATGGTTGATTAGTATAAGAAAAGGTTTAATTTAATCTTTTCTCCCTACACCTGGCTAGCTATTCACCCATTTCCCCATGGGTATGGAGGAAGGTCAGAGAATCCAAGTCTCCTTCCTCTTCTGCATTTAGAATACAATGTCATTGCCATCTTGGTTTTATGCTAATCATACAAGTACAGAGATCATTTACAAATTCTCTCCATACGCCTAGCCCAAATCAATAAAATTTTCTTTAAGCTTTCTAAAATATTAATATTCTGTAGCCTTTGGTACCTTACAACAGTTTCATTATCATCTGTCCAAATCAAATGCAAACTTGTATGGGCCAGGTGGCTGTGTTGGTGGCCGTGGCTACTGGCTTTACACAGGTAGACACTTTATCCATTGCACTAACACAGGTCAGGCCCTGAAATGCTATTTAAACTTTAAATTTAGTTGATGTTATGCACACTGATGAGTAAAATGGAGGTACAAGTGAAAAATACATTTTTCAAATAAAAATTAATTTGACTACTTTAGAAAACCTGCTGAAGGCAAATTGATTAACAATTTGTCAAAGATGTTTGTGAGACAAATATAGAATGAAGGAGTAGAGAAATTATAAATATATAGGGGACTCTGTATTCTAATTGCTTCATGGTATCTTTCAGTTCTAGTTGCAATTAAAAGAAGCCTAAACTGGAAAGCAAATCTGTCACAATATTTGTGTGGCTTTTGTAGACAGGACTGGGAAGATGCAGGAAAAAGCCTTGACCAAATTCAAGATAAAGATTGGCAAATAAATGTGTGTATGTGTGTGTGTGTGTGTGTGTGTGTGTGTGTGTGTGTGTGTGTGTTTAAGAGAGAGAGAGAGGCTCTGACCAGTTGGCTCAGTGGTACAGCGTCAGCCTAGTATGTGGATGTCCTGGGTTCGATTTCTAGACAGGGCACACAGGAGAAGCTCCCATCTGCTTTTCCATACCTCACTGTGAAGACAGTAGTCGAGGCCACCATCACAGCTGCCTGGCCAATGCAGGTTCGCATTAGATTCGAACAGATGGTAATGAAACAACAGAGCCAAAAACTGGTGAGCCATCAGCTTTAATTCTAGCTTGCACCTGGCGGGCAAGCAAAAACACACACCGGGCTCCAAAACCCACTCTTTCAGTGCTCACAAAGCTACTGACTTATCCAAGTTTCCTAGCATCAAAGGCTTCTAGCTCACCAGACTTATTCACCTCTGTTTCCCATTTCTTTCTCTCTGCACAAACTGGCTTCTTCCTCAGCACTCTGCCATCTTGACTGCTTCTCCTCTCCTCCATGTGGCCTTAATCTGCTCTCCTCTCTAATGCTAACCTCAGGAACCGGGAGAGAGCAAGCTCCTGGTCTGCCCCACTTTATAGTGTAGAAATTCAAACCTTTAATCCAATCTACAAACAAGAAAGTCTCTGATACAAAGTCACTTATCTGAGGCATAATGGGAGGGTTCCTCATGAGAGTTCAGTAGCCTACATCATCCAATCAGTCAAGGGTGTGGGGAAAATCTTACTCTTAAAACTTGCACGTGGGCAGCGCCATCTTTAACAAAGTGAGCATAATATATTTTATCTGCCCAACACTCACCCTTTCTCTCTCTCTCTCTCTCTTCCTTTTCCTCCTGTAGCCATAGCTTGATTGGTTTGAGCAAGTTGGCTTTGGGTGCTGAGGATGGCTCCCTGGCCTCTCCCTCAGATGCTAAAAGTATCTTGGTTGCGATCAACAAATCATGGCCCCAGATGAGCAGAGCATGCCCTGTAGAGGGCTTGCCAGGTGGGTTCCAGTTGGGATGCATGTGGAAGTCTGTCTCTCTGCCTCTCCTCCTCTCACTTAATTTTAAAAAATTATATATTGAATTTTTTTAGAGAGAGTAATATTGATTTATTATTTCACTTATTTATGCCTCTTTGATTGATTCTTGTATTGCCCTGACCAGAGATTGAACCTGTAAACTTGGTGCATAGAGAAAACACCCTAACCAACTTAGCTAGGGCAGTCACACTGAATTTTGCCTGATTTGGTATATATCTAATTAAGTAAGAATTCTAGTTATAATTATAAGGAGATACATCCCTGACTTCTGCATCTCATATGCCTTATTAATTAAGTGAATATAACCATGCTTGTTCAGCAAAGAACTTTTGCAGTAGTAATCATGTTCCTGAAATCAGACCATCACCTCAGAATTAAGATCAACAAAAGGCTAGAACTGGGAAGATTAGGACAGCCTATTAATTATGACTTAAAAATGAGATGCTGCTATGTATAAGCTCAACATGGATGGTTCTGTTACAGGCTAAAGGGATTACCTTTTTTCCAAAGGTAGAAAGCAACTTCCCTTAGCTAACAGACCTAGGACTTGGAGGTTATCAAAGCAGGGTAGAAGGCATCAAAGTGTCTACAAAATCACTTAGCAATACCTTATCCCCTCAGAACAGCCTGCTCAGACTGCTTCTGCCACCTGCTACCCCTGCGCTCTGAAGCTCCTGGTCCACATTTGTCCTGTAATCAGAGCAGTCTTCTTCCAACAGGATCCTGTCATCCTACTCTCCACCCACCGTCCCGAGGAAACCCCTTCAAAGGCTCCCTTTGCCCCAGTGCTCTTTCCTCTGCTTCTGCAGAACCACAAGAGCTGTGTACTGTTACCGTGCACACCTTCTCCCATTCCTGCCCAGCTTCCAGCTGTGCCCCTTCCTGCCACAGGGCCTTAGCACTTCCGTGTTCTTTTGCCTGAACTACACTTCTTTACCCCTGTTAACTAGTAACTGTAATTTCTCCTTTAGGCAGTGGTTCAGCTATGATGTCACTTCCTCTGAGAAGCCCGCCAGGCCCTCAGTCCAGCTCCCATGCCTCACACTACTCATGCACACAGAGTTAAACACTGGCTGTTTGCTTACATTTCTCTCCCAATAAACCTATGTCAATCTATAAGGACATTGAGTCTTTGCTCACTGTGGTCCCTAGTACTGGGACAGTGTTGGCACATGGGGAAAGGTGCTGAGTGAAAAATGCACTTCGAACATGTGGTTGTTGTCACAGAAGCACATGCTCTGGATTAGAAGCTATTTGTTGAAGGGAGGCAGAGTGGTGTACTGGTGAAAGGCATGATCTAGGAAGTCAGAATTCTGGGGTTCGAATTCCTTCTCTGTGCCTTTCTGGCTGAACACCCTCTGGCAAGTTATATAACTGCTCAGTGACTTGGTTTCCCCATCTGAAATGGGGAGTACTTGTGCCCAGTGCAGGGTCAAGGTCTGAACTGGACGCACATGTCAAGCCTTAGCTCAGTGCCACTTGCTTGCCTGATACACTCACATGTTTGATGTGCAGCTGTGGGAAACAGAGGGCCAGCACTTGGCTGGGTCTTAAATGGAATTTTAGATTAGAAAAAGGATTTGGGGAGCTATATTTGTCCAGGGACATTGATTACAACCTTGGAGTTAGTGAAGTGTCTTAGCACATCCTGACAGTATTGGTCTTAGATCAGTGAATCTTAACCTTTTTTGAGGTACTGAACCCACCAGTTTCATATGCACATTCACTGATCCCTTCTTTAGTGATAAATAAAATACGATTTTTTTCCCCAAATTCAAGACATAGGTATATGTTTTTTTACTGGTGCACAAAATGAGCCATACATGAACATCACCTTGTTCAAAGAACAAAACCAACAAAGGGCATGAACTCACAACAAATTACGGTATTACTTTATTCTGGCCTCCGCGGCAGAGGCTTCTCCGAACCCCTGAGACTGACTCATCGAACCCCTAGGGTTCGATAGAACCCAGGTTAAGAACCACTGTCTTAGATGGTACTAAGTTGGGCTCCCCCACCCTCACCCCCCAGGAAGCCAGCAGACAGCATCTGCAGGGGAGGCTGCTGCTCTGCCTCCTTCCTCAGGGAGAAGGCACAACACCCAGGTTACCCTGGAAGAGCCTTTTCTATGGTCAGACTCGAGCTAAATGCTATTGGTTCAGTTCCGCAATTTGATGTGCTGATTTAAGGTTTGGCTCACTCATTTTTGCCAATATGCAGTCCATATTCAGGTTCATAGTGACTTACAGAGAACATATCTCCTCACTATCTACTCTTTAACTATCTGACAAATGAACTCAGTGCATGCATCTGGCTTGTTCAATCATTAGAGATCAGTTCAGTCTGGGGTCCTATGTTTTGTTTCTGAGTTTGATCCCTATTTAAACTATTCACACGGTTCCTTATAGTTTATGTCGTTCTAAAGTCATGTAGATAAGTGCAGACAGCACTGGGGTGACCTGCTGTGAGTAGAAACATGGGACAGGGAAAGCAAGGACTGGGGACGGGTTCGGGGTCCCTGTGTTCAGTGGGACAATGACATTTGAACAGGGAAGAACACGTCATCACACTACTTCTCTTGTGATTTGTTCACTTTCTTTCATAACGTCTTTGCTGTTGATACGGGAGAGGGGAATTCTGAAGGGATGCGTGACACACTAGAAAGACGTGGAAACAAAGCCTCATTGGCAGAAACAACACAGAAGGGCATGCGCACCCCCCACTCCCCACCCCCGTTTGTAAAACAGGCAGAGCTCAAACTCAGGTGCTAGGGGTGAGCATTCCCTATAAAAGCCTCACATCTGGGTTCAACAGGGAAAGCAGATGGCCCTTGAAAGGATTACGGCTCTCTTTGGTGAAAGCAAAGAAAACCTTCCTGATGGGAATGATACAGGTACTTGAGAACTCCTGCCGCAGATGACAGAGAGAATAAGTTAACAACTTCACTGGACCCAGAAGGGGGAGAAGAAACCCAGCTCTAATGTTAACAGTTGTCTAACAATGAGCAATTGTTCAACTGAGACAACACCACCAGGTGGCCAGGGAGACTGGCCAAATACACACACACATATATATATAGGTTTTCTCTATGAGATGACTGTGATTAATGCTTACAACAAGGAGTGTTTTCAGCTTTAACAACTCGAGTATTATAAAAAAAAACTATAGACAGCAGGAAGCATTTCACAAGGAGAAGAATCTAGGTGCTGAGAGGGCCGCTTGCTTGCCTGGAGGAATGCAGTGGCAGGAATATTCAGACTGAGGTGGAAGATCCTCTGAATTTTAGAAGGGCACCTATAAAGACAAAGAAGCTCACATCCTGCCCAGGAACCATTCTAAACCCATTTTTTTAGTAAAAGGGTCAAAATTGGGAACCAGTGAAGCTGGCCCTATGGCCAAAGTACAGACATCATGAAGAAGGGAGCCTAAGGGAATGTGTGTGCTATCCATGGACTGCAGCAATTTGATTAGTGCTAACCAAGCAATAACCAACATCAACCATCAGAGTGTCTCTGTGTGAACATGGTGGCAAAGAAGGATTTTGTCGAGGGAGTGAGTCTTGGCATGAGGTGGAGCTTGGTTAGACAGGGGACGTCAAGGAGAAGATGTAAGAAGGCACTGCAGTAGAAGAATGTTAAAGAGACCAAGGAAAATAAAAGGAGAGGTCAGGAGAACTGGCCTTTTGGGCAACATCTCATTCAATATCCGTTATTTAGGTAACTAGGATTCAAAGACTTGAAAACCTTTCATTCATTTTGGGGGCAGCATCCTGAGGCCCATGAAATAGAAGATTGCAGGAGCCGTCAGGTGGATACATGGAAATCCAGACTCTTTGGCAGATATTTCCTTCCTAATGAGAAGAGTCTGTAAGAATGTGACTTTCACCACTACTAGGGATGAAGCAGTGCTCTGGAATGTTGAAATGGACCCCGAAGCCAAGCAGGAGTTTGCTTACCATGGGACATGGCTCTTAAAGAAGGTCTCTTTGGCCCACGTAGATATTTAAATATTTCAAGAGATTTTTGGAAGCTGTGCTGCAGAGTCATGGGCCCCAGCTTGTCTGTCTGGCACTGGTGGCCAGCACTTTGCCCTAAGTGGGCCCCCAGGAGCACTCTTACTGACACCCCTCCACTCAGGGAACTGGCTCCCTTCATCTCTACCCCTTTGCCCTCTGGCCTGTATGGAGGGCTGGGAGGAGGAGCTGGCACCTTGAGGTGAGGTTCATAGTTACTGTTGTTTCTTGGAATTACTAACACTATCATTAGAAAGCAAACTTTCAGTCAATAGCTTTCTTTTTATAATGGCATTTATTGGGGTAACTTGGTTAACCTAGTTATACAGGTTTCAGGAGCCCGATTCTATCATATATCTCTGTACATTGTACTGTGTATTCAACCCCAAGTCAAGTCTTTGTCCATCACCATTTATCCCCTGATACCTTCTTCCAACTCTTCCCTTCCCCCATAATCACCCCACTGTTGACCATATTGATGAGATTTTTTTTCTTTTTCTTCTTTTTGTCCTTTTTTGCTCAATCCCTCCACTTCCCTCACCCAACCCCATCCCTCAACAGCGGTCAGCCTGCTCTTTATGTATGAGTCTGTCTTGATTTTGCTTGTTAGTTCACTTTGTTCATTAGATTCCACATATGAGTGAAATCTTATGGTACTTGTCTTTTTAGGATTGGCTTATTTCACTTAGCATAATTATCTCCAGGTCCATCCATGCCATCACAAAAGGTAGGATGTCCTTCTTTTATAAGGCTACATATTATCCCATTATGTATATATACCACTGCTTTTTTTATCCACTTGTCTACTATCAAACACTTGGGCTGATTCCAGATCTTGGCTATTGTAAACAGTGCTGCAATAAACATGGGGGCACATTTCTTCTTTTGAGTTAGTGTTTTGGGATTCTTAGGATATATTTCTAAAAGTGGGATGGCTGGGTCATAAGGCAGTTCCATTTTTAATTTTTTGAAGACACTCCATACTGTTTTCCACAGTGGCTGCACAAGTCAGCATTCCCACCATCAGTGCAGGAGGGTTTCCTTTCCTCCACATCCTCGCCAGCACTTGTGTGTTGATTAACAAATGATAGCCATTCTGACAGGTATGAGGTGGTAGCTCATTGTGGTTTTAATTTGCATTTCTCTAATAATTAGTGATGTTGAGCATGTTTTCATATGCCTATTGGCCATCTGTATTCCTCTTTGAAGAAGTGTCTATTCAGGTCCTTTGCACATTTTTTTTTTTTTAACAGGGACAGAGAGAGAGTCAGAGAGAAGGACAGATAGGAACAGACAGACAGGAACAGAGAGAGGTGAGAAGCATCAATCATTTGCTTTTCGTTGCCGTTGCGACACCATAGTTGTTCATTGACTGCTCTCTCACACATGCCTTGATCGCGGGTCTTCAGCAGACCGAGCCACCCCTTGCTGGAGCCAGTGACCTTGGGTCAAAGCTGCTGAGCTTTTGATCAAGCCAGATGGCGAGCTCAGAGTCTTGAACCTGGGTCCTCCGCATCCCAGTCCGATGCTCTATCCACTGCTCCACCGCCTGGTCAGGCCCTTTGCACATTTTTTAATTGGATTGTTTACCTTCCTGGTGTTGAGTTTTAGAAGTTTTTTATAAATTTTGGTTATTAACCCCTTATTAGATGTATCAGCAGCAAATATATTCTTCCATTGAGTGAATTGTCTTTTTATTTTGTTAATGGTGTCTTTTGCTGTGCAAAAGCTTTTTAATCTAATATAGTCCTTTTTGTTTATTTTGTCCTTTATTTCACTTGCCAGGGAAGATATATCAGCAAAAATATTGCTAAGAGAGATATTAGAGAGTTTATTGCTTATGTTTTCATCCAAGATTTTTATGGTTTCTATGTTTAATAAGAGTGGCACCCCTGCCTTGTTCCTGATCTTAAGGGGATTGCCTTTAATTTTTGCCCATTGAGTATGATGTTGAATGTCGGTTTGTTATAAATGGTCTTTATTATGTTGAGGTATGTTCCCTGTATTCCTACTTTGCTGAGAGTTTTGATCATAAGTAGGGGCTGGATTTTACTGAACATTGTTTCTGCATTTATTGATATATATGATCATGTGATATTTATTCTTCACTTTGTTTATATGGTATATCACATTTATTGATTTGTGGTGTTGCACCAACCTTGCATTCCCTGAATAAATCCCACTTGATCATGGTTATGACCTTTTTAATATATTGCTGGATTCAGTTTGCTAATATTTTGTTGAGAATTTTAGCATCTATGTTTCTCAGGGATATTGAGCTATATTTTTTTCTTTGTAGTGTCTTTATCTGGTTTTGGAATTAGGAGAATGCTGGCCTCATCTAATGAGCTTAGAAGTCTTCCTTCCTCTTGAATTGTTTTGGGATAGTTTGGGAAGAATAAGTGTTAGTTCTTCTTTAAATATTTGATAAAATTCAGTTGTGACACCATCCAGTCTGGGACTTTTGTTTGTTTGGAGTTTTTTGGTTATTGCTTCAATTTTACTAGCTGTAATCTGTCTATTCAGATTCTCTGGTGCTTCCTCATTAAATTTTGGAGGATTGTATATTTCTAGGAATTTATTCATTTCATCAAGATTGCCCATTTTGAGGCCCTGGATGGTTGGCTCAGTGGTAGAGCATCGGCCAGGCGTGTGGATGTCCCAGGTTCGATTCCTGACCAGGGCATACAGGAGAAGCATTCATCTACTTCTCTACCCTTCCCCCTCGCCTTTCTCTTTCCTCTCTCTTCCCCTCCCACAGCCATGGCTGCATGGAAGCAAAGTTGGCCTGGGTGCTGAGGATGGCTCCATAGCCCCCACCTCAGGCACTACAATGGTTCCAGTTGCAATGGAGCAATGCCCCCTAGTGGGCTTGCTGGGTGGATTTTAGTTGGGCATATGTGGGAGTCTGTCTCTCTACCTCCCCGCTTCTCTTTTCATAAAAATACAAAAAAAAAAAAAGATTGCCCATTTTGTTAGCATATAGTTGTAATATTTTCTTACAATCCTCTCTATATTATTGTGTCCTTTCTTACTCCTCTTTCATCTCTGATTTCATTGATTTGGGTCCTCAATCTTTTTTCTTGATGAATCTGGTTAAAAGTTTGTCAAGAGAGAAACATTGATCTATTCCTATATGCCCTGACTGGGGATTATTCATTTTTTCAAACCAAGAAGCAGCTCTTGGTTTCATTGATCTTTTGAATTGTTTTCCTAGACTCTATTTTGTTTATTTCTGCTCTTTATTATTTTTTTCTTCCCTCTACTCACTTTGGGCTTTCTTTGTAGTTCTTTTTCAAGTTTCTTTAAATGTTAAATTAGATTGTTCATTTGAGACTTTTCTCGTTTCTTGAGGTAGGCCTGTAATGCTATAAATTTTCCTCTTAGGACAGCTTTTTCTGTGTCTGATACATTTTTGTGTTGTTGGGTTCAGATTTTCATTTGTTTCAAGGTATCTTTTGATTTGTTCCTTAATCTCATTGGTAACCCATTTATTGTTTAGTAATGTGTTATTTATCTGCCATGTCTTTGTGTGCTTTTCAGTTTTTTTTCATGGAATTGATTTCTAGTTCCACCCCATTATGGTCAGAAGAGATGCTTGATATGGTTTCAATCTTCTTAAATTTACTGAGACTTGTTTTGTACTCTAACACGTGGTCTGTCCAAGAAAAGAATGTTCCATGTGTACTTGAAAAGAATGTATACTCTGCTGCTTTGGGTAAAATGCTCCGAAGATATAAATCCAGATGATCTAATGTGTCATTTAGGGTGCTTTTTCCTTGTTGATTTTGTGTCCATTGATGTCAATGATCTATACATTGATATCAATGGGGTGTTACAATCCCCTACTATAACTATAACTGTATTAGTGTTGATCTCTTTTATGTATCTATCAAGATTTGCTTTATGTATTTAGATGTTCCTACATTGGGTGAGTAAATGTTTATAAGCGATATAACCTGTGGTTACATTACTCTTTTTATCATTATGTAGTGTCCACCTTTGTCTCTTGTTATAAACTTTATTTAAAAGTCTATTTTTTCAGATATAAAAATTGCTATCCTAGCTTTTTTTAAAAATTCCATTTGAAATGTCTTTTTTCCATCCATTTATTTTTAGTCTATGTGTATCTTTTGTTCCAAGGTGGCTCCCTTGTAGCCAGCATATATATGAGTCTTGCTTTCTTATCCATTCAGCTATCCAATGTCTTGATTGGAGCATTTAAACCATTTACATTTAAAGTAAGTATTGCTAGGTAGGTATTTATTGCCACTTTATTCTTTTAACTATGTTCCTATATATTTTTGGTTTTCTTCTTTTTAATGCAGGCCCTTTAATATTTCTTGTAGTAATGGTGTTGTGGTAACTAATTCCTTCCTTTTTTTCTTGTCTGGGAAGCTCTTTATTTCTCCTTTAATTTTAAATGATATCCTTGCTGGGTAAAGTAGTCTCAGTTGTAGATCCTTGCTTTTCATCACTTTGAATATGTCATGGCAATCCCATCTGGCCTGAAATGTTTCTGTTGAGAAATCATCTGACAGCCAATTGGGAACTCCCATGTAAGTAACTAATTGCTTTTCTCTTGCTGCTTTTAAAATTCTCTCTTTGTCTTTAACCTTTGCCATGTTAATTATGATGTGTCTTGGTGTGGGGCTCTTTGGGTTCATCTTGTTTGGGATTGTTTGTGCTTTCTGGACTTATTTATCTTTTTCTACACCAGGTTAGGGAAATTTTCAGTCATTATTTCTTCAACTAGGTTCTCAATCTCTTGCTCTCTTCTCCTTCTGGTGCCCCTATGATATGAATGTTGTTACATTTCATGTTGTCCCAAAGGCCACTTAAACTAGCATCATTATTTTAAATTCTATTTTCTTTTTGCTACCCTGATTGGATGATTTTTTCCTACCTTGTCTTCTAAATTGCTGATTCAGTCTTCTGCTTCATCCAACCTACTGTTTATTCCTTTCAGTGTATTCTTGGTGTTGGATATTGTATTCTTCAATTCTGACTGGTTTCTTTTTAGGTTCCTCTGACATTTTTTAAGCTTACTATCTCTTTCTTGAAATTCTTACTTTGTTTCTTGAGTATACATATAACCATTACTTTGAACTCTGTATCTGATAAATTGCTTATCTCCATTTCAGTTAGCACTTTTTCTGGAGATTTCACCTATTCTGTCATTTGGTACAGTTAAAATAATTTATACTGGTGTGCTGACGTTCTGGGTTTGATCCCCAATAAGGGCACACATGAGAAGCAACCATCTGCTTCTCCCCCCTTCCTCTCCCCCTTCTCTCTCTCTTCTCCTCCCACAGCCAGTGCCTTGATTGGTTCAAGTGTCAGCCCCGGGCACTGAGGATAGCTCAGTTTGATTAGAGCATTAGCCCTAGACAGGGGTTGCCAGGTGGATCCCAGTTAGGGTGCATGTGGGAGTCTGTCTCTATCTCTCCTCTCAAATAAAATGAGTATACATATTAATAACTAGTATACAAATATAAATACGAATACAGTGCGCCTTCTGTCTCACTGGGTCATTGTGAGGCTCCAGGAGCTGGCGTATTAGAAGACCTTTGTGAAGATGTTCAAGTCTAAACAATTATTGTAGTTATTCAATCACAATAAGTGGTAGCCGTATGCCTTGCTTGGCTTGGCTCTGAGCCCAAGGGGATGGTGGCACCTGTGCTTGCTCACTTGACTGGCTCCACGCTCTGGGTCGTTTCACACTCAGTAAGCATGGACGAGACACATAGCCCCAGGCCATGTTCTTCTAGTGTTTTCTACTGTGGACTTACATCCAGCTTGGCTGAGTAGTACAAGCATTGTTTCTGGCCCTGGCTGGTTGGCTCAGTGGTAGAGCATCAGCCTGGCGTGTGGATGTCCTGAGTTCAATTCATGGTCAGGGCACACAGGAGAAGCAACCATCTGTTTCTCCACCCCTCCCCTCCCCTCCCCTCTCATTTCTTTCTTCCTCTCTCTCTCTCTTCTCCTCCTGCAGCCATGGCTCAGTTGGAGCAAGTTGGCCCCAGGGGCTGAAGATGGCTTCATGGCCTCGCCTCAGAAGCTAAAATAGCTTGGCTGCTGAGCAATGGAGCAGCAGCCCCAGATGGGCAGAACATTATCCCATAGCAGGCTTGCCAAGTGGATCCTGGTTGGGGTGCATGCAAGAGTCTGTCTCTGACTACCTGCTTCTCATTTTAAAAAAAATTTAATTTTTTAAAAAAATGAAGCATTGGCCTAACCTGTGGTGGCACAGTGGATAAAGCGTCGACCTGGGAACACTGAGGTCGCCAGTTCAAAACCCTGCACTGGTCTGGTCAAGGCACATATGGGAGTTGATGCTTCTAGCTCCTCCCCCCTTTCTCTCTCTCTCTCTCTCTCTCTCTCTCTCTCTCTCTCTCTCTCTGTGACTCCTCTCTAAAATGAATAATTAAAAATAAAAATTAAAAAAAAATATTTTTTAAAAAAATGAAGCATTGTTTTAGGCCTGCAGACCCTTGGGGTGGGTGGAGACATTGGTACCCTAATTGCACCACAGTTAACAGAGCCTTCCATCCTCCAAGTGTTCTCTTCAGCAACGAAGCTTTCTTTTTTTCTTTTTGCTAAAAAAAAAAGTTGTACTCACCCCCATTTTCCCCCCTTTCCTCACCCCTCCACATCCTCTTACCCTCTTTGACCCTCTGCCAAAAACTATTTCTTACCACTCAGCAACCTTCATCTCATTTGCCCCATGTTTCAGGCACTGTAAGTTCTTAGTGTTCAAAGCCCCTAAGGTTATATAAACAGTACTTTGAATTTATCTTCTTTTTTCTTTAGAGCTTTGTTTTCAGGTTCATTAGGGACTTCCTCTGGGTGTAATTACCAAGGTTCTATTTTGAGTATGCCCACCTTCCCCCAGCCACAGAACGTCTTAGGTTTCTTTCACATTTAAAGTGTTTGCCTACAACACATCAATTGTGATTCTATTTCCAGGCATTTTCCAGAGTGAGTGCCTGTATCACTATTCTTTGGCTCCCCACCCTACCTTTTGCCAGAAGGTGAAATATGATAGAAGAAAAGATTATTACTAGATGTTAACCTAGTACTAGAGCACAAAGTCTGCAAGCAGATGCCATGACTGTGGCTTGCAGCTCCGTCTCTTGGAAAACCTGGTTGTGGTGAGATCAACTGCATGTTTGAGGCTGCTGTAGATGTCTTGTCTCTCATACCACAAAGGTGCACTCTTTTCCTTCCCCATCTGGCTCCATTAACGAGAGCCGCCAGCCCCATGGGATGTTGCTTACTCCAACTGAGACAAGAGTCCTTGGCAAAGAAACCTGCCTTCTGGGCTGTCACATGCACCTTTGGTTCAGGCAATGGTTCAAATGAAACTCAAATTATGATCATCGAGCATTTGATTAAAGCTAACATTGATTGGAAGTCACAGGTCAGAATGGGAAAATTAATTTCCTTCGGGTTGCAATGCCATAGCTAATGAGCAACAACCTGCTGTCCCCATGACACATGCTGATTCTGCAGGCTTAATAAGGAGCTCCCCATGGGCTGCTGGGAGGCAACAAGTGTGCCATATGTGAAAGGACCTGATTTTCCCTGGGTCCAAAAAGGGGCTTCATAATTGGCCCAGGTCCCAAGAGGGTAAGACGTAAATGCCACCTGAGCTCAGAGAAGCTGAGTGTGTGACATTGGCCACGGGGAGTATGTGTCGTTTACATTGGCCATCAGCCTCTATTGGATCTGCTCCTGAGTGCCAGGGTAATCTCCAATTGTTAGTCTTTTCCAACCAGATGCTACCCTGAAAGGCAAGAGCTTCCACAGGATGAAATAGTGCAGCCAGTTCAGGCTGCCAATGAGACCTGTCCATTTTAATTTTTAATTCAGGCCCTGGCTGGTTGGCTCAGTAAATAGAGCATCGGCCCAGTGTATGGATGTTTTGGGTTTGATTTCCAGTCAGGGCACATGAAAGAAGTGACCATCTGCTTCTCTCCCCCTTCTCTCCCACTTCCCCTCTCACAGCCAGTGACTTGATTAGTTCAAGTGTTGGCCCAGGGCACTGAGTATAGCTTCTTGGTCTGAGCATCAACTTTAGGTGCTAAGAATAGCTCAGTTGATTTGAGCATTGGACCAGAATGGGTTTCTGGGTAAATTCTGGTCAGGGAGCATGTAGGGGTCTGTCTCAGTATCTCCCCTCTTCTCACTTAAAATATATATATATATATATATATATATATATATATATATATATATATATGGAGTGAAATAAGTAAAACAGAAAAAAACTGAGAACAGCATGATTTCATACATAGGTGGGACATAAAAGGGAGACTATGAGACATGGACAAGAGTGTGGTGGTTACGGGGTGGGGGGAGGGAGGAGAGGGAGGGAGAGGGAGAAGGGGAGGGGTACAGGGAAAACCAGATAGAAGGTGACAGAGGACAATTTGACTTTGGGTGATGAGTATGCAACATAATTGAATGATAAGATAACCTGGAGATGTTTTCTTTGAACATATGTACCCTGATTTATTGGTGTCACCCCATTAAAATTTTTTTTAAAAAGCTCCTTTTTCCTCTCTCTCTCTCCTGTCTCCAATTTCAACAAACAAAATCTTTAAAAATGTTTTTTTAAAAATTTAACCTAGATCATTTCTGTTAGCTGGGATTTTGATTATTTCATTTCCAAGACTCTCCTTGCCGAATGGAGCCATTGGGATGTGGGCATCGTGGCCCAGTCACCTCTGGCTCTGTCTGCACTTGAAGGCAGGTGCAGGTGAGGGCCCAGGGCTTTGTCCCCTAGTAGTTACTTTCTGTTCACCTGTCTCTGGGGGAGTGTGTGTGTGGGAGGTAGACCACAGAGGAAGAGACTGGAATCCAGAGAACAAGGACACATGGAAGTAGAGACCTAAAATATTGGTGAGCCAAGCTGAGGGGTTATTGAAAGAGGGTCTGGAGGAAGAGGGAGGTCAAAGCAGCAGGCCAGCAGCCAGGATCAGAACCAGGTGAAGCAGGAGCCAGGACAGCACAATCTCTCTGTTCATTTCAGAGCTAGAATCTGGCAAGATGACCCTCAACCCTTCCACACTGTACTCCTGGATATATTGTGAATAGTTTGTTCAAAGTTTTAGGGTCTTCTAGGATTAACTGATGGTAGTAGTTATGTGGGCTCACCCTTTGTTCATCTTAAGCAGATGAGGAGACCTCCCAAAAAGCAGCCGGGGTTTAGGTGAAGTCTCTGTTCTGTACAGAATTTCCGTTAGTAGTCAATAAACAGTAATGGCTAGTGATTATTCAGAAGCCCATGCAGGATGAGAGGGTATGAAAGGGGCATGAAAAAAATTACAGAAAAGCAAAGGGACACATTTAAAGAGAGAAGAATATGGAAAAAGAATACAATTTAGATAGGTCTGTTCCAGAGGTTACCAGCCAGGTGACCCAATATTGGAGAGTTATCTTGGGTTTTCTAGAAGTTTATTTGCTTTAAAAAAGTCCTAAATCAGACTCCAGAGAGGTCAGCATGGTTTGACACACATCTGTTATTTGTAAGAAATGCAGTTTTAATGTGTGTAAGAAAATGAAATAGATTACACTGTTTCTCAGCTTTTTCAAGTATGATGGTCATCTTCTTCCTTGATTTTTAACCCTTATTAATAGCAAAGTAGAACTAGCACAGAGGAAGGGACATTAAAGAATATGTGTTGACCTATGGTTCCACCCAGATACAGTGGTCCCCTTCCTCCCAAGCCCTGCCTCTTATAACTAAAAATCCCTTGATGTAACACAACAAACAAGTGTAGGAACACTCTGAAAGGGTGGAAATAAGGCGACGAAGAGCCTAAGAGTCTCGGGACTTATAAAGTGACTCACGGTGCCAAGTTCCCTGGGTTTCTCCATCATTCCCACATATCCTGGTGTGGGTACTGCAAGAGCCTCCAACCTAGAATCACCAACAGGCAACACACAAAGAAAATATCTAAGAAAAGACCATTTTTATAGCATTTTAACTATTATAAACAATTCAGATGCTATAGAGATGTTTACTTGAAACCTATGTGTTCTTGTGGACCAATGTCACTGCATTAAATTTAATTTCTAAATAAAAAAAGAAAAAGAAAAGCCTGTTTTCCCCCACTCAAAAGACAAGGAAAATGGTGGGCTAACAATAAAATGAAAACTTTTAGAAAATACCCATCCAACCCCAGAAAAACACCAGTGGGCTGAACAGGATTCTGCCAGCGACACGTGTACCTGTTCTACCTGCAGAAGCTGACTGAGGCACTTCTACTTCCTGGTCCAGTGGTATGGGAACCCTGGCTGAGAGCTGGAAGCTAACCCTGCATCGCCCTGGCAAAGAAAATCAAAATAAGACAAACACAAAGAAATCATAATTAAATTTCTTAATGTCAAAGTTAAATGTCTAAAAACCAAAAACAAAGAAAGAAATCTTGAAAGGAGCAGAGAGAAATGACACCTAACTTATGGGGAACATCTATTTAACAATAGATATCTTATCTAAAACCATGGAGGCTGAAATGGAAGCCATTTTTTCAGTACTGAAATAAATAAACTGTTAGTCATACATTTTATACTCATCAAAAATATTCTTCATAAGACAAACCACACAATGGGAGAACATATTCGACAGCATGTCTGATAAGGGGTTAATAACCAAAATTTATAAAGAACTTATAAAACTCAACACCAGGAAGACAAACAATCCAATCAAAAAATGGGCAAAAGAAATGAATAGAAATTTCTCCAAAGAAGACATACAGATGGCCAAAAGACATATGAAAAAATGCTCAACATCACTAATCATTACAGAAATGCAAATTAAAACCACAATGAGATATCACCTCACACCAGTCAGTATGGCACTCATCAGCAAAACAACACGGAATAAGTGCTGGCGAGGATGTGGAGAAAAGGGAACCCATCTGCACTGCTGGTGGGAATGCAGACTGGTGCAGCCACTGTGCAAAACAGTTTGGAGATTCCTCAAAAAATTAAAAGTCGAACTGCCTTTTGACCCGGCTATCCCACTTTTAGGAATATACCCTAAGAACACCATAGCACTGTTCAAAAAGAATAAATGCGCCCCCATGTTCGTGGCAGCATTGTTCACAATAGCGAAGATCTGGAAACAGCCCAAGTGTCCGTCAGAAGACGAGTGGATTGAAAAGCTATGGTACATATATACTATGGAATACTACTCGGCCATAAGAAATGATGACATCGGATCATTTACAACAAAATGGATGTACCTTGATAACATTACACGGAGTGAAATAAGTAAATCAGAAAAAAAAACTGAGAACAGCATGATTTCATACATAGGTGGGACATAAAAGTGAGACTATGAGACATGGACAAGAGTGTGGTGGTTATGGGGTGGGGGGAGGGAGGAGAGGGAGGGAGAGGGAGAAGGGGAGGGGCACAGGGAAAACCAGATAGAAGGTGACAGAGGACAATTTGACTTTTGGTGATGGGTATGCAACACAACTGAATGATAAGATAATCTGGAGATGTTTTCATTGTACATATGTACCCTGATTTATTGGTGTCACCCCATTGAAGTTAATAAAAAAATATTCTTCATGAATAAATGAGAAATAAAATATTCTTTGATGAAGAAAAACTTAGAGAATCTGTAAGCAATTAAAAAGACATGGGCCGCAGTGGATGGAGCGTTGGACTGGGATGCGGAGGACCTAGATTCGAGACCCCGAGGTCGCCAGCTTGAGAGCAGGGCCCATCTGGCTTGAGCAAGAGCTTGCTAGCTTAGACCCAAGGTTGCTGGCTTGAGTACGGGGTTGCTCGGTCTGCTGAAGGCCTGCAGTCAAGGCACATATGGGAGAGCAATTAATAAACAATTAAGGTGTCGCAACAAAAAGCTGATGATTGATGCTTCTCATCTCTCTTCATTCCTGTCTGTCTGTCCCTATCTATCCCTCTCTCTGACTCTCTCTCTGTCCCTTGAAAAAAAAAAAAAAAGACATGGGCCACCTAACCAGGCAGTAGTGCAGTGGATAGAATGTCGACCTGGGATGCTGAGGACCCCAGTTTGAAACCCTGAGGTTGCCAGCTTGAGCATGGGCTCGCTCATCCAGCTTGAGCGCACGCTCACCAGCTTGAGCATGGTGTTGCCAGCTTGAGTGTGGGATAATAGACATAACCCCATGGTCGCTGGCTTGGGTACAAAGGTTGCTGACTTGAGCAAGGGGTCACTGGCTCAAATGGAGCCCCCTGGTCAAGGCACATATGAGAAAACAATCAGTCACAACTAAAGTGATGCAACTATGAGTTGGTCCTTCTCATCTCTCTCCCTTCCTGTCTTTCTGTTCCTGTATGTCCTACTATTTGTCTCTCTGTGTCTCTCTCTTGCTAAAAAAAAAAAAAAAAAATTGTGTGAAATCATCCAGTCACAAGACTTGTTTGTGGAGAATTTTTTTTATTATTGATTTTATTATTATTATTTATTTTATATATATATATATATTTTTTTTTTTGATAATATAGGCTTTTATTAATAAATAGTGTGAAAGCATCAGTGATAACTGTTTAAAGATTAAACTTTTTTAAACATTCATGTTTTGACTTTAATGTTGTGCATATTGGCCTCTATAACACTACAGGTTAACACGTGAAAATATTTCCCATTTCCATGCACAGCTATTTGGTTCTAACACCATTTATAAATTACTATGGACAAGGTAATCTTCGCAAAAATTAATATTCATTTGGACAGCCACGATTAAATGAATATTAAGCAAGATGTAGGCTATGTTCAATATGCTCCAGATGTCAAGTTATAACATTTAATATTTAAAGCTTAATTTTCTTATTTTCTTTAAAGGGACATCTTTTGTATATGTGGGTGCTCAAATGAAAACTGAGGAATGCATTCTTTTACCACAATAAACAAAATTCACACTTAAGAGGGTAATCTGCTTCCTCTAGAAAACAATACATTTGTTCACAATATCTCTCTCCAGGCATCATTTCCCATATTAATGAAAATGCTTACAAGCACCAACCCCAAATTCTGTCCTTAAGGGAAAGTTAAAAAAGAGTGTCCCATTATATCAAAAAAGAAAAGTCAAATTCCAGCAACACTAATGCTAAAAGTGACTCAATTAAATTCCTTAGCATCCTCAAAGTACAATAATTGCATAAATTTTCTATTCCACACAGCTTTATTTCCCTAAGTAAAATGGAGTTTGAATAGCACAGTCTGTGGTGTGGTGACATCAGCAACTGCCAGTTCTTGCCCATCAACAAGTCCCAATTCTTTCAACGTCCTGGAAAGATTTGGCCTTGTTCGCTCTTCAATAGAGGTTACTGACTGTAAGTAAAGTGTTCTATTCTTCCCCTCTAATGTGGCTGTGATGGCTGGAGATTTCATCTGCAGAGAAGCACTGTTGGTTAGATAGTCCAAAACCTCCTGTAGTTTAGCTGAAGGAGAAAACTGAATATTTTGTGGAAGCTGGCTACAAGCTGGGCAGTTTTCCTTTCTCTCTGCTTCAAATGTGTATGTGTACAGACCATCTACATCGTTGAAGACCAAGTAATTATTAAGGGGAATATATGCACTTGTGGCTATTTTAAAAACCTCAGTGGCACACACAGCTGCAATGACCGCATTTGTGGAAGCTACTGCAGGAATGATTCGTTTTACTACCCCTTGAGTGAGCCTATATGTGACGCCCCTAATATTATACTGTGATGCTCTCTCTAGGGATTTCTGGAAAATCCACTGAATATGATCAGGATCATCTCCATCTAATGAAACCCCTTCTCCAAAAGGCTGCTCCTTTGACCACTGCAACACTCTGACATACTCAACACAGTGTTCAGGCAGCCTGGGCATGGATGCAATGGTGCACATGGGAAAATTCACCTGCGGTGGATAGAGCTCCAGGGTGCACTCGACACATGCAGTCATTCCTGGCAGAATCACCCGGGCATTTCCTTTAAAACCTTCTGTGCCCCCATCTATCAAAGGGACAATGGAGCTCGGATCTAGCACACCATCTTCATAATTTAGAAGAGATATCAGCATGCCATTTATCCATCTTCTGGCTATGATGGAGTCCAGCCCACAGACAATTATATGAAATTGTCGGTAGAAAGTATCATTAAAATCCTGGATCTTGTTGAAATGTGGAACTACATTGCAATTAGGAACTCTGTCATTTAGAAATTCTGCAGCAGCCTCAGCTTTAGGTCTTCCAACATCTTTTGGCCGAAATAAAAACTGCCTATTTAGATTGGAATCATCTATAGTGTCCATATCTATGACATGAATCTGTCTAAAACCAGACAATGCCAGATTTTTCAGGAGCTCACATCCTAAGCCACCAGCTCCGATGACTAGAACTTTACATGTATCTAACAAAAACTGTAGAGATTCAGTGCTTGGTTCGAAATCAGGGTGTGTGAAGGGTCCAGATCGCTCGAGGAACTTCTTTACATGGTTCCAGCGACCTTCCCAGTCTCCAGAGTCCCCACACCCACCATCAACAGCCATTGGCTCCTCGCCATCCGCCATATTGTTCCTATTTTATATATTTTTTTGTATTTTTTCCAAAGTTACAAGCGGGGAGGCAGTCAGACAGACTCCCGCATGCACTGGACCAGGATCCACCTGGCATGCCTACCAGGGGGCGATGCTCTGCCCATCTGGGGCATTGCTCCATTGTGGCTGGAGCCATTCTAGCACCTGAGGCAGAGGCCATGAAGCCATCTTCGGTGCCCAGGCCAACTTTTGCTCCAATGGAGCCTTGGTTGCGGGAAGGGAAGAGAGAGATAGAGAGGAAGGAGAAGGGGAAGAGTGGAGAAGCAGATAGGCACTTCTCCTGTGTGCTCTGACCAGGAATCAAACCTGGGACTTCCATACAGCGGGCCGACACTCCACCACTGAGCCAACCGGCCAGGGCCTATTATTATTATTTTTTAAGTGAGTGTAGGGGAAATACAGAGAGAGATTCTCACATGTGCCCTGACCAGGCTCCACCCAGCAACCCCCATCTGAGGCCATGATTGCAACTGAGCTATTTTTAACACCTGAGGCAGAGGCTCCATGGAGCCATCCTCAGCACCCAGAGCTAATATACTTGAATCATTTGAGCCATGATTGTGAGAGGAGAAGAGAGAGAAAGAAGGGGGAGTGGGGGGGGGGGAAGCAGATGGTTACTTCTCCTGTGTACCCTGATCAGGGATCAAGCCCAGGGCTTCCACATGCTGGGCTGATGCTCTACCACTAAACAAACTGGCAGGGCCACAATTCTGTTAGTTGTAATCATTTTTTTTTCTTCAGATTTTGTTTCCTTTTGATTCAGTTTTGAAAGATTGCATGTTTCTAGGAATTTATGCATTTCTACCAGATAGTCTAGTACATAATTGTTCCTAATAATTTCTTATACTCCTTTGTTGTTCTGTGGTATCAGTTATTACCTCTCTTCTTTCAATTCTGATTATATTTATTTGAGTCCTTTCTCTTTGTTTCTTAATGAGTCTGGTTAAAGGTTTAAAAATCTTGTTTATCTCTTCCAAAAAACAGCTCCATGTTTCATTGATCTTTTATGTTGTTTTCTTAGGCTCCATTTCATTTACAGTCGTCCCTCGCCATATCGTGGTTCACTTTTCGTTGTCTCACTGTATCATGGATTTTTAAATTGTATATATCTAATTTTGTATTGTGAATTTTTTGCTATATTGCAGAATTTTGTGGAATATAGGTATTTTTATATATTTATTATTTTAATAATTTTTTTCAGTAAAATAAGCATTTTCTAGCCTCAAAATGAAAACAATATAAAAAATATAAGTTAAAACATATTAAAAGAATATTAAATCAGCCTGACCAGGCGGTGGCGCAGTGGATAGAGCGTCGGACTGGGATGCGGAAGACCCAGGTTCGAGACCCCAAGGACACCAGCTTGAGCACAAGCCCATCTGGCTTGAGCAAAGAGCTCGCCAACTTGGACCCAAGGTCGCTGGCCCCAGCGAGGGGTTGCTCGGTCTGCTGAAGGCCCGCGGTCCAGGCACACGTGAGAAAGCAATCAACAAACAACTAAGGTGTTGCGACGGCAATGAAAAACTAATGATTGATGCTTCTCACCTCTCTCCGTTCCTGTCTGTCTGTCCCTAACTATCCCTCTCTCTGACTCTCTCTGTCCCTGTAAAAAACAAAACAAAACAAAACAAAACATAAAAGAAAATACATTAAATCAAAATAAAATATGTAGCATACACCAGATGTGTAGACAAAGACTTGCCCATATGGTAAACGGAGCTACGGCTGCTTCCACTTGAGTTAGTTTGCAAGCCTGGGTGTTCATGCCCATGTGGGAAAAGTTAATAACAGTGTGGTAAAGGTTTATAAGAGTGTAGGGAAGGTTTACAAAGCCTTAAAATAAATGTAAATAATAAAATAAATATAAGGTTGCTACTTTGTGGATTTTTGCCTATTGCCGGGGATTCTGGAACCCCCGCGATAGATGAGGGACCACTGTATATCTGCTCTGATCTTTATTATTTTCTCTCTTCTACTCACTTTTAACTTCGTTTGTTATTCTTTTTCTAGTTCCTTTAGTACGATGTAAGTTTAAATTGTTCATTTCAGGGTTTTTTTGTAACTTGAGGTAGATCTGCAATGCTATACATTTCCCTTGCAGAGCTGCTTTTGCTGTGTCCCAAAGATTTGGGACCATTGCGTTTTTATTTCCTTTGTCTCAAGGTATCTTTTGATTTTATTCCTTGAACTCATTGCTAACTGATTCATTGTTTAGTAACATGTTATTTAGCCTCCACATGTTTGTGTGTTTTTCTCTCGTAATTGACTTCTCGTTTCATACCATTATGGTTGAAGAAGATGCTTGATGTAGTTTAAATTTTTAATAATTTATTGAGACTTGTTTTGTATTCTAACATATGGTTTATCTTAGAGAATGTTCATGTGCGCTGTTTATTCTGTATACTCTGCTGCTTTGGGCTGGAATGCTCTTAAAATATCAAGTAAGTCCTTCTGGCCTAGTGTGTCATTTAAGGCCATTATTTCCTTGTTGATTTTCTGTCTGGAAGAGTTATCCATTGATGTCAATAGGATATTAAATTCCCCTACTATGACCATATTACTGTCAGTCTTTCCCTTTATGTCCATCAAAATTTGCTTTCTATATTTTAGTGAGCCTTTTTTGAATGCATGAATGTTCACAAGGGTTATAGCCTTTTGTTGGGTTGATGCCTTTATCATTTTGTAGTGTCCTTCTTGGTCTGTTATTATAGCCATTGTTTTATGGTTCATTTTGTCTGATATAAATATTGCTAATCCACCTTTTCTTTCTTTCTTTCTTTTTTTGCACGAAATACCTTTATTCAGTCTCTGTGTGTCATTTATTCTGAGGCTGGTCTCTTGTAGATAGCTTATATATATGCTTTCTTTTTCTTTTATCCATTCAAATGTCCTATATCTTTTGATTGAAGCAGTTAACCTATTTATACTTAGTTCCTTTAACAATTTCTGTAATGCTCATTTGGTAGTAATAAACTCCTTTAGCTTTTTCTTGTCTGAGAAGCTTTTTTATTTCTTCTTTGATTTTAAATGATAACGTTTGGGGTAAGTATTCCTAATTGTAGGTCCCTGCTTTTTATCATTTTGAATATTTTGTGTTAATTCCTTCTGACCTGAAATATTTTTGTTGAGAAATCAGCTTATAGTCATGGGAGCTTTCTTGTAGGTAACCAACTTTCATTCTTTGTTGCTTTTAAGAGTCTCTGTTTGTCTTTACCCTTTGACATTTCAATTATGATGTGTCTTGGTGTGGGCCTCTTTGGGTTCATGTTGTTCGGGACTCTCTGTGCTTCCTGGACTTTTGTGTCTTTTCCCTTCATCAAGTTAGGTGAAGGGAAAGTTTTCAGTCATTATGTTCAAATAAATTCTCAATCCCTTGCTTTCTCCCCTCCCCCCACTTCTTTTACTCCTGTGATATGGATGTTATTATGCCAGATGTTGTCTCAGAAGTCTTCATTTTTAAAAAAAATTATTGATTTTGCTGTTCACATTGGGTGTTTTCTGCTGCTTTGTATTTCAAATTGCTGATTTGATCCTCTGCTTCATTTAATCTCCTGTTGATTCTTTCTAGTGCGTTCTTCATTTCAGATATTGTTGACTTCATTTCTGACTGGTTCTTTTTTTATGGTTTTTATATTATATTTTATGCTTACTATCTCTTTAAGTTTTCATTGAGTTCATCTTTTCTTTCCCTAAGTTCCTTGAGAAATCTTTAAAAATAATTTTTTTTTTAATTTTTAGTTTATGATTTTAGTGAGAGAAAAGGAGAAAGGAAGAGAGACAGGAACATTGAGCTGTTCTTCTATGTTCCTTGATCGGGTATCAAACCCTTGAGCAAGCTTATACCCATTATTTTGAACTCTGTGTCTGGTTGCTTACCTTCATTTAGTTCTTTTTCTGGGAATTTCTTCTATATTTTTATTTGGAGCATGTTTCTTTGTCTCCTCATTTTGGCTACTTCTCTGTATTTGTTTTTGTGTATTGGGTAGATCTGCTATGCCTCCCAATCTTGGTATGGTGGTCTTATTTAGTAGGTTTCTTGTGGAAATAAGGGGCTCCCTTAAGCTAGGTGCTTTAGCAAAGTTCCTTGTGTAGGTTATGTCATCTCTCATGTTATAGTTGATTTTTTTTTTACCTTTCACTTATTTATGTATTTATTTATTTATTTATTTTTTACAGGAACAGAGAGAGAGTCAGATAGAGAGATAGATAGGGACAGACAGACAGGGACGGAGAGAGGTGAGAAGCATCAATCATTAGTTTTTCGTTGCCGTTGCAACACCATAGTTGTTCATTGATTGCTTTCTCACATGTGCCTTGACCGCGGGCCTTCAGCAGACCAAGCAACCCCTTGCTGGAGCCAGCGACCTTGGGTCCAAGCTGACGAGCTTTTGCTCAAGCCAGATGGGCCTGTGTTCAAGCTGGCGATCTTGGGGTCTCGAACCTGGGTCTTCCGCATCCCAGTCCGACGCTCTATCCACTGCGCCACTGCCTTGTCAGGCTATAGTTGATTTTTGATAGTTGTTGGCTCACCCATTGGTGGGGTTGACTCAGGCTGGCTAAGAGACTAACCCTGACCACAGTGTATGAACTACTGTGTGGGTGCCAACTCCACAAAGCCGAATTCACCCCAGCAGGGGCTGTTGCCTGTCAAGATTTTTCTTTAAGTTGCCCCTTGTGGAGTCATATGAGTCATGCTCTGATGTGGTCTGAAGCTTAACTGTGGGTATGTTGGCGCTGGGGCTCCATGGGAGGAACTTCAGTGTAGATCAATGTCAGGCACTGCCTGTGACCAGCCCTAGGCTACCTGTTTTGAACTTCAAAGTGACCCACGAGTGGCTGCTTCTACTTGACCTGGGTGTGTGAGGGAGGTGTTAAATTGCACACGAAAGTGATTTTCACCTATAATGAGCCCAGGGCAGGTCAGCAAAAAATTCAAAGTTCCTGATATCTTTCTCTGTTTGCCTGTTGTCGATTAGGCTTAGTCACTTAACACTTATGGTGGTACATGAGATGCGTGAGATAAGTTCAGAGAGAGTTACCAGGAAGAGGCAAGTGGTGTTTACAGGCTGATACAGATTCAAACTCAGTGCCACTTCTAAGTCCAAGGCCACTCAGTAAATGTCTCAGGTTACACCAAGGCCAGTCATTACCCACTGGGGACCTGCCAACCTTTGTGATGGGGTGGGGTCTCACAGAGCTTATAGTGTGAGGCCTACAGAATTCATCATGCTAAAATAGGCCAATATTAGGTTGTGTGAGGGACAGCTCTGTACAGAAATGGTGGCACTGGTAGGGATGTGAGGAAAGATGGCCTCTGACCTAGAGCCCCCTCAAGTCAATCTCTTCCTATTTGTCTCTGCCACCTCAAATCTTCCCAAATCTCCTCATGTGCCCTCCAAGAAAGTCTGCCATAGCTAACAGACTCTTCTGCAGTGTGCAAGCATGGCAGGGTAGACCACTAGAGATGTCTTGGGGTTCTTCAGGCTTAAGGGTCACTCGGGGGTGTCCCTTGGACACCCAGGATCCAGGAAGCCACAGCATATCTTTGTGCCAGCAGCAGAGGCCTTGAGGCCCGTGCTGTCCACAGCTCATCCTGTCCCTGGCAGGTGTGGGTGTGGGTGTGGGCTCTGCCACAGAGAGCCCATCTGCATTCTGAAAGCTGAGTGGCTCTCTGTGTCGGAGCCTCGCACACTGTGTGACCCCTTCATCCTCTGGTTGCTTAGCTGTGGTAGAAGAGAGTGCCGACTTGACAGACAGCTACAGCTGGATAGAGAGCATCAGATGTGAGCCAGTCTCTTTTTAAAACCCACATTTTTATTGTAGTTTCTGCCAAGGTGCACTGCACTGCTGGCCCTGCTCTCCCTTGAGTGACCCCCTCCATAGGGCAGTGAATTCATCCCCAAAGGGAACCACCCCACTGTGAGGAAATGTGGTGTCTGGAAAGCTTTGTGTCACAGCCTCAGCAATCATTTCCTGTGATATTTTTAGGCCCTCGGAATGAATGCAAAGAGGCAATTATGCAATTGGCCTGAGACGTTTGTATAAATGTGATGTTTATTCAGTTTTCTGTCCTAATTCCATCATTCCTGACCTACTCTCACTCAGGTCCTCTGTTGTTCTGCACTCACACCTTCATTTTTGTGATGTGGCTCATTAAACCATTGATCGGCAACTGTTCTTGTTCAGGGAGTTGAGCCAGGATGCATCTGGGCAATGACCTGTCAGGACAGGGAACATCTATCAGGAATTGGGAGTGATTGTCTTTATAGACTGGGTGATTATGATAAATGCTGTGGGCCTCTAAAGAGTTAGAAGGGTAGGATTGATTGGGGTGAAGGCAATGGAGGGTGAGAGGAAACAGAGTGAATCTCTAAGGGGGGCAAGGAGGGAGGGGGATGGAAGAGTGAGTTCTAGGGAAGCCACTGGGGGCAGTGAGTCCAGGCAGAGCCAGAGAGAGTGCAGTGTCCTTCGGTGTCACGTTGGCCTTTGTCTTGAGCACAGTGAGCGCATTCAGTGGGGGATAGAAAGCGGTCCTCACTCACCACAGCAACCGGGGGCATGAGGCACATGTGGTGTCAGAGGGGAGGAAATGGTGGGCAGTGTACAATGCAGGACACAGGAACCACTTGGCCTCATTGTTCTGAAGAGTAGAAAGTGAGTTAGAGGACCCTTATCCACAGCTTGGACACATGAGTGGTTTTCAGTCAAGATGAATTCCAAGGAATTAAGAGCCTGCACAATTACCAAACAGCTCAGAGACTCAGAAGTGCTCCCCACCCCAACTATCAGTGACAAGGAGTCAGGGAGCTGCCCCCTCCTGCCAACCACTGTCATCACCACACATTCTCGGGCACAGACATGTGATACCAGGCATGGAAATACCTTGTCTGCTGGGCCTGTTTGCCAGCCACCCAGCTACAGGATGAGGATCCTGTCCTTGGAACAACCTATACCTGATGCCCGCATCTTCTTGGCAGAACCTGAACTGTACCAGGAGCCTGGGAAATGACAGTTATGGCTCCAAACCCTGCCACATAGCAAAGGGGAGGGCACTGGTATAAGAACTGCCGTGTCCCAGAGTGTTAGCAGAGTGGGAGCATTTTGCTGCCCACATACCTGAGGGCATTATTCCACTCTGGCTGTTGGGACTGATACAGATCCCTCGGACTCCCAGAGGCTACCTCCTCAGACTTGCTCTACTTCATCTAATGAGGGCCACGTATCCATATGAGAGTTAAACATTTTGATAACGTGTCTTCTTGAGGCAAGCTGAGTAAATCTTTAGAACATTTTGCAGTTACACCTGATTAAAAATGAGGAATTTATTACATGTATTTAGAAGCTGAAAGTGTAGAAACAAGGAACTGAGCTGCTGGGAACTGAATACACTCGTTTCCTTGTCTGGAAGCCATTGATCTGGTTCTACGTTGGATTGGTTATGTGGTGCATGAATGTGCCTTTGGAATAAGCAGAAAACTAAAGTAAATGTTGATCCAGTCTCCATGGGCCACTGTATCCTCATTTTACTGAGTAAGGGGCTCCTGCCCTCCGCCTGCCACCTCCCAGACCACCTGGAGGAGGAGTCTGCTCAGCTCTACCCCACTGGCCGCTCTCTGACCCTGTGAAAACTTTGTGGATAGACCAGGGTCAATGTCCTAAATTATAAAGATCTAGTAAAAGTAGCATCAGTGCCAGGCCGTGCTAGAGCCAGACTCATGTCTTGCTCCGGTGTCACCAAACAAACATGCAGCACTAGGACAAGACACCAGTTCCATGATGGTCTTTCTGCCACAGCGGGCCTCAGTTTCCCCATGTGTCCCTAGATCATGGTTCTACTTTTGGGACTTTAACAACTTTCTCACATTTTATGAATTCCTCTGATATTAAAGATCCAATTATAAATATAATATATGCACCCATTGTTAATCCACATGGTCATTATAGAAAATTTAGAAAAAAGCCCCAACAACCCAAGGAAGTCAATACTGATATTTTTAGGTGAGAGAATGTCCTTCCAATAACATGGCCCTCTATACTTGCTCCATTTATTTGTAAGAAGAACCAGGTATAAAGAAGCTTCGTATCCCTGCTCAGATAACACTTGCATACTCATGTGTATCTGGGCAGCTTTTCTTTTCAGCTCTGATAGTGATAGGGGTGTTCAGTATCTGAAGGTCATCCCAGACATTGCAAGGCCTGTGCCCTCCTGCCGGCCTCACCTGCTTGGTAACCTCTGGCCTCCTGGAGCTGCAGCAGTCTGCAGCCGCCCAAGCTGTTTCCTCACAGCCTAACATAAGGGAAAGTTGCTATCACACATTCTGCCTGATTTGGGGTCTTATTTCTTTTGTGATTCCTTGGAGTTCTAGGATATCGCTGAAGTTTTTCCCATTTTTTTTTTTTTTAAGTGAGAGGAGAGGAGGCAGAGAGACAGACTCCTGCATGCACCCCCACCAGGATCCACCCAGCAACCCCTGCCTGGGGCTGATGCTTGGATTAACCAAGTTATCCTCAGCACCTGAGGCTGACACTCAGACCAATCGAGACACCGGTTGCGAGAGGAGAAGAGGGAGACAAGGGGGAGAGGGAGGGAAAGAGAAGCAGATTGTTGCTTCTCCTGAAAGAAGAAATAAACTGCCCTGACCAGAAATAAACCTGGAATGTCCATATGCCAGGCCAATGCTCTATCCACTGAGCCAGCTGACCAGGGCCCTGTGGAGGTTTTTCTTATCTGCTTTGAAACAGTAAATGCAGAGAACCACAGCTAGAGACTTTAGAGACCTCCAGTCACAGACGAGGCCTCTTGTCACAGGTGGGGAGATGGAGCCCTGCCGAGGGGGGCTAGGCCCCAGGTCACAGGAACTAGCCCAATCTTTCCTGACAAAGACTGCCGTGTGGGTCTGTTCAGTGATGCTGCTACTGTCCTCAGAGGGAAATGTAGCCTTTAGTTGGGCTACCTGGGGTGCCACTCACCCCGGGTTCCCCACATGATGCCTTATCAGCCTCTATTAACAGTGAGTGTAGCCCTGGCTGATGGCTCGGTTGGTTAGAGCATCATCCAGAAGCATAGACATTGCCGGTTCAATCTTGGGTCAAGGCACACACGGGAACAGATTGTCTTCTCTCTCTCTCTAAAATCAATAAGTAAAAAATATAAAAAGAAAACTGGTGAGTGTACAAGAGAGGTCAGAGCAGTTGTCCTCTGCATGTGCTGGCACCTGAGAGGGGTGCAGTGTGGCTTGGTGAGTGTGTGTGAGTCTCTGTGTGTGTATACTTGGGCACCCACCTATGCACACAAGGACCCCCCAAACTTAGGTTAAATTTAAAGCAACATTTCTGGGCAGCTTTAGGTGTGTTTATAAAAACATATGCTAAGGGACAGCTGAGTGGCTCATTTACAGAGATTTGTTTTATGTCCTATATCATCACTGGTTTCCTTCCCTTAATGCCATTTCCTTAGCTGTCCAATTTGCACTGGCTCCTCTGTGGACTTCATATGTAGCCCTGGGTCTCTGCTGGACCACTGCTGAAGTTGTGTGCCATACAGACAGACATATGTAGAACAATTTTTCAAATACAAGTAGGTATTGTCATGGCTGATAAATGCAAAAAAAAAAAGTTTCAGTATTCCTCAATTCATCATAACTTTGGATATTATAAATTTTCTAGCAAGGATACTACTCCTATGTAGGGGGTGATACAAATTGGGACAAAAGCAGTACTTAGTCCACATTCTCAGAATGTGGGTGACAGACTTCACTTTGCAGCCCACAGTTGAAGTTTAGTGAGCTGTGGGCTTGTTTCCCTTTTGTTAGTCAGACAGTGGGTTCAGAGTGAAGCTCCATACATACCCCCAGCAGTAAGTGGAGGGGGGCAGCTGGCCCTCATTGGGGGTGGAGAACCCCAGTCCTACCATCACCCCTTAGTCCCAGCTTCTAGGGTCCTCCAGTTTGCAGGGTCCTATCTTGTTGGGGGCCAGGCAGGAGCTCTGCTTTCTTCTGGGTCCATTCTTTCCTTCTCCCACACAAAGTCTATGTCTGGCCACTGTGTAACGTGGGAAATGTATTTTCAGATATTCCTTTCTACCCCAGATGGTCTTTTCTCTGAGTTGCAGGTGGGATAAGAAAACAAGTTACTCTTCCTACTCTACCAGCCAAAGACAGCTTTCAGCCAAAGGCATGCATTGTAGCAGTTGAGTTTCCAGCATCTACCATGGGATGGGAGTGAAATAAGTGCAGTGGGAAGACACACGCCCTGGGCGCCTAGAAGCCCACCACACTGGTGGCGGTCTCTCCCACTAATTTCTAAGGCAGTCCTTTATTTGTTTACCAAGTGCCACAATCTTGTATAGAGCACTGGGTGAAGTCTTACTTGTGTGTGCACCCAGGTGGTCACCAACCAGATTAAAACAAAAGGTTTCTGGTGTCCTGGAAGGTTTCTTGACACCTCCACTCCCGCCCCCACAACTCCGAGTCAGCTGGAAATACTTGACACGTTTGCAGAAGGGCTTGGAGAAGACAAGTCACTAGACCTGGGCTGTTGGGACCAACTTCACACCATCCCCATGGGAGCAGAGCCTTCCACACACTGCCCTTTCATGTGGAACTGAGCACAGTGCAAGACTGCTTTCCCATCTCAGGGAAAAAATCTAGAAGCTCGTGGATCCTGGGTCCTGGGATGGTGCCGATGGGAGGGTGTTGGCAGCCTCTTGTGTTTGTCTGCCTCAGGCTGACCACCTGTGCAGACAGAGCTCCTGCCATCCTAAGCAGCCCACCCACTCACACTGCCCTGTGCCAGGCTGCACACCAGCGGAGGGAGGTGCACAGATGTGTGGGGAAGGCCAGTTCCAGCTATCCCAAGACAGGAGTCACCCCTTGCACCTTCCTGCTCCTTCTTACTCTTTAGTCGCTTCCCTGCCTGTCCACCGGCCTGATTGTGCCCCCCCCCAACACCCAATCTGATACCAGCCAGGCCTTTCCCCTGAGGCTGCATTGTCACCCCCCTCCCCTGAACAGAGCTGGTTGGATCCCTGGGCACTGAAGGAGCCTTGGAGTTTCTCCAACTGTGCTTGTATGTCCCCAGGGTCTTAGAAAGACAAGAACATGAACCACCCACTCTCTGGGCTTTTGATCCTGCCTCAAATTACAGGTCAAACCTTTGAGTATTTCCTGGCTCTCTCCCTTACCAACTGCCCTGTGCCTGAGTATTCTTTTCCCTTAAGGTGTCCCTGGGCATTTTGACACTGTGGGGCCTATAGCTTCTCTATGACCTCTCCTCCAGCCAGCAAGGAACCAGCCATCACCTCAGGAAGTGAGTGTGGAAGGGAAGATAGCAGAGGCCTCACCTCACCACTGTCCTTCCAGAAACACCTGCAGCTTCCTGTGTCCAGTGACAGGCTGACTGGCTTGTGAGCAGAGAGTGCCCCTGCACACACACACATGCACACCCCACATGTGCATGGCAGACTTCTGATTTTCTTTCCTAAATGGAGACACAACTCATAACAAACCACATCTCATTAGTTGCTTTAGTCTGGCTAAAAGGGGTCACTGCAGGTAACCGAAAAACAGGCTTTGTGTCTCGCTAACAAATAGAATATTTGTTTTCACATAATACTATGCTGTGGCTTTGGTCAAAGGGGTTAGCATTAACTGCCATTCTTTTGGCCTTGTCTTGGTGTGCTGCCACATGGCCGTACGTGGCCACCCCATCCTAGCCGCCCTATCGACAAGGTGGTGGGGTTGGTTTCTGGTCATGCCACATCAAGCTCTTTGTAAGAGAAGAGACGAGAGAAGGTCTAAATGCCAAGCACCATGCTTATAAGCATATCTCATTTAATTTTATGGTAATCCTGTGAGCTAGATACAAATGTCATTCCCATTTAGACATGAAGTAATTAAGAAACAGTAAGTGGCATCATGTGGACTGGAGCCCAATTCTGTCAGTGCAGTCTTTGCCTTTAAATGGGAACCGAGCCTTCAACACAAGGAAAGGAGTTAAGTGTGCTCTAATGTGAACGCAGACCAAGTATTATGGAAGTTCTCTAAAGAATCCCTTCTGGCTGGAGAAAGGAGTGAGGAGGTGGTGAGTGAGCAGGGTCTCAAGGGACAGGCATGGCTGGGGTGCACAGAAAAGGATGAGTGTCTGACCCTCTACCCTTGGCTTCCTCCTTTTTATACCCAGGAAGGTTACTTGAAGCCATTCATTTCTCCAACCAGAAGAAATCCTTCACCCCTCTGTGATGTCTTTACCATTCAGGGGGAGGTGCTGCTGAGCTCACAGCCGCACCTCCTTTAGCAGCCTAATTTGTGATTTGGCTGCAGCCTGGAGACAGGGCCTCTTTAAGCAAGTAGGTGGCTCCCTTAGGAAAGAAGGCCTGGCAGCCTGGAAACAGACAAGCATTTGCTCAGTTTTCTGAAAGAGGAAAGAGAGAGATTTAGGAAACTAAAAACCTTCCAAGTGAGATCCATTTTTTCTGCAAAATTCTGGAAGTAGATTTTTAAACAAATAAGTTGAACAAAAACAATTATTTTTTCCCCCTGAGTACAACCTTCTGGGATGTTAGACGTTTCTGTGGGTTGTAGTTGATGGATAAACGTGCCCATAGAACCAAAGTTATTTGATTGGAGGCTGCTAGAGATGTGCTCAGGGCCCTGTATGGACTCAGTCTGGGTGACATTTTTTAATCCATCATTTTATGGAAGGCAGAATGCTTGAGAAATTACAGAAAGTACAAATCTGGGAGGGGTAGCTAATGAACTGGAACATAAAACAAAAATTCTAAGAGTTTAAAAGACAGGAGCCCTGTGACTTAAATAAAATGACGTAAAGTAGGATTTGTATAATGTCCAGCACTTAGAGTCGAAAAATGAGCTGAGATGCGTGGGCTCAGGAACCCTGGCTCCTCACTGGGCCCATATGGAGACGGTGGAGTTGAGCACAAATCAAATGCCAGCAAGCACTGCAAGCCAGCCTCTGAGAAGTCAGCACCAAGCTGCATCTGTGTAAACACTATATTCCTTATTGTGTGTGCTCTTGGAAGTCTCTGGTCCTTTAGCATGTAGTCAGTTTGTAGTTCAACAGAGATTCTTAAAAAAATGCTCCTTAAGCCCTCCCGCCACTTTTATTTATTTTTTTTGACTCAACATGCACTCATTTGCTGTAAACTATTCCCTCTTCTCCAGAGTTCACACTGCCAACGTAGACATTTCCAAACTTGTAAGAATTTTTTTTAAATTTTTTCTTAATTTTAATTTATTGTGTTAACATGAATTCAAGTGTTCCACTCAATATAACTCCCTCACCCCACCCCCTTGACCTCTATTTCCCCCCCTCCCCCCTTCCCTTTGGGATTTGCTGTTCTGTTATCTGTATCTATGTCAAACCTGTAAGATTTTTATATGAGTTGATTTGAGCCAAAATGTCACCAGTTGCCAGGAAGCAGAATCTCAATGGATTGAGAAAGAGCTCCAGAAAATGGCAGTTTCATCACTTATTTTATACATCAGAATTAAAGTGGAAGAGTAATAAAATTGATGATAGATTAGGGAGGAGGGAGAAAGCAAAGTGGGGAAATCTCTAGGATTGTCTAAAAAGTGAAAATGTACACGCTGAAACTTCTTTTACATAAGCAGTAAGAAGATCATCAATGATCTTGTTAGCAGCTAACATGATAACGATAAAAATGAGGGGTTTGTTGGTCTTGCTCTGGGGGGTGTCTGACCTGAGGGGAGCAGGAAAAGACATGACCCTTACATTTTAAAGGCATGTTATCAGGTACAAAGACAACTGACAGGCTAGATTAAGATAAGTATTGACCTTTGTTAAAGGAAAATACCACTCTAGGACATGACTACCCACCACAATCTGCTTTGAGTTAGGAAGTTTTAATTTCACATCATCCTGTGTGGTTACTGTAGGTCCCTGAGTATGCAAAGCCACCATGCAGGCCTCCCCTGAGTTCGCCATGTTCAGCATGTGGCCCCTTTTTTTATCCACACCACAGTCAATCCTGAAAGTTGTTGCTCATTTGTTCATGTTTTGTGGAGGGGTAGGCCCCTTGAGCTGCCATCCAGTGGTCACTCCCATGCTCGCAGCTTTCTATTTAGAATGCAGGTGTCAGTTCCTCCCACCCCCCACCCCAGTCATGCCACAGCTGCTGGGTTGTGTGCAGCCCCAAGCGTCAGGGACCGACTGGAGGTGAACGAGTAGTGAGGCTGGTTAGAAGCTAGTGGAACCTGGCCTGGAAAAGAGGAGAGCTTGAGGACACATGGTGGCTAACACCTGTGTAGTTCCAAAGAGGAGAAGGAGGACGAGGGGATGAGGGGGGGTCATTGCAGAGATGAGGAATGGTGCCCAGGAAAGGGAGTGCCCAGCTATGAGGCAGCCTCGGGAGCAGGCAGCGTGACATCGGTCTGTGATGCTTCCCAGGCCTGCCTGTGTGCAGAGGCAGCAAAGCAGAGGGAGCCTCGGGTCTCTCCACACCAAGATCTCATCCTTGTCCAGTTAGTTGTCACATCTGTCACCGACTCTTTCTTTCCCTTCTCTTTAAAGACGTGCTCAGTCCCACCCATCCTCTCCACCCATTCTTGGTCAGGCAGATCTTCAACAATGGCCATAACAATTGCCAAAATAGTGCCCTCACTGTCCTCCCTGGCTGCCACCCCCTGCACCTCCACTGTTGTGGGAACCATCTCTCCAAAACTCAAATCTGACCCTGTTCATTTCCAGCTAAAATAGATGGCACTGCTTCCTACCACCCACGGGATCAGTCCCAGCTCCTCAGGGGAATTTGTTTACGACTAGCCCTGGCCACCTTCACAGACCCAGACCCTGCGTGTCCCACCCTCCCCCACTGTCCCTCAGCCTCTGGGGAGATGAGCAGCCACATGTGTGTACCTGGCCTGGCAACAGAGGAGCACCAGGGTTGGGCGTTGTGGCCAGGACTGCTGGAGATGCACGAGGAGCTGATATTATTGCTGAGCCTTACAGGAGGGAGGATCACCAGGTGACAAGGTAGAAAGGGCAGCCCCAAAGTGTTTTTGTTTGTTTTGTTTTTCAGTTTTTTTCACTAACCTGCTGTTCCCTTTAGAATAGCACTTCTCAACCACAGGACATCTGGCACTGTCCGGAGACACTGGAGTCATAACTGGGTGTGAGGTGCTGCTGGCATCGTGGGTAGAGTGCCCTGTGCCTTATCCCCTAAAGAACTACTCCCCTGATGTATTAACAGTGCTCACAGGGAGGATCCCCAGTCTGGAATGTGAGCTCTGGGAGGGCAAGGTGACCTCCTCCAGTTCTGGCTCCTGTTACAGGTCCAGCAGCCAGAATAAGGCTTGACAGAAGAGCTGCTCAACACATTGAAAAACAGATGGGCTCATGCTCAGCGCTTGCTAAATATTAGTTATCATTATTATTTCTTATGGGTGTGTGTAGTTTCCACACCTAAGATTTTCAGGAAAATCTCTACCCTCTGAGCAGTGTGGCAAAGTGGAAAGGGTGGGGCCTTGTAGTCAGGGAACCCTGCCTGAGCCCAGCTTAACCTCTCTCAGCTGTTCTTCTCTGGGTAAGCTACTTAACCTCTCTGAGGTTAATTTTCTCACCCTCTGGGTTGGAATACAATCTGTATTTTTCTTTTTTTTTTTTGATCAAATGGATGAAGTGAACCACTATGAAAATGTGTCAAAGTGCTTGTGAGCACCGAATACCTTTAAATCATTGCCATTCTGTGGTGCCTCCTGCAAAATGGAAAAGCCCATTGATTGCACCCTGGATGACCATCTTACATTGTTCCAGGCCTGTTTTTCACAATATCAGAGCGTTCCATTTCTGTCCAGATGGTGCTCCTCCCTTGGACAGGTGTCTTGAGAAAAGAAGAGGAACAGCCAGGCAGTTAGAATGTATTGCACAGATCACACATTTCACTGAATGGCTCTTGCATTTAAAATTCAGACAGTATGCTCAAAATACTAACGCATTTTCTATCTTGAGTAATCATCTCAGACATACACAAAGGAAAACAATTTTTAAAAACTCCATAACATACAGTTTGTAAAATAAAAGGAAAAGATTGTAAGTCAAGGGTCTGGACATGAAGCTATTAACAAGGCTGGCTGCCTTTGGGTACAAGGACCCTCAGATGTTTGATTTGGATCCGAGTGTTCTTGCAAAATGTTGGCATCCCTCTTATGAATGAAACATCAAAGGACACAGATAAGGCCATAGAAGCCAGCATGAAATAATGTTGGTAAATGTGTGCCTTGGGGACCAGAAATCTTCAGTTTACAGCTTCCTTTACCATTCAGGAAGCTGTTAGGAGCAAAGCCCTAGGGAGTTCACTCTGCCAGTGAGTGGGCACTGAAGGGCTGCTCCACACTGAAAAGCCTTGGCCTTTGGCTAAGGATCTGCAGCCTTAAAGGGTGAGTGGTATGACCTGAGCTGCCACAAGGGATTCCGTTTCAGGGTGCGAGTCACAGTCTTTTTTTTTACCTTTCTGGCTTGGTGGGGAGTAAACCAGAAAGAACCTTTAGAGAATCTGATAACAAATGAATATAATTTCCCTAGCAACAGTTCACATTTTTATTTCTTCTGTAGCTTCCTCTGCTGTAGATGCTGCTGATTCTTTCTCCTCCTCCTCCTTCTTTGCCAACTTCTTTTCCTCTCCTCTTTTTTTTCCTTCTACTTCCTTCTCCTCCCTCTCCTCCCTTTCCTCTTCCTTTTCCTTCTCCTTCTCTCCTTCAGGGCATCATTATTCTTTCCTTGAGCCATCTGTTAATTTGTTCAACAAAAACAAAAAACAACCATCAAAAAATCATGATTTCAAATATCTGTAGAGTTACAAGGTCAGGTACAACATTCATTCCCAGTTGTTCAGGGAAGAGAAAATAAGTAAAAGTAACTGGAAGGTGGGTGCAGGCCCTGTGTGTGGAAGGACCTTGCAGGTTGTAGCACCTGCTGACGAAGCTGACTAAGGCTGGCAACCATCCTCACTGGTCATGTCCATGCTGAGGGGCTAGACTACCCTGCTGCAGGTGAGTTAGAGTCCGGCATTAAGGCTGAGTGAGAGGACATTCTCAATTTGAGTGTGTGTTCTTGTAATGAGTCACCTTTGCTGCTTTCACTAGCTTTTCTTTTTCCTGGGCACACCTAGGAAAAGTGGTCACCTGGCTCTTTAAGGACTGTCCAAGGTCCTTCTTTTGATGGTGGCTCTGAGGAAATGCCAGGAATAGCCCTGAAATGTCTGGAAGTGATGTCTATTGATGCAAAGTTTCAATATGTATTTTATTTATTTTTTAAAGATTTTATCAATTTTAGAGAGAGAAGGGAGGGAGGGAGAGAGAGAGAGGAGGGAGGGAGGGAGAGAGAGAGAGGAGGGGGGGAGGGAAAGAGAGAGAGAGAGATAGCACCAAGAGGGCAGGAGGGGCAGGAAGCATCAATTCACAGTTGCTTCTCTTATGTGCCTTGACCAGGCAAGCCTGGGATCATGAACTGGTGACCTCAGTGTTCCAGGCTGATGCCGCATCCACTGAGCCCCACAGGTTAGGCTCAATAGTATTTTATTCTAGAAAGGTCTATGTGTTTCACCACAACTGAATAAAAACAACTCTTGGTGGATTCACAATTCTAATCTTTCCTCAAAAGGAGGTGAATGCCATCAGTGAAAAGATCTCATTGCTCTTTTGCATGAGATTAATTATTCTACTTGAGCTTTATACTGTTCATAAAGTAGTTCACATTTTTCTAGAAAATACACTAGTTATAATTGACAGTCAGCCCTTGGATGACTTAGGATGTACATTTGCCAAATTATGAATTCAGATATTAAATATTATTCAACATCAACTATACCGTGATTATTCTGAAAGCTTTTTTTATATTCACTTTTCATTCATTTTGCTTATGACTGTAGTTTAAATAAGGGATTTTCTTTATTGCGTTAAACATACCATCAATGCAGTGCTTCAGCTTAATAACTGTACTGTGCATACAAGCTTAAGTGTTTTCCAAGATCTTGAGCCAAACTAAAATAAAGTGTGTTATGTATCATTATCGGAGGAGAGAATTTATTATAATTCTTTTGAAAATTATGAAAGAAAACATAGACAACTATAAGATTTCTTTTAATGCGCCCAAAGAATCTGAAATATTTATGTCACAATGCTGTGGAAACTGTAGTCAGTAATGAGGAGATGCTTCATCAGAGTGAAATGTTTGTTGCTTTATAATTAAATAAATTATGATTTATTTAATTGAATGACCTGTTCCATCAGTTTGAACAAATTCACGTTTACAATGTTGTTAATGTTGCAAGTAGGCAAGCCCCCACTTAACTTAATTAAGTCCAGAGATTGGTCTTGGGATCTCCCTCTGCATCACCCCAGTCTGAAGGGGCTGGCATGCTTCCAAGGTGTGCAGGGGGAGAACTGAAGGGTGTGAGTACCTGCCCCAAGCCCCAGGCACATGCTACCATTGCTTCCTGTGGTGGCCCTGCTGGCTCCAGAAATCTTGCAGAGTGGTGGTGGCCCTGACTCTGCCAGTCTGGGAGGGAAGGGGAAGGACCCCAGTAGATACTCACCCAGTGTGACTCAACCTGTCAGGGGTTTACAACTGGAACAGTGGTGAACCAACACAAGACATTCCAGGGGGCCAGTCCCTCCCCTTTTGCCAACAAGGCTCTCCTGGTGGTATCTTTTATTATTACCTGCATACACATGCAGCCATTGTGTACCAGGAGGTTCAGGAGAGAAGGTCTTCCAGGCTCAGCCACATATGCAGCTGGGTCAGCTGTGCCACTGTCACCAAGACCTGGGCTACCAGACCAACCTCACTTCTTTTTAGATGAGTGACCATTTGTGCTCTGGGTGGCCTCTCCTTCCAGCAACTAAAGTCAAGAACATACCTTGGTGAAGGGTGAGAAGACAAGGGAAACTGACTCAAGCCTCTCAGTTTAACATACCAAGAGGTTGAGAGAAAAATACCTTCTCTTAAGTCACAAAAAATGGTCTTATTGAATATCTCCCAAGGCAGTAGATAGATACCTAACTGTCTCATCTGTCCAGAAGCACTAGAATGTTTCTTCCTGGCACTGAGAAGCCCTGACCCCCCACACCTTGAGCCTCACCCACACAATAAAGAGGCTGCCAACTAACATGGGGTAGCTTACCTGAAGTTTAAGGTGTCCTAATCAGGTGTCCAGGTATTTCAAACATTTAAGAAAGAAAGGGCCTGACCTGTGGTGGCGCAGTGGATAAAGCATCAACCTGGGAACACTGAGGTCGCCAGTTCAAATCCCTGGACTGGTCTGGTCGAGGCACATATGGGAGTTGATGCTTCCAGCTCCTCTCCCCTTTCTCTCTTTCTCTCTCTCTCACTCTGTGTCTTCTCTCTAAAATGAATAAAATAAAAAATAAATTAAAAAAAAAAAAAGGAAAGAAAGGGCCTGACCAGGCGGTGGCGCAGTGGATAGAACATCAGACTGGGATGCGGAAGACCCAGGTTTGAGACCCCGAACTCGCCAGCTTGAGTGCGGGCCCATCTGGCTTGAACAAAAGCTCGCCAGCTTGGACCCAAGGTCGCTGGCTCCAGCAAGGGGTTGCTCAGTCTGCTGAAGGCCCGCGGTCAAAGCACATGTGAGAAAGCAATCAATGAACAACTAAGGTGTTGCAACGGCAACGAAAAACTAATGATTGATGCTTTTCATCTCTCTCTGTTCCTGTCTGTCTGTCCCTATCTATCCCTCTCTTTGACTCCCTCTCTGTCCCTGTAAATAAATAAAGGTAAGACCCTGCAGAGCAATACTATATCCTATACTTGGACCAATGGTATTACATAGCAGTTACCTAGACTGGCTGCTTCAAAGCGTAAAACGAATGCATGGCATATATTTTTGCAAGCTTAAGAATGTTTCTCTATGACGCTCTCTGTAACAGCATGGCAATATCTGTGTGACACTATGATCCGGCTCCTATGGCACACATTGGTCCAGAAAGTGACCACCCGGGCGCAGCTTGGTTGATAGTGTCTTGGTCTTAAAGCTTACAGACTGTGGCTTTGTCAGAAGTGCCTTTTGTCAGTGGTTGAAGCCATGGATGAAATGCTTCTGCAGCTCTGACCCTATCCCCTGTCATGTGGGCTGGGAAGTAGAGGCTGCTGGTGCAAGAGAGGGAGGGAACACATAATCATGTAGAGGAGGGCGCAGAACAAGACACACAAAACCGTTGGCAGTAATCTGGCCCTTGGCCTGGGGTTTGGGTTCTCATCATCTATTCTGCATCTTTGAAAACCTGGCTAAAGTTGGTTTCTGTTGCTTGAAACCAAAAGCATCCAGGACAAGTGATGACAAGTAGCCCTGCTCTCTGCCAGCTCTCCCAGCATCTGAGGGCTCCCCCTTCAGGCTCCTCCTTGCATCCCATGTTCCTGCCACCCACTTTTGGATTTAGCATTCTGGCTCTGTAGTAGGCACTTAAATAGGCATAAGCAGAGCAGAAAGGATGGGTCAGGTGCAAAGGGGCACCAGGGTGGAATGCCCCGGGGGCCTAGCAATGGATGAAACTACAAGCCCTTGCAGGACCACTCTTGTAAACATTAAACCCTGGAGATGACATCTAGGCCTTAGTTGTGTTTTAGCTCCAAGTCCAGAAAAGCAACAAAACCAGACAAGGGATGTCATGACTGACATCAGGACCAGCTGCATTGACTAATAACCCCCAGCTCCAATCAATTGGTGGAGACATACCTGGAAAGCTGATGAATGAATACTCTATTTGGGACCCTCCCCTGAGACCTCTGGATAAATGCCCCCAGGAGGCAGAACCCAGCACAGCTCTCTCTGTGGCTTTCTCCACCCCTTCTCTCCCCAGGGCTCATGCTCCCCCAAACCCCAAGCATGCCTGAACCTCTCCTACCTCTTTCAACTCTCAGAGTGTGTATCTCTCTCTCTCTCTCTCTCTCTCTTAAACTCCAAGGCTCTTCTTTTTGCCATAACGTGCTTCCTGAGCCCATTTCTTCTATGGCTCTGTTGTTCCTGAGCCAAGATCAAAGAGTAAAAGGGGGATAAAATGAAGCATTCCTGTACACTGGGATGCGCAGTATCTTCCTCTGGTCCTCTTGGGGAAGTCTGCTCCCAGGGGCCAGTAAGCCAGGCAGCTGTGGGATGCCTCCAGTCTCATACAGTTGCCAGGGCTAATGTGAACAGTACACAGAGAAGGCCACACTACTGTGAGGGACATACACAGAGCAGGTTGGGAAGGCCTCCTGCTGCCATCAGGAACAAAGTTTCCAGGAACTGGTAGCTTGATGGGAACTCAAGAGACCTTGTTACCATAGACAGTCTGGCAGCACTGGGAGTATCCCCCACTGGGCAAGATGTCACAGAGCAGTCAACAGCTAGAAAGATAAATGGACAAAACTCCCATGCACCTAAAGCTAGAAAGATAATTGGATAGGAAAAAGGCCCTCCTCTTCCTATCCCTATAAGAATCCCCAGCTTGAGCAGGAAGGAACCAATGGTCTTTGAGACAGGAGTCCCCCATTCTCCCAGGTTGCTGCATCTGAATAAACCTCTTTACTTTTGCACTAGCACCTACCTGTCTCACGAGTTTGGCTTTTGTTGGGGCAGGCAGCTGGACCTGTATCTCAGTTACATTCTGGAATTGAGAAGCTAAGATTTGAGTGTTCAAATCACCACTAGGTGATGGATGATTCTAGGAGCTTTTTTCATTAATTCATCAAATATTTACTGAAAGTCCAGGTACTGGGGGTATTACAGTGTTTAAAAAAAATGTAGCTTATAGAGAGCTTATATTCTAATGGAATGTGATCATTCTACGTGTTAGGTTCTAGGGATATAAAATTCAGCCTCAGTGAGTTAATAACTATAAGCTTCACTTTCCTGACAGGTACAATAAGGTTTAAATAATTATCACACAGCGCTGTTTGGAGGATTACATAAAAGAATGCATAGGCACGTTCTTGGCATTGAAACCTCAACAGATACTACTTTCTCCCTGAACAGTCAGGGGGGGAAAGGTTACATTCAACTGCACAAACCCCAGGTTAGCCAGATTGCTAGGCAGGTCCCCAGTGGCTCTTCTGATGTTGGCCCCGCCAACTATCTGGCTCTGTCACGCGCAACCCAACGACCACGGTTTGTGCTGGGCCGGGAGGGACCCCGGGTGCTAGGGACGCAGGCGGCCACGAGGGGGCGGCGCGCCACAGGCAATGTCACCGCCGAACTTCCCGTAGCTCCCCGTCCCCAGTACGCACTTCCGCTCCTGACGCTCGCAGGAGCTGAGGCGTCTGGAAGGAGAACGTGGATCTCCCCTCCTCCGCGCCGCCCGTGGAGGTCTGGGCGTGCGCGGGGCCAGGCTCCCTGCACGAGGATGTAGGTCTGGCGGCCGGCGGCCTCCCTGACCCCCGACTCCGGAGAGGGCGAGCAGCTGCCGGCCGAATCCAGAGCCCGCACTGGTCACCCTCACCAGCCAGAGCGCCTTCCCTCGCGCTTCGCGGGGCGTCCCCGCACCCACACCTGCGGCTTCGAGGAGGTCCCTTATGCGCGGCACTTGAAAAGGGAGCGGCCAGGGAGCGCTCTGGGGAGCTGTCTAGGAGGATGCTCGGAGGTTGGCTGTGCTCCCAGGCTGCCCGCCAGCGCTGGTGAAGGAGGCAGTTGGGATAACACCCACCAAACTTCACTTCGCGGCAGCGTCGGGAGCAGACATCCCTGCCGAGGCTCACGGGGAGCCGAAAGGAAGACTTGGGGCTCCGGGAGGGGCGTCTGTGCCGAACGGTGCGCTCTGGGTTCCCAGGAACCCTGGGGGTGTCCTAAGTGGTAGGACTAGTAGTCGCCGGCGTGCGCCCCAGCGAAGGGAGGCACACTGGCGGCGGCAGCTCACGCAGTGACTGTGACCTCTGCGCACTTCCCGCGCACGAGCCTGCAGCGGAGGAAGAGGAAGGGTCTGGCTGGATCGTCCCTGGGCAGCGTATCGCGGGCGAGCTCAGGTCGCTTGGAGGCGTCGCGGGGGCGGTGCCGTTGAGCAGTGGCGCTGGGGAGCGCGCAAGTTGCTCCCCGGGGACCTGACTGGTTGCTCTGTACCTTCTGCCGTGGGGCTCCCGCCCTCGGACGACCACTTGGAGCGCAAGGCCTGTGGAGTGTCGTGCCCGGCGGCTTCCCTAGAGCACCGCGCGACGCACACCAGCATCGACACAGGTGTAGCTGTAACCCGCTCTGAAGGACTGGTGGGCTCCGCTGGGCGGGGATTGCCTCGCGAGGAGCGGAACGCCGGATCTCGCCACTCAGGCCGGTCGACGTGCCACTCCGCACCGCGGCGGCCGGGTTTTCGGGCCGCCAGACGGGGTGCAGGGAGTTCTGGCGGAGTGCTACTCCCCGGGCCCTATCCCGATGCCAGCTGAGGGTGGTGGGCCCCGCTCCGACCTCGGGAGGTAGGCAGCTGCGCGCGGCCGCCGCCGGCGCTCCTCCCATGCTGCTCGGAGCGTCCTGGCTTGCGCGTCCAAGGCGGCTGCCGCTGCTGCGCAAAGCGAGGGCGACGACTGGCCTGGCGGGCTGGGGCGGTGGGCGGCGGTGGGCGAGGACATGGATGAATCGTCACTGCTGGATCTGTTGGAGTGTTCCGTGTGCCTGGAGCGCTTGGACACCACGGCCAAGGTGCTGCCGTGTCAGCATACCTTCTGTCGCCGCTGTTTGGAGAGCATCGTGTTCTCGCGCCACGAGCTGCGCTGCCCGGAGTGCCGCATCCTGGTGGGCTGCGGCGTGGATGAGCTGCCCGCCAATATCCTGCTGGTACGGCTGCTGGATGGCATTCGCCAGAGGCCCCGCGCTGGCGCCAGCCTTGGCGGCAGTCCTCGGGTGCGCCCGGGCCCGGGCTCTGGGAATGCCTCCGAACTGAAGAGTGCCGGGGGCAGCGCCCCTGGCTCACCCGGCTTCCTTATGGAGGCGGGCAGTCTGTGCGAGCTGGCGACCAGCAAGAGCGCCCCACTGACAAAGGTGGGTATTCTTCGCCGCTCCAAGGTTTGTGTGGGCACGTGTGGATGTGGAGAGCAGTGATGAGGGGTAGGGGAGACCAGAGATCGCTCCACAATGATCTTCTAAGGCCGTGCTTTTCTTTCTCCAAGTTAATTTCTTACAAGGACTCCGAGAGTGTAACCCTTCAAGTTACACCTGCCAAGTTTTGGACTCAGTGCCCCCCCCCCATTCAATCTATCTCTTTCCCTTTGAAGTCTTGTCCGCACCTGCCTTATATCCATTCTCTCCCTCAGAATTCCTTTTCCTATCACTTGTACTTCTTGTGGCTGCACATGGTCCCAGATAACCTTGTTACCTGTTGATATGTATGCCAACACCGCACCCTCACAAGGGGTGGGCACATCTTCTTTTCCCTGGCTCACCTCCAGTCTCTCCCCTGGCTGGGGCTGTGCCCCCACTTTTTAAACTTTGCTAGGCCTTCAGACTATCCTACACTGTCTGCCTGCCTGGGTAAAGTTAGTGCTTAATGTTTCCTGGGTTCTTGTCCCTGGGAAGCCTGGGCCTCCTGCCTGTCTGGCAAGGGAAGATTGGGCAGAGAGAAGTGTGTGACTGGGGTTGGAAGAACCCAAATTACACACACTGTTAACAGGAGGGAAGAATTTAATATGGAGACAGGAAGAATATTTGCCCCATGCTTTCTTGAACTCTTGTCAGAAGCCCTGGTCCTCTCCTGGCCCTCAGGCAGGGTTGCATTTTCATGTGGGTCTCTGAGTTTTTTGTGTGTGCAGCTACATTGTAGTTCACCCACTGCTTCTATTTTAGTGGATCTTATCTTGAGGGTTTTAGTGATTTGGTTTCTGAAGATACTTAGAACGTGTAATTTCACACCCTCTGCCACCTTGGGAACTGTGATGGTGGGGTGAGGCTGGTGTAAGTGAAAAACAAGGTACTCCCGTTTTATATGTTCTTTAAATGTAGAAAAGCCCACTTACAGGGAAAAAACCCAACGTTGTTGAGCTACTGTGATTATTCTTTTTAGGGAACACAACTGTGTTCCTGTACTTTTGACTGTGTAGGGAGCTGGCGATGCATCAACCACATAAATAATCCTTCCAATGTGTGTACTGTAATTCTAAGATGCTGGTAAAATTCTGCCACCTGAGTTACTCAGTTCTGTGGCATCTTTGAGGTTAGAAACCTAAACTCTTGGATGTTGACCTTTAGAGTTAAATGTCATACTTTGCCAAAATGAGTTTTCTCTGTGGGTCAAGGAGAATGAGTAGTCAAGCATATCAAGCCACATTTATACTTGAGGTCACTGCTAAAGGGGGAATTGAACTGCTCTTTGGTTTTGATTGTGATTAATCAACCTAGTTACAAGCGTTTTTACATATTTTCACATTTTTCCTTCCTGGCTGTGCTGTTTTTAATCTAAGGCATTATAATGAAAGATCAGAGAAGCACGTGCTTTTTGGAATGCATCTAGTAAGAACGTTTGGATGACCATGTGTTTATAGATGTCCTTCCAGTTCATATTGTGGGAATTGTGTTTGATCATGAAGTTAGGAGGTAACCTTAGCTCTTGAAACTCTGTGATGGCATTTGTAGCATTTTTTTTTTAATTCGTTTTAGAGAGGAGACACAGAGTGAGAGAGAGAAAGAGAGAAAGGGGGGAGGAGCTGGAAGCATCAACTCCCATATGTGCCTTGACCGAACCAGTGCAGGGTTTTGAACTGGCGACCTCAGTGTTCCCAGGTCGACGCTTTATCCACTGCGCCACCACAGGTCAGGCCGCATTTTTAAAATGTCAAAGAAGTAGAACTTACAACTTTTAGTAATGCCACTTAGGAACAGGAAATTAATTTCTGTTGAGTTGGATTTGGGGTTATTGATTGGTTTTCTGTATAGGCACATAAAGTCTCAGACTATGTTCATGTTTTCTAAGCTGTAGGGAACTTTCAACCATATTTTCTTTATTTCCATCTGTTGTGTTAACTAAGTGGGACCTCCAGTCCTTTCTTCTTTGCAGGCCCACCTCATAAGGACTAAGTTTTGGTTTTGGAAAGAGTCTGAATGAAATCCAACCTTATATTTGATTATCTTCAGTGAGGGAAAAGTAAAGCTTTTTATTCACTGATTTTTAACAATCAGTGGAAGTCTTTCTTTTTTTTATTAATTTTAATGGGGTGACATTAATAAATCAGGGTACATATGTTCAAAGAAAAAATCTCCAGGTTATCTTGTCATTCAGTTATGTTGCATACCCATCACCCAAAGTCAGTGTCCTCTGTCACCTTCTATCTGGTTTTCTTTGTGCCTCTCCCCTCCTCCCTCTTCCTCCCTCTCCTCCCCCCCCCTTCTTGGACAACCAGAAGCCTATGCATTTGGCAGGCAGACTTCAGCTGAAAATTACTTCCAAATAGGCTTTCTGTTTTAAAATTGCTCAGAGCAAAGCTGAAAGATGGATGTTGCTGCATATTTCTTAATAGATGGACACTCATGTTATTATTTAGCAAATGCCATGTATACCTTAGTAGCTGATGACCATAAATATAAGACAGTTCTCTATTTTTCCCAATGAGAAGGGCCTTAAATCTTTTATCCAATTGAAATATATAAACTTTTTTAGATATGTAGATAAACAAATATCTCCTTAGATTGTTTATTAATTTAGTTACAGTTAGACATTGGAAATGAATCCTATGTAAAATGTATTAATTTCTATTTGGTTCATGAAACAATTTTTTTCCACACTCTTCCCTGGCGTCATTGCATCTGGGTTTTTGTTATCACAGTGTCACACGGAATTCTCTGACCTGGTTAACAGAGCCTCTCACTTTCATCTTAGCCATTTGAGATGAGGCGTAGTTTCAATCAGTTAATGATGTCCCCCTAGAAATGTTACACCAAGTTAAAAGTACCCAGTACCTAAGATTAGGACTGTTGGTCTATTTATTTGCCTGTTTTGTAAATACTTGTCATTATATGTTGCTTCATAGAGTGATTTTTAGAAAGTCCTGTTTTAACAGCACTGCCTAACCATTGCAATTACTAAAAATGTGTGCTAAGCTTCTCAGCCTGTTTATTTTTTGTTTTACAAGGCGGCCCCTTTAACATCTTAAGTAGTATTGATGGGGATGTTTCAGGGCAACATTTTCTAAAGGGGTTTTGTGGATCAAATGGAATAATTCAGAGTATTTTTTAATATGCTTTAATGAGGACTCTAATATAAGAAAATTTGATTTTTTTTTTCTGAGTGATGTTTTTTTAATCCCTCCACTTATATTTGGGCATGCAAAGAATTTAGAAGGTAGCTACACTGTGTGAGGCACCATTCCAGGTGAACTGGACAGGCATGGGCTCTCTTCATGGAGCTGACATGACGGGTTGGAAGCTATTCGATTGCTCTCAGCCGGCCCATCTCAATCCAGGACTTTTTGAAGGTTAGGGGGAAAGACATTATCACGAACTAAAGAACTATAGAAGGCTTGGATAATGGTTTTGATGATATAAAACATAAGGCATTAGAGCCTAGTTTGTCTGGATTATGTTTCTTGAAGTCCTTCAAGACATGTTTAAATGGGAAATGTCTTCTGTATCTGTCAGCCACTGTGGCTGGGACCTGGTAATGGGAAAAGTCAAATAAATAGGAGGACCTTACAAATGTTTTATAAACACACATACATGTATGTGTTTATTCCCCATTTTCCAGATGCAGTGCTAAGGACTTCTCTGTGGGTTTTCTCAATCTCTGGTGGTTGGCACCAATTCAGCACTAACAGGAATTCCCAGTTTGGGGTACGGTGAAGAAGGGAACTTTATTCAGTGCATGCAGCTCAATGATGATACAACATGGCTATGAGGACAGCATGGTTGTCAGGTAGTTCAGGGGCCAGGTGCTTCTTCCTGGGGCCAGGCCCCTCTTCCGCTAGCTAGCTCTGCACTAGTCTCATGTACCCCACTCTGGACTCTTTCACTCTGCGCCGTCTTTGTTGTCTCAGCTGCACCAAGGGAAACACAGGTTCCACTCTTCAGTCTCTGTTGGAAAGGGAAAGTGCACTCTCAGAGCCAACCTGGAGCTGACTTATGTAGCTCACACGCCTAATTGGTCTATCCTCACACAAATGAGGACTCCAAATTCTTGCAGTTGGATTGTTCCAAAAAGCACTATCCTAATTGGTCAGAATGGAGTTGCTCTGATTGGTCAGGGAAGATGTTAATGGGGATATACCAGCTCTGATTGGAGGGGAAAGCCTCAGTCCTATTGGTTGAAGCAGGACTCCATGAGCTCCCTTACAAGGGCTGCTCAGATGGCAGGGACATGACAGTGGGGCAGTTAGTGCAGGCTTCTCCCTGAAGTGAGGTTTGCTTGAGGCGCCCTGGGTAGAAATGGCTGCTAGAGGCTCTGTTATTGTTTTGTTTTTAAGTTAAACCTAGTTTTAAGCCTTCAGGAGCCCTTCTTAATAGGCAACTTCTTTCTCAGGGTTCACAGTTTCAGATTGCCATTCTAGCTTAAACCACAAACACAGTTTATGATTTTCTATTTGTTTCTTTCAAATGGAGTGGGAACTAAGAATTAAAAATATATATTCCGAGTGGAACACCTTCTAGATATTTTAAATAATTCCACCTCAATGTTTTATGTTTTTGTTCTCATCTAATTTCACAATTTTAAAGCAATCTGTTTTTGGTGAATCTCGCCAAAGCAATCACAATGGTTTTCCAAGGAGTAACCTTTTTTGCACTCAAACTTCCTTCGTTTGCATAATATTTAATTCAAGTTTATATTTGCTATTGTAAATACACTTACATAAACATGGTTGGGAATCAGGACAATGGGTTTCTGGTGAGCACATGCCTCCACTCTCAGAAATGGCAGCCTGGAAAGCTGTTGGCCAGGCTTCAGCCTTTTCTGGGGATGGACATCTTACAGAGGAAGTTCAGTGTTGGCTTGTCTAGCTGGTCAGCTCACTGGGGCCAGTGTAGAGAGTGTCTGCAGTATCTGGAAGCAAATCAACATGTTCTTTAGTCGTCACCAGTGGAGCAGTTAAGGCTTGCGATGGTGTATTTTAACAGTTTTTGAGTGTTGCCCCATGCGTGACAGTTTGATATGAATTGCCTTATAAAAAGATCACCATAAATCTGTAAAGTGGGTGACAGTTACTGCTTGGAGATCCTTTGACACTGATAATGTGGACACAGTGGCACAGTTAGAGAGCCAGGAAGTGCCTGGGTCAGGAGTTGTTCTCATGGTCTACTCTCCTGCCCTTTCTCTTCTGTTTGGCTGTGTTTGGTGTCTTGTTTTGTTTGGTCTTGGATGTAATAAGGACTCCAGGATAGAGCGCCCGGTGCCTGGAAGTCTTCACAAAAAGCCAGACAGCTCATAGGAAAGCAGACAACTAACTGGTTGACTGTGGTCATAGATGAGTCAAATCAAAGTCCTTTTTAGACCTATCTTCAGAAGGCCCCTGGGAGTGGAAACAGCGCCTCTGACACTTACAAATAGCATGTGTTCAACTTGTAGCAGTCAGTGAATAATCTGAAGTTGCCATCCATTGAATACCTGCCATGTGCTAAGGGTTTGCTGGGTGTCTGTGGTCAGTGTGCCAGGGGTTTGCAAATGCCTGCCATGTGCCAGGGGTTGGCTGGGTGCCTGCTGTATGCCATGGTATGGCTGGGTGTCTGCAGTGCTCTAAGGGTTTGCGGGGTGGCTGCCGGGTGCCAGGGATTGAGTGTATCTCATTTAAGTGTGTTTCATCCATTCTTTACCTCAGTCAGGTCACATAGATGGGGAAGCTGAGGCCCCAAGGTTTTCTTGCTTGGGGACAAACAATTAATAGGGGTACATTTGAAAGATAGACTTCAGATTGACTGGTTAACTGGATTTGTGGTCAGAGTAACAAATCCAGTTCATTAGGGACCAAAGTCCCAAATAGAAGCAGGACCAGCCCTGTGGATACAGTCTCCCCATGGCTGCAGATGCTCTTCCAGTTTGAGGCTGCTGCCTTACAGACCCTGGCTGTGAGTCTCAGAGCGCTGTGGTCCTGAAGAAGGAGCCTGTGTCAGTTATGGCTCTGAGGGCAAGTCACAGGCAGCCCATGTGGGTGGGAGTGGATGGGCTGGCTTTCCAGGTGGTGCCACTCTGTCTCCAGGAAATCATGTTCTGCTCTGCCACCATGTGGGTCTCACCCTGCGCCACACCCACTGGGTCTTAAGATAGAGTTGCCTCAGGCATCATATCCTCAGGACAGCACTCACCAGCAGAGAAGAGTGGGTTTCTTTCCCTGGTGTCTACTTTGCAGGTTGGTGAGCACTGTGATATGGCCACCCTCCCATATGTCCTCTCGTGTCAGAGGCCAGTGTTGCATCCTGGGCTGGTTCTTGGACCAACTGCAGCTCGGCCAGGAACTTGGGACACAGGATGGGCCTTCCCCATTCTTGTGGCTGCAGACAGCGGGGGGTCTCTGGGCTTTGTGGAGTCCTGTGAGGGAAGAGGGCAAGGGGTGGGGACTTGGTGGGTAGCCAAAGTGGCACAGGGATTGGGAGTCCCAGCACAGGTAGTTTCAATCCCAAGTTCTTACTTCCTCAACATGTGCCCCTGGACAAAGGGTTTAGCTTTTCTGAGCTTCATATTTGTGAGTTAGGGACACTACCTACTACATTGGACAAAGGAAGTCATGTATGTGCAGTGCCCAGCACCCTTGAGTGGTTGTCACTTTAGTGCCTGTTACTAATGCAAAAACCTGGAATTCTTGTATTGCCAATGAGGCATACTTCACAGCACCCACCTTACTGCTAGTGGATTTGTTCATATGGTCTCCCAATGTAAGGGTGTGTGTAGATGTATATTTGGGTGTGTGTGGATATGTGTGGGTGTGAGTGTAATGTGATAAAATGCTTTGCCTTTATATTGAAAGGCGGCCTGTGTTATTGTGATTGGGTTGTTGAGCATTAGGGGCATCTAAGCCGAGTGCTTGAACCTTTTAAATTGCTCCCAAGTTTTAGCCCTGCCTGGGTAGCTTTGTTGGTTAGAACATCATCCCAGAGCACAGCGGTTGCCAATTTTATCCCCCGTCAGGGCACATGCAGAAGTGGATCAATGTTCCTGTCTCATTCTCTTCCCTGCCACCCTTTTCTCTAAAATCAGTAAAATAAATATTTTTTAAAAATGGCTTCCAAGTTTTATCTTTGTTATCTGATCATTATAAGCTTCATTAAAGTGAAGGAAAGTCAAAACTATAACCCAGGGGTGCCCACACTTTTTCAGCTTGCGAGCTACTTATAAGATGACCAAGTCAAAATGATCTACCTACAATAAATATGCAAAACATAAATCTATTTCTTCTATATTATCATTATTTAAGTTACTGTTATTACTATTTAATATTGTATATTCTTCTTTCACCTTTCTCCTTCTCAGCTCTCTTTTCGGAGGAAAGTCAATGTCATAGTTTTTATGAACAGTCCAAAAAAGCCGCTCCACATTTCCCTTCTTTGGAATAGCAATGGCACACAGACAGATGAGGCAAACGCACTTAGAATATGACATAGTGAGAAAAATCTCCTCCCATTCTGTATGAAAGTGGTAGGTTTTAGGCTTCTTACTCGGACCAGCTACGGCACTCATTTTTATACCCTTCGTTGTATTTAGTTTAAATAAATTGAAGGCTAACTGCGCAGCAATGTAACTGAACAAGTTAGCGCAGTTTAACGCGCACGCGTAGGGTGTCAAAAGTTCAGACGTCAGAGGCCTGACCTGTGGTGGCGCAGTGGATAAAGCGTCGACCTGGGAACACTGAGGTTGCCAGTTCAAAACCCTGCACTGATCTGGTCAAGGCACATATGGGAGTTGATGCTTTTAGCTCCTCCCCGCTTTATCTCTCTCTCTGTGTGTGTGTGTCTCCTCTCTAAAATAAATTTTAAAAAAGAAATTAAAAAAAAAAGTTCAGACGTCAAATTGGCTACCCTGTATGCCAATCAAAAGGCAAATGTCTTTTTAATGTCATGCTATCTACCCACACTTCCTTCGCGATCCACCAGTAGATCACCATCAACGTATTGAGCACCCCTGCTATAACCCATTTAGAAATAACCCGTTTATAAAAAGGCAGCAGAGGTGTGTGGGCGGGAGTTGTGCTCCATTGCCACCACAGCTGGTTGAAGGCTCTCCGGGAAGCAGCGTGTACCTCCTTCCCTTGCCGGCACAGTGGCTTGTCTGCGGCTGACCAGGCCTGGCTATGAGTGCCCTGGATCTGAGCATTTATTGCCAGTTGTTCCTCTAGTTGCCGCTTCCGAGCCCATTGGCTTGCTGGGCGTGGTGGGACAGGATCTCAGTTGTGTGAAGTGTGTGTGTTCCAATTCAGTCTATATTTAATCTCTATTTTTTCACAGTTAACGTGCTCCTTTTTGGGGGTATACTCTTGAAATAAAACCTCGGAACACTTTAGTTAAGGGGAAATGATCTTTATTGCATCACTTGAAGAGGCCAACGTCACTTTTTATCAGACTAAATGAATTAGAAATATGCGCTTGCCTGATCAGGCGGTGGCGCAGTGGAAAGAGTGTGGGACTAGGACACGGAGGACCCAGGTTTGAAACCCCAAGGTCGTCTGCTTGAACACTGACTCATCTGGCTTGAGCATGAGGTTGCTGACTTGAGCTTGGGATCATAGACATAACCCCTAGGTCGTTTGCTTGAGCCCAAGGTCGCTGGCCTGAAACCCAAGGTCATTGGCTTTAGCCCAAGGTTGCTGGCTTGAGCAAGGGGTCACTGTCTCTGCTGTGATTGAGAAAGCAATCAATGAACAACTAAGGAGACTAAGGAGCCTCAATGAAGAATTGATGCTTCTCATCTCTCTCCCTTCCTGTCTGTCCCTGTCTGTCCCTCTCTCTGTCTCTCTGTCTCTGTCACACACACACACACAAAGAAATATGCACTTGATGGGACTCCTGTTGCGACTCTAACCATAAAGAATGAGGCTGTCAAACTGAAGGTGCTGGTGGCATTGAATGGTTTACAGATGGTTTTGACACACCACAGTGTGGAGCTCTCTTTCCCACCAAGTGAATTTAGAATTAAAATAAAGTGCATCAAACAGTAGCGCAAGTTGGGTTCTACTTATAGATGCTGCCTTCTTTAAATTTTCCTTTGGCGCTTGATGGCTTGTGGATGTTTAAGGATCAGTGGTCCTTCTGGGGCTAGGTAAGAAGAGTGGCTTGGTAGGTCAGTGCCCTCCTCTGCCATGAGTGTTTATGTCGCTAACTGACACGGTGCTTACCTACAAACAGGAAGACATGATATTTGTATTTCTGCTTGATGGAATGTGTGCAGAATGCTCCTGTGAATGTATTTATTTATTTGTTTTTAGCTAGAGAGAGAGAGAGAGAGAGAGAGAGAGACAGGCAGACAGACAGGGACAGACAAACAGGAAGGGAGAGAGATGAGAAGCATCTACTCATAATTGCAGCACCTTAGTTGTTCATTGATTGCTTTCTCATATGTATCTTGACTGGGGGCTCTGCCCGAGCCAGTGACCCCTTGCTCAAGCAGTGACCTTGAGCTTTAAGACAGGGACCATGGGGTCATGTCTATGATCCCACGTTCAAGCCAGCAATCCCGTGCTTAAGCTGGTGAGCCTGTGCTTAAAAGCCTGCGACCTCAGGGTTTCAAACCTGGGTCATCAGCATCCCAAGCTTATGCTCCATCCACTGCGCAAACCACCAGGTCAGGCATCCTATGAATTTACGCGTTTAAATGAATTAGGACTCAGGTTCAGAGAAGTAGTGGCATGGGTGTAATGTCTCGGGTCAAAGGCGGTGAGAATGGGATAGTTCATTCTCCACAAACCGAGACCTGGGGGTCCCTGGGACCCTGCGGTCACAATCAAGCTGTCACACAGCAGTTCAAGAAATAGGGTAGGAATGCATCCCTCTCCTCTTATTTCTGAACACAGAGTAGGGTACCTACTATGTACCAGGCACTACAGAAAGTGCTTGGGATAAAAGTTCATAGAAAGTAGCCCAACCACCTCACCAGCAAACAGAGCACCAAGCTCATTTTTAAAACAGCACTGAAGACCTGAGGGCAGCCACTGTGTTTCCTTGAACGGTTAGATGCCAAGACTTCATTTTTCTTACACACAGCATTGAAGCACCACCCTGTTATCCCTACACGCATTTTGGAAATTCTTGTGTAAGTAGTAAATATTTATTGTTTACAGATAGACGTTTGGATTCCTTAATGTTTGATACTCATACTTCAGATTCACATGACTTAAGAATTGCACCTGTTCCCCTTCCCGAGCCTGGCTAATGGTAGTTAAAGCCAGATGTGTTTGTGTGAGATGAGGCATGCAGCTAAATTAACACCATCTCAAACATAACTAGAGTGATATGTCGCATCTACCAAGTTCGTGGTGCCTGTGGGTTAGTTTTGTCACGAGCAGTGACCATCTGGACCAAGTGTAGAAAGAGAGGAGACACTCCTGAAGAAAGGGAGTCCTTCAAGGCTGCTGAGTGGCAGCCCCCTAGTGTCTTCTGTCGCTGATTTTGTGTTGTGTGGTTCTTATGGATTTGGGAATTTATCTGGTGTCACCTTTGAGCAAACTATGATAGCAGTTTTCCTGGAGTTGTTTCCCCTAACATCTCAGGTGAGGCGACCAGTCTTGGATTTCGAGGAGGACTTGCATTCTGTGTTGAAGGTCACGGTGGAGAACACACCATTGCGGATAGCCTATTTGACATTGTAGCTCTTCGACTTTCTGATCATTCCTTCCCCAAAGACTGTGTGCCCTTCCTTGGCATGTGGCCCGAGCTGTCAAGGAGGCAGCTGACGAGTAGTACCACCACTGTGTGATGCATGTGATTTGCATCCTCAGGCCTATGAGGGCTGTGTGTCTTAAATGCAGTGGCTCTGAAGAGACACAGTGCTTGATTGACCAGAGATAGTAGCTCATAAAATGCTGAGACGGTGCCCACTTAGTTCAGATGACATGGCTGGGATGAGACAGGCACGAGGCTTGCTCCCACACTAGCACCTGTTGCACTTGCCCTTTGTGAACCATGATATGTTCCATAGTGAAGCTCTTCTGTTTTCCACCTCAGCAATTTCTTGCATTCCTACAATTTAGGTATTGTAAGGAAATAGAATTTTCATTGGTTGCTGTCAGCACATGCATCCTATGTGGGGTTCATAGTTGGTCTGTGATGTGTGGCTGATAGGTATTATAACATTTCCTTCATGTCTCCAAATTAATGGGTGTCTTGGCTTGAACCAGCAGACATCTACAGTCTGGTATACCAGTTTTCCCCTCAATGCTTGTCATAGCCTCATGGGCTTAGAAACTCTGTCTCCTGTAACCCCAAGCTGCCCATCTGGGGCTGTCGGTCTAAACAACCCCTAAAATATCCCTGACAGCCAGGACCTCTGTGGGGGCCTTGGGGGCCAAGGGGACTCACCTACCCCCAGGACATTGGAGAGTTAGGTAGATTCTGGGTTGTTATGGGCAGCTTGCACTGTCCATATTGAAAGGGGCAGTCTACATCAGGTTGGTGGTCCACTTGACTTCATCCAACTGACAGCTCAACCCACCTAAGCCCAAATCTTGGCATAGTTCTTTTATCCCTTGTCTGTAAATTTCCTGAGTCCATTTGTATTTCTTCAAGCTGTTTCCAGTGTTCTTTCTTTGCTCTCCCCTCCTGTGGGTGGTGTGTCCCCTGATGGATGTTGTGCTGTTGGCCCTTTATTGTTTGGGTCATGTGGCTTCCACGAGGGAACAGAAAGTCATCTCACCTTGGTTCCTCTTCCCACAGCTTCCTTGAGGGTTGACTGCACTCTCTTGCCCAGTGACAGTGGCTCACGAGGAAGACAGAGTTCTCTGCAGCCGTTGGCACTTGACCTCCTTCCCAAGTGCCCAGGGGTGGGCTTGGACCTGGTACCTGGGACAGCAGGTCACCATCTGCAGCCTGATAGGTTTTCTGCAGGTGCAGACAAATCTGTTGGGAATGTAGGGTGGGCAGCAATGGGCATGGTTGAGAGAAGAGTTAAGCTTCTAAGTCAGCATCTCCCCAGAAAGCAACACGTTCATTTCCTCAGCTTGGGGGTACAGGACCCCTGAAGGCACCTGTGGGAGGTCAGGCCCAGAGAGAAGGGCATTCAGAGTAGCCATCAGGACCCTGATTGTCCAGGCCTGCTGATTCAGCTCAGCAAGGCTGGGACCTTATCTTCTTCTCTGCTTATCAGGTGACTGTGTGACTGCCTAGTGGTATCTCCAGGTGTGCTCACAACTGAGGACAATGGCATTTCCATCTACGCAGGGATAACGTCCAGTCACAGGTCTTCTTATTGGACACATTTTTTTGTATTTGGATGAACAGATACAGCGGTGTCCATGGCTGGGAATGTTCCTGTCTGTGGCCTGTGGGGTGTATCCAGCAAGGTCATGCCACCCTGAGAAGTGGCCATATGCAGCAGATGGCTGCCTTTTTTTTTTTTAGTACTCTTAGGTGAGTACTGACCTCCCCTGCTCTCACCAGAAGTCACAGAAGAACTTCCTCTGCCTTGTCACCTCTCCTGCCCGAGCCCCACCAGTCCTTTCTCAACTTCCTCGAGTCTCCTGGTGAGTCTCAGGTGTGCTCCCAAAGGGCATCTCTGATCTCTGGCTCCGGCCTTCTGCCTGTGCTCCCCAGCCCCTGACCTGTGCGGCCATTCTGGGGGCTGCTTGCCAGTGCTGTTCCCATCTGTGTGAACTCTGGTGCCTTCAGACCGGGTCACCTATGTAGCCCTGTTTCTTTGCTAGCTGCCCCCTGCACTTGTGCCCTTTCTGCTGATATTCTTCTCAGGAACAGGTGTGTGTTTGTAGTCTTATGTTGTCTTCTTAGAAATTCACATGAGCATTATTCTATTATACGACTCCTCTGATTGTCATGTAAAGCTGAGTTGACTTTTTAAACCTGGAACCAGAAGTGTTTCCTATTCCCTAACCCAGGCCTGCCCCAGCTTCTTCCTTAAGGGTTTCCTAACCTGCTAGGCATGGCTGTGGGGACTGAGCACCTCTGAGAGGATTGGGGTGTGTGGCTTCACATTAGCAAGAGTGGGCTCTGAACAGGACATCCTTGGAGGAGCTGGGCTCCCTCCACTAACCCACTGGTCACTAAAGGAGGTCCTTGGATGTGACGTGCCTCTGGGTCCCCCCACTGTCAGAAGCCTCCTTTCTTCTCTGAGGGAGAGCTGCTTTTGCCCTTGTTCCATCATGTGTCTCTTCTGGAGTTGGGTCAGCGTTAGGCTGAAACTTTATTTTCTGATGGTGTTCAACTGGCCTTACCTGCAAAGTGGGCAGGACTTATTGTTGAGTGAAGAGAAGCACTGTGGGCTTGTCAGTAGAAGTGCCAAGAGGCAGCTGTCATTTTCACTTTTTTTTTTAAAGACTTTATTCAATATTCAGAGAGGGGAGAGAGAGAGAGAGAGAAGAGGGAGGAGCAAGAAGCATCAACTTCCATATGTGCCTTGACCAGGCAAGCCCAGGGTTTCGAACCGGCAACCTCAGTGTTCCAAGTCGACACTTTATCCCACCGCGCCACCACAGGTCAGGCCATTTTCACTTTTTAAATGTAGGTGGGAAGCATTTTATCAGGCTGAGGCCTTTTCAGGAATGCAAGTTTTCAAGATGACAATTGTCACATTGACGGGCACAGCGACAGGGTATTACAGTGGTATGTTGAGGTCTCAAGTGGCGTGCTGGCTGGTGGGGTCTGATGTTCCTGATGGGGACAGAGGAACCCACGTGTAGGGGGCACAGCACAGTGGCTGCAAGATGCCCCTGGCAGTAGCTGGTGATACACTTTATGTGAATGTCTGTGCTTCTTGTGAGAGTCCCTTCTGTTTCTATCAAATGGTACCTTGTAAAAAATTATGGCAGTGACATGAAGTTTATTTGGAAACAAATGAAAAGTAAGTCCATTTAAAGAAGCTCATTAAGGTAAATATTGTGCAGATGACTCCTGGATAACTGTAGTTTGGATAAAAGCCACCTGAAGTCATAGAATCAGTCGAGTTTGTTTCCCTAGCCCCTTGACCTTGACCTTTCAACCTCTGGTTTTCTTGTGTCTGAGAGGAGGGTCCTCAGCTGTGGGTGGTGCTGAGAAGTATGAGATGGAGAGGGTTGGGTGGGATAAATATGAGAGATTGGGCAGCATTTTTTTTTTTTTAAGTGAGAGGAGAGAAGGCAGAGAGACAGTCTTCCGCATGGACTCTGACCGGGATCCACTCAGCCACCTCCATGTGGGGCCAATGCTCTGCCCATCAGGGGCTGATGATCACAATCAAGCTATTCTTTTAGTGCCTGAGTTGGAGGTTCCATGGAGCCATCCTCAGCACCCAGGTTTTCTCTGTGTCCATAGGAGAGAGGTGTTGGCTGGGACTTTTGTAGAGCTACCTGGAAGAAATGACCAGAATGCCTACTTATTGGAATTACAGCTGTCAGTTGCTGCTGAGGTTTGCTAGAAGGAATTAAGTGTGGGTGAGGGCACTGTGCTGTCTGTCAGAGGACACGTCAGTGGAGCCTGGCACGTGTTCATGGGCGGTATTGGATCTGTGCAGTGACAAGTGGCCTCACTGTCAGTCAGCAGGGCCAAGTGAAGGCAGTTCTTGAAGATCATGTCAGTGTGCTGCTTTCACATGAAGAAGTCCAACATCTATGTGTGTATATCATGGTCCATCTGCTGCTTGGTCCACAGAGCTGACGAGAAGCCAACACCTGAGTGTGTCATCTCTGGCATTAACTGGAACTCTAAACACAGTCTTGAACATCGTCCAAAAAAGATGCTTTGGCAGTTATTCAAGAGGGGCACATGGTCACAGAGCTTGTCACTGATTCCCCCTTCTATTGAAAATGAAGACATGTCAATTGTCCATCAGGGGACTTTTCTCATGATGTTTTCTGCTCCTAGGTCTCAGGGTGCTTGGTTTAGTAATTTCAGTAATTTTCTTGTCAGTATGCAAAAAAGTTAATTATCTGTTGTTTAGGTGAAATGTTCAGAAAATGGCCTGACCTGTTCATTTTTTTTTTTTTTTTTTTTTTTTTACCTGTTCATTTTTTACTCAATAACTAAGATGTTTCAATATATCTAAATACTTTTACACACACACACACACACACACACACACACACACACGTTAACATATAGGAAGCATGTGTGTATATTTATAATTATTTACAAAACATGCACTTACAATTATTAATTTGGTTGGCTTTGAATGAAAGCTGTTTTCTACTGATTTTCAAGTTTGCTTGAGATTACTTGGCCCCTTACACTGTGTTGTATAATGAAAAAATGGTCTAGGTGGATTGTTGTGTGCTGACCGAGGGAGTCACATTGAGGAAGGTCCCCTCCATGTGGTGTTGTCTGTCTGTACCCTGCTCCCCTGCTCTGTGTGTTTCTCTTGGCCTCTTGCTGTATGTTGTCCTGTGGGGAGGGGTCCCAGCACTGTCACCCTCTTGCTATAGGACTTAGGCAGATTGCTTACCTTCCAGAGTATCCATTTCATGTTCTCGTCCCGTGATTGGCGTCCTGTACCTGAGGCCTGGTCGGGGTGCCGTCAGTGGTAGTTTTGCTGTGCCAGAACTCACTTGGAAGTCCGAATGGCGTGGGTTCTTTAAAAGGTAGTCTTATCATTTTTGAAAAATTGGTAAGATGCCGTGGCTCATACTGTAAACTTCTGCACGTGTAGGCTGATACTTTTGACAAGTGAAAGAAGGGTTGAGTGATTGACTCTAAGAATCTGATTAATAACAGGGGGCCATCTTGATGAGTAGCAGACCCTCTTAAATCTCAGTAACCATTCGACGATGTATAATTTAAGGTGGCATTAGTCGGGAAGAAAGCACAGCGTTTGAAAATGTGGAAGAGATGATTTCTAATCCTGAAAAGTACATTCATGACATAAAGAGCAGAACATAACATTGGGTGTATCAGAATCGTGAAGTTACTAAGGCTCAGTTATAGATAGGCTGCTTGTTTGGCAGGATACCTGGGGTCCTTTTAAGTCTCAGAGCCAGCATGGTGCTTTGTAAGGAGTATTTTAGGTGAAACAACAGCTTGTGGAACAGTTCTGATGGGTGAATTCTAAAAAATGTGTAAGTCCTGTTTTTGTTCTTTGCAGAGGAGACAGAGCCCACCAGCTTTGGCTCTGATTTCCTGTTTGCACTCTCTAGCTTTCAATTTTGAAGCCCGCCCATTCTTTCTCCCTTCTCGTATTCCTTTGTTACCATCTTCATCCAGAGGTTTTACTAGAGCAGCTTGTGTGGGCCAGATGCCGTGTGGGGCCATGGGAGAGCCACTTGCTGGCCCAGCTCTCCCCATGGAGCCCACGCCCAGTGAGAAGATAAGGCGGCTGTGACCAGACAGAGCAACAGCATGCAGCACTGGCCTTGTCCACTGCAGGCTCCCATCCGGCTTCATTCAGACTCCTCTACCAGACGTTGAAAGGGGTCATGTCCTGCCAGAGTAGGTGCTCCAGCAGGTCCTTTGGCTCTGAGCTGAGATGTCTTTGGCTCAACTTGAGGTTTTTCACTCCCTTTAATCAAGAGTCAAGTGTCTGGCAGACAGCTTCAGTAATTAATAACACTGCTATTAGTATTCATATGACAGCCCTTTGCACTTTCAAACCTCTTGATCTCAAAGGTTATCAGCATATCATAGACCACAGATGAAAGGCTTCACTCGAAGGAGCTGGACCCTCTCTTGCAGTGCAGAGGTGACCAGTGTGGCAGGCCCAGGCACAGAGAATGAAGCCACGGGGCTTTCCAAGGTAACCTTGCATCATTGCACAGAAGGCATAAGACAGGGGGCGGACAGATGTAATTGCTCTGCATTTGGGGAGACTGAGTCTTTGAAATGGACATCATGGAAAATGTGTAGGCTGTAACCCAGGATACCGAGAAGTGATGAGGGATGCCATCTTTTTGTTAGAAAGTTTTCTTCCACATGTAGCCTCTCCCTGCCATCTGAGTCTCCTTCCTCTGACTGAGTGCTTAAATCAGGCCCAGACATTTGTGGGGTGGAGACAGACTGAATACGGAACTCATCTCCCCCCCCCCCCACCCATACAGCTGCTTGTACATGTCTCAAAAACATATACAAGAAGATAATGGATCAACATGTGTTCAAATAAGTTGTTTTGGTGCCTCAAATGCCGAATTAAAATTTTTCCCATGGCAACATTACAAAAGGTAAAAAGCAACATAGGAAATTAGTTTTAGTGATAACTTTATTTACTCACTATATCTTGCATATTTGCATGTAAGCATCGATTGCTGTAAAATTATGAATGTTTTGCATTCCTTTTTCCATGCTCAGTGTGAAGCCTGGTGTGTCTGTCACATTCACCACCCGTCTCATTTTCGCTTGCCCTGTTTCCAGTATGTAGCCACACGAGGCTGGTGGCCATGCCTGACAGGCTGGCTGTGATGCTAACTAACATTCTCTCTCTCATTTTTTTATGCCTCTAACAGATTTATAGCCACGTCATGTAATTGCGGAGGGTTACTGGCAACAACATGAAAGTTTGCTCTGATTTCCAAATTGTTTCTGTGATAGAATCTGCAAACCACTGTGGAAATTTGGAGTTTGAACTTAAAATGTGCTAATAGCCTGGAGTGCTTACACAAGGTGTGCTGGGAAATTGCTCTGTAACCCAAAATATGCATATTTTTCATGCCCAAATGATTATTTAAATTTCCCAGTGGGAAGTGACTCTCTGACAAAGCTCCTCATCACTAATCTCTTTTCAGCAGTCTTGGTAGACATGGAGTCTTAATTTTTTCTTTCTGTCAGCCCCTTTTTGGAGGGAATGAAACTCAGTATTTGGCTTTATATCCCTTCATAGAAGTGCTCAGTGTTTTTGAAGTGATTGCAGAACTGTCACCTGCCAGGTTGTCCCATTTTCTGAGGTGACAGTAAGTGGAGGGGTGTGAATTTACCCTTCCTTTGTCACCGTGTTAGATCATCATGGCTTTGGGAACATGTTGAGGTGACTGGCCCTCTCCCCAGTGCGTTTGTCAAACCCTTCACACAATGCTTTTGTCAGCTGACAAGCTCAGTACATTGAGTAGATAATTCTGGGCTTATACCTTGAGAGTGGAACACGCGTGTTCTGGAGGCCTGATGCTCCTCAGGTGGCCTTACAGAGTTTAGAGGAAAACAGTGGCATGTTTGGGAGTTCATGACGTAGAAATTCGATTTTTGCCTTTTATTATTTACATTGTGTATGATCAGGCTCATATTTAAGGCTGTGGAGAATGTCATCCTCTTTGAATGGCATTCTTTAATAGTTAGCATTTCACTGGATGTAAATTAACAGGCTCTGGCTTGAGTGGGCATGAGTGGAGATCTGGGGTGTCCCCTCGTGTCTTCTCTAGGCTTCTTGGGAGAGCTGCTCCCTGTTCCCTATGCAGCCGCCTCTGGGTGTTGTGTTACTCAAGCATATCACCTTGTCTTTCAGACTTGAGGAGTACATCTTAGCACATGCTCCCCATCCCTCCAGACAAAGGCCTAGTCACTGGGTTAAAGCTTTAAAGCTTTCATCTCTTCAGCGAAATCCCCTGGTAAGGGTAGTACGTAGACCCGTAGCCATTGATGTGTGGAACCAGCTGGGTGCAAGCCCCTGCTGGAGGCAGGTTCTGATGGGCAGAGGCAGACAGTCACAGGCAGGGACTGCGAGCTCTTGTTGAGAAGCTGGTCCTAGTGGAGTGGAGTGCAGCAGTGGGGCTGATGCTTCACTAGAACAGAACTAACATCAGTCAAAACCCTTGTTAACCCTAAACCTCTGCCTGTGAGTGATGCAAACAAGTCCATTTTTTTTCTGATGAAAGAAATTAAAACTGGCTCTGGCCGGGAAGCTCAGTTGGTTAGAACATTGTCCCCACATGCCAAGGTTGCGGGTTCAACCCCTGGTCAGGACACATACAAGGGAGCAACCAGTGAATGCATAAGTGGAACAAGAAACTGATGTTTTTCTCTCTAAAACCAATCAGTAAAAAAAAAAAAAAAGAAAAAGATAAAAATTAAATCCATTCTGGATGCTAATGTTGGTGTTTAGAGAATAACCCAGAACCCATTACTAAGAAAAAGCTAAATTGTATGTTTTTCTCTACCTTCTTAGTGATTTTTACTTTTAATTTTTATACAATTTGCATTTTTGTTGAAGTTTGAAAAAGCAGTTACTGATTTTGCCGGAAATTTGGACAGATTGGCTCTGCTGAGGAAGGAAATAATAAGGGTGTTAAAAAGGCAGAATATTTATAGCGATTTGCTGAGAGAAATATTAAGGCCATGAGTTGATGAACACTTGGCTGAGCCCAGGGTGATGTGCATGGTCAGTTGGCTAGCCTTCTGTAGACTGAGCCACGACACAGTTTGGGCGCGTCACAGTGAAAATTTACCCAAGGGACTGCTTCTGGCACACTGGGAATGAATTGTGACTTGCCCCACAGAGCATGTACTTCCTGCTGTGTGGTTGCTAGGACTCAGTGAAGACTTGCTGCAGACCAGTTCCCGTGGTGTCCCCTGCTGCTGGGACACCTGCAGTTGGGACCAGTCACACTGTTATTGTGGCCCAGTGCAGAATGAAATTCAGGATCCCTCCTCCCCACTTTTTTTTAAGTGAGAGGAGGGGAGATAGACTCCTGCATGCGCCCAAACCAGGATCCACGTGGCAAACACCTGTCTGTATGCAGCCTATACTCCAACTGATCTTGTCATTGGCTGCAGGAGGGGAAGAGGAGGAGAAGGGGGAGAAAAGAAGATGGTCGCTTCTCATGTGTGCCCTGACCAGGGATTGAACCCGGGACATCTGCACGTTGGGCTGGCACTCTACCCACTGGGAAAACTGGCCAGGGTCAAGTGTTGTAATTTACACATACCTGTCACCATGTTTGGCTCTTACTTTGTTTTCTGCAGATGAGTGAGGTGATATTTTCTAAGGATTGATCCTGCTCAAAATCTGAAATAATTCAATAAACAAATATATTTATATAATTAGTTTAAGAGAGAGAGAGAGAGACAGGGAGGAGAGAAATGAGAAGCATCAATTTGTAGTTGCTTCATTTTAATTCTTCATTGATTGCTTCTCATATATGCCTTGACCGGAGGGCTCCAGCCAAGCCAGTGACCCCTTGCTCAAGCCAACAACCTTGGGCTCAAGCCAGTGACCTTGGGATTATGTCAGTGATCCCACGTTTAAGCCGGCAGTCCTATGCTTAAGCTGGTGAGCTTGTGCTCAAGTCGAATGGGCCCGTATTCAAGCCGGCAACGTCAGGGTTTCGAACCGGGGATTTCAGGGTCCTGGGTTGATGCTCTATCCATTGCACTACCACTGTAGGTTAGGCAATACACAAATATTTGTTGAGGACTATGTACCTGACACTGGGATTAAAGAAGGGAAGAAGCCCGATTTGCTGTCCTCAGGAAATCCACATTCAGTTTCCACGTGGACAGAGATGATGCATTCTTATCTTCCGAAGGCTACCTGGGTCACCTATCTCAGTTCAAAGAGGAGTGATGAGATGCATTCACTCATCAGACAGCAGCTCCTGCTGGCTGTAGACCACACTGGGCTCAGGGTTCAGAGGCACTCAGATAAACAGGACACTTCACAGAGTAGGAAGAGCCTAGACCCCTGAGGTCATGTGACGAATTCAGCAACCTGCCTCAATTCATTGAAGTACCACTGTTATGTAACCTACTTTCCATTAAACTTATCTTTTCCTGAGTGATTTACAGAGTTTAAAACAGTTTATCAGATTTTTGTTGGTTGCATATTTTTCTGGTTGAAAACCCTTACATCTTGCCATATCTATGTCTTATCTGTTAAGAATTCAGCTTTTGTCACCTTAAACAAAATATGATTTGCTGTTAGTTACCCTGTGCGTGCAGAGAAAACTGGAAGTGTATTGAATTAAAATACTCTTCCCTACCAAAGTCCATTTTCCCATGCTCCATACTGTTGCTTCTTCCTCTGTCTTCCTGGTAAGAACCCTTGGTGTGGCTGGGCTTGCAGGCACTGTCAGGGCCCGTGCCTGTGGTCAACAGTAAAGTGCATCACAACACAGAGCCGAGCCCTGTCACTTTTTATTGCCACTTGTTTTCTGTACGGAACTGCATCGGGAACTAACACCCGGGGTCTCCAGGCTTGTTTTGTCCAGGTCTATGGGAGTTTGGTCCTGGTGATGATGCCTTCCAGAGGCTCTTCCCTCAGAGTGCCCCCGCCCCAGGTTCAGGCTCTGCTCCCCAGGGCACCTGGACCCAAACACATTCTGTATTGGGAGGAAAAAAGTGAATTGTTTCTTCTGAGCTGACCTCTCTATCACAGAATGAAGACATTTTATTCTTGTTTTTAAGAATTCTTTTGTGGAAACCTCATTTTGTAATCCCATAAACGGCATGCACATGCTGAGAACTGAATCATCCATCAGTCCTTCCTGTGGTTGTGCTAAAACTCTGCCTTCCCAGTGTGATTTTGAGCTGAGTCGCCTGCTTCCCAATCAAAAGCAGCATCCGGGACCATCAGCTTCTTTGTGACCAGTTTGGTTGCATGGTTAGGAGCAAAAAGAAAACTTGATATGCATGGCATATCCAGTGAAATAGCCCCAAAGCAGAGCAGGATGGAGAGCGTTTCCACCGGCCATCCGGAATGTGCTGATGAGTGAGCGGCCAGTTAGTGCCAAGTGGCAGGATTCTCCGGCATCTGAATTTTGTGAGCACAACTGCAGATGCACTGAGTCACCAAACATCTCATTTGTAGGAAAGGCCACTTGTGCCGCTGTCCTCAGTGTTGGGCATGTATGTTCCTGAAAAAATGCCTCTCAAACGTCCCTCTGTTTCAAATAAGCAAAACAGCACATCCACTCTCCTGTTCTTTATGCACATGTCTTAACTGTCTTTTCTTCCTGATTGTGGTAGTTTTCCTTTTGCTGTGTCTGTTGGTAACTTAAAAACATTTTTTTTAAGCGAGAGGAAGGGAGATAGAGAGACAGACTCCCACATGTACCCCGACCAGGATCCACTGGCAAGCCCAGTCTGGGACCGATGCTCGAATTCCCTGACATTGATGCTTAGACCAACACAGCTGTCCTCAGTACCCAGGACCCACACTTGAACCAGTTGAGCCATGGGCTGCATGAGGAGAAGAGAGAGGGAAGAGGGTGAGAAAGGGGAAGAGAAGCAGATGGTTGCTTCTCATGTATGCCCCAAACGGGGATCAAACTCGGGACATCTGCATGCCAGGCCGACGCTCTAACCACTGAACAACTTGCCACAGCCTTAAAAACATTTAAAAACTTATTTATTGCAAATCACACATTTATCTTTGCTGGTGAATGAAAGATTTGAAAAATACTTTTACTTTTGTGAATTTCCCTTTCCCCATGTGGACCTGGAGAAAGAAGACACCTACTAAGAAGTACTCTCAATGGCTTAACTCAGCTGATATTTAAAAATCAGAGCACTATCAGCCATTTCTGCACAGGGCCCCTCACACAAACCTCACTTCAGGGAAAAGCCTGCACTAACTGCCCCCCTGCCCTGTGTCCCTGCCACCTGAGCAGCCCTTGTAAGGGAGCTCCTGGAGTCCTGTTTCAACCAATAGGACTGAGGCTTTCCCCGTCCAATCAGAGGTGCATAGCTATGTCCCTATTAGTATTTTCCCCAGTCAATCAGAGTGGCTCCATTCTGACCAATCAAGACAGTGCTTTTTGGACCAAACTGTGGATTTGGAGTTCATATTTGCATGAGGACAGACCAATCAGGGGCTGGGACAGGGGCATCTGTTGGTGAAAGCCATATCCCTTCTGGCTGGGAGAGGAGAGCACTGCTTTCTTTTCCCACCAAAGATTTAAGACTATGATTCTCTGGCTGGATCTGGAATGTGTAAAATGAAACAATAAAGGCCTCTTGTTGGACCACAGTTGAGAAGAGAAGGCAGAGCAGGGCAGAGCTGTGTAGATGGAGAGGGGCTGGACCCTGGGACTGGCTGCCATGCTGTCCTCACAGCCATGCTGTATCACTGTTTAGCTGTGTGCACTGAATAAAACTTTCATCTTCACAATACCCCAAATCAGGGATTCCCATTGATGTTGAATTGGTGCCAATGACCATCAGTCTTAGCAGTGTTATTCCAAATAGAGTGAACTCCTGGCTCTGCTGGACTGCCTGCATGACTAAAATCTGTGGACAGGGTAGCAGTCATTTGGAGTGTGGGGTAGCCTACCTCTGTACGAGGGCTCTTCCTTCTCTACTCTTTTACTTGAAATGATGAGGCACCACTGGCCAGGCAGTGATTTGCTGGGATGCCGGATGCGTGAGGATCGTGGAAGTCATCTCCTTAGTGTCCTAGAGTACTGAACCTCTGTTGTGTACTATAAGAGTATTGCCATGGGGGAGGCTAGTAATCCTTTTACAAAGAAGAATATGCAAGTTCAAAGTCATTGTTTGGCTATGCATATAACTGTGGCTACTGCACTTGTCATGTGTAATGTGTCTTTTTACACAGGTGTTGGCAAGACTTCATCGCTGCTGGTGGGGCTTCAGTTAGAAATTATGTAGTAGAGGTTCTTGGGATTATGAGATACAGAGAAGGCCCCTTTTGTGCTGCCATAGATGGGGAGTTAAATACACTCAGCGTTCCAAGAAATGGATAGAACCAAAGTGCCCTTTGATAGATGACTGGATAAAGAAGATGTCGTACATATACACAATGGAATACTACTCAGCCATGAGAAATGATTAAAAACTTCTATTTGTGACGACGTGGATGGATCTTGAGAATATCATGCTAAGCAAATGAAATAAGTCAGAAAAAGTTGTGAATCGTATGATTACACTCATGTGGGATATAAAACAAACAAAACAAATGAACAAAAAGGACAAGTAAGCAAAAACTCATAGACAATAGAAGATAGTATGGTGGTTATCAAAGAGAAAAGGGTGGGAGGGTAAGGTCAAGGGGGTCAAATATATGGTGATGGGGAAGATTTGACTGGGTGGTGCGCACATAATGCAATATATACAATATATAGATGATGTATCATAGAATTATACACTTAAAACCTATATATATTTTTTTCTTCTTTTTCCAAGTGAGAGAGGGGAGATAAAAGAGACAAACTCCTGCATGCACCCCGACCAGGATCCACCTGGCACCCCGTCTGGGGACAGTGCTTTGACCATCTGGGGCCATGCTTGCAGCCGAGGTATTTTTAGCTGAGGCTCCATGGAGCCATCCTCAGCCCCTGGGCCGATGTGCTGGAACCAATCAAACCATAGCTGCAGGAGGGAAAGAGAGAGAGAGAAAAAGAAAGAGAGAGAAGGGGGAGGGGTGGAGAAGCAGATGAATGATTCTCCTGTGTGCCCTGACTGGGAATTGAACCTGAGACATCCATATGCTGGGCCAACGCTCTACCACTGACACAACAGGCCAGGGCCTGAAACCTATATAATTTTATTAACCAATGTTACCTCAATATAATTTGCTTTAAAAAATGCAATCCGGGCACTTCTTTGCAAATTTAAAACATTATTCAAATAATTATATATGTAATATCCAATGATTAAAATATGTTGGTTATAGTTAGTCAAGTCTGGGTCACCACCCAGACTTAAGGGGGATTTTAGTTTTCTTTATGTATTTTTTTTTGGGGGGGTGGTGTTGTCTATCTTTTAAGTTTCCACAGTGAGCATGTATTATTTTTTTGAATTCAGATTAAAAATTTTTAAATCTTTTAGAGTTTTAGAATTTCTCATTTTCTTCACAGAAATCAAATACAGATTGAATAACAGGTTTCAGAATTATAGAATTGTAGGATTGGAAAGACTCTTGAAGATCGCCAAGTTTAAAAGCCATGATTCAGGTGAGAGGAGGCAGAACCCACACTTGAACTCTGTCTTTGAGGCTAGCTCCTGTGCCCTTTCATTCACTTTTGACCTGGTTGTTGGTTATGTATTTCAGAGAAAGGTGGGTTATTCTGATTTGGGGTAATTTGGACAGATGCCAAAGCCCTTCATTTCCTTTTCAGTTAGGGCCATACTCAAAGAAAGTGTTTCAGACCTAGTATGTGCTTGGCAAACTAGGGAACAAGTGCCAGCCTCTTGTTTTGGAAATAAAGCCTATTATTTCTGGAACACAGCCATGTCTGTGGCAGCCTTTGGGCTTACACTGCAGAGGGTGTAGCAAAGACCACATGACTTGAGGGCCCAAAAGTGTTAGCTATCTAGACCTTTCAGAACAGTTTGTGGATGTCTGTTAAGACTCATAAGGTGGTGTAATGTTAACCAAAGAAGACCTGTGACAAAGACCATAGATGCAAGAAGAGGGGATCTACTCTTTGGAAGGAAAAACAGGGCCCAGGGCTCGCTTACCTGTGCTGTTTGGGATGATCTCAGTTTAGGCAACGCTGCTCTTGACCAAAGGCAGGAGATGGGGCTAGAGGCTATGGTAGTCCTTGGAAGTAGCTATTAAAACTCAGCTCTTTTGCTCTCTTGCCTTACCTGGAATGTTCTCATTAGGAATGTGGAGTCTGCTATGGTCCAGTTCTTATACCGTTGAAAGCAGATGTGCCAAATGCTGGACTCTGGCATCCACAGTAGAAAGTCATTCGGACTTAATTCAGATGAAATATCCCTGCGTGTCACCACATCTTTTGTGTGTGTGGTGGTCCCAGCTGCCCTTAGAATGGGAGGGCCAGCAGATGGCAGGGCTTACCAACCAGAAGCTGTTGGATGCTGGAGTTCCCCAGCTCTGTTACTGTTTCTAGGAGTAAGTGGACCTTGTGTAGTTATCTATGATGGGGCAGCACAGACAGAGAGACAGTTAAGTTGCTTTGTTTTAGCAAAGAGAGAAAAGGAACAAACATTTGGATGTACTTCCTGGGTACCAGTCAGGGTGCTGGATATTTTGTGTTTCATTTTATTGTTTTCTTCACAGTATCTCGCTACAAGTGGTAGCTAATATCTGCACTTTACAGTTGGGATGCTGGTAGGGCAGATTAGTGCTGAAGTTCAGAATCTGTTAGGTGTTCGGGCCACATGCACTCAGTGTGAGCAGCTTAGCTAGGGCTTGAACCCAGGTCCGGGGGTCTTTCTCCATCATGTGGCACCTGGAGTTCCCTTGCTGTAACAGCAGTGTTCATGACCAGAGGGCAGAAGTCTTGACCTCAGAAATCGGAAGCTCTGATGCCTGTGTGGAAAAAAAGTAAAGAAATTGGAAGATGTAATTTATTTGGAAGATAATTTTTTCCCCAAAATGGGGATTCATAAATTGAGGTGGGTTTTTTAATGGTGTCTTCAGAAGCAAAGTTGGGTACTTTGCCTTATTGTGTAGAATGACTCCCTGGAGGGGTGCTGGGCAGACCCCATGCAAGCACCTTTCAGGACCATTGGCAAGACCTCTTTGAGCATGCTTCAGGTTGTCCAGGCGCCTGGAATGGGCTGTATTTAGAAGGTGGTTGTTTCCTCTTTCCAAAGTAACATACTGTTCAATTATCTTTGGGCTACCAAGAGTGTCCTTCATTAGAGTACGCCACTGAAAACCCACACTTAAAGTATTTTAAGACACTATTAAGAAATGGACTTATGCCTGCTTGTAATTCTGGCCATGGTCAATCCTGTGGAAGCCCTGGGACCTATCCACAGTCCAGACTTGGAATCTCAGTCCTCAGCTCCAGGGTCAGTGCTGAGATCAGCGTGGTGCCATGGGCTGTGGCACGACTGTTGCTCCACCTCACGCTCGCGTTTTATCATTGTCTCCTTTTCTCCTTCCTTTTGGCACTCTAATCTTCTCATAACTTAATGTTGGTGAAATCTCCTGAGGGTTGTCTATTTCATCCTGTATCTGGGAAACAAGGAAGGTTAGCTTACAGAGAAGTCTGTGCTGGTGGAATTAAGCACCTTGGAAGTAGACACAAGTTCCTTGGCACTTGTCTCTTCAATCAGGAAGCATCATGAGTCGGCAGGAGGTTGGTTTGCTCGTTTAGTCAGTGCGTATTTACTGAGAGCACACCAGGGTGAGCTCTCAGCTCCAGTGAGGCTGGTCCCATGACTGTCCTCGGTGAGCAGCATCTGAAATCTCGCTGTGAGACCTGAGCAGGGACTTTGTTTTTAAGGATCTACAGGAGCAGTGGAAGGGCACATTTTGGGTTGCCTTCACTAAAGGATTTTTTTAGATAAAGTGAACATAAAACTAAAGTGAGTAATTTTAAACAGTGGTACCTATTGGCTTTGATAGAAAGACAACCTGAAATGAGGATAATTCATTTTTTACCAACTTTAAGCTGTCATGCCAGTAGATTCATATATATTTTTTAAGTGAGAGGAGGAGAGATAATGAGACAGACTTCTGGATGCACTCTGACCTGGATCTACCCAGCAACCCCTGTCAGGGGCCGGTGCTTGAATCAACCACACTATCCTCAAGCCCAGGGCCAATGCTTGAACCATTTGAGCCACTGTCTACGAGAGGGGAAGAGAGAGAGGAGAAAAGAAGCAGATGATTACTTCCCTGACCAAGGATCGAACTGAGGACATCTACACGCTGGCCTGATGCTTTATGCGGTGACCTAACTGGCCAATCAACCTGGCCAGTGATTCATATTTTAACATGTGTTTTAGTTTGTATTTTAATAATTTATTGTGCTGATTTTTTCTTGGTTTTAATTTGTTGTGTTTACATAGTTACAAGTGTACCCTGAATATATGTCCCTCCCTCCTCCCCTTGTTCTCCTTGGTACCCCTTTTGCCCCCTCAACCCCCACTGCCTTCCCCTCTTTCCTTCATGATTTACTATCCTGCCCTCTATCTCTCTGTGTTATGTTTATATACTTTCACTAATGTCTTTCCATTCTTTGATCCCCTCCTCTCTTTCCCTTTTCCTCTGGACTCTGACCCCTTCTCTGCCTCTCTTCCGTTCCTCAGTTCTCATTGTTCATTGGATTCCTCATATGAATGAAGTCATATGATAGTTTTCTTTCTCTGCTTGGCTTATTTTGCTCAGCATAATAAACTCCAGGTCTATCCATGTTGCCGCAAAGGGTAAGATTTCCTTTTTTTTCATGGCCATGTAGTATTTCATTGTGTATATGTACTACAGTTTTTTTAATCCACTCGTTCACTGACGAACACTTGGGCTGGGTCCAGATCTTGGCTATTGTAAACAATGCTGCAATAAACATGGGAGGGTGAATTTCTTTTTATGAATCGGTGATGATTTATTTTTCTTGGGAGTTTCTTGAAAATCTTATGGTAATGCTTCATTTACTTAGATCACTTACATTGAAGCCAACCAGAGAGCAACCAGAAGAGATTCACGTGGTCCACATGATACTCTATATCCATGATAGACTGTCTTCGCTGGTTCTGTCTCTTTTGCTTTTGGTCAGCATACTGGAAAAATCCACTTCATTGACCTGTATTTCCTAGCTACCTGCTCTTTGGTGGGCAAAGTGCTAAATGTTGAGAATTCAAAGAGCAATCACAAAAAGTCAGCCTAGTGGGGGGAGAAAAGATTGTATAATACTTACTTTGTAATGCTTTAGTTAAGTGGTAATTGTAGAAGTTCATAAAATATAAAAAAGTACAGAGGAGAAAATCAGTTAACTGAAAGCTCATCTCTCTCTCTCTCTCTCTTTTTTAGGTGAAAGGAAGGGAGATAGAGAGACAGACTCTCACAAGTGCCCCAACCAGAATCCACCTGGCAACCTCCATCTAGGGATGATGCTAAAGTGCTGAGCTATTTTTAGTGCCTGAGGCTGATGCACCCCAATGGAGCTATCCTCAGCGCCTGGGACCAACATTCGAATCAGTTGAGCCACTGGCTTCAGGAGTGCAAGAGAGAGAGAAGGGAGAGAGGGAAGGCAGAAGAAGCAGATGGTTGCTTTGCCTGTGTGCCCTGACTGGGAATCAAACCTGGACTGTCCATATGCTGGGCCAAAGCTCTGCACTGAGCCACAGGCCAGGGCTGAAAGATCATTTCAAAAAGAGCTGGTGGAGGTGCTTTGAAAGAAAGATGAGTAGCAATGAAAAAGATACTCCAAGTAGGGAGAACACCACATGCAAAGGCATGCTATTTATATTGTTAGGAAAGCAATAATTGTTCACAGTTCCTGAATCAACAGACATAGGGCATAGAGAGACAAGAAAGGAGGCTGTGATGTAGGCAGAAGTCATTTCAGCTGTGAACCTTGTTTATACTGACCGGGTGTCGCTGAATGGCTATTAACAAAGATGGTGTGTATTTAAGGAAGAAAGATTCCTGTGGCTGCAGAGTGAGGATGGATTTGTCAGGTGAAGCCAGCGAAAGGAGGTCACGTGGGAGATTCTGTGTCTGAGCTGAGACCCGACACACTCTTCTGAGGTCCTGGTGATGGGAGGAGAAGACCAGCTTGCTGTGGGGAAGGGCCCCAGCTTCAGGCTGCTCCCAGCTTTGTCCCCCACTTTGCTGTATGACCTGGGGGCAGGTCCTTTTAAATGTTCTAAAACTCTGAGATCATAAGCTCTGTTTGCTGGGACAGGTCACTCATGTGGTGACCTGTTTGTCAGTGATGGTGAGATTAATCTCAAAGAGAGCTCTTTTCCTTAAAGATACACCCAAAGCTGGGATCAGGATAAAGGGGAACTGTTTTCTTATATGTAAAAACAGGAGGCATGGTAGCCCCTTGTGCAGGATTATTAAGCAGGAAGATCGAATTCCTAATCCGGGGTTGGTGCATGGAAGGAGCCCAGTAAATGGTGATTTTCTTTCATATCTATAAAGGATACTTGTGGTGGAACCAGTGAGTGTAACCAGCCTGGCCTCACCCTGGCATTAATTAATTGGACATGAAGTAGTAGAGTCAGTGATCTAGAGGAAGAACAAGGATCACAAGGTGTGTGGAGTGGGTGTGGGGGAGGTGAGGGGACTAGATATCTAGACCATGCTGAAATCCTGCTCTTGTATGGGAATCTAAAAATTCTACGAATAACCTAGGTTAGGAATACTCTGAGGAAAATGATAGGAACCTTCTCCCCCTTGATCCTCTAGTACAGTGGTTCTTAACCTTTTTTGAGGTACCGAACCCACCAGTTTCATATGCGCATTCACCGAACCCTTCTTTAGTGATAAATAAAATATGATTTTTTTTCCAAATTCAAGACATAGGTATATGGTTTTTTACTGGTGAAATGAGCCGCGCATGAACATCACCTTGCTCAAAGAACAAAACCAACGAAGTGCATGAACTCACAACAAATTACGGTATTACTTTATTCTGGCCTCTGCAGCAGAGGCTTCTCTGAACCCCTGAGACCGACTCATCAAACCCCTAGGGTTCGATAGAACCCAGATTAAGAACCACTGCTCTGGATGGAAGATTGCGATGGAGTAGGCGGACGTACCAACTTCCAACTCCAAGAACCAAAGTGGATTATAACTCAGTTTTAAGAACCACCATCTGGATAAACCAACTTTGAACGAAACTAAGTGGACTCTTCAACCAAGGAACACAGAAGAAGCCACATTGAGACTGGTAGGAATAGCGAAAACGCGAAGAGGGCTGCCCAGCTCCCCGGAGCAAACGGCAGCCCGGAGAGACCCGCGTGGCGGGAGGAGAGTTTGGCGGAGAGGGAGGGACCTGGGTCCCAGGAACCAAGCCCCAGACTGCAGTCCCAGAGCCTAGAAGAGGCATATGGACAGTATTGAGCTGTGAAGCAAGTGAGGATACTGTTTGTGAAAAAGAGAGAGTTTTCTCAGACCCAAGAATCTTTTCAAAGGGACAGCGCAGAAACCCTCTCTCACAACCACACACCCGGGGCTCCGGAGAACGGGGACACAGGAGAGGAACAGAGCAGCGGGAACAGAGAGTGGACTGAAGGCATGAGGACACTCTGAGGGACAGCCACCCTGACCCCTGGGCTAAGTCACTTCCCTAATCAAAAACGAATATTTCCCCTGGAACTAGCAATACCAGCAAAGGGAGACAGGACACTAGCCAAACAAGCTCTCCCGCGGCAATTAGAGCAGAGCTGCTTAGAGGGAGGGAGCTCCCAAGCCTACAGTGTGGAGACTTAAGACACTGCCATCTCTCTGAGGGTTGCTGAAGGGATGTTGGCGGCAGGACGCTGAAAAGCGGTCCTGTCGGTGTGGGCAGAGGCACAACCGATGTGAGCTCGGTCTAGCCCAGCAGGGGCGGAGGGGACGCTCGAAAGCGGTCCTTTAGCTGCGGGCCCGCCTGTGACCCCACTTGTGGGGAAAAATACGGGCAGAGATCGGCTCTGCGACCCTGTGCAAGCCGGCCCTGACCGCGTGTACGGGGCTAGGACCAGGGATGGGCGTGGGGCTCGCGGCTGAGCTCACGCTGCCAACCCCGCCTGGACGGAGAACCCCGGTTTGCCATTCTTTGTGCACAAGCGGGCTCCTAACGCGGGGACGGGTTAGACCTCGAGAGGAGCGGTCTACGTGCGTGTGAGCTGGCTTTTGCGGCTGAGCTCACGCTACTAGCCCCGCGAGCCCAGAGAAACCCTGGTGGTCTGCCATCCTATGTGCACACGAGCTGGTTTTCGCGGCTAAGCTCACGCTACTAGCCTTGCCTGGCCAGAGAAATCCCCGCGGTTTGCCATCCTACGTGCGTGAGCTGGCCCTGAACGTGGGGGCGTGGTAGAGTCCGGATCGATCGGAAGCTAGCAGCTGAGCTCACGCCAGCAAACACGCCCGGCCCAATAAACCGTGGTTTACGACCCTGAGCAGGAGGGCCCTGACCTTGAGGGTGGGGCTAAATTCTGGACGGGCAAAGGCTCACAGGTGAGAGCATGTCAAAAGCCCAGCCCAACCCACAAAACTGTGACAAGCAGGCTCTGACTGCGGGGGCTGGGCGTAAGCCTTCTGGAAACGGGCTGGGTCCGCAGCTGAGCAAAGGTGCTCACCTCTGCCCTTGGTGCTAAGGCTTGTGGCTTGAGTGACAGCCCCTCCCGCGGAGGAGAGGCGGAAATCACAGCAACAGCCGCAGTAGGCTGTCGCTGGCAACGCCCATACCCAACCACCCTAGGCAGCAGCAGAGGGGGTGGCAGGCCTGCAGACAGACCATACCTAGAGAACACAAAGGGAACACCTACTGGACTCCAGTGGCCACAACTTGCCTATACACAGATAAAATGGGCAGGCAGAGGAATGCAAACCAAATGAATCAAGAGAAATCCCCAGACAAGGACCTGAATGAACCAGATATAACCAAACTACCAGAAGCAGAATTTAGAATAATGATAGTTAGGATGTTCAAAGAAATTAGAGCAACAATGGATAGTCACTATGAACACCTAAATAAAGAGATAACAAGTATAAAAATCGGAATTGAAATAATAAAAAAGAATCAGACAGAAATGACAAATACAGTATCAGAACTGAAGACCACAATGGAAGGAATTAAAAGCAGGATGAATCACGCTGAGGATCGGATCAGCGAGTTAGAGGACACAATAAACAAAGTTACAAAAGCAGAGAAGAAAAAGGAAAAGAGGAAAACAAATGTGAGGAAACTCTAAGGGAGCTCTGTGACAACATGAAGAGAAACAACATTCGCATCATAGGGGTGTCTGAAGAAGAGGAAAGAGGACAGGAAATGGAAACTTTGTTCAATCAAATCATAGCAGAAAACTTCCCTAAATTAAGGCTGGGAAACATTCCATACGTTCAAGAAGCACACAGAACTCCATTAAAGAGAAACCAAAAAAAATCTACACCAAGACACATCATAGTTAAAATACCAAAGCTAATGGATAAAGAAAAAATCTTAAAAGCTGCTAGAGAAAAAAGGCTATCACCTACAAAGGAGCCCCCATAAGGATGACATCGGACTTCTCAACAGAAACACTTGAGGCCAGAAGAGAATGGCAAGATATAATCAAAGTAATGCAGAACAAGAACCTACAACCAAGACTACTTTATCCAGCAAGGCTAACGTTTAAAATTGAAGGAGAAATAAAGAGCTCTCCAGACAAAGAAAGCCTGAAGGAATTCATAAAAACCAAACCAGTTTTGCAAGAGATACTAAGGGGCCTGTTGTGAACAGTTCAAAGGGAGGAAAGAATATAATAAAAGAAGAATACAGCTTTAAAGAATAAAATGGCAATAAACAACTACATATCAATAATAACCTTAAATGTAAATGGATTAAATGATCCAATCAAAAGACATAAGGTAGCTGCATGGATAAAGAAACAGGACCCATACATATGCTGTCTACAAGAGACACACCTTAAAACAAAAGATGCACATAGACTGAAGGTAAAAGGATGGAAAAAAATATTTCATGCAAATGGAAATGAAAAAAAAGCCGGGGTAGCAATACTTATAGCTGACAAAATGGACTTTAAAACAAAGGCTGTAGTAAGAGATAAAGAAGGACACTACATAATGATAAAGGGAACAATTCAACAGGAAGATATAACTATTATAAATATCTATGCACCAAATATAGGAGTCCCGACATACATAAAGCAGACTTTGATGGATATAAAGGGTGAGATTAACAGCAATACTATCATAGTAGGGGATTTCAATACCCCACTAACAACACTGGATAGATCCTCAAGAAATAAAATTAATAAAGAAACAGCAGACTTAAAGGATATACTAGATCAACTTGATTTAATAGATACCTTCAGAACTTTTCACCCTAAAGCAGTAGAATATACATTTTTCTCAAATGCTCATGGTACGTTTTCTAGGATAGACCACATGTTAGACACAAAAATGGTCTCAGTAAATTTAAGAGGATTGAAATCATATCAAGCATTTTCTCTGATCACAATGCCATGAAACTAGAAATTAACAACAAAAGAAAAACTGAAAAATACTCAAACACTTGGAAACTAAATAGCATGATATTAAATAATGAATGGATTAACAATGAGATCAAAGAAGAAATAAAAAAGTTTCTAGAAACAAATGATAATGAGCATACATCAACTCAAAATTTATGGGACACAGCAAAAGCAGTTCTGAGAGGGAAGTTTATTGCACTACAGGCATATCATAAGACGCTAGAAAAAGCTCAAATAAGCAACCTGACCCTGCATTTAAAAGAACTAGAAAAACAACAACAAATAAAACCCAAGACAAATAGAAGGAAGGAAATAATAAAGATCAGAGCAGAAATAAATGACATAGAGGCTAAGGAAACAATACAGAGGATCAATGAAACCAGAAGCTGGTTCTTTGAAAAGGTAAACAGGATTGATTAACCTTTAACTAGAAAAAAAGAGAGAGGTCTCAAATAAATAAAATTAAAAAGGACAGTGGAGAAATAACAACTGATACAACAGAAATACAAAGCATTGTAAGAAAATACTATGAAGAACTCTATGCCAAAAAATTAGACAATCTAGATGAAATGGACAAATTTCTTGAATCATATAACCTTCCAAAAATCAATCTGGAAGAATCAGAACACCTAAACAGACCAATTACCACAAAAGAGATTGAAACAGTTATCAAAAAACTCCCAAAAAAGAAAAGTCCTGGGCCTGATGGTTTCACAAGTGAATTCTATCAAAAATTCAAAGAAGAACTAACTCCTATCCTCCTCAAGCTATTTCAAAAAATTCAAGAGGAAGGAAGACTTCCAAACTCCTTTTATGAGGCGAGCATAATTCTGATCCCAAAACCGGGCAAAGACAAAACAAAGAAAGAAAATTATAGACCTATATCCCTGATGAATTTAGACGCGAAAATTTTCAACAAAATATTAGCCAACCAGATCCAGCAATATATGAAAAAAATCATACACCATGACCAAGTGGGATTTATTCTGGAGAGGCAAGGCTGGTTCAATATTCGCAAATCAATCAATGTGATTCATCACATAAACAAAAGGAAGGACAAAAATCACATGATAATTTCAATAGATGCAGAAAAGGCATTTGATAAAATCCAGCACCCATTCATACTCAATACTCTCAGTAAAGTGGGAATACAAGGAACATTCCTTAAGATGATAAAGGCCATCTACGACAAACCCACAGCAAACATCATACTGAATGGACAAAAGTTAAAAGCAATCCCCTTAAGATCAGGAACTAGGCAGGTTTGCCCACTTTTACCACTCTTATTCAACATAATTCTGGAAGTCCTAGCTATAGCAGTCAGACAAGAAGAAGAAATAAAAGGCATCCAAATTGGAAAAGAAGAAGTAAAAATGTCACTATTTGCAGATGATATGATATTGTATATAGAAAACCCTAAAGTCTCAGTCAAAAAACTACTGGACCTTATAAATGAATTCAGCAAGGTGGCAGGATATAAAATTTATACTCAGAAATCAGAAGCATTTTTGTATACAAACAATGAACTGTCAGCAAAAGAAATTAAGGAAACAATCCCCTTCACTATTGCAGCCAACAAAATAAAATACCTAGGAGTAAATTTAACCAAGGAGGTTAAGGACTTGTACTCAGAAAATTATAAAACATTGATAAAAGAAATCAAGGAAGATACAAACAAGTGGAAGCATATACCGTGCTCATAGCTAGGAAGAATAAACATCATTAAAATGTCTATACTACCCAAAGTAATTTATAAATTCAATGTAATACCAATTAAAATACTAATGACATACTTCAAAGATATAGAAAACATATTCCAAAAATTTATATGGAACCAAAAAAGAACACGAATAGCCTCAGCAATCCTAAAAAGAAAAAATAAAGCAGGAGGTATCACTCTTCCGGACATCAAGGTCTACTACAAGGCCATTATACTCAAGACAGCTTGGTACTGGCATAAGAACAGACACATTGATCAATGGAACAGAACAGAGAACCCAGAAATAAACCCACAGCTTTATGGATAGCTGATATTTGACAAAGGAGGAAAGAACATACAATGGAGTAAAGACAGCCTCTTTTAACAAATGGTGTTGGGAAAATTGGACATCTACCTGCAAAAAAATGAAACTAGACCATCAACTTACACCATTTACTAAAACAAATTCAAAATGGATAAAAGACTTAAACATAAGCCGTGAAACTATAAGCATCTTAGAAGAAAACATAGGCAGCAAGCTTTCCGACATCTGTAGCAGCAATATATTTGCCGATTTATCTCCACAGGCAAATGAAATAAAAGGCAAGATAAACAAATGGGACTATATCAAACTAAAAAGTTTTTGCACAGCTAAAGACAATAAGAACAGAATAAAAAGACAAACCACACAATGGGAGAACATATTTGACAACACATCTGATAAGGGGTTAATAACCAAAATTTATAAAGAACTTATAAAACTCAACACCAGGAAGACAAACAATCCAATCAAAAAATGGGATAACGAAATGAATAGAAATTTCTCCAGAGAGGACATACAGATGGCCAATAGGCATATGAAAAAATGCTCAACATCACTAATCATTAGAGAAATGCAAATTAAAACCACAATGAGATATCACCTCACACCAGTCAGAATGGCGCTCATCAGCAAAACAACACAGAACAAGTGCTGGCGAGGATGTGGAGAAAAGGGAACCCTTCTGCACTGCTGGTGGGAATGCAGACTGGTGCAGCCACTGTGGAAAACAGTTTGGAGATTCCTCAAAAAATTAAAAGTCGAACTGCCTTTTGACCTGGCTACCCCACTTTTAGGAATATACCCTAAGAACACCATAACACTGTTCGAAAAGAAGAAATGCACCCCCATGTTCGTGGCAGCATTGGTCACAATAGCGAAGATCTGGAAACAGCCCAAGTGTCCGTCAGAAGACGAGTGGATTAAAAAGCAATGGTACATATATACTATGGAATACTACTCAGCCATAAGAAATGATGACATCGGATCATTTACAACAAAATGGATGTACCTTGATAACATTATACGGATTGAAATAAGTAAATCAGAAAAAAAAAACTGAGAACAGCATGATTTCATACATGGGGGGGACATAAAAGTGAGACTATGAGACATGGACAAGAGTGTGGTGGTTACGGGGTGGGGGGAGTGAGGGGAGGGTGGGATAGGGAGAAGGGTAGGGGCACAGGGAAAACCAGGTAGAAGGTGACAGAGGATAATTTGACTTTGGGTGATGGGTATGCAACACAATTGAATGATAAGATAATCTGGAGATGTTTTCATTGTACATATGTACCCTGATTTATTGGTGTCACCACAGTAAAGTTAATTAAAAAAAAAAAAGAACCACTGCTCTAGTAGGTTTTAGATATAAGGAATAACAAAGTCTTTTAGGCAGGTTAAGTTTTCTCGTTTATTTTGGCGGGTTGCCTGATGACTTGTTGGTCAAGAACAGCTAAGCCTGTTTGTTTAATACACTCTCCTCCCTGGAGGTGGTATTTCATTACAAAATTAGAAATTTCTAGGGAGCAGCAGAAGTCTCATTTGATTTGTCTTTCTATTTCCAAAAGCATCTGAAGCACCATATTCCACCAACAAGACGCTCCCACGTATAAGATGCACCTTAATTTTAGGGCCCGAAATTTGGAAAAAAAAAGTTATTATATAAAGTTATTGAACTTAAGTTTTATTCATCATAGAATTCATACAACTCCTCATCACTGTCAAAACTCCCATCCATTAGTTTGTCCTCATCTGTGTCTGATGTTGAATGTCTTCAACAAAGAGCCTAAAAACAAGTGTGAAAAAGTGGGAAATGCAAGTGGAAACATCTACAACCACTGTATAAGATGCACCCAGTTTTTAGACCTCAAATTTTTCAAATAAGGGTGCATATCATACATGGGAAATATGGTAACTAAAAAGGCAGAAGCTCCTGTGACCTAAATCTTTTCTCCTGATCATTCAAGTATGTTTCTGTGTTAAGATATAAGCCAAATACACAGTACATCCAAAAACCAAACACACCTGCCTGTTACAGCAGAAGTTCAGTGCTTCTGTGGGCAGCAACAACGCAGGAGGCACCACTCTGCCTCCTTAATTTTTTGGGCCCCAAAATTAAGCAAAATACCTTCATATCTATTTCTGACTTTGCAAAATCATCTTCTATAACCTCTTTAAGAATGTAAAGGTCACATTTTTATCTTCCTTGTAGCTTTACTTTTCAGAGCTTATGAAAGAACGTTTTCTATTCCAATTTGAAGGGTCCAAATGAATATATGGCGTTCTGGGCCTGAGCACATACTAAGCATGCTGGAGGGATATGGGGGTGTCACCTTTCATTCACGTCTGTTCCTTTTTAAAAAAATGGATTTTAGAGAGAGAAATAGGAACATAGATCTGTTCCTGTGTGTGCCATGACTGGGGATTGAAATGCCAACCCCTATACTTCTAGATGATGCTCTCACCAACCAACCGAGCTTTTCTGGCTAGGGCACGCCTCTGTTCTGAAGCAGTGCTCTGTGTCTCAGTGTGGGTCCTGGGTCATCTCCTGTAGTGGGAGCGCTAGAGGTACTACTGTATTATACACATTTAGATACTATGTATTCTCTCACTGTATTGCTATCAGTAATTGTAATTATGTCTACCTTATGACCCAAGATCTTTGAACTCAAATATGTTATTTATTTTTTTAGATTCAAGAGGCTTTGGTGAGAGAGTGAGGCAGAGCTGAGGGCATGCCTGTTGGCTTAGCTTACCATGTTCTCCTTCCTTTCCCTCCTTGGATTTCACTTTGGTGAATTTCTTGTGCTATCCACTTAGATATAATTAACATTTTTAATTGGTGTATTGTGTAGTTCCGGAAGTGGCATATTGGATTTCATGGGTATTGCAGGCAGCACAGAGTATTTAATGAGCAAAATAATTGTGTTACAATAAAATAACTATGTGCACATTAAATGGTGACTTCATGGAAGCCTCCTCAGGAGGTGTGTATGGTTCATCTTTCTCAACATAATATATTGAAATTGGCTGTGTGTGTATGGAGATTATGAGGAAATGTACTTATTCTTTTAGATTATAATAAGATTATGTGTGTATGTGTTTAACCAGAGTGAGATTCATGTCTTTTGAGGACCTCAGGAGTCTGTAGGCATCGGGTGGCTGACTGGAAGCGGGCTGGATGCCCAGTCTCTCCGCAGGGAGACACATAGCTCACAGCTCTAGAAATGGACACGGGTGGAATTAGGTCCCACTTTCTGCCCATTCGGCAGCCCTTTTCATACTCTAGAGCATTTCATTTTAGGACTGCTGAGACCAAGACTAAAGTCTTCTTGTAGTAGCTAAAGAAGTAGAATCCTAAAGTCATGGTCCCTGAGCTGGAGGTGCACCAGGAACTCCCCCTGCCAGCCCAGGCCCCTCTTGGTTGAACCATGCTGTCTCCTACCCTTTGAAGTGTTACTTGTAGGGGTACCAAAAATCATGGAAAAAAGAACTGAAGTCATTCAACCAGCCAGACGCTGGATCGTTCTGCTCCAATGATATATGTATTTTTTAACTGTGAGCTTTTTTTTTTTTTTAGATTTTATTTATTCATTTTTAGAGAGAGAGAATAGAGAGAAAGAGAGAGAGAGCAGGAAGCATCAATTCCCGTATGTGCCTTGACCAAGTAAGCCCAGGTTTTTGAACTGGTGACCTCAGCATTCCAGGTCGATGTTTGATCCACTGCACCACCACAGGTCAGGCGCCAATGGTACTGTTTAAAGACTCTTGCTTGCAAGAACCAGACTCACTCACATCCCTCAGGTAGTGGGAACTTATTGTAAGGTTTCCCTGCGTGGAGCCCAGGCATCACTGGACACGGGACCACAAGAGAACTTGGCTGAGGGGGCAGCTGGGTTGTGGGGTTCTCTGTTTTGCTGGGCTGTACACCCCATTGGTCAGCTTCCCGCTACACCTGCCCTACTACTGACCACACCCGGTCTCTGTTCTGTTCCCTCTGCTTCCTGCTCACAGTCCTTGCCTCTCTCTGCCTCCTGTTCATGTCGCCTTGCCCAACGGGGCAGATAGTATTGGTGACTGTTCTTATCCTGCTTCCTGATTCCAGTTCATAAAAAGCACCATCACAACGGCCCCAGAATCATTTCACAGCAGGTGTACAGGAGGCCATTAGCCATCCAATAATTGGCTCCACTGGGGTCAGGTGACTTTTCCCTGTCCTTTCAGCTGATAGGGCGATCATGTAGGCCTCAGGCTGAGTGTGTGGCAGGCTCTCAGGGAAGGGACTGCGAGGCACGTGCTGGGAGCTCTTATGTGGGCTGTTGTTACTGGAGTCCCCGGGCATGCAGTAGGGTTATGCTGAAGCTGGCTTCTCAGGTTGACAGAGGGCTGATCCAACTTGTCTCACTGTTTGTCCCCTCTTGACAGAGCACCATTTGATGTGATGACCTGCTGTTCTCATACCGTGCTCAGTGGGCCCTCCATGAGCACAGGCAGGGGGAGGAAGGGAGAGGAAGAACGGGCAAGCTGCAGCAGCTCCTCTGCTTCCAGTGACAGAATGTTTTAAAGTAAACTTGTTCTTTTGCAATAAATGTAGATTTATGGAAAAGTTGGCAACACAGTACAGAGAATTCTGTCTGTATACACATCACCCAGCCTTCCCCCCCCCCCATGTTTAACAGTTTATGTTACCAGGTACACTTGTAGAATTAAGAAATTAACATGGCTACATCACTAGTAACTAAGTTATAGTAATCCCCCCACTCCCGCCCTTACCTAACCCTTACCCATGGTTTTACTTTTTTATGGTTTCACTTACCTACAGTCAGTCCTGGTCCAAAAAGATTGGATGGAGAATTCCAGAAGTAAACGATTTGTAAGTTTTAAACTGAACTCTGTTTTGTGTGGTGTGATGAAATCTTGTGCCCTCTGGCTCCATCCTGTCTGGGATGCGAATCATCCGTTATCCTGTGTGTCCACACTGTAAACACTCCCTGCCCAGCTAGTGTCTTAGTCAGTGAGGAGCTGTCTCAGTGACCAGAGTGACGGCTAAGGACTGTCGTGTTCAGGTATGCCTTGTTTTACCTGATAACAGCTCCAGAGCCATTCACATAACTTTTTTATTGTTATGATTGTTGTAGGTTTTTTTAAAATTATTAATGCTAGTAATCTCTTTGTCCACCTTATTTATAAACGACACTCTCTCATAAGTGTGTATGTAAGGATACGTGCATATGGGATTTGGCACTGGCCCTGTTCTGGGCCGTTGTGCAGACTTCATACAGGTTTCACCACCTTTTCTGCTCCCATGTTTCTTTCTGTCCCAGGATCCAGCCCAGAACACCGCTCACGTTCTGTTATCTAACATTTTGTTGGAACAGAAGATTCCACTGCTCTACTCCACACGTGTGAACATGTACCGCCTGCACCAGCAAAGGAAACCTGGAGTCCTCTAACCCCTTCTGTCCTCTCTCAGCCCGGTGACACCTCATACTCTTACTAGATTTCCCTTTATTTCAGGCTGCTTTTGTTACCTTTCTCAGTGATAGCCATTGCTGAGCACATCAAATCCAGATCCTTCACTCTGCCACCCAGACCTCCCTTTGATCCACACTCTCCCACTCCTCTTTCTTCTCCACCCGGGGAAGGGGTGGGTCCTGGGATGCCCCTTCCCAGCAATCAGTTGTTGCTGTCTGTTTCTTTGTATCTCTGACTTGTCCTCCGTGACACTTCCTGAGGACCATTTCTCCATGACCCCCTTTTTTTATATCCTATAGGTACAATTATTAAGTTTATTTTGTTATAGTGCTTATATATTCTCTGGTTTTCCTTTTAGATCTTTTCTCTATTTAATTTCTTTTTAGTTTAAGTGAGAGGAGGGGAGGTAGAGAGACAGACTCCCGCATGCGCCCCAACTGGGATCCACCTGGCAACCCCTGTCTGGGGCTATGCTCAAAACTGAGCTATTAGCACCTGAGGTGGAGGCACCATGGAGCCATGGTTGTGGGAGAAGAAAGGGGGATGGTGAAGCAGATGGTTGCTTCTCCTCTGTGCCCTGACCAGGAATTGAACCGAGGACTTCCACATACTGGGCTGATGCTCTACCATTGAGCCAACTGGCCAGGGCTTAAAACCAATTTTAATATATGTTATTTGATCCAATATATTGAGAATGATATTACAGCATAGAATCAGCATAAAAATTATTGAGATATTTTGCATTTAAAAAAATTAAGTCTTCAAAATTCATTGTGCATTCTACTGTTACTTCACATCCTGTCTGTGACAGGTGCATTTCCTGTGTGCCTGAGGTGGCCCCTATCTACTGCACTGGACAGTGTGGCTCTTGATCATGCTGATGGCTTTTTAGTTTGAGAAAGACCTGACTTTGAATATCTGTATTTCATCACTTATTTCCTTTGTCACTTTGAACAAGTTATGCCCTACAGAGCCACCATGAGGCTTCAATGACCAGGAGCCACAGAGAAGCACACCTCTCACAGCATCTGACCCTCAGCAGTAGGTGGTCAGTCTGTGTTGGTTCTCTTCTCAGCTTTTCAAGATGGGTGTGGAACGTGGGGTGGAAGAAAGACGGGGAAAGAAGCAGCAGGAAAACCTGGACAGCTCTCCTTTTGGCAGGCAGAGCTGAGCACAGGTGCAGGGACTGGTAGACCAGAGAAAGGGGGGTTGCCAAAAAGGGTGAGCAGGTGGAGACCTGCTGGGCATTTCAGGTCAGTACTGCATGGTTCCTGGAAAAGCTGGGGGCTTCTGTCTTTCCTCTGCTGACCTGGAACCTTAGGCATAGAAGCCTGGTCAGAGGACAGCTATCAGGGGTGATGACATAACTCAGAATTATGCCCGGGAAGGATGGTTTGAAGGATGGATTATATTTCCTTTGAGTGGGAGAGAAAGAGAAGGAACACAAGAGAACGAGAACTAGAAACCATGGTCTTTATCTTCAAACATACCAGATTAGTCTGTCCTTAAGAGGCAGACTCATGGAAGCTACAGGCAGGAAAAGTCCAGTTCAACAGGAGCGGACTTTTAAACAGACATGTTCTGAGTGGGGAATGGGTTGCCTTGTGAGATAGTGAGCACTTGATTTGAAGAGGAACTCTCACTCTGCCACCTGGTAGGACTACTGTGAAGAGTATCAAATCAGACTGCATGTATAAAACACTGCGACCTCCCATCACTATAAATGTGAGGTCTAACGGTAAATTCAGTGCCCACTTAACCCAAGTTCCGTGGAGGCCTAAGTTCTTACTTGTGCCAAACTGGGCATGCATGAGTTTCTCTTATTGGAGCTTGTTTTAGGCATTTTTCTGGACGGATGCCGTGTTCCCTGCAGGCAGTCTCTGACTAGGGCCAGATAGTGCAGTCTTTGCCGTCGTATTTTTTCTGAGCACTATTTTTGTTTTTTTCAGCACTCGTTTGACCTGGACTTCTGTTAAGGCACTTTTTAAAGTAGTCTTCAGACCTCCTGTGAACTATTGGCTTTTTAAAATTAGCCTTCCACTTAAAATTCCTGCTTCTTATCATCACTTTATTCTGAAATAGAGTACTTCCACATATTTGGAAGGTTTCTCTAAGTTCCCATATAGCTCTGGGTGCTCAGTGCCTTGTTTCCATCCGGCTGTCCCCCAGTGAACAGGTCAGGTGATGTGTTCGTCTTGTGGGGACTCCTCCCCTCTGTAGGTTTGCATGTGTTTTGGTGCCAGGAATGCAGGTTATATTAAATATGTATATGAGACATCACCAGGCTGTTTTGTCCAGAGCGTCCTTTATGGGATGTGGGGCAGAGGCCGAGAAGTTGGGGGCTCCCTCAGGCTCACTCCAGGTCACACAGCTGGTCAGTTGAGGATGAGTTGGCCATCTGGAAGCCTGCTCATCCTAGAGGCTGTATCAGGTTGTGATATAATGGGAATGGAAGCAAGAAAGGCTATTCTGTAGGCCAAAGTTGGGCCACTGGGTTGATCAGTCCCTGAGGCCATCACTGGGCCACCTCAGAGAGAGTGATGGTAGAAACTGTCCCTTGGCTGTGGACACTCTCCCACACTTCCAGCACCCTGTGCCTGCCTGGCTTGCCTGGGCTGGCTCACAACTTGGTCATTCTCACCCTGTGGCCCGTGTCCTTTCCTGGCATTCACTGACGTTTACTCCTGTGATGTGCAGCCTCTGGCCTGGTCATTGGTCCCTTCAGCTCTGCTGCTGCTCTGAGGCAGCCCAGCTGGGGACAGAGCAGCAGATAGTCCTCTCTGGTCTGTTTGGGGTATTTAGAACCAGCTGCTTAGAACATGTGCTGGGAAGGTCACTGCTTTGTCTGCCTGTGAGTGGGGCCTCAAGTAATGGGACTAGATTGGGACAGCACTTAGAGCAAGGGTCCCCAAACTTTTTACTCAGGGGGCCAGTTCACTGTCCCTCAGACCGTTGGAGGGCCGGACTATAAAAAAAAACTATGATCAAATCCCTATGCACACTGCACATATCTTACTTTAAAGTAAAAAACAAAACAGGAACAAATACAATATTTAAAATAAAGAACAAGTAAATTTAAATCAAACTGACCAGTATTTCAATGGGAACTATGGGTGCGGATGCATTCTGTGCTCCTCTCACTGACCCCCAGTGAAAGAGGTGCCCCTTCTGGAAGTGCGGCGGGGTAGATAAATGGCCTCAGGGGGCCGCATGCGGCCCACGGGTCATAGTTTGGGGACCCCTGACTTAAGAGGATCCAGCCTCAGAGGTCCAGGAGCATTGCTGTTTTGTAATGGAAGACTGCACTCTGAACCAGGCAGCTTAGGTCTGGGTGCAGAGACTGCTGCAGATACTAGTGTGAACCTTGTGCTGGTGTGAGTGAGCGTTTGCTCCAGTGGGAGGAGAAGGAACCTTCCAGGCCCACCTGTGTCCAACTAAGACCAGATCTGAGCTCAGGAGGGCTAAGCATGCTGTTCCTGGCAGTCTGACCAGTGACTTTTGGGGGCACGACAGGGAGTTGTTCTTGCACAGAGGCCAGGGTGAGCTCAAACAGGTGCCCTCTGAAATCCTGGGCAAAGGTGTGCAGCCTGCTGTTCCTTGCTCCCACTTAAACACCTGATGTTTAGCCTGGTCCCACCTGACTACGTGGTCCCAAAGGCCTTCGCCACAGCCTCTTTCTCCTTGTTGGCATGAGTACATGTTGGGAAAACAGCTGTGCTAGGCTTTGTTGCTTGCACTTTTTGTGATCAGTGCATGAGCACATGGCAAGGCTACTGGGTGCTTGCCTTCGGCATGGATTTTGCGGATTGCTTGTCTGCCGCCCCAAGGAGAGGTTTTCCTTTGCCCGTTTGTTCGCTCGCCTTTGTGAGAATCCAATAAATGGGAATGGCCCAGTGCTTTTCAACTCTACAGTTCCTCTACCATCTATCTGCCCAAGTCCAAGGTGAACCTGTCTGGCCTCAGCCACCAGTGTTATATTATTCCTTTCTATTTTTTGTAGAAACCAACTATAGGTTTGTGTATTTTTTGTTTACATAAAAGAAAAATGTAGGCGTGTGTTTCTCTTAGCTCCCTGTGATACCAGCATTATCACGTTCTTTTGGGAAGTGTCTAAAGAGCAGGCAGAAGTGAAATTGCTCTCTAGACCTTTCCTGTGACTCTTTGGATGTTTTATGAACTGGAAGTATGTGGATGGAGGTCTTTCCTCCCTGGGGACACCGCTCGGTATTGTATATCATTATAGGGACTTGGGCAGGTTTTTTATTTTTTAAGTGAGAGGAGGGAAGATAGACAGGCTCCCGCATTCACCCTGACCAGGATCCACCCAGCAACCCTGTCTGGGGCCAATGCTCTGCCCATCTAGAGCTGATGCTCACAACTGAGCTATTTTTAGCACCTGACATAGAGGCTCCATGGAGCCATCCTCAGTGCCCAGGGTCAATGCCCTTGAACCAATCAAGCCATGGCTGTGGGAGGAGAAGAGAGAGAGAGAAGGGGGATACAGAGGGAGGGAGATGGTCATTTCTCCTGTGTTCCCTGACCTGGAATCGAACCTGGAACTTCCACATGCCAGGTTGACACTCTACCACTGAGCTAGCTGACTAGGGTCTCTGTAGGGTTTTTTAACTGTGGTTACCAAGTAGAGGATTTGTGAAAAGGGACCAAGAGTTACATAACTTCTGCATGTGCTGTCCCTGTAGCAGTTATCAAAGTTAATTGAAATAATTTGTAACATCTTTCCTGCCCCAGTTTTGGACCATGAGCTTGTGTTTGGGTAAGTCTGTTTCGTGACTGAAATCCACCTTGGCACACCAGCCTTGGCTGGCTCTGCCTTTGCGGCAGATGGGAATGGTCAAGAGTCCTTGGGTGCCTGAGGCAGGACCTATCCTGTATCATTTTGAGAAAGGGGGCTATATGCACTGTGAGGAGGGTGGTGTGGGCACAGAGGTGAAGAACCTCTGCGGGGCGATGGAAGACGGCATGCCATATGGTGTATTGTGGCATCATTGAATAACAGAGAGGTCTTCAGTGGTTCACTCTCATGAACTACATTATTATTTCTGGTGTATGGTAATCATTTAAAGTAAGCTGTGCACCTGATTAAGTAAAGAATCATCTCTAATTTATGCCATTTTAAATGTATCTTCTGTGTTATCTTTGCCTCTGGGAAAGAGGAAGCAGGTTGCTATGGAGATAGCATAAGAAAAAGTGTCAGGCAAGAATGCTTAGTCGTTTTGATTTTGAGAATGTTTTTGATGTAGGTAATTATTTGTGTAATAACATTATGTAGCAGAGCCGTCTGTCTTTGCCAAGGTGTGCATCCGTGGAATCTTACAGTAAACACTTTCTATAAGGAACAATACTGTGTGTGGTTAAGATATGGAAACTGTGAACAGTAAGGACACAATGGAGCATTGAAGTTGCTTCCTGGGGGGCAGTTGCTGTTAGGCTACAACATGTCACATATAGAAGTTGAAAAGCTATGTGTACTTAGATATTAAAAATGTATATGGTAAGACTTACCTGGACCAAGTTGAGTATATTATAAGTCGCTGAACTCAGTTTCCCTCTGGTTAATGATCTGTTTAAACAGCACCATTTCCTTCCCATCTTTCTTTTGGTTTTGTTTTTAATCAAACGACTTCTCATTGCTTGGGAAACCAGTTTAATAAGCTGACATATGGCTGTTTTTCTCTATGGTAATTTTCCGAGACATTTTCGGTTTAGTTTTGCTCTAATTTGGGATTCCTTCTTTTTACTCATATGTCCTTGATAATACACCTTCCCGCACCCCCACCTCCAGTTGTTAGAAATCTGGTGGGATTTAAATAAAAAGAAACTTGAGAATAGGACTTGTTCTATTCAACCGTTCAGCAAGCATTTATTGACTGTGCTGGCCAGTATGGAAGTCTTTGTGGAGCGTCTATTCTAAGTTTAAGCTCTTGCTTAACTTAGAATGTGAGTGTCATTTAGTTCCTACGTGACCTGGTCGAGCAGAGGTTTCAGTTTGCATCTTGGTGTGGTCATGGACAGTGCTGCTATCGACAGATGGGTATGTCCCCTTCCCTGAACCTGAACTCTGGCTGCTCTGACCAGTAAATACAGCAGGAGTGACTGGGCTGCAATTTCTGAGACCAGGCCTCCAGAGACTGCAGCTTGCACTAATGGACTCTTGGAATGTGTGCTCTTAGGACAGCCATCCTGTGAGGAAGCCCAAGCAGCTTGGAGAGGAGCCGACCAGCCAAGCCCACAGTCCAAGTGGAGCTCCGGTAGCCAGTATTACCTCACTTGTGTGGGAGTGAGCTTCTTGGGCCCCAGTCAGTACACCCAGCTGTCTTGTGTGTGGCAGCGATGCACTGTTCCTGTTCAGGTTAGATATTTGTGGGCCACACCAACTCTTGTAAGCCACTGAGATTTGGCTGGTTTGTCATGCAGGTGTGGACAACCAGAACACTTGTTTTTATTCTTTAACCTCTGTACTGCTGCTCTGAGAATTGCCCTGTCACATGGAGTGAGGTGACTGAACATCTGCTTAAGAAATAAACAGGTCAGACGGATGTCTTCAAGGGTGAGATGCACGCGCATTTCCAGGAAGAGACGAGGGACATGGGAACGACTTGATGTGAGAGTCTTCATGGGCACAGTGCTCATGCGCAGACAGCAAAGTTGTTCAGGGACTGGGTGAGGCCCCTCTGTGGCCTCTCCTCATCACTTTGCCTGTCCCTTGTGGGTCTGTGGCCTTGTGTGGTTGTCACTCCTGATGCGTAATGTGTTCAACACATGTTTGTGAAAGCAGTGAGATGCAAATGTGTGAGCTCGGCTCATCAATGAATTGAAGGTTAGAACTGGAACAGAGAGAAACTGAGGCCTGATTTCTCACTTCTGCCTTCTGGTTGGCAGGTCCAGCTAAAGTGTGTGGGGCCCATGGAAGGATTGGGGGCAGAAAGAGCAAACTTTGCTTGCATGGCTAATCAAGTAGATCAAACTTTCATTACTTAGCAAACTAGACTTGTTTGGTAATATTAATGATAATACTCAAACTATGTGTCACATGTTGGGTAAATAAGGTTTATAGACATGCAGCAGGCTTCCAGCTGCATGCTGAGTTTAATCCTTTGAACTGCACTTTTTGGTGATGTAAAGGGGAGATGAAGGACCTCTAGGAAGCTGGTGCCTCTCAGCGATGCCAGCGATGCTCCTCCGTACCTGCTCTGTCCCGCACCTGGCCACCAGCCACACGTGACCTTTGAGCCCATGAAATGCAGCTACCAACACATAGGAACTGAACTTTAATTATATTTCCTTTCAAGCAATTAAAATTTAAATTGAGAAGGTCCCATGTGGGTCATGCCTATTCTAATGGAGTTAGGGAATTATAAAATAATCTTGTCTTGTTATAATTTTATCGTTTAATCTAATGTAGAAAGAAAGCAATTTTGTGGATTTAAAGGCAAGATTAGGTCTAAAAGGAGGTAGTGATTGAGTTGGGGCCTTTTGACACCTGGTCTGGAGCTTTTTCCTTTGTATTTATTTATTTTAGCATCTGTCTTAAGCTGGATGACATTTGAATGCTCATGTAACTTCTCTGGCCTCAGTTTTCTCATGTGTGAAGTGAGATTCTAGTACTTCTGTTCTGGGATTCTGTCTCATCCCAGTTTTGGCTCCTGGGGGTTCAAGGAGCTTTATATTAATAATGAAAACCATCATGGGAGCAGGATGATGCTTTCTCTGGAATCCTTTCTGGAAGCATCTACAGAACATGTGAGGTCACTGGGCTGGCCATGTGACTTAGTGGTATGGAGGCAGTGGGCTTAGACTTAGGTCCTCTGCTCTCTCTGACATTCAAGGGGGTTCCATCCTGGACTCAGGGATGACAGTGGGAGTGGAGTGGGCTGTTGCTGGAAGGAGGTGAGTGAGTGTAGGTAGATGAACCATACATGCCACTCCAGGAAATTGCTGTAGTGGAACTTTAAGAGTTACACATCAAGTAAAAAACAAATGTAACAGAAGTGCTGAGATGGAGACATGGAGAGAAATCCGGGCTGTTAAATGGGGTTTCTGGGTCTGATGGTCTCTGACCTTCATCCATACCTGTTTTCTTGGGAAACCACTGACTGTTCAGGATTGTTTCCACATGGAAGAGACCCCATAAGCTACCGTGCTGTGTCCTCCACTCTGTGGCCTGCTCCGTGGCATTCTCCAGCAGCTTTCCCTCTTGTCCCACCCTGCCCTCCCTGCCAGTCACACTGTCCAGTCCTCTGCAGACATCAGAACTATACACAGTGGTTCAGGATTCAGTTGCAGTAGCCCTTCTGGGAAGATCATCCTGCTTGGGCCAGCTGAAGCCAACACTTCCTTCCCTGGATGCCAGTGCACTCTTGGAGATCACCCTGACCCTCCCAGTGTCTTGTCCTTTGATCTGCGTGTGTCTGCAGTTTGCTTACCTGTAAGCTCTCTTGGATGGTGACCTCCACTTGTGATGCCCCTCCAGTTACCCCCCAGCTCCAAGCACGGTGGACACTGATGAAGCGGGAGCTGTTTCTCTTCTGGCTTGGGGCATGGAATTGGGTGTGTTGTGGGCGAATAGACAGTGATGGAGAGACTCAGTGTTTTCCTTTCCTTGTAAGAAGGCGGTGCCCGGCCCCTGCTGTGTGCATCTAGTGTAGTATTGTACTTGGTCTTTTTCCTCATTTATACATATGTCTCAAATGGTTAAAATTTCATGCTGCAGATTACATACTTACAATGTTTGACAAACATTGTAGCGCTTGCTTATAGTACTGTCAGAAATTCAATCAGCAGCCTTCACAGTCTCCAGAATGTGCTTGGTGGCAGGTGCTACATTGTACACTTCTCTTCCCCCAGGGGCTTTTATAGTCTCATTAATGAGCCAATTCTGTTGTCCACAGCATGTCTGAAGACTTTTGGAATGTACCTTATCACCATGTGTGACCTCTCTTCCCTTTCCCTTTTGTGAGAACCTCTTTATTTAGGAGTATTTGTAAATACCGTAAGAAAGACTTCCTGTATACCCCACATCCCATTTCCCCTATTAACACCTCGCATTGGTGTGGCACATTTGATCCCATAGTATTAACTAACGTCTGTACTCTATTTGGAGTTCTTTAGCTTTTCCCTAATGTCCCTTTTCTGACCCAGGGTCTCATCCAGGAGGCCACATTACATTACATTACATTTGGTTGTCACATCTCCTTAACCACCTTGTGGCTGTGAGAGATTCTCAGACTCTCCATGTTTGTGATGGCCTTCATAGTTTGAGGACCGCTGGTCAGTTGTTTTATAGACTGCCCCTTGAGTTTTTTTTAAGTGAGAGGAGGAGAGATAGTGAGACAGACTCCCACATGTGCCGGGACCCACTTGGCAGCCCCACCTGGGTCGATGCTTGAATCACCCGAGCTGTCCTTAGCACCTGAAGCCGACTCTTGGACCAGCCAAGCTGTCCCTAGTGCCAGGGGATTGAACCAGTTGAGCCACTGGCTGTAAGATGGGAAGAGAGAGAGGGGGGAGAAGCAGATGGTCACTTCTTCTGTGTGGCCTGACTGGGAATCGAACTCAAGACTATACATACGTTGGGCCAACAGTCTATCTACTGAGCCAACCACCCAGGGCTGCCCCTTGATGTTTTTTTAGTGATTAGACTGGGGTTATGGGGTTTTGGGAGGAAGACCACAGAGATGAAATGCCCTTCTCATCACATGATATAAGGATATATGCTCTCTTCCTTTTATTTGTTTATCCATCTATTTATTTTTATTGAGCTAAATCATACATATACATAGCATTTACCATGTCACTGATTTTTTTTTAAGATTTTTTTTTTTTTTAACAGGGACAGAGAGAGTCAGAGAGAGGCATAGATAGGGACAGACAGAGAAGAATGGAGAGAGATGAGAAGCATCAATCATTAGTTTTCGTTGCCATTGCGACACCATAGTTGTTCATTGATTGCTTTCTCACATGTGCCTTGACCACAGGTCTTCAGCAGACCTAGCCACCCCTTGCTGGAGCCAGCGACCTTGGGTCCAAGCTGACGAGCTTTTGCTCAAGTCAGATGGGCCCTTGCTCAAGCTGGCGACCTCGAGGTCTCGAACCTGGGTCTTCCGCATCCCGGTCCGATGCTCTATCCACTGCGCCACCGTCTGGTCAGGCCCATGTCACTGATTTTTAGGTGTGAAGTTCAGACATCAAGTGCACTCACATTGTTGTGTAACCCTCACCACTTTCCATTCCCAAAACTTCGTCATAATCCCCAACTGAAACTTTGAGCCCATTACATGGTAACCACTTTATCCCCACTCCCCAGCCACTGCCAAACAGCCTTCTACTTTCCTTCTCTGTGAACTTGACTGCTCTACTGTCTTAAGACAGGTTTTACTATTTATTATTCAGGTGTGGTGATGTCAACAGAGCTACCTGCTATTGGAGATATAGTGAGTTACTCACAGTTCTCAGAAGGAGGGGGCACACCTGACACTGGGGCTCCTAGGAGGCCCCAGGGTTCATTGGAGGCAGAGGCAGGTGGGGATGTGGTTAAGAGCCTAGACTGTGGTTCCAATGAGGAAGGAAGGGCAAGTGAGCAGGCTGAAGATCAGCTAGTCTGAGTGGTCTCAGGGAACTCTGGGCAAGGGGCTGTCCCTGGCTGTCTGGTTTTGGCTCTGGCTGATTAGAGCAGATGGACAGTGGTCCAGAGTGTGAGAACCCGCAGAGGAGCTGCTTGGAGGTGTGGGCTCTGGACTGGGTGGCTTGCCTTGGGAAGGCATGCTCATGGACAGGTTGTTCACTAGCTCTGGAACGTGGCTAGCTCTGAGAGGGGCAGGCCCTCCAGGTCAGCAAGGCCCCAGATGCCAGAGCATCAGAGCACAGACAGGAAGACATGGCTGAGACATTATAACTAGAATCACACAAGATTGGGCTCCTGGTGTCTGGCTTATTTCACTTAGCTTACTGTTTTCAGGGTCCATCCACGTGGTAGCCTGCATTAGAACTTCCTTTCTTTCTTTATTTTTTAAATTTTTTTCTGAAGTGAGAAGCAGGGAGGCAGTCAAACAGAATCCTGCATGCACCCGGCCAGGACCCACCTGGCATGGCCACCAGGGGGCGATGTTCTACCCATCCTGGGCGTTGCTCTGTTGCAGCTGGAGCCATTCTAGCACCTGAGGTGGAGGCCATGGAGCCGTCCTCAGAGCCCGGCCCAACTTTGCTCAATGAAGCCTTGGCTATGGGAGGGGAAGAGAGAGATAGAGAGGAAGGAGAGGGGGAAAGGTGGAGAAGCAGATGGGTGCTTCTCCTGTGTGCCCTGGCCGGGAATCGAACCCAGGACGTTCACACACTGGGCCAACGCTCTACCACTGAGCCAACCAGCCAGGGCAGAACTTTCTTTCTTGTTATACCTATATTTCATTATAGGTATTGTAATGCCTGTGGCCGAGGCCAGGAAGGTCGACACTACATTCGGGCAGACAATAGAGAAACCGAAGAGCCAGAAAGCATTAGGGCCATTACCATTTAATAAAGTCTCACAATGGCGGATAAGCACTCAGGCAGGGAAACCGCCTCTCAGGCAAACAAATAGCAAAATGGCCTCTCACAGAAGCAGGCAGGCAATTCGTGATCCCCAATTTCTCATCTCTCTCGAGTGCAATAACCCATAGCCTTATATAGGCTATGTGCACGTGCCTCTGCCATGTCCTCTTGCATCAAGCAAAGTGCTTGCAGCTGGAGACCCTGTGAGCAAGCCTAACACAGCCGCTGCACATTCCACCCCTTTAGGGTTGCTCGCCTCACGGATAGGTACATTACATACATCCCAAAATAACAATTACAAAGGTACCCTTCACAATGTCCCCCTGAGCACTCTGCCCAGGGAGTTAATTGGAGGCCCACCTCCAGCTCCCTATCCCACGGTGCCAACAAGGCCACCCATCTTAGGTGGGGGGCCTATACAGTCCAGGGCCATGTCCACTGAAACCAAAAATATCCTGGTGTGTCTCTGCAACTGGGTGAGAGCAGCTTCCCAGTGTAGGAGGGCCTCCACAGATGCTGTGAGACCCCCCCCCCCAATCAGGGTCTCTCATACTGTCCAAAAGTGGCATGTCCATCCATCAAGGGAGCCAGTGCACCCCACTGGTCACAGTCCAAGAGTCAGTCCATGATACACAACCCAACTGTCTGTGCAAATCACCAATGTAAAGGTCCATTATAGGCAGCTAGGTATATAGCTCTTTATTAACGGACCTCACCACCTTTCCATAGTGCGCTGTTGGTTGCCACAAGTCCCATCCAAACCCCTCAACAAGCTCACAGCGCCTGGTGGGGTCAAACATATTCAAAACCTGTGTTGCTTTAACAGTTCTCTTAGCTGCTGCTGCTGTAAAAAAAAAAAAAAAAAAAAAAAAAAAAAAAAAAAAGAACCTATTACCTTCTAATGCTAACACCTTCTGCACATTAGAAGGGAACCAATGGATTGCCAATTTCACATGAGGCCTCCAGTCCCCGCCTGTCCCTGTTAGACGGGTCCTTCCACCTTCCCCCTACTCAAACTGGAACAGTGGGTCTTGGGGGTCCTCTCCTTCAGTGGGCTCCATCATATAATCTTGTAACTATGCTGCCCATGCACTAACCGTTTCATTGGTAGCTGCTGGGGCTACTCGTCTCAGTGACTGGAATCTCTGTCCTGGTTTAAGCTGCTGCCAAAGCTCCAAAAGAACCTTATTGGTCTTGCTATCCAATTCTCCCTATTTGCCCCAGCCACAATCTAATCCACCCACATCTGTGTCGGGTAACTTTCACAGGTCCATTCCTCTTGCTAGTCAGAGGGGCAGCATGGTCAGCAGCCCTCACAGCTTTGTGATTCCGTGCTACCTCCAGCTCCCCCAAATCTGCTACCGTCTGTGTAACTGTGTTGATAGGCTGTCCCACATAGGGGCCCAGGATAGCCACTAGTGACCCAAAAAGGGCTGATAGGGCACTGCAGAGGATAAGATCCTGCATCCTGGCCGTAAACACCCTCCTCTGGTCCACGGGACCCCAAATGGAAAGCAGCATTCTTCATACCTGGTTCCTGAAGGACCTTCACTAACTCATGATAGCACTGCCACCGACTCACTGCTCCTGGGAAGTCCCCGGCATTCTGCTAGACCGTACAAATGGCAGCCATCACTCGTTCTAATAGGGTATGGTTTCCTGGAAACCATATGTCATGGTAGTTCTGAAGATGCTGCCTCAAGGAGGAGTGTGTGGTAATGGCGGCCAATTTCTCCATCTCTACTAGAGAGCATGACACCATCCACCCCTGTGTCCCACAACCTCAGTAGCCAGGTTGCCAGCGGCTCCATGGGTTTCTGCCTGAATTGCGCTCCCAACTCCTTCAGCTTTGCCTGGGTGTAGGGCCAGATGACAGAGTGCTCCACTATCTGTGGAGGAAGCTATGGTTGCCTGAGGGACTCTTTGCTGCTAGGATTCTACCTTCTTGGCGACAACTGACTGAGCTCTGAGTCTGTGGATGGCAGTTGCAGCCTGAGCCTCCCCTTCAGAAGAAGAGGAGTTGGAAACACCTGCTCCCGCTGACTCAGAGCCATTCTGCTGGCAGGAATGCAGCTCTCTGTCTTCTACATCCACTTTGGCTCCTGCGGGTTTCGACTCTTGTCCTGAAGCTGAGATTCGAGCTCCTGAACCCACTGTTGTTTCTCCAACAGCTGTCATTGCTAACATTCGTCTTCTAAGGCAAGCTGCAATTCGTGAACCTGCAATTCCTTTTCCAGAGACTGCTCCAGTTCTAGGTGCCACTGGTGCTCAGCCTGCATGTCACAATGCAACTCTTGGACCCAGTCAGCCTCCTTCTCCAGTGCTGGCTCCAGTTCATGCTATCACTGGCGCTCAGTATGCAGCTCATCCTGGAGCTTTCAACCTCACTCAGCTTTTCACACAGAGCTCTTAGTTTCTTCTTGCAGGATTGTAAAAAGCACTGGGAATAGCCATCCCTCTATTCCACCCCCCAAGGGTGTCAGCAGCTCCATACCAATCTGCTCTGAATCCTGCCCACTACGCCAAATGTAATGCTGGTGGCTGAGGCCAGGCAGGTCCACATAGGATTTGGGCAGACAGTAGAGAAACTGCGGAGCTGGAAAGGGTTGGGCCATTCCCGTTAATAGAGTCTCACAATGGTAGACAAGCACACAGGCAGGGGAAACTGTTTCTCAGGCAAACAAACAGCAAAATTACCCCTCACAGTAGCGGGCAGGCAATCAGTGCATCTGCAATCCCCCATCTCTCATCTCTCTCAAGTGCAAGCGCCCACAGCTTTATATAAGTTATGCACACGTGCCTCTGCCATGTGCTCACACACTAATCAGGCAAAGTTCTTGTGACCAGTAACCCCATAGCAAGCCTAACACATTTCTAAATCTCCTGGGAATACACTGGCCAGGAGGCCTCCCTTTGGGGGCTTATCCCCTCTTGGCTGAAAGATGGAACACACAAGGCGGCAGGGAGGGTCACTCTGACTTGTGGGGTTGTTGATCTGACAGTGCCAGAATAAAGTGCACTTGTTACATGTCATTGATCTCATGGTTCCTAATGTCAGCATTCAGACAGAGCAGGAGAGGTGGCTTCTGGGATTCAGTTTCTGCTCACTCCCCTGACCATGAAGAGGCCATAGGTGGCCTGCCTTACCTGCGTGCACCTGCTTGTCTCCTCTGCAGGAGTGGTATCTCCAGGCCTCTTTGGGGGTATTTTGGGTGGACGGTCAGGCTAGAGCCGCTACTCATCCAGGGGCTATTCTGACTGTAATGACCGCCCTTCCCTCCATAGCTAAGAGAAGTTGGTGAGTGGGGCAGGCCAATGTGGTGATGTTCCAACATGTGTGCCACAGTAGAAGTGCTCTCTTAGGAGAAGGTTAGCACAGTGATCAGCTATGTCAATGATGGCATCCTCAGATGTGTGCCTTGTTGAGACAACATTCTTTTCTCCTTGCGCTAATCAGGCCTCACTCACAGTCTAACATACAGCGCTTGAATTCTTTTTTCCAGAAATACCTATTAACAGTGAATAACATCAGTCCTGGCTGGTTGGCTCAGTGGTAGAGCGTCGGCCCGGCGTGTAGTAGTCCTGGGTTTGACTCCCGGTCAGGGTACACAGGAGAAGCGCCCATCTACTTCTCCACCTTTTCCCCTCTCCTTCCTCTCTCTCTCTTCCCCTCCCACAACTAAAGCTCCATTGGAGCAAAGTTGGCCCAGGCGCTGAGGATGGCTCCATGGCCTCGGCCTCAGGCGCTAGAATGGATCCAGCTGCAATGGAGCAACGCCCCAGAGGCGCAGAGCATTGCCCTCTGGTGGGCATGATGGGTGGATACCCATCAGGTGCATGCAGGATTCTGTCTGACTGCCTCCCCACTTCTAACTTCAGAAAAATACACACAAAAAAAAGTGAATACCATCATCTATCTGTTTGTTGCTTTTACTCTGGGGGTTTCTGCTTTGTTCCTGTCTTCTGTTGGGATGTGAAGCCAGTAGCCACGGCCACCATCACAGCTGCCAGGCCCTTGCAGGTTCGCATTTGACTTGGACAGACAGTAATGAAACAACAGAGCCAGGAACTGGTGGGCCATTAGCTTTAATCCTAGCTCGCACCCTGGTGGGTGAGAAATGCACACAGTGGGAAAATACTTCCCTTTCCATTCAGGGCTCCCAAAGGCACTGACTGATCTGAGTATTCCTAGAATCAAAGGTTTCTACCTCACCAGGCTTATTCACCTCTGTTCCCCATCTCCTTCTCTCTGCACAAACTGGCTTCTCCTTCAGCACTCCACCATCTTGGCTGCTTCTCCTCTGCAATGCTGATGGCAGGATCTGAGAGAGAGTGTAGAAATTAAAGCCTTTAATCCAATATACAAATAAGGAAGTCTCTGATACAGAGCCACTTATCCGAGGCATAAATGGGATTCCTCATAACTGTACACCACCCCACATCATGCAACAGTCAAGAGTGTGGGGAAAAACTTAGTTTTGAAAAGATCTTAGTATTAGAAGGATGTTGAAAAGATCGTAATATTAAAAAGTTGGGAAAGACTTAGTCTTAAATCTAAGCCTTAAGCTATAAGGACCTTGCCAGGTTACAGCCTGTCTCCCACACTGTTGGGCAGATAAAATATATTATTCTCACTTTGTTAAAGATGGTGCTGCCCACGTGGAAGCCCATCGCCCAGGTGATGATATTGGTTGCCGTTCTTGCTTGGGAAGCTTTTCCCATGGTTAGAAAGTATGCTGAGAATATTTTGCACTTTTGGCAAAGTGCTCAGAGACTGGTGAAATGTACCTTTGTAAATGTTGAAATGTATGATTTGTCATGTATTTGTAATTTGTGTAATGTGCCTAATTTTCTTGTACAGGGATGCCGGTGGTGTAGATTGTGGATAGTAAAGTGAGCATAGGGGTGGATTGTTGGGCAGATAAAATATATTATACTCACTTTGTTTAAGATGGCGCTGCCCACATGGAAGCCCATCGCCCAGGTGATGATATTGGTTGCCGTTCTTGCTTGGGATAGGCGTGATTATATTAATGTGGGGGGCGGGGGGACAGGATGTAAGCAGGAAGAGTCGTTATAGCCCAGGCTTAATTTTAAGACTAAGTCTTTCCCACCCTTTTTGATGTGGGGTGGTGCACTGTCATGAGGAATCCCATTATGCCTCAGATAAGTGAGTTTGTATCAGAGACTTCCTTGTTTGTATATTGGATTAAAGGTTTTGAATCTACACTGTAAAGTGGTGCAGACTGGGAGCTTGCTCACTCTTGGTTCCTGAGATTAACATTAGAGCGGAGAGCAGAGACAGGCCACATGGAGGAGGCCAGGAGAAGCAGCCAAGATGGCAGAATGCTGAAGGAGAAGCCAGTTTGTGCAGAGTTTGTGCAGGGAGAAGGAGATGGGGAACAGAGGTGAATAAGTCTGGTGAGCTAGAAACCTTTGATTCTAGGAAACTCAGATAAATCAGTAACTTTGTGAGCACTGAATGAGTGGGTTTTGGAGCCCAGTGTGTGTTTTTACTTACCCGTCAGTGCAAGCTAGGATTAAAGGTAATGGCCCACCAGTTCTTGGCTCCGTTGTTTCATTATCGTCTGTCCGAATCTAATGCAAACCTGCATGAGCCAGGAGGCTGTGTTGGTGGCTGCGGCTACTTGCTTTACTCACACCAATGCAAACTATAAGTGAGCAAACATATACATCATATTTGCAAACTTATTTGACCAACACGGGGACTCCTTTCCACGCACTCCCGAACAAAACTGCTTCCCTCTGCTCTCAGCTGACGCATAGCTAAGACAACATATTAATTTTAACATTACCCTAAGTAAAAATATAATTAGTATTTTTTTAGTCTGCTTCCAAATTATATCTTAGAATACATCTCAACCATCTGTTCTACAGGCAGCTACAGAGCACGTGGGATTTATCTGTTCTCTTGGATCAGCTATCCCTTGTTTCCCTCTCTCACTTTCAGCAGGTGCAGAATTTACTGTAGCCAGAATAGATATATACCATTATGAAAAACAGCCTTATTAACATAAAATTCACAGAAGCAGAGGTTATTTCTTCCAAATTTACTGACTTTAATGTTTGCATCTGCCTTGGTGAGTTGGCTCAGCAGTAGAACATTGGCCTGGAGTGTGGATGTCCTGGGTTTGATTCCCGGCCAAGGCACACGGGAGAAGTGACCATCTGCTTCTCCACCCCTCCCCCTCTCACTTCTCTCTCTTCACCTCATGCAGCCATTTGTTTAGTTGGAGCAAGTTGGCCCTGAGCAATGAGGATGGCTCCTGACCTCCCCCTCAGGCACTAAAAAAACCAGCTTCATTGCTGAGCAACAGAGAAACGGCCCTCCACATGGGCAGAGCATCGCGCCATAGGGGGCTTGCCGGGTGGATCCCAGTCTGGGTACATGTGGGAGTCTGTCTCTATGCCTCCCTGCTTCTCACTTAAGAAAAATTTAAAAATATTTTTACATCTAGAATTATTTGCTTGTGTTCATTTCTAGAACTTCCAGCATGACTGCTTTGCCTTTTTGTAAGTCAGGGGTCAGGAACCCATGACTCGCGAGCCAGATGTGGCTCTTTTGATGGCTGCATCTGTCTCACAGACAAATCTTTAATAAAAAAATAATAATGTTAAAAATATAAAACATTATCATGTATTACAATCCATTCAGTTCCTACCGCTCATGTTCATGGTTGCAGGTGGCTGGAGCCAATCACAGCTATGCTCCGGACAGCACCAAATTTTTATTGGATAATGCGTAACGTACACAGGTTGTTGTGAGGTCAGGAAGTAAACTTTCCTCCTTTTAATCAAGTAGTCAGCTAGCTAATTGCAGAAACCCTTCTGACAAAGAAAACAGCTAAAAGAAAAAAAGATGAGGAGCATCGTACTTTTCAGCAGGAATGGACAGAGGAATTCGCCTTTATGGAGAGAGCAGGTTCTGCAGTGTGTCTAATATGCAATGATAAAATTGCATGGATGAAACGGCCAAATATAAAGTGGCACTTTGACACACATTGTACTACATTTGCATGGAAATATCCAGTGGGGGACAGCAGGAGAAAAGCATGTCAAGAGCTACTGTGCAGAGTGCAAGCTAGTCAGCAGCAACTCCGTGTTTGGATCCAACAAGGTGATTGGAATTCGGCTAGCTTTGCTGGTGCTTTAGCAATTGTGAGAAACGGAAAGCTATTCCCAGATGGGGAGTATGCCAAAACATTCATGCTTGATGTTGCCAATAAACTTTTTGAGGACTTTGCGGATAAAGACAAGATAATCAAACAAATAAAAGACATGCCTCTGTGGACAAGAACTGTTCACTATCGTACCATCATGATGAATCAAATTAAGGCAACACAAGTGAAGGACATAAATGCAGCACCATTCTTTTCTCTCGCTTTGGATGAGTCAACAGACGTAAGCCATTTATCCCAGTTCAGCGTGATTGCAAGGTATGCTGTGGGTGACATGCTACGTGAGGAAAGTTTTGCTTTTTTGCCTATGAAAGAGACAACAAGAGGGGAGGATTTACTCAAGTCTTTCACTGAGTTTGCTAAAGAAAATATCTACCGATGGATAAACTTATTTTGGTGTATACTGATGGTGCTCCGTGCATGGTGGGGAAAAAAAGAGGATTCGTAGCGCTTCTTCATGAACATGAAAAGAGACCCATCCTAAGTGTTTTCACTGCATCCTATGTCAGGAGGTGCTTTGTGCTCAGATGTGTGGCGAGCATCTTGGTGAGGTGATGTCGCTGGACATTCGGGTGGTCAACTTTATTGTTGCCCAAGCGTTAAATGATCGCCAGTTTAAAACACTGCTGGATGAAGTTGGACATAATTATCCTGGTCTGCTTCTGCACAGCAGTGTGCGTTGGTTGTCAAGCAGGAAGGTACTCAGCTGTTTTGCAGCTTGTCTGAGCTAAATCTGGACTTTTCTTGAAATGAAAAATGTCAAGCATGCTGAGTTAGCTAACACTGAGTGGCTCCTGAAGTTCTATTATCTCGTGGACATGACTGAACATCTGAACCAGCTCAATGTGAAAATACAAGGCATTGGAAATACAGTCTTATCCCTTCAACAAGCAGTGTTTGCATTTGAAAACAAGCTGGAACTCTTCATCACCAACATTGAAACTGGTCGTTTACTACACTTTGAAAAACTGGGAAAGTTTAAAGATGCATGCACAGCAAGTGACCCTGCTCAACGTCTTGATCTCCAGCAGCTAACGGGCTTCACATCTAATCTGCAGTCAAAGAGCACTTTGGAGAATTTTGTGAGCACATTCGTCTTTTTAAGTTCATCACCCATCCACACGAGTGTGCAGTGGACAGCGCTGACCTGAGTTATATCCCCAGTGTCTCTGTCAGTGATTTTGAGCTACAAGCTGCTGACCTGAAGGCGTCAGACATGTGGGTGAATAAGTTCAAGTCACTGAATGAAGATTTGGAAAGACTTGCACGACAGCAAACAGTGTTGGTGAGCAAACACAAGTGGGGAGAAATAAAAAAACTTCAACCCGTGGACCAGCTGACTGTCAAAACTTGAAACGCGCTTTCTGTCACATACCACACACTGCCGCTTGTGAGTATTGCTGTACTGACAATATTTGGCTCTACATATGCATATGAGCAGTCTTTCTCACATCTAAAGAACGTTAAGACCAACCTACGATCACGTTTAACGGATGGAAGTCTCAACGCCTGCATGAAGCTTAACCTCACCACGTATCAACCAGACTACAAAGCCATCAGCAAAACCATGCAGCACCAGAAGTCGCATTAACGGTAAGAAGTACTTTATTCAGCCTTGGTTAGCAACAGCGTATCAACGTTATTAAAAAGCATTCTGAGACTTATAGTACTTTAAAAGTGTTGGTCTTACATAAAATGCACACATTTACTTGTATTTAGTGTTAAACATATTGTATGGCTCTCACAGAATTACGTTTTAAAATATGTGGTGTTCATGGCTCTGTCAGCCAAAAAGGTTCCCGACCCCTGTTGTAAGCCTTCATTTTGGACTTCTTTGTAGGATGACCAGTCGTTCCAGCTTGCCCAAGACCGAGCTACTCCCTGGGACATGAGGGCTAAAACTGGGAACAAGGCAAACCACACAAAATTCACTGGGTCAGGTTTATACTCCTATGTTTAGTCTTTAAATGTGCTTGCTTTGCTGCTGACACTTATCACACCCACTGGCTGTAGGAGTGGTTGGAAGCAGGATGACCAGGATCACTTCTGTTCAGGGGTGGTGTGGCTTTCCTGGGCAGTCTGAGGAAGACCCCCAACACTGACACTTCCTAAACTTGACCCTTGTTCTCGAATCCAGGCAACACAGCAGCACTGCTAATTCCTGGTTTTCACATTGTAGTGCCGGTGGCTGAGGCATTACCCACCAGAGGCCCTCGTACTCTCCTGTCCTGCCTTGGGGGTCTTACTCCACCTTGCTTGGATGCCGAGGAAATCTCCACCACTCCCATCCCCTCGCTGACATTCTGCAGGTCCAGGGTTGGGGTAGGATTTCAAGTAAATAGGATGACATTTGTTCCCCAGGCCCCTATCTCTTCCCAGAAACACCCTCACCACCCTTTCTTTTGGGAATTCTGTCACTGTGGTTTTCTGCTTGTGCAGCTCTTGTCAGCTTGTGTTTCCTTTGCACTCAGCACCCTTGGGAGCAATGGTGCCAAAGCACGACCTGCATCGACCTGCTGGCCAGCTCTGGTTCCTCAGGTTGATTTCCAGCTAAGACAGCTTAGAACTGGCCTAGAAAGAGGGTTGGGGGGGGAGGATTGCTTTTGAGGGGAGGTGTTAGGGATTATGTCAGTGGTGTGTGGCAGGGTATGCAGCAGGGCATGTGGGAATAAAGGTGCGGGCTCCTTGGGGCCATTGGGCAGCCATAGAGTGAGAGGGCACAGAGGTGAGGGGCACCAAAGCAGCTGTTGTTCCCAAGGCTGTGGTCCTCTTGGGCTGTGCTGCTTTGAGGTAGGAGTGACGGAGGTTTCAATTTCAGAATGCTAAGAGAGGCTCCCACCTTTCTCTTTGTTCTTTTTGTCCCAGGATGCCACACAGTTCTTCTTTCCTGCGCTTCTCAGGGCTCCATGCGGCAGTGCTCAGAGTCGTAGCAGCCCAGACACCTGAGGCTAACTTTAGTGATCTGCACCAGTGAAGGGATAAAAGCCACACAGAACAGAAAACTGGTTGCTGAGGATTCCGTGTCAAATCCTAACATGTTAGCACTGGAAGGGAACCTGGAGGCCTCTCCGTTTACCCCCTCCCTAGTATGTTTCCTACATACTGGGAAACGGAAGCCCCAAGAGTGGGGAAGACCTCCCTGGGGTCTCACTGCCTGCCTGGACAGCACCCTACTGGCTGATGCTGCTCTGTGTCCATTGCGATGCACTCTTGGCTGGGTGCGGGCGGGCGGGCGGGTGGTGATGGTCATCAGAGACCCAGCCCAGTGCACAGTGAGCATTGGGGAAGGGTGAGCAATGGGGAATCCATTCCTGGGTGATTGTTGACAAGACCGGGGCTTGACAGGAGTGATAGTGTGATACTAGCCCCAGTCGGAAAGAAATGCAGGGACCCAATTAACCCATCTTTGACAGCATTATGTAGGGAGTTTCTAAGCTGGAAACCTTCACACCAATACACCAGTAGACGTGATGGGTGATGGTCAAATAAGTTTGTAAACATGGTATATATGTTTGCTCGCAAATAGTTTGTATTGGATGTGGGGGACAGGCTGTAAGCAGGCAGGGTTGTTATAGCCTAAGGCTTAGTTTCAAAACTAAGCTTTTCCCCACACCCTTGACTGTTGCATGATGTGGGGTGGTGCACTCTTACGAGGACTCCCATTTATGCCTCAGATAAGTGACTTGGTATCAGAGAATTTCTTGTTTGTATATAGGATTAAAGGTTTTGATTTCTACACTATAAAATGGGGCAGAGGAGCCCATGCTGGAGGAGAGCAGAGAAAGGCCACGAGGAGAAGAGGAGAAGAAGCCAAGGTGGCGGAGTGCTGAAGGAGAAGCCAGTTTGTTCAGGGAGAAGGAGATGGGGAACAGAGGTGAATAAAGCTGGTGAGGTAGATACCTTTGATTCTAGGGAAACTCGGATAAGTCAGTGGCTTTGGGAGCCCTGAATGGAAAGGGAAGTGTTTTCCCACTGTGTGTATTTCTTGCCTGCGGGTGCAAGCTAGGATTAAAGCTAATGGCCCACCAGTTCTTGGCTCTGTTGTTTCATTTCCATCTGTCTGAATCAAATGCGAACCTGCACGGGCCAGGCGGCTGTGATGGTGGCCGTGGCTACTGGCTTTACAGTGATGAAACCACTTTCCTACTATTTAGCATCAAAAGGCGAGTATCTGCATGATGTATCTGCACGAGGTAAGGTAAAGTTCACCTCAAATGAGTCTGTGACTGAAGAGTGATGTGGGTTTTGTTTAGGCAAGCACCCCATTTCCCTCTCCATTTACTGAGCACCTACTGTGTAATTGGTCACCCTCTGTCTGTTACACGTGCCCTGTGCCAGGTATAAGAAGCCTTTTGGAGCAGATTCCTTTACCCTGTTGCCAAGGTGGACACTGAAGTGCACAGGCAATGAGCCTAGGGCCCGACCGGCAGAGGTAGGGGTTTAGGCAAAGCACAAACCTGCGTAGTCGCAGACACTCAGGCACATCACGATGGAGTCACCCAGTACCCCCGACTGGGAGAGAAGGATGAGGGGTGGGGAAAGAGGAGGGCTGATAACTGAGAGACAGGAATGTGTCACCATGTGACAAGGAATAGAACCCACCTGAACATAGTCCTGCGCTGCCACTAGTCGACTGCTGGGTCAGTGAGGGCAGCAGTGGTCCAGCTTTGCTCTGCTGCTAGAACAGTCCCAGATTGGAGTCCCTTCTGGTCCCTATGTTAAGCATGAGGGGCGAGTGGTCAGTTTTGTGGGTCTGACTGTGGGACTCTAAGGACGAGTGCCTTTTTAATCAGCCTGTGGTTTACTTCTTGAAAAGTGCTTGCTTAGTTTGAACATAATGTGTTTTTCATGGGCAGCTGCCGTACTTGCCACATTTCTGACTTCAGGGTAAAGCTAAGTCATGGTGGCAGAGAGGCTGCAGACTCACAAAACACATCTGCAACGTGGTTCTGTGGAGGTGAACACCAACTGCCTTGCGGTGTGGACACCCAGCCCATGGGGCTGTGGTAGGGGGCAGACCATCCTGAGAACAGCAGATTATTGTGGGTGGAGCAGAGGGACTACAGTGAGTGTGGAGAGGGGAATACAGGCTGCCCCTGAAGTAGGCAGAACTGACATTTTCTGCCTCCAGGGCCAGAACTTAGAGGGGTGGCTGCGCTGTGGTTGAATAGCAGCAGCCCAGAAGGATGTGAGCTGAGGGGTGTTGCCTGGCCATAGGGCAGGATGTCTTGTGCACCTGGTGGTAGAGTGGTTGGAGACGCCGAAAGACAGCGGTGCCCGTGGGGAGGAGGGGCGTGCAAGGAGGCATCTTGTCACTGGCACAGCTGTAACTAAGTGACAGGTTTGTTTGTGGGCTCATCAAAGATATAAAACTATCATTCAGGCTGGAAGGCAAAAACGGTGCTGTGCTGTTCTCTCATGCTCGTCTTTCCCCTGTCCTGGGGATGGGTGTACAGTTATGAAGGAGCAGCTGGCATTATAAACCGGACTGGGATTTGCCAAGCTGTTAAATGCAAAGAAAATTATTAACTATCTCTTCCTCTGTGCTTCCTCTGTTTGTCTGCTGTCACATGGGTTGGCAGCTTGCACCTCATGGCCACAGTGTGGATGCCACTTTGTCATCCGCTGCTGGAGGTGGTCCTCCTTCCTCATTACTTATTCTCAAGTGGAGAAGGATTTCAGATTCACTGCTTCTACACAAAGGAGTCTTAAAAACAACCAGTTCAGTACGCACTGTACTGTAAAGAAATTGTACACTAGTCTGTACTTTCTTGATAAGGTAGGTGTTCATGCGTGCAACAAGAGCCCAAGTGGTGCTGCCCTTACCACTGCGTACCGTGGGAAGCTGTACGCAGGAACTGTCATCAGGGTTACCACAGCGTAGCACTTACCATGACCTTGTACCTTGATGGCCTCATGTTTGGTTATGATTTTCATCTCTTCTTGGCTGCTCCTCATTTGTCCGGGTAGCACAGGTGGTGTGTCTTCATGTTATGAAACAGAACTTGAAGAGTGGCAGGCGTGTGACTCCTGGGAAAGCATGCTGAGGGATGGCCTGAGGGCAAGAGATAATCGCTGTTGGGGTTTGTGTGCATTACCCTGAAACCGATTGCCAGTGAGACCTTAAGAACTGAAAAGGCAGTTAACGTTTTCAGACTTCGGTTTCCTCATCTAGTCTGAGCTAGCTGACCTCTGAGGTTCCTTTTAGTTCTCCTCACCATTCTTGGGTTCTACGCCTTTGGGACTCTCTGCCCTGGTTCAGTGCTTCTGATCTTGAAGGTGCTGATCCTTGTGGGATCTTGTTAAAACGCGGACTCTGGTTCTCAAGGTCCAAGGGGATGCCTGGGGTTAGCTTGTTGCTGGGCCATGGACCACACTTGGAGGGCCATTGACCTGGGTGGCGAGCATTGCGTAGTCCTGGGAGCAGACCCTTTCTTTCTTGTGAGAGCCCATGACATGATTTCCTCTTTTTGGCAATAATAAGAAACAAGGAGGTCACTGGAAAAACTTCTGTTTCTAGTGCCCAGTGAACTGTGCCTGGGAATGTGGTAAATGTTTGTTACATTAACTGACTGGAAGAAGGGGTGAGTGTATTCAAGCATGAAGTACCCAGGTTTCATGCCTGGGTGTACTTTTATTTTATTTTATAGCAGACAGAGAGAGAGACAGAGAGGGACAGACAGGAAGGGAGAGAGATGAGAAGCATTAATTCTTCGTTGTGGCTCCTTAGTTGTTCATTGATTGTGTTCTCTTATGTGCCTTGACTGGGGGGCTACAGCTGAGTGAGTGACCCCTTGCTCAAGCCAGCAACCTTGGACTGCAAGCCAGCGGCCTTTGGGCTCAAGCTGATAAGCCCGCGCTCAAACTGGATGAGCCCTGGATCAAGCCGGTGACCTCAGGGTTTCGAACCTGGGTCCTCTGCATCTCAGTCTGATGCTCTGTCCACTGCGCCACCGCCTGGTCAGGCCTGGGTATGTTTCTTTTTTTCTTTTTTCCCTTCTTTTTTAAGTGAGAGGAGGGGAGATAGACAGACTCCTGCATGCACCCCACCTGGGATCTACCCAGCAACCCCCTTCTGGGGCCAGTGTTCTGCCCATCTGGGGACATGCTCGCAACCAAGCCATTTTCAGCACCTGAGTCCGAGGCTCCACAGACCCATCCTCAGCACCTGGGTCATTGTGCTCAAATCAATTGAGCCATGGTTGCGGGAGTGAGAGAAGGGGGAGAGGGACAAAAGAGGAAGCAGATGGTTGCGTCTCCTATGTGCATTGACCAGGGATCAAACCTGGGATATCCACACGCCAGGCAAATACACTACCACTGAGCCAACCCGCCAGGGCATACCTGAGTGTATTCTTCTGACTCCATTGTCTTTTCACCTACCAAAGCCTATTATTTTTCTAAATCATCTCAAGTTCTCACTTCTCCTTGAAGCCTCCTGCCTCCTCCTTTCCACCCCTCGTGTTCTGGAGCAAGAATGCAGACTGCTGGCCTGCCCACCACCCACCTTGCCGCCCCCATGACGTGCTGCCGCTGCTTCTCACATGGCTCCTATCTCGGGATGGGCTTGGACTTCCTCACCACACAGTGCTCTTGACAGCTTCGAACTACTGCTTGAGGCATCTTTTCCATCTGGTTTAGGGCTTAACTGTCTTTATTCCTCATCTATATGTTTTCTGCCTCTTTTGCCAGATAGGGGTCTTTGTGTTTGGCCACATACTCTCCTGTTGTTTCCCTGGTGTGCTTGGCAGAGTGAGCGCATCATGTGGTGACTTGAGTGCCGAGAGCCATGCCGGGACCCACCTCTCCAGGGGCTCCTTTGGTTCCTGAGGGCGCCCCTCATGTCCTTGATCTGGGAGGAGTCTGAAACTGGTTGTTGAAATGGGTCAGACAGAACGTAATTTGAGATCCTGGTTCTTGTGACTGTGGTGGGAAGGAGGGAGAGTGCAATTTAATGTAACTTTTCTGAGAATACTGTCAAGATAATGTGGACAAATGCCAGGAAAGCAGCAACAGAAGGCTGTCAGAAGAGAAAAAAGAGATGAAGGCATTTCTGCTTTTGCATTACGCTTGGGTGGGGGGCTGTTTTGATTTTCTGTGTTCTGGCTGCAGCTGCCTCTGCCAGTTTGGTGGGACCAGGGCCACCTGCTCAGGGAGCAGTGAGTGCAGAGCCGCTGGGCGGGGTCGGGTGGTAGGTGTGAGGACGGGGTTCGGGTCCATGTGACCCTCGGGCTGGATGCTTCATAGGAGCGCCGTTTGTTCTGGCTCTTGAGGGGCTGTGCTCTTGGGGGATGCTGTGGTCCCTTTGGTCTCCTGGCCTCAGGCAGCCCCTGTCTGGTAGGGAGAAGCTGGGAAGAATTTGGAGGCATAGTGCCCACCGGCCTCCACCAGTCCCTTTTTGCCCCCAAGCTGCTCCTGCTCTGGGTTCAGGAGAACAGAGGCTTCAGAGTTAGGGGGCATCTCAAGTGTGGCAAGGTCATCAGTGTTGATGACCCCGTCTCTCAGGTCTGTGGAGGAGCTGACAAAGATGAGCCGCGTTTGGTGTCTTTTCAGGCAGAAAATGATACATGTTTTCCTCCATATCAAAAACATGATTTATGTTGACACAGAAAATATACAACGAATAAACAAAAATAATGTTTAAAGACAGAAGTGGAGTTGCCCCTTCTCTCCTCCAGAGAGAACATCACGGATGTTGGCGTCCTGCATATGCGGTCTGTGTCGTGTTAAACGTGACATTTTGTATCCTGGCCTTTTCACTTAGCTCTCTTTGTTTGGTTTGGACATTTTTACTTCATTAAGTGTTTTTTTTTTTTTTTAATGGGATCTTTAATAGCTGTGAGGTTGTAGTAAGATTTTATCCTATTGTTTTGAGATGCATTTTTCTAACTTCTATGGTAGACATTTTCCTCACGTGTCCGTTTTTCCTTCTCTTTGCCAGTTTTTTATCCTTGCCCGGAAAACAGCTGTCTTGTTGCAATGGCGCACAGAGAAAGGACACCTGCTTGTCCCTGTGGGGCTTTCTGATGCGTGTGTGGATGGTCAGCCCCTCAGTGTCCAGGCAGGAAGATCAGGCTCCTCTTGTGACACCAGCAGAGTGGGGTGGGGGTAAAGGAGGCTGACACCGCGACACATCCTGGAATCTCCTGCTTTGCAGCACAGCTCTGAGAGGTTGTGTCCGTCAGGTTTCCTGGACAGCCCATGCTGAGATGCGCCTGCAGTCCGTACCACCGTTGGGTTGGCACCATAGGGAAGGAAGGTAAAGATTCTTCTTTTAAAAATACCCAGCACTGCAGTGAGAGGACACAGGTCCACACAGCTCACCTCGCAGCATGTAGGTTACTGCAGTCCCTCACAGGCAGGTCACCAGATCTGGTAGGAGCTGCTGCCCTGCCCCTGTTTTTCTTGACTGATCTGAGCATTCATTGTGTGGATAGTCACTGACCACTCAGACCACCAGAGAGTTGAGAGGCTGGCCCACAGAAGGGAGGCCAAGGGCAGCTCTCTCTCCTCCCATATTGCCAGCCTCATGGGGACTGCCTGCCCACTGTGGTCAGATGGGCATCCTCGCCAAGCCCGCCAACCACTAGAACGTGAAGAGCACTATGACCATGCCAACCTGAGGAACCCCTTTCTCGAATTACATCCCATTTTCCCTGACTCAGCTGTGCTTGGGGCCGTGCCCTCTCATTGTGGGAGGGAGCTACACCAAAGAATAGGTGTTCTTTCTTAGCACTCCTGCTTGACTGTCAGCTCTTCCTAAAACCTCTGGCACAGAGCCAGTGAGAACGAAACACCCACCCCCAGGGCTGGGCCCCTGTGTTTATTTTCAGATCAGAAGTCAGAAGTGGTTTCATGGCCCAGAGAACTCTCCTTGTGCAAATGTTCTTGCCATTTCATGGCCATGGCCTGAGTAACCCTGGCTCTTTGCTGATGACCTGTGCCCTTTTCTGTCCTCTGGGGGCACTCCTGCATTTTGGGCCCAGTGTCTTGGGGCCATGGCTCAGCTGTGTGGCTGGTCATGTTGTATCCCTCCTGGTTATGGTCTTTTCCCTACCTGAAAAGTGGCCATGGATTCTTCCCTCTGATCCACGAGGCGGGAGCTATGTGTGGCTGATGGTTGCTCCTTGGGCCCCTCCGGAGATCAGGCTGCTGCAGCCAGAAGTCTTTCTTTCATTGTATCAAAGGAGGAGTCTGTGGCTCAGATACAGTTCCTAGGTAAGAGATTTTGCTTGAGTCCCTGGAAAGCTTCTCCGAAGACAAATGTTTTGTCTGTATAAAGAATTGTTGTCAGAATCATCCTTGCATTCCTTCATCTGATCATCCAATATTTAAACATCTGTTTGACCCTGGGACTCAGCTAGGAACAAGACAGTTCAGCCCCTTGGGGGCCATGCCCAGGGTACATGGGCACCACAGCTCCAGGGGAGGGTTCTGCTCCAAGGGAGGCCCACATGGAAGAAGTGCTGGCTCAGGAGGTGGGGACTCAGATAGGCCTGACCCAGAGCCCAGCACATAGGTGTGCTCAGAAGAGGGGCTGAAGAGTGAGAAAGAGAACTTAGCAAGGAAGGATGAACGTAGCGTTTTCTCAGCTGTTATTGTAACTGATCTTTGTTGAGTGCTTTTGTTGTTGAGTTTATTTTTTTTGCTAATACTCAGGCTGCAGTATGATGGCCTCGGCTTGGTAGGCTCCCTGGGGGTTCAGCCATCCAGCCGCTTCGACACTCCACGTAACACTCACTCACTGAGCCGGTGCTGTGGGGCAGGCTGAGGCCAGTGCTGAGCATGCAGTGGTGAGCGGTGCTCTCAAGGAGTGTCTGATCCAGGTGGGAAAGACAGTGAGGATGCAAGCAGCGGGTGCATGTCTGCATACAGTGACCAGTGCCATGGGGGACACAAGGGCAGCACGGACAGATTCTGCACAAGCGGGTTCTCAGGAGATCTCTCTGAGAGGGAGCAGACTCCCAGGAGGAGTTTGCTACTGGTCTGTCCCTTTTTCATTGGTGTTATTTTTATTTTTATTACCCCAAATGCTGTAAATAACAGGAGAGACTAATTTCTGCGTACATTCTTTGTGAACACCCTTTGCTAAGAGCGTTGAAAGAAAGCTCCCAAAAGAACCACAGAAAGGGTATAGAGATGGGATTCTGTCACCCGGGTGATCCAAACCTGAACAGCCACCTGGAGAGCGGGCATTTGAGCCTGCCCTTGCCCTGCACAGTCACTCCCGCCCCCAGGCCTCCAGGCGTCCCCTGAGCTAGCCTCAGCCACACGGATGTGAGGTGTGCCATGTGAACATGTCCAACAGGGTGTCCTCTGCTGGACAGAGATGGACTGTCCCAATCAGATCTGCTCCTTGGGGTGAGAGGACAGAGGTGTGCAGGTGTTGAGGGCAGCATCAGGAGAAGGACAGAAGGTATAAGATACTGGAAGTCGGTGTAAAAGTCACCAAATAGATGAGGAGGTGGGGCATGCACACTCTCGGCTGCTAACTCCCTGTGGGTCTGTGGGGAGGGGGTGAGATGGATGGAGGAAGAACTGTCTGTGAGGGCCTCACACCTGGTCACATCTCTGCATGGTTAGCAGAGGGCGGTGGCTGCCCCAGGCCCCATGGCCTGTGGGCCACAGAAAGAGTGTCTTCCCTCAGGCATTTCTGAGGATAGGCTGAGCAGATACGTAGTTCTCTTCTTTGGCTACCTGCACTGTGAGGCCTGGTGGAGGACATGCCTGGCTGGTTAAGCAGGAACATTGGTTAGACTCTCCTCCTGGGAGGCGGCTGTCATGGAAGTCAGTGACTGTGGAGATATTTGAGGCCCCTCTTATCTCTCACCCTGCGTGGAACACCCTGTCAGTTCTCCCCACGAAACACTCACAGTTCTGCCACCTCTGGCCCAGTCTTGACCTCCTCCTCCTTGGATGACGGCACTGGCCCCCGACCCTCTCCTACCTTCTCCCTACCCTTTTGTATTTCACACAGGGGCCAGAGTGATTCTGTGAACACAGAAGTCAGATGACACTGGTCCTAGACTCAAATCTGACCCCAGTGCCTTCATCACAATCAGAGAAGAAACCGGACCCTATTGAATGGACTGTGAGACCTGCATCGCTGTCCACCAGCAGTGTCCCGTCTGTCATTCTCCTCTGGCCACACCTCTCTGCCTGCTGTGACCACACTGGCCCTGCCTTTCCCATACTCACCAGGCGGTCTCCCACCCACCGCAGGACATTGGCACATGCTCTTCCCAGCCTTGAATACCCTCCCCTCCTTCATGCCTCCTTCTCTGTGGGGTCTTCCCTGATCATCTGCTTAAAATTACAACCCTGCCTCCTTCCCATTGATTGTTTCCCAGAGGACATCTGACCGTTTAACCCTCTCTGTATTTTATGTATGTATGTTATCACTGTATGTTTTTGGCCACTGAGATTGGAGGGGCAGTAGAGCAGTTTTCCCAATTTGGTTACTGCTGACCACAGGAGGTCCTCTATATACTTGAGTGATCGCCCAAATGGCCACTCTGCAGGAAGTTGGCCAGCCTCTGGGCCTTTAGGGGGCAAGGGGTTGTCTCTGAGGTTTGCCCTCAGGCCTGTGATTTTAAGCCCCAGGACAGGAGAATCACGGGGGTGGGGTGAAATTGCTTTCCGTTCCCTAAGTTTCCTCCAGGAGCTCACAGTAAACCTGGAGTTACACACACGAGGGGCTTATCTTGCCTTTGACTCAAAGGGCCCAAAAGCCGGGTCCATCTGGAATGTTCTGAATGACTTGGGGAGGAAAAACAACTTTTCAAGCAGTCTTCTCTCTGCTCTCACCCAGCTCTGTTGTGAGCAATGAACGGAAGGTGTGGTGTGGGGGAGCTAATGTATTTATTGATTAAAACTCTGATGAAGCCCGGCGAGGCCAGCCATGCCGAACGTTCAGTTAGAAAGCCTGCCATGGACAGTTGGAACGCCTGGATTACAAGTGAGTTATGCAGAGCCAACTAAGAAAGGAGTGAAATGAAGAAATGGAAGGCAGGGGAGGATGTGTTCTGTTCACTCCCTTGAGCTTTTTCCTCTGCCGCTTGGGGACCAGGCTGCACAGGCCCATGGTAGGTGGCCTAGTGCATGCACCCCCCCATCCTGTGCTGGGGACCTGGCACAGTGCAGTGGTCAGTGGCTCCCCTCCCCAGGGAGCTGTGAGAGAGGACAGTCTCTGTGTGGGCTCGGTACACACATCCGTGCACACGGAGCTGGGGGAGTAGTCAGTGTACGTGTTTGCACTACACTGGCCGTGTGAGAAGGCAGATGGTGGGTCAGGACAAATGTGTAATGACATGGACCCACCATGACAGTCTCACACAGAGTACCTTCACTGCCCTCAGCGTCCTCTGTACTCTGTTAAGTCACCCCTCCCTCCCAGATCCATGAAACCACTGATATTTCTACTTTTTCCATAGTTCTGTCTTTTTCTGAGTGACGTAAAATTGACAACCTACTGTGGGTAGGCTTTACAGATTGACTTCCTTCATTGAGTAGTGATGTGTGCAAGTTTCTTTCATGCATTTATGTGGCTTGACATCTCCTTTGCTTTCAGTGCTGGGTAATACTGTACAGTGTAGATGTTTACTTACCTGTCCCCTACCGAAGGGCATCTTGGCTGCTTTCCTAGTTTTGGTGATTGTGAATAAAGCTGCTCTATGAACATCCGTGTGCAGCTTTTGTGTGGATTTGTTTCCATTTTTCTGTTTTTATTCTGTAGGATCTGGGAGGTCATGGACAGACTTTCTTGGCAAGTTGGACTCCTGGAGTGCTGGTTCTAGTTTATGAGTGGACAGTGGTTTCATGTTGGCTCTTGCCCACGGTCAGCATTTTTGACCATGATTCCATTCCCAGATCCAGGGAGTTAATTCCAGGAGAGAATAAGTGGGGGGAGGAGAACCCCCAGTTCTTACTCTCTTCACCTGTTGGACCTGTGATGAAGCTTTCTACCTCAGTCCTAGGGAGGACACCCATACCCCGACCCCGGTTTCCACAGCTCATGGAGTCAGAGGGAAATGTGTCGTGTGGCTTTGGTAAGTGGCCTAGGACACAGGAAGGACTCAGTTCTGGTCCAGTTCCTGCTAAGCTTTGACTCCTCTGTTCTAGGATTTCTTCTAAGGTTTCTGTGGAACTGCTGTCCCTGGGAAAAGAGAATTGACTCGTGTTTACATGATTTCAGATGCCTATTAGTTACATTGTTAAAATGAAAGGCACAACTGCCCCTTAAGAAGAAACATTTCACCAGATGTCACTGCTGGTGACCACGTTCATGCTGTGCAAGTGCTCCCTGAGGTTGTGTCCTAGGACATAGGAACAGCCCCATCTGTCTGGAACAGGGGTCCCCAAACTATGGCCCGTGGGCCGCATGTGGCCCCCTGAGGCCATTTATCCAGCCCCCGCTGCACTTCCAGAAGGGGCACCTCTTTCATTGGTGGTCAGTGAGAGGAGCACAGAATGCATCCGCACCCATAGTTCCCATTGAAATACTGGTCAGTTTGTTTTTAATTTACTTGTCCTTTATTTTAAATATTGTATTTGTTCCCGTTTTGTTTTTTTACTTTAAAATAAGATATGTGCAGTGTGCATAGTGATATTTGTTCATAGTTTTTTTTATAGTCCGGCCCTCCAGCGGTCTGAGGGACAGTGAGCTAGCCCCCTGTGTAAAAAGTTTGGGGACCCCTGGTCTGGAATAAATGGAAGCTGGGGAGTGGTGGGATTCAAATAATTTAACAACTGGCTCTCCTCCCTAATGACAGTTTTACGTATATAAAAAAGGTATACCAAAGGTAATTTATTATTTCATGCATTTAATGCTTAAATAAAAGCAATAAAAGAGGTACACAAAACTAAATTATGTTATAAAAAACAGTTTTTAAAAATTACTGAAAAAATATTAAATACCTGACAAAAAAAATATTCCATATTGCTTTTTGATTGGCATCCTCACTTCCTACTGAACTAACAAATGCGAGTGGATTTAAACATAGTATTTTATCAAAGGTATAATGAGTTTTATGAATGAATACATAAATATTACTAGCATAGTTCTGTCAAATATTTTTCACCTATGAACGGAATGAACATTACTATGGGCACTTAGAGTACGCTGATGTGCAGATGAACATTAAAAAAGAGCAAGGAATGTAAATTTGTGATTTCCACATTGGGCAGCTGTCCAGGCAACACCTTAGAGAGAACCCTGATGACAAGTGCCAGTTTAACAACCCATTTGCTGAACTTAACAAAATATTAGGTACCGGTTCTACTGAACTGGACAGAGCAAACTGGCTGAATCCCAGCACTGAAGCTGGTCAGGAAGGAAGATGGGTGCGGTCATAGCATCTCACAAGGGCCTTGGCTAGCTCTGCCACCTTTACTGACCAAAGCCACAGTGCAGGGGAGGGGAAAACCTGCATTTGAACAGAATGCAGGTATTACAAAGTGGAGGAGAAGATGGCTACTGATGACCCTTACTGTCCTATGTCACTAAGGCATGAGCAGTTTGAATTTCTATATACAAAAATAAATAAATAAATAAAAAGGCCCCTTGAAGCAGAAAGTTCTCTGTAGTGATAAAGAGAAGTGAGAGTTGAAATTCTTGCCTAATTTCAGATTAAGCAAAGCATAAGCATTTAGCAAATGCCAAGGTTGTAAAAATTGTGCAAGTAGCGTCACTTTGAAATCTGAGACTCAGCCCCAGATGTTTGGCAGTATTCCCATGACTGTTCGTCCTCGCAGGACTGCTGCCTGCCTACCTCCTGGACGAGAGCCCCGCTCTCCTGTCCTATCCTGTGGCAGTGCTCTTGTACCCCTGTGAGAAGGAGACCCCACAGGTGTTGGCTGATGAAGAGAACTGTGTATGCAGACAGGCGAGACCGCCTGACAATGTGCATTTATTCCAGTGTCAGTCCAAAGTCAGGGTGGATAAGGCTCTGGTGGGGATCCTGTGTGTGCTAATGTCCCCTGAAGCCAGTGTGACCCAACCAGAGGAGTGGTACCATGAGAAGCTGGTCCTGAGGAGCCCGGGTGCTGGCCTTTCTGCACATTACCATCCAATCTAAAGACCAAGCATACAAGGTAAGCCCCTCCAATCAGCTTGGCCTAAGGCCACTGTCTAGACTCGAAGGCTAAGAGGCAGAGAGTGGCTTTAGAAGGAAGAGAGAGGAATCTGGAACCAGACCCAACTGGACTGTCTTGTCTCCTGTAGGTGGCCAAGTAGGTTAGATAGGTGCAGATAAAGGTTTACTTTGAAGCTTCTCTGAAAACATCCTTGTTTGATGTCTTTGTTCCAGAACAGATGGAAAGCACTGGTCTGGCTGGGAGCAGAGATGGGAAGATGGGTTGGGGATCCACTTCCAGAGCAGCACAGAGCCTGGTGCATGTGCCCTGCCTAGTGAGGGGCCTCCGGCACAGCTGCTGCGTGTGCGTGTCTGCAGCACAAGAACTGCTGTCCCTGCCGAGGTGGCGTGCCTCGGTGTCCGCTCCATCACCTTGTGCTTGGTTCTTGCCCCTGTACATGTTAGGTAGATACAGCAGCACGATTTTGCAAGGGTTAAGTTGATTGCATTATTTGAAATTAAGAAAAAATTGGCCTGACCAGGCAGTAGTACAGTGGATAGAGCATTGACCTGGGACGCTCAGGACCCAGGTTTAAAACCCTGAGGTCGCTGGCTTGAGCACAGGCTCACCAGCTTGAGCACAGGATCATAGACATGACCCCATGGTTGCTGGTTTGAGCCCAAAGATCACTGACTTGAGCCCAAGGTCGCTGGCTTGAGCAAGGGGTCACTTTCTCTGCTGTAGCCCCTCATCAAGGCACATATGAGAAAGCTAATCAATGAACAACTGAAGTGCCATAACTACAAGTTTATACTTCTCATTTCTCTCCCTTCTTGTCTCACTCTCTGTTTCTCTCTCCCTCGCTAAAAAAGAAAAGAAAGAAAAGTAAAAATTGGTCCCTAACAGTACCTGATACAAGTTTTGCCTTTATTTCCCCTTTTACTGAACCAGTGAAGACAGCAGCTGGCAGAGACAAATGGCTCTCAGTTGTGCCTTCAGGCCCATGGGACACTCTGTGCTTTCCTTTAAATGTCTTGGGCCTGAAGCTTGGGGTGGCGACTGTCCAAGAGAAAAGTAAGTTACTATGGGTCTGTGTTTCCCACACCCAGATGAGAGGGGCCTCATACGGCAGACAGCAGCCCACGGGCTCTTCCGCAGCAGAGAGCCCCACCTGTCCTCTACCATCTCTTATCATCCCATTGTTTTCAAACATTAGCTTTATCTCCATCTCCATTGCACCCCTCTTTTTAAAGTATGCTGATTTGTGCAAACCTGGCCTGAGCTGATGAGTATGTCTGGCTCCCTCCCTCCCTGGGTCTTCCTGCCCTCCTCTCCCCCATTCTGTCCATACCCTTAGTCCCCTCATCCAATTTGGAGCCTTTTCCAACAGGACCAAGGCATTTCCATCTCCTTGGAAGAGAAAGGGCTAGTAATTAATGCTGGTCCTTGTGCCCTGCATTTATGACTTAGAGATCTGCCCCCATGGTGTATATATATATGAAGAGTTAGGGAGAGTGATGATGGCTGTGTTATTCTGGAGGTCCCTGTGTGAGCGAGCACCTTCAGTTTAAACCCTCAATGAGCTTCTGCTTTGAGCCTGGTCTGGAACCACATCCCGGAAGAGGGGAGACTTTTGCGCTACCTCGGGTTTCAGTTGGCCATCACCTCCAGGGGGCTGCTAGTTTCCCTGCAGCTCAAAACAGTAACACAACCTCCCACCCCAACAATAAGGTAAAATGCCTGGGGAGCGGCTGTTGAGAGATGAGCTGCTCTGCACTGAGTGACCGTGGCTGTGGTTTGCGGTGTCTGGTCCCTTAAGACCTGAGGTTGTGCTTGCATCCTTTCCTTGAGCTCTGAAGTGTTCCCACACTCAAGACTGACGGTCTCGCAACTGCTGCTGCATGCACTGCCCCCTCTGTTGCGAACCAGCGTGACTAGTAATTCCAGGTCCGGAGTGGGAATGGCGCAGAGTTAAGAAAATATGCTTAAAGAATTAAAGAATGGGTTCAGGAGGGCTCTGCAAAGCTGATAGCAGAAACAGAGCACGCCCAAAAACCACATCTTGCTTTATTTATAGGGCAAAGCGGGCCATTAGCAAATCAATGAGATCTCAGATCATGTTTCCAAGGCAACCCAAGAATTTTACCAAGTGCAGAAAACCCCCACCATACATAACATCTTAACTTTACACAAAACAGGATCGAAGAAACTTGCCTTCAGTCTTTCCCGGGGAAATAAAGGGTAGGATGAGTATCAGCTAACATGGAGGTGTGGGGAACAGCTTAGCCTTTTGCACCTTAATCAGGCAAGTGAGGTGGGGTGTTAGGCAGACTGTCGGCTTATAGCCAGTTCTCCACACCTCTGTCCCCCAAAAATCTGAACTGCAAAAACCCTGTTTGCTTTTCGGTCACCAACACCCTTCTGCCTGGCAAACTTCTGCTCAGCTGTCAGAACTTCCAAGTGACATCTACCCTGTGAAGCTGTCTTTGCCTCCCCCTGCTGGCTCCGGCCGTTTAGCTGTTTTATCTTGCTACTCCTCCCTCTGAGGTTTCCTCACAGTACTGTCACCTCGAGGCACTGGCCATGGTGTCTGGCCTCTCTCATCAGGCTTGGTGAAGATTAGATGCTTCTAGCTGGGAATCCCTGAGCATAGCAGGTGCTCACTGAGTGTCTGTGAGATGGAGGTGGCTTCTCCCCACCTAATTTCCGTGCCCGCTATTGGTCATGCTCCCCTGCTCTTGGCTGCATCTGTGTCTGCAGGGCAGTCCTCATCTGGAGGAGATGCATGAGCTCTGAGAGGAGTGGTCACACGGATGCTAAGGAGTGGGCTGGGGATTTGAACCTATGGCTAAACCTAAGCCTTCTGTGGACTCAGTTTGTCTCATATTGGTCTTCCTTTTTTCCTGCAGACTTCTATATTTTTCCCCAGCATCATTGTCTTTTCCAAAGAACTGTGCCTCCTCACAATGTACCCAAGGTTGAAGAATATCTTCAGTGTTGTTATTTTTGCCTCCAGCAATGTTTCAGGCTTAATGTGTTCTAGGATGTACTTGTCTGTCTTCCTGGTGATTCCTGTGGGGCTCTCCCCGTACGCCGTGTTTCTAAGGAGTCTATAGGAGCCGGCAGGGCCACTGAGGATGAGACCTTGTGGATGTCACCCATTCACAGATTTTCTAGGAGTTAGAGCTGACACAACAGTGCACAACAGCTACAAAAAGTCAACATAGAGGCAGGTGCTGCAGGTGGATAGGCAATGTCATGCAGATGAACTTATTTCTGGAGGAAAATCGAGGTCTTTGGGTGCAGTGTTTTGCTGAGCGTAGGTGGAGAAGCAGAGAATGGGATGGCCAACGACCATACACTTTGGTGGCAGACACAGTCAGATCCCTGCCCTATTCCTAATAATCTGTGTGACCCTCTGCAATATTCTTAATATTTCCAAACCACAAACCCTTGACCTGTAAAATAAAGACTGTCTCACCTATCCTGCACTTTTTTTTAAAATGAGGATTAGAATTTACATAAAACATCGTAAGGTTATTTCATAGAAGCTCAAGAATGGCTGCTTAATATGATAAGTTAAAGTGATGTAAGTAACGATTACACTGGAAAACAAAATATTTGTTGCATCCACAAAAACTCTTGTTCTTACCTAATTCGAGTGTGCTGATCTCAAATCTGACATTAGTTTTTCTCTGTAAGCTACAGTTTTTTTGCAATTCAAGATTTTAGGTTTTCACCTTATTGTAAAATTTTCGACATTTAGTTTAACGTAATGATGTAGAATGTCTTCTTGGGCATCATCTTTGTGAAAATATAATAATTTATATAGTGCAGTAAATACACTAATACACTAAAAGATATGATTGCATCAGAATTTGTCTACAATTTTGAAACAGCACATATTAAAAAACTTATTTCAATCATAAAATTTGAGCAAAACTTATTTAAATTCTATTCAGGCAAAAATTTGAGTTTGTAGCTCTTGCGTTTGTGTACTTGTTGAGGACAATCTTGTTTGATGCTCCAACAGTAGTCTGCTCCTCACTAACAGCTCTAAGATTTTCAGAAAACTTACCAAGGTGACTGTTCAGGAAGTGAATCTTAACACTCATGTTACATCCAATGTCGCGGAAAGCCACCAGCATCCTTTGAACCAGGAGTCATAGTTTTCTGCTTTTTGTTGCAAAGAAGTTCTTCATAACTGCTACAAAAGACTGCCATGCTGCTTTCTCCTCCTTATTCATCTTCCTGGCAAATTCTTCATTACGTATGAGGGTTCAAATTTGAGGTCCATCGAATACACCGGCTTTTATGTTCTCGAAAGACAAGGCAGGAAAAGCAGAAATAGTATGTTGAAAGCATTCACTTTCTCTATTCAAAGCCTGAACAAACTGCTTCATTAAGCCAAGTTTGATGTGAAGTGGGGGAAAAACGATCCTTTTTTGATTAACTACAGGTTTATTCACAGTATTTTGCATTCCTACTTCCAGAGCTTCACGTTTCGGCCACTTTATCTGTGTCCAGTGTTTCTCCTGAGCTCGGCTGTCCCACAAACATAGAAAGCAAGGATACTTCGTGAAACCTCTCTGTTGTCCTAGCAGGAAATTTACCATTTTAAGGTCCATTTATGATCCATTTATGCTCCTCATACTTCAGAAAGTCGAGGACAATTTTTATGTCATTATAATCTTCTCGCAGATGAGTTGAATAACCCATTGGAACCGCTGCATAAACATTACCCGTTGTGTAGGAGAACACATTTCAGACTCCATTTAGAGCTGTCAAGAAATAGCCGCCATTCTGTTGGGACTGTAAGTGGTAATACCTACCTGGCTGAGAAGACTACTGATATCATGACAGTAAACAAAGTGTTTGTCTTCGGGACAAATTCAGTACCAAAATTTGTTCATGCTTTCTGAAATGGGATACTTTAGCTGACCGGTGAGGTAGGTACGTTCTTTTCTTGAAGCCCGGAGACTAATAACTCAGCTGCCCAAATCTTTTACTAAGTCATTCAATTCAGGTTGGCTAAACTGCTGAGGGGTTAATGACTGCTTGGCATTAGAAGACCCTTCCGATTCTACAACCATTTCCTCATGCATCTTATCAAAATACACTTGATTACCATGTTCACTTTCTTTGTCCTTAGAAGAAATAAAACCATTGAAAACTGGAACCGGGAGTGTCTCAGAGTGTGGGATAGGTCGTATTGCTGAAGGAATATTAGGATAAGCGATCCTATGCTGTTTTTTCTTGCCAGTGCCCTTTGTATGGATCAGACAGAAATAATAGTCACTGCTGTGGTCCTTAGGTTCACGCCAAACCATGGGAATACCAAAAGGCATTCCTTTGCGTTTTCCTTTTGTCCAGTCACGAAGCATTTCCTCACAATTATGACACAAAATATGAGGAGCCCAATTCTTGTCTTGATCACCAAGGGGAACTTGAAAATAGGCAATATATGCACGTGTCACAAATGATGAAATATTGCGCCTTTGACGTTCAAGTGTGTAACAGCCACATATATAACAGAAGGTGTCAGGACTATTCTTACTTACATTTACGCCTACTCGAAGAAGCCATGATTCAATCTTAAATCAACATAAGAGGGTGTTTTTATCAGATAATAATGTTTTACATTTAAAAACAACTACAATTATGTAAAATTGATGTTTGTAAAACACTAACTGCCTTGTGGCTATGTTCCATCCAAGATTCATTGCCCTTTAACTCCAATTTAAAAACCAATGCATGCCATTAACTGTAACAAAAACAAATTAAAATTGCATAAAAACTAGAGCATGCACCAAAAATCGGATTTCAGATTTGGAATCAGCGATGCAGAAATATATAGAAAAAGTTCTAAAACCTCATGCAACAGAAAATGAAAAAAAAAACTGTTCCTCAGTGTTATCACTGGTAAGTGTTGCTCACAAGAAACAGTGCTCATGAAAGACAAAAGCACGGGCACAGATGTCAGGATGTGTGAGTCCATCTCTGGAGTGCTCTGTGTTCTTGGCATGCGTTGAGGTGTATAGCAGTGGGACCCTAACCTTATGTCCTCATATTCATTTTTAATTAGGCTGTTGTCATCAAAATGCCATTCCTTTACTGCTTTGGCACTTAATTGAGTAAGTTGGTGTAGCAAATTTGGCATGCAAATTGCCTCTTCCTCACTTCAGAACACCCTTCATTGCCAGAGCACCATGGATCAGAAGCATTTGAAGTGGAAATTAGTCGAGTTGGGGTAGACAGTTGTGAAATTTTTATTTTCTGCTTACAGTATTTTAAAAATTGGATGATGCTTTGTTCCTGTTTTAACAGGAAGGTAAATGGTGGTAGTGGTGTTTTTTGTTAAAATAGTTTTCACTTTCAATGACTGAATGAATTATAGGAGATGAGATCAATCTCTAGAGCAAATTAAATGTTGCCAATGCCAATTTAAGAATAATGTCTATTTAAAACCCTCATTTGGCAGAATATAATATGGAAACTTTGAATGAACATGTGGCAGATGTCACCTAAGGAAAGATTGATTTCTAGAGAGGAGAGGGTCCACTTCCAATATTAGTATGAGTACTGGAAGTTGACATCAAAGATTGGCCATGAAAATCCCAGCATTCAGACCAAATTTTCAGGTATTACCACTACTTGCCTCCAAATCCTGGTGTGGCCAGGACCCAGGACCTCTGTGAAGTAGAGATTGGACCCTCCTCTGGTTGGTCTAAACTCCAAAGATCATCAGTGCTGATAATTCAGTACCAAAGCAAATGCCATTCAGGGTGGGGGCAGATGGCTTAAAATAATCAGCTTGACAACTGGTAGGCAGAGCGAAGAAAGAGAAAAGGGAGGGGAGGTAAGGGGCGAAGGACAGAGAGGAAAAAGAAAGAGGTGGAGAAAGGGAGAGGAAGGGAAAGATGGACAGAATACCTACGTCGCATGGCTTCTAACAGCCCAGAATCCCCACATTATCGCCACCCCTCTTTTCTTAGAACCACATATTTTACGTTTCCTGTTCAGGTGAATACAGAACCTCCTCTGTAGATGCACAGAGTCTGAGGGCAGCTGTGCCAGGTGGAGGAAAAGCTAGACCTCTGAAGTGGTTTCCAGGGCAGCTGGGCAGTGAAGAGGTGTAGCAGGAGCCCAGGACACTGAGCTTAGAAGCATAGGCGCTCCGCTCCCCTCCTTACAGGCTACAGGCGAGCACAAGTCAGCCGGGAAAACTGTGCTTCTTCAGGAAGCTTCCTTTTCTAAAGAAGGCTGTAAATAATCTCACAGCTGGGGCCTGCATTGTGTAATAGTGTATGCTGGTTTTTTAGAGCTACTGCAGCAATAAATCGGCTGAATGATTAAAACCCACAGTCATTGCCAGTTGAATGTGAAAAAAACAGTCAAAGCCAGGAAAAAACTTTTAAAAAGGGTGCATTAACTGAGCACAGAGAATATTCATGTCAGTGATTTCCAATTCATTAAGCACATTCTTTGGTTTCTCAGCAGATGGGAATTCAAATGAAGCCCCTTCTCCAAGTTAGAAATCAGGCTTCTGGCCTCTGCATCACTCATCATGTTGGGATATGGGCAGACAGCCTTATGGCTGTCAATTAAAGTTTTGTGCACAGTCTTGGGATGTCAGAATGAGGCCAGGACAGGCTTCTCCCCAGCTGGATTGGAACTAAATGAGAGTAGACAGACATCGTTTTAAATAAAAGCTCTGCATGGGATGCGAGCAGAGGTGTTTGGCTGTGAAGCAGAGGGACCTTCTTGTACCGTACCAGTGTCCATTCTCTACTCCTCAGGTTGTTGCATTATATAGACACAGGGAGAAACTGTGGACATTCTGCTGCTTTGGCTCCTGTGAGCTGTGGTCAGGCTCCTAGCAAGTATTCCAAGGGACAGCACAAAGGCAAGAAAGAGAAAGTGTGGACTTGTGAAATGGAGAGAAGAGCCAGGGGGCCACTAGGACTCTCTGGCTCATCAGGTCTTGGTCTGGAGGTCATCAGATGTTCCTCAAGGGTTGACACAGGGTCAAGTACCTGTAAAACAGGCGACATAGAGAAAGATGGGATAAACAAGAGGCTTGTGAGATTCTAACTAGACATCCTGCATTTTCCTCATGAACTGGGACTTGTGTGAATAAGAAATCACAAATGCACACACATACACATCCCAAAGAATGTTCAGTGAGATTTAAAGTAACAACCCCGCCTTGGCCGGAAGATCAGTAGATAGAGCATTGGCCTGGCATATGGACATCCTGGTTCGATTTCTGGTCAGGACACACTGGAGAAGTGACCAACTGCTTCTCCCCCTTTGCTTGCCCCCTTCTCTCCTTCTTTCTCTCCTGCAGCCAGGGCTCAATTGGTTCGAGTGTTGGCCCTGGGCACTGAGGATAGCTCGGTTGATTCTAGCATTGGCTCCTGATGGGTGTTGCTGGGTGGATCCTGGTTGGGACGCATGTGGGATCCTCGCTTACTAGCTCCCCTCCTCTCACCTAAAAAAATAAAATAAAATAATAACCCAAGTGTGTTACCTGCTAGTAATCTGTAAGCCCCACCCACCCACCTCATCCGCAGGAAGGGCAGTCTGCCTGATGGGCGGGACAGATGACGTCAAGCCCCAGCAGGACTGCTTCTGACCATGCTGCTGCACCAGGCTAGTGGCTCTCAGATGCCACAGGATTACACACAAGTGTGGCTATGTGTCCTCCGGTAGCAAACCCAGGAAATGAGGAAAATGACAACTCTGTGCTTGTACCCTCCCGCTGGTGTCTGTTAAATCCAGAAGAAACAGTGGGGCGTGGAGACCTTGTTCTAAGCTGCAAAGCTGTTCTGCAGATGTTCATAATTGTTAGTTCAGATTCCCAAGTGTCTCAGTACTAACCTTTTTAGTTTTTCAAGTTTATGTTTGGTCTTTTCAAAGTGGTTTCAGTAGAGTCGCAAAGGTGTATAAGCTGCTAGCATCTCATTCCAGAACATTGTCGTTGCTCTGTAAAGGAACCCCACACCCATTGACAGCCCTTCCCATTCTTTCACAAGCCAGCAGTGATAGTATATTCAGGTCCCGAATGAGAATGGTGAAGAATTAAGAAAAATACACTTAAAGAATAAAAGATGGAGTCGAGAGGGCTCTGTAATTACTGCTGGCAGGAAAACACCTCCCTAGCAGAAAACATGGCCGCCCTCAAAAACCTCATCTTTCTTTCTTTACAGGGCAAAGTGGGACATTAGGAATGTCAATGAGTTTTCTGATTACAGTTACCAAGGCAACCCAAGAATTCTACCAAGTGCAAAATCCCCACCAATACATAAACATGCACAAAGAAGCCAGTCCTTCCTTCTGGGGAACATGGAGGGCAGGACGAGCATCACAGCTAACATGGAGGTGTGGGGAAGGGCCTAGCTTTTTGCAAGTGAGGTGGGGGGTTGGGCAGACTGTCAGCTTAAGCCAGTTCCCCACACCTCTGTCCCCCAGAAATAACTCTAAAACCCTGTTGATTTTTCGGTCCCCGACACCATTCTCCCTCCAGTCACCCCAGGCCCCGGAAACCACTAATCTGCTTTCTGTGTCTATGGATCTGTCTGCTCTCAACACTTTATAGGAACAGAATCAGAGCATGTGCGGCTGATTTCTTTCATTTGGCATGATACTTTCAGAGTTCTCATTGGTTGTCAAATGTATCAGCACTTTTCTTACATCTGAGTAATAACACAGCACATGGACAGACCGCTTTTATTTATCCGTTCATCTGTTGTTGATGGACATTGGGTTCTCACTTTTTGGCCATTGTGAGCAGTTCCGCTATGAGCATTCATGTACAGACTGTGTGGGGATGTGTGTTTTCCTCTGGTGAGGAGTGGGATTGCTGGGTCCCTTTTCCACGGCCACCAACAAAGCATAACGGTTTTAGTTTGGGCACAATTCTGCTGACGTTGACTGTTGTGTCTTTGTGGTTATACCCATCCTTGTGGGTGTCAGGTGGTTTTGGTTTAAAATGGTAAAGATGGTTACAGTCACTACTTACCTTGGAAGGGAAACCACGTTGATCATCTGTCGAGTAATATTTGCAAAGTGCTCATAAGTCCTTTGAAGGTAGTATTTTAAGAAGATGAAGCTTTGACGCTTTATTCTACAACTCCCTGCTGCTCTGAGGCTGTTGGTATGTCCGGTAGTCAAGTCAGTGAACAGGAGAGTCACTGTACAAGTGCTGAGTGGCACTGAGGAGAGGGTCACAAGTGGGGGCAGAGCCTGCCTAGGAGCCTGCTTCTGGTCCTGAAAGCAGCTCACTTCCTCCTTGCTCTGTGGTGTGATTGCATCTCTGCCAAGCTTGTGCATATATGTGGGTCAGCACTTCCTTTCCTCAGGCACTGTTTGAGATGTTGCCTCCCCAAACACTCTCCTTTTTCCCTTTCTGAGTAGTAATGATGGATACAGAAAGATATAATCACGGTTTTGGTAAGCAAAAATCTGTTCTGGGACACGCCTTCTTTGGCTTGCGTGGAGAAACCTTCGTGTGAATATGTATGTGAGTGTATGTGCATGTGGTTTGTGTTTTGCTTTTTCTAGAGGCCAGCAGGGAGCGTGTGATGACTTTTATCAGGCCCCAGAGGTCCATGATTGGGTTCTTGGACGCATTTCTCTGCCATGCTTGGAGACAACACACTAGACTTTAATTTTCTCTAAAGAGTCCACCCCTCCAGCTGGCATTGTGGACATAGGCGGAGTTGTTTTGCACAAGGCAAGCCAAGAAATCACAATATCCGGGGCCTGATATCGATCTTAAGGACCACCTACTTGGTTTCTTTCCTTGATTTCGCTTTACCCCCACCCCCAGTGACTTGGCCCCAAAGTAGCTGTCTGTCTGTGTGAGGCCTGGGCAGCCATAGAACTCACCACTTCTAGGGGCAGCCTATTTATTCTCAGTTCCGACTGCTAGAAGGTTCTTCCATATACGGATTCCAAATCTGCTCCCCAGTGGTCTGGGTTCTGTCCTGTGGGCCACTCTGCACATGTGTGTCCCAACCTCTTACATGTTGGTACTTTAATTAAAGTATTTTTAAGAACAGCCATTTCCCTCACCCCTACCAACCCGGGTTGCACACCAGCCACCCCTCTGAGTCTTGCAGACTGCTGACCCAGTGTGTCGGGACTACCTTTCCCATGGCCATTCCTCGTTATTTCCCTAACCCAAGGACACCGTTGCGAACGGGGACTTCACAGGTTTCCATCCTGCTCACTCTGGGCAGAAAGCTCAGAAAGGGTTGCAAGTGTGTGTCATGTTTAGATTAGAATGAAGTCTTTACACTTGAGTTTCAGCAACATTTTTATTGTGAAATATATCACAAAAGCCTATAAAACATATACACATAGTGTAAAGAACGACAGTATGACAAGAACCCATGTGTCTCCCCCGCAGCATAAAACTTCAGGACCTAGAGGGGGCTCTGCCTATTGTTTTAATGTCTCCTTTGCTATTCTTTAGAGTATAAAACCATTTAAGGACATAAACATATGTCCCGACATACTAGTTTACTGAGTTTTATTTGGCATGCCTTGGTGCTGAATGTTGCGTATTTAGGCACAGTGTGTCCTCTGTGACCTGCTTCTTCCACCCAGCACAGGGTCAGCTGTATTGACACACTCACTCTATCTACTGGACGGTGTTTCACAGTGGTGTCCACCTCATTCTTGATGGGCATATTGGGCATGTCTTCTTTCTGACGCGCACACACACACAGAGGTGCATTCTCACTCTAGAGAACTAGGCTGTAGTTTTTTTGTTTGTCTGTTTGTTTTTATGAGACAGAGACAGAGAGGGACAGTTAGGAACAGACAGACAGGAAGAAGAGAGATGAGAAGCCTCAATTCAGAGTTGTGGCACCTTAGTTGTTCATTGATTGCTTTCACATATGTGCCTTGACCAAGGAGCTCCAGCTGAGCCAGTGACTCCTTGCTCAAGCCAGCGACCTTGGGCTCAAGCCAGCGACCATGAGGTCATGTCTATGATCCTACACTCAAGCCAGCGACCTTGGGGTTTCGAACCTAGGTACTCTGCATCCCAGGCCAACACTGTATCCACTGTGCCACCACCTGGTCAGGCCGGTACATTTACTTTTTAATCCTCCCTAATCTTTCTGAAACAAGTAGCTCTGCAAAAGGCAGTCCATGGATATATGAATGTTATACTGTCACAACTGTGTCGCACAGGAACAGTTAAGCAGTATGCTCTCCCACCTGTGCTGGGGACACATTGTGCATTTCTCTTTTGTTGTATTTTTCAGTGACATTATGGAAAAAGAAAAGGATGTGTCTCACTTCCTTGTAGCCTAGGACCTGGTGTGGGATCCTACATGTCATGGTGTCCCATACATTCTTGGAAGAATGTGTAGGCAAACCTGGGGAAGGAAAAACCATCAGAACAGAAGAGTAAAGGAAAGAAAACCCCCAAAGGTAGCTTTTAATGAGAAAAAAGGAAAGAAGAAACTTGAAATAAAATACAGTAATGCCTCGGTTTTCATTGACTTTGGTTATCGTTGGTTTCTGTTTTTGCCAATTTTCTCCGTGAAAAATGTCTTGGTTTTCGTCAGTTACCTCAGATCTTATCCATGTGCCCATGTGACCTCACTGCTAATTTAGTGAAAACAAAGGGTGACCCACACATTTTCCTGCTCAGTGTGGTGCTGTTTCTTGTGTGAGCATCACCTCATGCAGCTAGCCAAACAATTCCATTGTTTTCCAGTGTTTCTGTGCTTTTTATATTGATTGTGAGTGCTAATACTACAATTACATGTAAGTGATTACTGCGTATACAGTATTCAGTGTAATGTGTTTATTTTGCGTTTTTCAGTTTCAAAATGTATGTAACACACTTAAGATAAAGTCACATGTGCTCAAATCTCATTATCTCTGTTAAGTGTTTCCCGTGCTAATAATGCCATGTAAAATGTTCATTTATTCTTTACATTGTCTTCTATATTCATTTTATATTAATTTCTTATTGTTTTTTGTATTAAACGCTATGTTTATTCTCTATAAAATGTTTTTGGTATGTATTTTGGAGTGTCTAGAACGAATTAATTGGATTTACATTGATTCATATGGAAATAATTGCCTCGGTTTTCGTTGTCGATTGTTTTCAGAAGGATTACAATGGGGAACAAAATTTTTGTTGCATCCACAAAAACACTTGTTCTTACCTAATCCGAGTGTGCTGATCTCAAACCTGACATTAGTTTTTCTCTGTAAGCTACAGTTTTTCTTGCAATTCAAGATTTTAGGTTTTTATTTTATTGTAAAATTTTCAACATTTAGTTTAACATAATGAAGTAGAATGTTTTCTTGAGCATCATCTTTGTGAAAATATAATAATTTATATAGTGCAGTAAATACACTAATACACTAAAAGATATGATTGCATCAGAATTTGTCTACAATTTTGAAACAGAACATATTAAAACACTTATTTTAATCATAAAATTTGCGCAAAACTTATTTAAATTCTATTTAGGCAAAAATTTGTGTTTGTAGCTCTTGTGTTTGTATACTTGTTGAAGACAATCTCGTTCGATGCTCCAGCAGTAGTTTGCCATCGTTTAGAGCTGTCAAGAAATAGCCGCCATTCTGTTGGACTGTATGTGGTAACACCTAGCTGGCTGAGAAGACTATTTATATCATGACATTAAACAAAGTGTTTGTCTTCGGGAATAAAGTCCACAAAAATTTGTTCACGCTTCCTGAAATGAAATACCTTAGCGGACTGATGAAGTACATTCTTTTCTTAAAGCCTGGAGGCTAATAATAACTCAGCTGCTTTCTTTGATAGGCCCAAATCTCTTACTAAGTCATTCAATTCAGGTTGGCTAAACTGCTGAGGGCTTAATGACTGCTTGGCATCAGAAGACCCTTCCGATTCTACAACCATTTCCTCATGCATCTTATCAAAATACACTTGATTACCATGTTCACTTTCTTTGTCCTTAGAAGAAATAAAACCATTGAAAACTGGATCCGGGAGTGTCTCAGAGTGTGGGATAGGTCGTATTGCTGAAGGAATATTAGGATATGTGATCATATGCCGTTTTTTCTTGCCGATGCCCTTTGTATGGATCAGACAGAAATAACAGTCACTGCTGTGGTCCTTAGGTTCACGCCAAACCATGGGAATACCAAAAGGCATTCCTTTGCGTTTTCCTTTTGTCCAGTCACGAAGCATTTCCTCACAATTATGACACAAAATATGAGGAGCCCAATTCTTGTCTTGATCACCAAGGGGAACTTGAAAATAGGCAATATATGCACGTGTCACAAATGATGAAATACTGCGCCTTTGACGTTCAAGTGTGTAACAGCCACATATATAACAGAAGGTGTCAGGACTATTCTTACTTACATTTACGCCTACTCGAAGAAGCCATGATTCAATCTTAAAACAACATAAGAGGGTGTTTTTATCAGATAATAATGTTTTACATTTAAAAACAACTACAATTATGTAAAATTGATGTTTGTAAAACACTAACTGCCTTGTGGTTATGTTCAATTCAAGAGTCATTGCCCTTTAACTCCAATTTAAAAACCAATGCGTACCATTAACTGTAACAAAAACAAATTAAAATTGCTTATAAACTAGAGCACGCACCATAAACCGGATTTCAGATTTGGAATCAGCGATGCAGAAATATATAGAAAAAGTTCTAAAACCTCATGCAACAGAAAATGAAAAAATATTGTTCCCCAGTGTTATCGATGAAAACCAAGGCATCACTGTAGTGTAAACACTAAACCTGGAAGCCTCCCAGCTGAAGTAGTAACAACATGATCACAGGTTGATTTGTTAACCAGAAGATGGTGACATTCCGATTCAACACATGACTAGGCCAAGGACTCATGCCTTTTTGCATAATTCTGAATCTGAGAGGGCTCATGTTGCAAGTGCCTTTCTAGAAGGAAAATACAAATGTGGTAACCCCCACAGTGGGAATGAAGCACTTTAGCTTGAAAATGGCTTATGAGCTAAAGAAACCGTGACTTTGATCTCAGACCTCCTAAATTCATCAAAATGCAGACTGAGCTGCTGGTAAGAAGATCCCAAAGCATGGCGTGTGGCCTCAGATAAGATACAGTTCCTATTTCCCAGGTCACAGCCCAGAGCTGTCTTCCACGACGCCATCCAAGTACGTGGGGCCTTCTGGTCTTCCGCACTGAGTGTAATCTTGTAGGGAAAGAGCCGACTCCCCTCTCCATAGTGCCGTCCAGGCTGTGGAGGTAAAGGACATGGAAGTCCCTTGTACATGTCATTGTAAAACATGGTCCGGGGCCAGGACCTACACATGTCACTTCTGCGTGTGCTCCATAACTAGGATGTTGACTGATAGCCATGGCTTCCTGCACGTGAGGACGGAAGATGAAGTTGTTAGCTGGGTGACCTTGACCCCAATTGAAACTTGGAATATTCTCACTGACAGGAAGAAAGAGCAAGTAGATACTGTGGGCAGTTAGCTGCTGGCCACCTTTATAGACTCTGAGATGCTTGGTTTATTTGTGGTTGTGCAGTGTACCCTCTGTGGCCTGCTCACTGTCTCAGGGACTCTCGGGACTCATTTCTACCCCTTGTCAGTTTTATGGTCTGTGTAGGTGAACCTGTGTTCATGTCCAGCCCCGCGCCATTGCCCAGGCTGTGTCTCCAGCTCTGTGTTCTCCCTCACAGAGCCAGGATTTTCCCCGCTGACCGGCTCAGCCACTGTTAGCAGCAGGAGTTTTGGCTTCATGGACCTCAGATCTCACAACCGGGGAAAAATAACGTGCTTACCCTCCACCTGCAGGCAAAGTTCTCCCAGCCAGAGGCTCTCAGCCCAGGACCTGACTTCAGGGGGTTGGTCTTAGAGTCCATATATTCGCTCATTGAACTGACCTTGTGTACATGTGGCCTCTATCATGCTACAGGTAGAAGTGCAGCCTGGAGCAAAAGCAGGTCCAGGACAGGTGCTCTGTGGAAAACACTGTGTGTGGGAGACTGGGTAATCCTTGGCTTCTAGAAGGTGAGTGAGTTCCCCATCTGCACTCTTCTCCTCGCCTTGCTGAGAGACCTAGCCAGGACCACCTGCCTCACACGCTTCAGGCCGGCTGTCGCACTACCCTCACTCCCAGCGGAGCCAGCAGCATCTGGCAGCATGGTGCAGGTGGAGGGTAAGCACGTTTGTGACACCCACCACCACGCTGATCTCAATACAAGACAGAGCTGGTGCCACCATGCGTGCATGGGCACCCATGTCCCCGTGAGGAGAACACTGAGCCCACAGTAATATGTGTGTGCTGCGTCTGGGTGATGAGCTGTAAAATTGACATGAGATTTAATTATTACTAATGCCTTGCAGGCATGGCTGATGCTAATTATCCTGTGGGCACCCCAGATATATTTCCCTTTTCCTTTCATTTCTTAAAATGTCGTGAGCCCACATAAATAACCGTGGCGGCATGTGAAACCAGCTCCTCTGAAGGGTAGCACACATGATATAGAGAGGTTATGAGGACCGCAGGGAACAGAGAGGAAATGGCCAAACCCACTCAGCTTCCTGGGCCAGGCTGGGGGATGGGCTGCAGTTTCGAAGTTAATTTTAGTTGCTTCTCTTCCCCCACCCCTTATAATAGTGTTTGCCTGCCTCTGGATCCTAGTCGTGCTGAAGAACATGGCTGTCTAACTAAACATGGCCACAGCCAGTGATGTTCCTTGTTCTCAGCCCTGCCCTCTGACCTCCAGGCCAGGGCTAGTTAACCCTGTCCTGGTTGCCAGAAGAGCCATGAGGGTCAGGTGCAGTCTGCCCTCACGCCTGCTTCTGCTTCGCAGTCTGGCCCACTCCTTTCCTGGCTCATGTGCTAGAACACCTGTTCTTACCCTCTGTGCAGAGAGGGGACCAGCCCTTTTCCTAGACTTTCATGAAGCCTGCTGGTTTACAGGGCTGCCACATCTGATCTTTCTGTCACATCTAGCTTTTCCCACTCCCCAAAACCCACCCTATCTCAGGAGTCACCTGAGCGCATTTGAATTAAGAAGCACTTACAGGGCATTAGCCGCACTGTGGGCCAGAATTCTTCTTGGTTCCAGCAAACATAGCACAGTCCTGTTCTAGGCCTTGGTGGAATAGGACTAACACAGTGGGGGAGGAGTGGGGAGTGATGGGCAAGGGGCTCCCAGGATGAGGAGAGCACATCCTAGGGTGTTGCTGGGTTTGGGAGGAAGAGAGGGGGCAGAACAGGGTAGCAAAGATTAAAACAGTTCAGAAGCATGTCTCCTTCTGAGTGAGGGTTCTGCCCACAGTGGCTGGACACAGGCATCAGGGGCAGTGATGAGGGCTGTGGTGGAAGCTGTGCCCAGTTCAGCATCGAGAACTTCGGGTTTCGTGCTACTCCTCTCTGAGGCAGGGCAATAGGTGAGCTCAGCTCCATGTTCAGGCTTCTAGTCTCATGCTGGTGGAGGTTTGCAGTGGTTTAGGCTGGGGAGGTGAGAGTAGGATGGTGGGAGTGGAGGCGTGCGTGGAGTCTCTTGGTAAGAATTTAGAAGTAGAATCAACATGATTTGAGGAACACTGAGATTGATGGAAAAGATGGGCTCAGGAAAAACGGGGTGGGTGGGGGTTCCATGGCCAGGATGAGAAAAGCAGGGAGTAGGGGGTGTCATTGACCTGTGATACCTCATGGCAGTTAGACTTGATACAAGTCCTGCAAACCAGTGGTCCTTGGCACCAGTTCAACGCCAATGGGAATCCCCAATTTGAGGGGCGGTGAAGAAGGAAACTATTCAGTGCGAACAGGTCAACTGTGGTATAGCATAGTTGTGATGCAGCCCTGTGACCAGGATCCTCTACAGTTAGATAGTTCTACTCTGCTCAGTGGTCTGCTTTGTGCTGCCCGGTCTGGTCTGCTCTGATGACATACCTTTGGTGTTTCAGCTTAGTGAGGGAAATGCAGTCTTCCATCTTCAGTGGAAAGGGCCAGTGCATTCCCAAAGCCAGAGATCTGACTTACCGTAGTTTTTGCTCCGTAAGACGCACCTGACCATAAGACATACCTAGAGTTTTAAGGAGGAAGATAAGAAAAAAATATATTCTGAACCAGATGGTGTATTAAAATATTTAATAAAATACCATATTTTTTGCTCCATAAGACGCACGGGCATTTCCTCCTCCACTTTTTTTGGGGGGGTGGGGGGGAGTACGTCTTAGGGAGTGAAAAATATGGTAAATAGACAGGAGTCCCTGCCCCTGGTCCCTGATTGGTCAATTTCATGCAAATTAGGACTCCAAATCCTCTCAGGTTTATTGTCCAAAAGGCATTGGTCAGAATGGAGCTTCTCTGATTGGTCAGGGAAGATGTTAATGGGGACATAGTAGCTCTGAATGGATGGGGAAAGCCTCAGTCCTATTGGTTGAAACAGGACTCCAGGAGCTCCCTTACAAGGGCTGCTCAGGTGGCAGGGACACAGGGCAGGGGGGCAGTTAGTGCAGGCTTCTCCCTGAAGTGAGGTTTGTGTGAGGCGCCCTGGGTAGAAATGGCTGCTAGGCTCTGGTTTTTAAAATCTGAGCCCAGTTAGCTGCAAGAAGCCCTTTTTAGTAGGTGTCTTTGTTTTTTCCAGGGTTCATAGTCTACTGTTCAGAAGAGAAGTTAGAAGCACAGAAAATTTATAGTCACAGTGTAGACACAGATAGAGACAGGGACCATGAAGGTGGTCTTGCTGGCCAGGGAGACCTGGAGAATCAGGGCCCACTTTGGAGCATCAATGAAAAATGGAGTTTCCCAAAATAAGAAGTGTGTGCCTCCCAGGAGCGGGGAAGACCTACTTCTTGAGAGTACCAGCCCGGCCGCAAGGCTGTGCCTGGGTCTCTTCACTGCACCCAGGTCCTTTCAGCCTTGATGGGTGGGTCAGGCCAGGATGGTACAACATGCATGAAAGCAATGCTTGCAAGTATTTTCTGTGTCAGCAGAGCCTGTAGCTGGTGGTGGGCAGATGAGAGTGGCAATGCCAGTGTGCCCTCCACACGGTGGAGGTACATGTGTTGAAATGGCATGAAAGTGCACAGAGGAGGCAGAGTGTAGAAACAAAAGTGTGTAAACCACGCAGCCTCAGAGCCAGTGGCTTTTATAATACTGCTTCTGAGCATGGCCTTCTTAGTCTGGGGACCAGAGGAAGTGGAGTCTCTCTGTGACAAAGTGACATTTCCTTTTGTGCACCTAGCTGAAGCCAGTTAGATTAACAGTAGGTTTTTTTCTTTCCTTAAACACATCTTACCTTGATGGGTACATCACCTTCTCTTGCTGGTCACGAGTGAAAATCCTGCCATCACAGAAATAACTGTTATATTTAATTTTTTTAAGTTGTGGTACAACAAGTTCAACTAATATAAGAAAGCTACTCTGTTATGTAGATTTAACCTCATGGCTGCAGCTGACGTTCTGGGCTGTGTTATCCTGTGTGTGTGTGGGTTGTGAGGGCACTTCCTGTGCATTGCAGGCTGCTTAGCAGCATCCCTGATCTCTTCGAATTAGATGCTAATAGTACTCACTTCTCAGTTGTGACAACCAAAAGCGTCTTCACACATTGCCAGATGTCCCCTGGGGTGGGGGACAAAATTGTCCCTGATTTGGAACTCCTGGGCTGGGGGATGAATGGCTGTTTGACCCACAGTCCCTTCTGTTCTTTTCTGATTATGGCCAGCCCTTGGGTTGCCAGTGACCCCTTTGCCCCAGCTTTCTAAAACAGGGGCCCATTCCAGTCTACTGTGTGTACAGAGCAGAGCCAGCCAGGCCGAGTGTTACCAGAAGCAAACCTGAATATTCTCCTTGTTGAGTTCTGCAGATCCGCTTGTGTTGTATTTCATTGATTAGTGGCAGCTGTTTGTCAGATTGCCAGCTGGTTTTCTCTTAACACCCTGCTGTTTGACATTGTTGAGACACAAAGGCAGGGAGATGGAGTTGTCAATGTACTATTAATTCCTCTACAAAGAGCTTTTCTACAGTGCACTCACTTCAGGTTTTCGTGCCCATGTTGACTCATTCAAAGACTAAAGAAACCCTTGGCATGGGCAGCCCTGGGGAGAAAATGCAGCTTCTGTTAGGAAAATGGTTGGGTGTTGGTATGTGGACAGTGATAAGGTTTTTGTTTGGTCTTCTCCCATAGAATTGGCCTTTAGCAAAGCGTACTGTGAGTGGGATTGGCCACCAGTAAAGAAGAGGAAGAGACATCCGGTGGCCACTGGTCTTTACGAAATAAAACCAGTTGAGTTTGAAGGGCCCAGGGATTGTATGATGACATTGAGTTTCCAGGTAATTCTACAGACTCCTTATTGCTGAAGAACATAAGTGAAAAATCCCAGAATTGGCAGGAGTCTCATCAACCAGGCAGAGCCCAAAGTGTAACAAAGAGAATTTATTGCAAATACCTGGATGCAGGTTAGCTGAGTCTGAGAAGAGAGTCAGCCTGGGGAAGGGGTGAGAGGGTTAGTTTTGTACTCTGCTGCCTCCTTCTGGCAGTTTCTGTTGATGCTGGTTACCAGGCCTCAAGCCTGGGCTTTTGGTATTCAGTTGTTTTGGTTCCTGCCTTGGCAACAGACTCCTGTTTGATCAACTTAAAAGTTAAGTTTATCATATACTGACTGAGGAAGGGTTGGCAGGGGGAAGTTTTGATCCCTGAGGATACATTTTGCCCTAACAATAAGATTACAAGGAATCCCATATGGGTATCAGAGTGAGTTTCTTTGAGACCAAAGGTGGCAACTCACTTTTGGAAGGGTTAGCTAACGTTTGACAGGGTAACAGGAATACCCCATGATATAAAGAGGATACTATTTTATGCTTTTTAAATGTACTTCTGAAACAGGCATAAAAAAAACTGTGAGTCGTGGTCGAGAGGGTCTGCCTTGAGGACCAAGGTCCTAGGGGTGGCTTCCACCATCCATGGCCAGGCTGTCCCTTGGGGGCTGTACGTCATAGGCGTAAGCCATAGCAGGAAGGGAAACCTTTGTGAATCTGTTGCCTCAACTTGAAACCCACCTGAAAGAGTGTTCTCAGTTGCTGTGAAGTTTCAGAAACAAAGTAAGGAGAATTTTGTGGGACAATAATTGTTGCAAATCTGGCAGATAGACATAGCACCCAACAGAGATCAATTTAGCACAGACTAGTGGGTGAGAACCTTCTGGAGTTAGAACTCCTAGGCGGGGATGCTGCCTGGCCTGTACAGGGTGGGGCTTCAGGCCTGTTTCCTTCTCTCTCTCTCCTGCCTCAGTTCCCTTCTTGTAAATGAAGGTTGTTTAGCTTTTGCTGCAGAGCCCTTTTCAGCACAGAGCAAGTTGGCACATGCACGAGGCCTGGGACAGGGCCGAGCTTCCCTCCCATGCGTGACTTGAGAGGGAGTTATGTCCTGGGAACCTCCCTGTGGACCCTCCCATCTCAGCAGGGCCATGGGCTTGCATATTTCTTTGACGGGGGTGTGGGGTGTGGGGGGAGTGGGGTGGTGTTCCTTTGAAATGCTTCCCGTTTGAGGGCATTCTGCACATGCTCTCCAGACATAGGAACCCCACACTCCGGGCTGCCCGAGCAGCGGGGACAGCCACACTGAGAACTGGTGTTGTGTTTTACTTTCAGAACCCTTCCCAGCTCCCCTATGGCAAAGCCCTGTACAGCTATGAGGGGAAGGAGCCTGGCGATCTCACATTCAGCAAGGGTGATGTCATCATATTGCGCCGCAGAGTGGATGAGCACTGGTTCCACGGAGAGCTGCGTGGTGCCCACGGCTTCCTGCCCGCCAGCTATGTGCAGTGCCTCCGGCCCCTGTCCCCGACCCTACCCCAGGGCAAAGCCCTGTATGACTTTGAGATGAAGGACCAAGACCAGGATGTGGACTGCCTGACCTTCACCAAGGTAAGGTGGCCTCTGTGAGCACAGTCCTCATGCGGTGATTCCTGCAGGTTTGACTTCTGCCTCTCTCTGAGATCAGCCTCCCTGCTAGGCCTCCCGGAGTGGGAATGGAATTGTGTCGGCCTTTCGAGGTTTTGTTGGCTAGAATGACACACGGCTGCACCCAGGAGCTGACAGGGTGCTCTCAGAACAGGACACCTTGTCACCTGGGTCACGTGTCTAACTCAGGTGCCAAGTAGTGAAGTCTCTTCAGGACCAACAGACCCTGAGAGGGCTTATCAAGGGACACTGCAAAAATACCCTTCAGGTCACAGGGCTACCCAGAAACCAGCATGTCACTCACTGCCCTGTCTTCTGGAGCACACAAGAGGGTGGACAGGCATGCTTAGGTTCCATTCTTGCCAAGAGAGACCCCGGTTAATGACAAACTGCAGTTTTTGGCAGTAGAGTTTTCTTAGGAGAGCAGGTGAAAGGCCTCAGAGACTGTCAAGCATCAGAGGACAGAAGTGACGGACCTTAGGCAGCAATGGCTCCTTCCTGTCCACAGCCAATTGTGCTCCATTCTCTTCAGGAGGGGGACAGTAGAGAGTCCTTGGAGCTTCTCCTCACACCTGGTGCCAATGAAGCAGTTCCCATAGGTATTGTCTCTACCAAGGCCTCCTCTTCACAACCACCAAGTTTTCGAAGGGAATAGTCAGAGCCTGTGGTCCAGCTAAAAACTGTCCAAGCTGTAGAGAATTTTATTATAAGAGTTTATTTGAACCAAACTGAGAGATATGCCAGGAGCAAGATCTCAAATGCTTCACAGAATCAGGTTTGAGGCTGCTTTTATGCATTGGGAATTAAGGAGGTAACGTAAGGAAGATTACACAGAGGTGGGAGAAAGCAAGTCTGAGATTGGACTACAGGAAAGTTAACAAAATTATGTACTCTTCTCATTCCTCTCTTTTTTTTTTTTTGTCTTTCATTGCTAATCACTCCACCTCCTTATCCAGCGTCCTCTCCCCAGACAGCTCTGAGCCTGCCCTCTACGTATAAGTCTGTCTCTGTTTTGCTTGTTAGTTTATTTTGTCCATTTATTGAATAGACTGTCTTTACCCCATTGTATGTTCTTGCCTCCTTTGTCAAATATTATTTGACCATAATGGCATGGGTTTATTTCTGGATTCGCTGTTCTGTTTTTATTCCAGTACCAGGCTGTTTTCATTACTGTGGTCTTGTAATATAGTTTGATATCAGGTATTGTGATTCTCCTACTTTGTTCTTTCTCAAGATAGCTCTTGCTATTTGGGGTCTTTTGTGGTTCCATATATGTTTTGGAATATTTGTTCTAATTCTATGAAATACACCATTAGTGCCTTGATAAGAAGTGCATTGAATCTATAGATTTCTTTGGGTAGTATGGATATTTTTTTTTTTTTAGTGAGAGGAGAGGAGGCAGAGACAGACACCTGCATGCTCCCAGACCGAGATCCACCCAGCCAGACCACTAAGGGGCGATCTTCTGCTCATTTGGGGCTCTTGCTCATTTCAACCGAGCCATTTTTTCTATTGCCTGAGGTAGAGACCATGGAGCCATCCTCAGCTCCCAGGGCCTACTCACACTAATGGAGCTGTGGCTGCAGAGGGGAGGAGAAGAAAGAGAAAGAGAGAGAGAAGTGAGAGGAGGAGGGGTGGAGGGGTGGAGAAGCATGTGGGGCTTCCCCTGTGTACCCTGGCTGGGAATCAGACCTGGGACATCCACACTCTGGGCTGACGCTCTACCACTAAGCCAACCAGCCAGGGCCTAGTATGGACATTTCAATGAGGTGAATTCTTCCTATTCATGAGCACAGTATATGCTTCTACTTGTCTGTATCTTTCTCGAGTTCTTTCTTGAATGTCTTATAATTTTCTGAATACAGGACTTTTACATCCTTGGTTAAATTTATTTCTAGTTATTTTATTCTTTTTGAAGTAACTGTAAATGGTATTGTTTTACTGGTTTATCTTTCTGATAGTTCATTATTGATGTAGAAAAATACAACTGATTTCTGGATATTTATTTTGTATACTGTTACTTTACTGAATTCACTTATCATATCTAGTAGTTTGGGGTGCCATCTTTAGGGTTCTCTATGTATAGGAATTATGTCACCTGCAAATAATGACAGTTTTACTTCTCTTTCCAACTTGGATTCCTTTTATTTCTTTTTCTTGTCTGATCGCTGTGGCTAGGACTTCCAGTACTATGTTGAATAAGAGTGGTGATAGCAGACATCCCTGTCTTGTTCCTGATCCTAAAGGAAACACTTACAGGTTTTGCCCATTGAGTATGATGTTGGCTATGGGTTTGTAATGTGCTCTCCTGAGGGCAGTTACAGCTTTTTTCAAAGATGTGTTAACCCAGGTGCACAAAAACAACACACGGAGCTGGATTAAGGCAGCGTGAGGCCTTTCAGTACAGAACTCATGGGCTTGGGGTGTGAACTTCCCAGTTAGGAACTTATGATCAGATCACCCTGAGGTTACTCTCCATAGAAATCTTTTCTTTCTGTCCCCACAGTCTTCCTGACGTTGGAACCAAAGCTCAGCGGCTGTGTCCGTTACCCATGGCAAGCAGCTAGGGCCTCTCTCTCCCTCCTCTGTCTTGTCTCATTTCCTCCTCCTTCCCTCCCTCTACCTCCTGTTCTCACCCCTCCCCCATCCTCACATGCCATGGTAAATAACAGCTGGAATTCTAACTCCAATCTCTGACTTGAAGGCTTACATTCCTCCCACTTCTGAGAGGACATTGGTGTCTCTCTGTCTGTGTCTCTGTCTGCACAGTACACAACTTGGCTGTGGCACTGAGCTCTCAGTGGAGGGCTTCTAGAGTACCTTGTACACCATGAGAGCAAACCTGGTATGTCCGTGCATGGCCGCTATACACCAGGGCCCACTGTTCAGATGGCCAGTGAATAGTCTGGTATTCATTCAGGGAGTCAACTTGTCCTTCCCTCCTTTGGTTAAGGTGTTGCGATTATTCTGATTGTCCTCTGGCTGATGCTGCCTCCCAGGAGGCCAGCATCCAGCTCCCTCCCCATCTTCCCCCACCAGCTCTCTCCCCCCTCTTGCCCCCACCCCTCTTTCTCTTTCTCTTGGTGGAATTGAGAGGGACAGGCTTCCCAGAATTTCAGGCAGACAGAACCCATGCCTGGCTTACATCTCGGCCCAGTGGACCCTCAAGAACCTGTCCTGCAGAGAGGAACCTTTTGGGAACCTGTCACTTCTGACCAAGAGTAGGGACCCTGACAGCCACTCAGGCTCCGGATGGGCCCTCGCTAAGCCTTGTCTAGAATTTCATCAGAAGAGAGCTCACTGAAAACTGGTAGCTACAGAAGCTTGGAGCCCTCCCTGCCACCACCCTCCACCCCTACTTCTCCCAACAGGGACACTCAACTCCAGGGTGAGGACTGGAGCCCACTGGACAGGAGTACAGGCAGCACTATATACCTGACAAAACTGTAATAGGCCCCACCCTGCTGGGAGCTGTTCTGTATTTGGGGGGTATAGACAGACCCGCTGCTATCCCGGAGCCTGAAGTCTAGTGGGAGGGACAGGTGGCAGCACTGAAGGGTAAGTGTTCAGAAGGCAGTTGCAGAGAGTAGTGAAGTATGCCCGTCACCCCAGAGGCAGATCTGCTGTTCCGTAACCGCTCTAACATAGGTAATGATAGAGTTTAATATTTGATACTTCAGAAAAAAAAACAACACATTAAAGCAGTCCTCATGGGAGAGATTAGGACTCTGTTAGGCTTACTTAACAGAGGCTAGCATTGCTTTTCTTTTGAATTATGTTGGGGAGTGGGGTTGTTCTGTGCAGGTCTCAGCCTGTCAATAGCCAGTGTCATGGCTGGACCTGCCCTGTGATTCTTGTGATTACAAGACAGCTGTCAGCATAAACACAAGACTTTGAAGAGACTCATGTGTATTATGTACAGTGAGGTCTTAGGCGAGATAGCACATGGCCCTGGGGTTCTGCTTTTGTGCAAGTCAAGGGTGGGGGTCTATGGTGTTGAGAGCTTACATTTTTTTAATGCTTATTTTGTTAATTTTAGAGAGAGAGAAATGGAGAGGGGGAGAGAGAGAGAGACAGGAACATTGATCTGCTCCTGTATGTGCGCCGACTGGGGATGGAACCGGCAACCTCTGTGCTTTGGGACCATGCTCTAACCAACTGAGCTATCTGGCCAGGACAAGGGTTTGTTCTTTAGTGGTGAATTTAAAACATAAGGGTAGAAATTTTAAGGCATGGGAAGAGAAGAAAAAAACAAGTAGCCCAGATGGTCAGTATGGAAATTAAGCAAGGTCCTTAAACTGCTTCAGGGGAGCCGCCTGGCCCCTTGTTCAGTTAACGTGTCCACAGTGTGTTACCCAGACAACCTTCTCAGACGTGCAGGCCTGGGAAGCCACATTTACAGCAGGCACCTACATGATAGAAGGGAAAAAGCAGAAAGGGCTTATACTGCACCTTCTCTGGGCTGTGAGCAAGCATCACGGGGATGTGAGGCATGGTAACAAGGGCCCTAAAGGGGGTGGCACTGGAGTTGAGGTTGAGGGGCAAAAGCAGCAGGACCATGAGCACATCTCAGGATGTTGTTTTTCTTTTTGTTTTTTCTTTGTTTTTTTACAGAGACAGAGAGAGAGAGAGTCAGAGAGAGGGATAGACAGGGACAGACAGATAGGAATGGAGAGAGATGAGAAGCATCAATCATCAGTTTTTCGTTGCGACACCTTAGTTGTTCATTGATTGCTTTCTCACATGTGCCTTGACTGCGGGCCTTCAGCAGACCGAGCAACCCCTTGCTGGAGCCAGCGAACTTGGGTCCAAGCTGGCGAGCCTTTGCTCAAGCCAGATGGGCCTGCGCTCAAGCTGACGACCTTGGGGTCTTAAACCTGGATCCTCCGCATCCCAGTTCGACGCTCTATCTACTGCGCCACTGCCTGGTTAGTTAGGTTCAGGATCTTTTGAAGGACTTTCTTTTCTAGAATCCTGGGGGTACATGTGGAAGGTGAGAGACCCTTGGCCATGATTCCCAAGGAATATCATGCTGTGACACCCTGCCATCTCTGCACAACCTTGTTGCTGATGCTCACCTATACCGTCCTATCTGGGATGGAGCACAGCACCCCTACTAAGCTCCTGTCTGTCTCTCACCTCCAAAGGTTTCCGAGCAATGCCTCCAGAGGGAGCAGTTAAGGCAGCGTGACTGCTATCTCTAGGTGACCTTTGTGTCTCCTGTTCTGTTTTTTCCCTGGGCACCTGTGCTGGCCCCTTGTCCCCTTGCCTGGAATGCTGGTTCTGTTGAGGCCACACCTCAAGTGAGCAAATGGTTCTCACGCTTTGGCATTGCTGGGTCAAACCAGCTGGGTGTTGCCTTTGGGGGGCATCTTCTTTGGAGCTACTCCACTCTGGAGTCAGCAAGGACAGCAGGGTCTCTGAGAGCCACAGGGGTGCTAACTTACCTTGAACAGACATCGCTGTGGTGGGACTGATTGGGTTTTAAAAGGCTTAAAGCAGGTGGATCAAAGCAAGTTTTTTACCTGCACTGTTAGATTTTGAATAGTCCTGTTAAAATCACATTCATTAAAGTTGTTCTAAAGTCAGAGCCTTTGTTTCATTTAAGAAGGGCATGAATAATCGCTTTTCACACTACAAAAAGCATATTTCATAACTTTTTAGTAGTCCCACTTGCACGAGCTGAGCATGTGCGAGTGGAAAGGCTAAAGAAAAGGTATGCGCTGTCCTCAGCCCTGTCAGCTGGTTCCTTGCATGCCCTCATGTGAACTCTTGATGTGAGCTCACATTCACAGCAAGGATTGGGCTAGTACTGGGACTTTGCAGTGAGGGGTCCCATGTGTGACCTTGACCACGTGGTTTTAGGAGAGCACTTAGCCATGCTGGGCCATGGTGCCTTGCCCTAAAGGTCAGAACACTGCTGCCTGCCCTGGGGGTGTGAAGAGCAGAGCTCAGGGCCGGACACACTGCGCTGGCCTGCATTCCCTTCTGATTGTGGCTGCTGACTCCTGTTACCATGTTTTTACTCAACTACAAGGTTCCAGACATGTTTGTGAAGCCTTAACCCTATAATTTGCAGTGAATGACAGCATGCTGTCCATCTCTGGCCCCCCAGGGAGCTGCAGATGGAAGGGCCTGGTGCTGCCCTTTCGTGGACTTGCTCTGCAATGCTCAGCTGTCCTCGGAGGCCGTGCGTCCCCTCAGCAGCACCCAGCCCATCACAGACTCACTTTGGCATCCAACTTTCAGTGGAGACCTGAGTGAGGCTCATACCATGATTGCCTGAATCTTGTCCCCCAGCCTTTCATCATGCTTGTCACATGCGAAACCTCCGCCCTGTAGAAATGGGAGAGTTCTGTTCTAGTCATCATCTTGCACCCTTCCTTCCCTACCCAGCACCGAGGGGATGCTTTGAGTTGGCAGAAACCCTTTTTAAAATACCACCACAGCCTGACCAGGCAGTGGCTCAGTGGATAGAGCATCGGACTGGGATGCGGAAGACCCAGGTTCGAGACCCGGAGGTCGCCAGCTTGAGCGCGGGCCCATCTGGCTTGAGCAAAAGCTCACCAGTTTGGACTCAGGGTCAAGGCACATGTGAGAAAGCAATCAATGAACAACTAAGGTGTCGCGATAGCAACAAAAAACTGATGATTGATGCTTCTCATCTCTCTCCGTTCCTGTCTGTCTGTCCCTTTCTATCCCTCTCTCTGACTCTCTCTCTGTCCCTGTAAAAAAAAAAAAATACCACCACAGTTTGTCCTGACTTGTCAGACTTTTTCCTGTTGCTGTCACCACACAGCCCCTTCATATGACCTTCTTATACTGCTGGATGTTTAGTCACCTTTTCTAGCATGTTGGCTTCTCTCCTGTGTGAATAAATCCAGCATTAATCCCAAACAATGCTCCCTTGATCCAGCGGACAAAAGTAGGTAAAAGTCCTAGGTACACAGAGGTTCAGATCAGTGACTTTGGGACATTTGCTTAGTCATTGAATCTCTTTTTTAGCTATTGAATGGAGTTGACATGAGGATTCATTGAACAAAGGTGTTTAGGACTGAGCTCAGAATTTGCATTCAATAAATGTTTGCTTTCTGCTCTTCCACTCTCCCTTTTCTGGGGAATGTTGCCATTTTGTCAGACACCTGCCCCTTCTTGTGTTAGCCCAGTGTTCTCAGAAAATAAACGTCCTTTGTGGGTAGACACGTAGTCCGTACTCCGTAGAGAACTGAGAATTCCAAGCACTAGTCCCCTGTCCCCTTATTCTTCTGGTGTCTGGTTTTGGGGGAGTGGCCCAGGGGTGGGAAAGCCCCTCATCCCTAGAATCAAGGCTGCTATCCAATCACTGGGCACTCCTAGGCCCACCGTCCCATTCTTCCTGTAGGGCTGAGAACACTCAGGGGTTTTACGACTCCTCCTTTTCTTTTTCCTGAGCCCTGTGTTTTGCTCAGGCTGTGTGACCCTCAGCAGTTACCTGAGAAACTCAGTCAACTTCTTGGCTCTTAGATCCTGTTTCTCTCCTTCCAGTGGGGCTGCAGCCCTTCAGCCACCTCTGCATGCCACCTGGCCTGTGTGGGCAGAGGCACCTTTACTAAGGAGGTCATTCAGAGGTGCCAGTGACCAGGGTTCAAAGACTGCCTGGGGGCTGCTGAGGATTGTTCTTATTACCTAACCCCTTCTTTTGACATTGAGGTGAGAGACACACTGTCCGGAGAGTGATATTGACTTGTCAGTGGAGCTCGGGGAGATCTGAAGCTTGGTCAGGAAACATTTGCCGGCCTATCTGGAATGTGAGCTCTTCCTTCTCCCAGGACAGACCTTGCACCCTTTGTGGCCTCCGCCCCACTGTTTCCCTGGCTCACTGTGGGTGCCCCAGCCCATTCTCCTCAGCAGCTGGAGCCCAAGAGCCTTTCACCCTGCAGCAGGTAGTGTCCACCCCTCCTCAAGACCCCCATTGGCTTCTCCTCAGAGTCCACATATAGGCCTGTGCTACCTACAGAACTGTTTGAGCCAGTGCCCGCCCGCCTGGCTCTCTTCAGAGCACCTGGCCCTGGCTCACACCTCTCCCAGGCATGCTGATTCCAGCTCCTTCTCACCTGCCAATGGTGCAGACTCCCCCAGCCTGGGTATCCCCCACCTGTTTGCAGCCCCTCAGATTACCCCTGACCCCTTGAGATAGAGCCCCTTTACCCAGCACCCCACATTTTTATTTACTCTTCCCAAGAAGGTGTTTGTGTTTGCATGACGATTGCTGTGTGTCCTGGCTGGAATGCAGGCTCTCCGAGGATAAAGTTGTCCACCATCTACTCCCTGCCTGCCCTCAGCAGGGCCAGTGAAGGACGCACAGGACTCTGAACACATATTTCACAGTGAAGCTTAGCAGGGCACTTTCTTGGCCTGGGTTGGAGGTCAGCTGGTCTTACTCTGAGGCAGGGGTCCCCAAACTACAGCCCACAGGCTGCTGCGGCCCCCTGAGGCCATTTATCTGGCTCCTGCCGCACTTCGGAAGGGGCACCTCTTTCATTGGTGGTCAGTGAGAGGAGCACAGGATGCATCCGCACCCATAGTTCCCATTGAAATACTGGTCAGGTCAGTTTGTTGATTTAAATTTACTTCTTCTTTATTTTAGATATTGTATTTGTTCCTATTTTGTTTTTTTTTACTTTAAAATAAGATATGTGCAGTGTGCATAGGGATTTGTTCATAATTTTTTTTATAGCCCGGCCCTCCAACAGTCTGAGGGACAGTGAACTGGCCCCCTGTGTAAAAAGTTTGGGGACCCCTGCTCTGGAGAGTGTCAGTTAATTCTCACCTAGCCTCCTTGGTACAGTCATTCCTTGTAAAGATATTTATCAACTCTAATTTGTGTTCCAGGTGTGGGGATGGGTGCCAGGCCGGTGGATGGGCACAGAGAGGCCCACTCTCCCCGTACACAGTGGGAAGACCAGGGGAGGGATCTCTGTGGCACCTGAGACTCCATCCTGCTGGAGGGCGTGTGTGCATGTGCTGTGCCTATGTGTTCAGTGCATGTGTTGGTTTATATATGTAGTGGTTTGTATCCTTGGGCAGCCTGTGAAATCTGCACAGGACAATAGGAGGAAGTCCTGGGCTCCCATGTCACAGGTACCAGAGACCCAGCAGGACACTGGGGATTGGTGGCTGCTATGCTTCTGTTAAGAGCCTTGCATAGAGTGCCCACCATGATCAGAACAACGAACGATTCTGTGTCACTTCTACAAGAGGTTAAGGGGATCTTTGAGCTTTTCCCTTTAACATTTTCTCTTCTTTCTGTGAAAGAGTGAGTTTGGTAGCTCTCTCTGTGGGCTAGCCCATGTTCTGACAGGACAGTGCTGTCAGTGACAGGGCCAGGTCCCCAGTCACACTGGTGGGAGCTTGCTGAGTCACTGGAGGGGCTACCCTGTCTTGAAACCCCTTGACAGCAGATGACGAGGAGCATGGAAGAGTGGAAGTGGCACTCCGGGGCAGTGGTTTGCTTACTATTCGTGACATTTTGGGGACCATTTTTAGGTGTTTCATGTATGATGTCACCACATGGCTCATGTAGGAGGGTGAAATACTGGGCCTCCAGAGGCTGGGTTGTGCAGAGCTGCTGAAGGAATTCGCTGGGGTTTCCAGTGCACCTGGTTTTAGGCTGGCAATTGAGCTGTGACATTCCCTGAGATGTGCCTTTAAAATGGTATTGAAAGATAGTGTGCTCAACCAGCCACCTCTAGTGCCTTCCAGAGGCATCTGTGGGGACAGCCACGCCAGCCTCCAGGCTAATTTGGTAGGCATAAACGAAGGATGCTGTCTGGCATGCCAGAGAGTTCAAGACGGTTATCAATGCTTTATGTACCCACTACTCCAAGTAAATGTTTTTGATAAAGCCAGAAACTTTAAAAGTTTTATACTTAGCTGAATATATATTTATTCAAAATATTTTTTTATTTCATTAAGTAATCGGAACGTTCACTTTAAAATAAGAACTACAGTACTCCCTCCTCATCTGCAAGGTGTATATGTTCAAAGACCTCCGGTGGATGTCTGAAACCATGATGGTATGAAACCTGACATATACTCTGTTTTGTCCTGTGCATCCATACATACACTATACAGTTTCTCTTTGGCGTAACTGAATTGCCAGCATCACTATTCTCACCCTTTGGGGCCATTACTAAATAAAACAAGGATGACTCGAGCATAGGCACTATGATTCCATGAAAATCAATGTGGTAATCAAGACCAGTGATTCTCAACCGAAGTGCCACAAGAATTTTAAAACATGCAATACCTGACTGTTGAGTCAAGGACACTGCCCTGTTTTCCCTTAGATTGTTCAATAAATAAATGACAACAACTAACACACCAATAGCCATCTGTGTGAATGCTCTCTTTTTTTCTTTCTTTTTTTTTTTTTTTTGCATTTCCATTAGAATGTCCTGTCTTGAACCATAAATACATAGGTCATATAATAGACTTGTATTTTATTGGTCACATTGCATAATAAGATTGAGTCTTATTTGGCTAATTCTTGGTACCAGAAATCCTTATATACAAGTATAATTATTTAATTTCTTTTTAACAGTTTAATTGCTTTGTTTTTTTAAATAATTTTTTATTTTTCATTTACAGTTGACATACAGCCTTACATTAGTTTTATATGTACAACCCAATGATCTGACATTATATAACTTACTAAGTGATCAGCCTGATAGGTCTTGTACCCATCTGATACCATGCATATTGACTGTTTTCCTTGTGCTGTACTTGACATCACCTTGACTATTTTGTAAGAAACAATTCAAACTTCTTAATCCCTTCACCTCCACAACACACCTCCTATCTGTTCAACTGTCAAGCTGGTCTCTGTATTTATGAATTTGTTTCTATTCTACTTGTTCATCTTTTTTAAGATTCATTTATTAATAGATATGTATTTATTGTTTATATTTTATGTTTATTTTTCTTCTTCTTAAAGAAGACTTTTTAATATTTCATATAAACTGATTTGGTGGTAATGAATTCCTTCATCTTTGTTTTTGTCTGGGAAGCTCTTTTTTTTTACAGAGACAGAGTCAGAGAGAGGGATAGACAGACAGGAACCAAGAGAGATGAGAAGCATCAATCATTAGTTTTTCGTTGTCCTTGCGACACCATAGTTGTTCATTGATTGCTTTCTCACATGTGCGTTGACCGCGGGCCTTCAGCAGACTGAGCCACCCCTTGCTGGAGCCAGCGACCTTGGGTCCAAGCTGACGAACTTTTGCTCAAGTCATATGGGCCCGCGCTCAAGCTGGCGACCTCAGGGTCTCGAACCTGGGTCCTTCCGCATCCCAGTCCGACGCTCTATCCACTGTGCCACCGCCTGGTCAGGCCAGGAAGCTCTTTATCTGTCCTTTGATTCTAAATGATAGCTTTGCTGGGTAAAGTAATCTTGGTTGTAGGTCCTTGCTTTTCATGACTTTGAATATTTTGTGCCATTTCCTTCTGGCCTGCAACGTCTTTGTTGAGAAATCAGCTAACAATCTTATGGGAGCTCCCTTATAGGTGACTAACTTTAGCTTTTCTCTTGCTGCTTTTGAAATTCTCTGTTTGTGTTTAACCTTATGCATTTTATTATGATGTGCTTGGTGTGGGCCTCTTTGGGTTCATCTTTTTGGGGACTGTCTGAGCTTCCTGGACTTTTATGTCTATTTCCTTCACCAGGTTAGGAAATTTTCTGTCATTATTTTTTCAAATAAGTTTTTAATTTCTTGCTCTCTGTCTTTTTCTTCTGGCACCCCATGATGCAAAGGTTAGTATGCTTAAAATTGTCCCAGAGGTTCCTTATAGTAACTTAAATTTATTTTGGATTCTATTTTCTTTTTGCTGTTCTGTTTGGGTGTTTTTCTTTTCTTTTTTCTTTTTTTCCTTTCTTATATTCCAAATCACTGATTTAATGCTCAGCTTGTTCTCCTCTACTGTTGATTCCCTATAAATTATTCTTAATTTCAGCTAGTCTTTCCTTCATTTCTGACTGGTCCTTTTTTATGGTTTCTGTGTCCTTTTTTATGCTTATTATTTCTTTGTTCAAGTTCTTCTTTCAGAAAGCATCCTTACAACCAGTAATTTGAACTCTGTATCTGACAGATTGCTTGCCACCATTTTGTTTAGTTCTTTCTGTGGAGTTCCTCCTGTTCTTTCATTTGGTGTTTCTTTGTCTCCTCACTCTGGCTGCTTCCCTGTGTTTGTTTCTGTGTACTAGATACAGCTGCTGTGTCTCCCAGGCTTGGTAGAGTGGCCTTGTTTAGTAGGTGTCCGGTAGGGTCCAGTGGCTCAGCCTCCCCATTCACCTGGGCTGGGCATACCAGGTATGCTCTTATGTGGACTGTGGGCACTGTCCTGTTGTAGTTGAGCCTTGATTGCTGTTGGCATCACTGGGAGGGATTAACCCCAGGCCTGTTGCTGTGACTACAGCAGAACTGCTGTGCAGGAGTAGAGTCTGTGGAGCAGGATTGCTTCTGTGGGGCTTTGGTGCTCACTGAGTCTTCCCCTTCAGTGTTATAATCCCACTTGGTCTAAAGCTATCTACTGGGTGCACTGGCTTTGGGACCTCCTGGGAGGTGCAAGGCCAGCCACTGCCTGTGCCTGGAGCCACCTGGCAGAATGATGTGCAGATGGCTGCTACTTGTGCTGAACTTGGAGGTGCCCAGATGAGATCAAGTGATGAACCAAGGCCATCTGTTTCTAGTGTCAGACCTGGGGCCACTTAGCAAGAAGTTTGGGGTGTGCAGAGCCCAGATGCTGTTTGTTTAGGAGATTTTAGGACAGTTTGAAGCATGAGGCAAGAGAGATCATTAGTATGAAAAGCCGCAGCTTTGGTTCACAAGTTGGGTGGGGCGGGTTCTCAGGGAGTCACCAGGGCTGGGTGAATAGTGTGAGCCAGGTTGATGGAGACCCAGATATGGCACGTGCCTGCAGGTTCTGTGGGGATGGGGTCTCAGAAAAGGGCCAGTGTCCTCTGCCTGTCTGTCTGACAGAAAGCTGTCCCCACTCCAGCTCTTTACCTGATGCCCATCAATGCAATTCCTCCCCGTATGTCCCTGGTGCCTTTCAAGATGCAGCCTCTATGCTGGAGCTCGGAGGGAGTGAGCTGAGTTAGTCTGTGTATGGACCCTTTAAGAGGAGCTATTCCATCTCCCTCAGCCTCAATCCCTGCTGATTGTTACAACCAGAACTTATGGGGACTTCTCTTTCTGGAATTGGAACTCTGGGCTGAGGAGCCTGGTGTGGGGCTGGAACCCATCACTCCTCGAGGGGGATTTCTGTAGCCGAGATAACCCTCCTGATTTTTATCTGCCACACATTCAATTGAGTGGGACCAGCCTGTTCTGCGTCTGCATTCCTCCTACCAGCTGCAGTGTGGCTTCTCTAAATCCTTAGTTGTAGGACTTCCATTCAGCTAGATTTTAGGTGGGTTTGAATGATGGTTGTTCTGTAATTTAGCTGTAATTTTGATGTGGTTGTGGGAGGACTCAAGTACCACATTCACCTATGCCACCATCTTGACTGGCTAGGCACCTAATATTTTATAGTCACTTTGGAGCAAAAAGGGTAGGAAATTATTATTAATAGTATTTTGTATATCAATTAAAATTATACCTTTTTGTCCGATCAGCAAAAAATACTTTTTGTGTGTGTGTACCACAGAATTTTAGTAATTAGTTTATGTGTACAATGAGATGAAAAAGGTTGAAAATAGACCAGTGTTTGTCAACCACCAGTCGGTGGAGCAGTCACCAGAACTTTCAAGCCGGTCTGCAAAAGAGTTAGCCAACCTGATGTTGTATGAAGATTACACACCCAATGATCTTTGTCAAATTCACTTACACTCCAGGTGATTTCTGCCTTAGCAGTCCCCAAAATAATTCTCCTATTTTCACTGGTCCCCAAGTGTAAAAAGGTTGAAAACCACTGCTGTAGAAGCTACTAAGTGACAAATGAGTGGGGAGTGTATGCAGTATGGCCACGCTGGACAAAAGGATGACTCACGGTCTGGGTGGACAGGGCGAGATTTTATCACACCACTCAGGATGGTGTGCACTTGAAGTTTTATAGGTTGTTTATTTCTGGAATTTTTCATTTAATATTTTTGGACCGCAGTTAACCATAGGAATTAATACTGTGGAAAGCAAACCTAAGAGTAAGGAGGGGCTACCAAATATTGTAAATTATTTTACCTTTTTTTCTTCTTTCTTCAAGTGAGAGGAGGGGAGATGGATTCCCTATGTGCCCCAACCAGGATCTACCTGACAACCCCATCTGGGGCTGATGCTCTGCCCCTCTGGGGCCATGCTTGCAACCAAGCTATTTTTAGCATTTGAGATCGGAGCCATCCTCAGTGCCTTGGGGTAATGCACTTGAACCAATCAAGTCATGCATGCAGGAGGGGAAGAGAAAGAAAGAGGGAGGGGAGGAGGGAGGGGTGGAGAAGCAGATGAGCACTTCTCCTGTCTGCCCTGACCAGGAATTGAACCCAGGACATCCACATGCCAGGCCAACGCTCTACCACTGAGCCAGCTGGCCAGGACCTGTTGTCCTTTTCCATTTGAGAATCTTTGCAGCCGTCATCAGTGCATAGGAGAGGAAGAGAAGAGTCCCAGGTAAAAATGTGAGAATTGACTCTTTTCACATGTCATGACTCAGAATGGACAATAAGCCATTTTTGGACTGTGGCTTAGAATCTTTTCTTGGCTTTAACAGCACTTACTGATCTCTTGTGTTGTTGTTGTTGTTGTTGTTGTGTGTGTCCATGTGGTTATACAGGGTGAAGTCCTGACTGTGACCCGAAGAGTGGATGACAGCTGGGCAGAGGGGATGCTGGGGGACAGGGTCGGAATCTTCCCCCTCCTGTACGTGGAGGTAAGGCTCTCTGGTTTCTCTTCTGCCTGTGTTGTTCTGGCCCGACCTCAGAGCCCTTCCCTCAGAGAGAAAGAGGCTACTCCATGGCAATCTAAGATCAGATGGGGTTTTATTCACCACAGTGCATTTGACACATGCCTTGGTCAGGTTCGAGTGGTCTGTCCCAGGCCTGGCTGCAAGTCATCTCACCATGTGGGCCACAAAGGAGAACTCCCAGGTAGACTTGGCCTGGTCCTCATGGAGAACCTGGGCCAGCACCCATGCTTCTGAGACTCTCCTGAGTCCTGAGCACTTATCGCCTTAGAGTTTACATGGAACTGAAGGAGACGTTCCCAAACTGTGGGCCACATCATCCTAGAACTGGATTATTTGGCAGGTTCATCCAACTTGAGCCCCTAATGTGCAGACAATTAGACACTAATTTGAGGCCTTAATTTCCTGTCTCTTTTTCTGTAACTAAGAAGCACTAGGTTTCTAGTGAGTACATTATGGGCTCTTGCAGAGTGGTGAGTATCTTAGAATGCTTGACTTCTGTACCACTGGCTCACAATTGTGTGTGTGGAAGAGTGTTTGCCCCTTGAGTGTGTGTGTCATCTGTCATTGTGTGTCCACGTGAATGTCTGTGAGTTGACCACATGCTCAAGCACTCTGGTAACAGTCATCGCTGGTAACAGGCAGAGATGGGACTTGAACACAGGTTGTTTTGCTCTGGACATAGTCTTTTACTCTCCTGCTGCCCACTAACAAACTACAGCTCGCTCAGCTTAGTAGATGACATGTCAGCTTTTTCACACCTACCCAGTGGTGTGTGGGCACCGGTAGCTGTTAAACACATCTGTTGATTCCTGTTGCTTACAGGTCAAGATCGATTGCTTTCACATGGCATTCAAGGCCCTTTGCAGTTTGACCCTAATCTATTTTTCCAGCCTCTTCACTTGTCATTTCCTACTCCCCTTGCCTGAATTTTCTGGTCCTGTCACATTCATTTTGAATAAGCTGCCCAGGACATTCTCAGACCCTCCCACAACAATAAGTACACACACACATGCACAGCTTCTATAGTGCACCTGTAAGATTCACAATTTCCTTAAGACCACGTGAGCTTCCATTTGTGCCTTATTTCTAAAGGGGTGTTCTTTTATGTCCTGCTGCTTAACACAAAAGAACTTGATGCATGAATACCACTACAGCACAGTGGAGAAGAAAAACCCTGTGCTCCCAGACATTTCTGCGGGTGAAAATTTTTTCCTAGGCAGACCCTTAGAAATGTACTTGCAGATACATACAAGAATGTTCAGGAGGAGCAAGATGGCAACGGAGTAGGCGGACGTACCAACTTCCAACTCCCAGAACCAAAGTGGATTAGAACTCAATTTTAAGAACCATCATCTGGATAAACCAACTTTGAACTAAACTAAGTGGACTCTACAACCAAGGAACACAGAAGAAGCCACATTGAGACTGGTAGGAATAGCGAAAATGCGAAGAGGGCTGCCCAGCTCCCCGGAGCAAACGGCAGCCCGGAGAGACCTGCGTGGCGGGAGGAGAGTTTGGCGGAGAGGGAGGGACCTGGGTCCCAGGAACCAAGCCCAAGCCTGCAGTCCCAGAGCCTTAGAAGAGGCATTTGGACAGTTTTGAGCTGTGAAACAAGTGAGGGAGCTCCCAGGCCTACAGTGTGGAGTATTAGGTCCCTTTCTACTCTGCTGAGGGTTGCTGAAGGATATGGTGGCGGCAGGACGCTGAAACGCGGTTCTGTCGGTGTGGGCGGAGGCCAAGCCGTAGTGAGCTCGGTCTAGCCCAGCAGGGGAGGAGGGGACGCGAGAAAGCGGTCCAGAAGCTGCGGACCGCCTGTAATCCCAGCTACAGAGACAAAGCGGGAGGCCAGGGAAGAGTAGAGATCTGCTCTGCGACCCTGCGCAAGCTGGCCCTGACCGCGGGGACGGGACTAGGACCAAGGATGGGCAGGGGCTCGCAGCTGAGCTCACGCTACCAGCCCTGCCCGGCCGGAGAAACCGCGGTTTGCCATTCTACGTGCGCGAGCGGGATCCGAGCGCAGGGACGGGGTAGACCCCGAGACAAGTGGAAGCTCGCAGCTGAGCCCACGCTACTATCCCCGCCCGGCCGGAGAAACCGCGGTTTGCCATTCTACGTGCTCGAGCGGGCTCCAAATGTGGGGGCGGGATAGAGTCCGGGAGAGCGGAAGTCCGCAGCTGAGCGGAAGCCAGCAAACAGGCCCGGCCCAATAAACCTTGGTTTGCGACCCTGCACAGAAGGGCCCTGGCCTCGAGGGCGGGGCTAAAGCTCCAGACGGGCAAAGGCTCACAGCTGAGAGCACGTAAAAAGCCCCACCCAACCCGCAAAACTGTGGCGAGCAGGCTCTGACTGCGGGTTCTGGGCGGAAGTCCGGAAACAGGCTGGATCCGTAGCTGAGCAAAGGTGCTCACCTCTAACCTTGGTGCTGAGGCTTGTGGCTTGAGTGACAGCCCCTCCCATGGAGGAGAGGCAGAAATCACAGCAAAAGCCACAGTGGGCCGGCGCTGGCAACGCCCATACCCAATCGCCCTAGGCAGCTGCAGAGGGGGTGGCAGGCCTGCAGACAGACCACACCTAGAGAACACAAAGGGAACACCTACTGGACTCCAGTGGCCACAACTTGCTTATACACAGACAAAATGGGCAGGCAGAGGAATGCAAACCAAATGAATCAAGAGAAATCCCCAGAGAAGGACCTGAATGAACCAGATATAACCAAATTACCAGAAGCAGAATTTAGAGTAATGATAGTTAGAATGTTCAAAGAAATTAGAGCAACAATGGATAGTCATTATGAACACCTGAATAAAGAGATAACAAGTATAAAAAAGGAAATTGAAATAATAAAAAAGAATCAGACAGAAATGACAAATACAGTATCAGAACTGAAGACCACAATGGAAGGAATTAAAAGCAGGATGAATCACGCTGAGGATCAAATCAGTGGGTTAGAGGACACAATAAACAAAGGCACAGAAGCAAAAAAGGAAAAGGAAAAGAAACTCAAAAAATGTGAGGAAACTCTAAGGGAGCTCTGTGACAACCTGAAAAGAAACCACATTCGCATCATAGGGGTGTCTGAAGAAGAGGAGAGAGGACAGGAAATGGAAACTTTGTTCAATCAAATCATAGGAGAAAACTTTCCTAAATTAAGGCTGGGAAACACTCCACACGTTCAAGAAGCACACAGAACTCCATTGAAGAGAAACCCAAAAAGATCTACACCAAGACACATCATAGTTAAAATACCAAAGCTAATGGATAAAGAAAACATTTTAAAAGCTGCTAGGGAAAAAAAGGCTATCACCTACAAAGGAGCCCCCATAAGGATGACATCGGACTTCTCAACAGAAACACTTGAGGCCAGAAGGGAATGGCAAGATATAATCAAAGTAATGAAGAACAAGAACCTACAACCAATACTACTTTATCCATCAAGGCTAACGTTTAAAATTGAAGGAGAAATAAAGAGCTTCCCAGAAAAAGAAAGCCTGACAGAATTCATAAAAACCAAACCAATTCTGCAAGAGATACTAAGGGACCTGTTGTGAACAGTTTAAAGGGAGAAAGAATATAGCAAAAGAAGAATACAGCTTTAAAGAATAAAATGGCAATAAACAACTACATGTCAATAATAACCTTAAATGTAAATGGCTTAAATGATCCAATCAAAAGACATAGGGTAGCTGCGTGGATAAAGAAACAGGACCCATACATATGCTGTCTACAAGAGACACACCTTAAAACAAAAGATGCACATAGACTGAAGGTAAAAGGATAGAAAAAAATATTTCATGCAAATGGAAATGAAAAAAAAGCCGGGGTAGCAGTACTTATAGCTGACAAAATGGACTTTAAAACAAAGGCTGTAGTAAGAGATAAAGAAGGACACTACATAATGATAAAGGGAACAATTCAACAGGAAGATATAACTATTATAAACATCTATGCACCAAATATAGGAGCCCCGACATACATAAAGCAGACTTTGATGGATATAAAGGGCGAGATTAACAGCAATACTATCATAGTAGGGGATTTCAATACCTCTCTAACAACACTGGATAGATCCTCAAGAAATAAAATTAATAAAGAAACAGCAGACTTAAAGGATACACTAGATCAACTTGATTTAATAGATACCTTCAGAACTTTTCACCCTAAAGCAGTAGAATATACAGTCTTCTCAAGCGCTCATGGTACGTTTTCTAGGATAGACCACATGTTAGGACACAAAAATGGTCTCAGTAAATTTAAGAAGATTGAAATCATATCAAGCATTTTCTCTGATCACAATGCCATGAAACTAGAAATTAACCACAAAAGAAAAACTGAAAAATACTCAAACACTTGGAAACTAAATAGCATGTTATTAAATAATGAATGGATTAACAATGAGATCAAAGAAGAAATAAAAAAGTTTCTAGAAACAAATGATAATGAGCATACATCAACTCAAAATTTATGGGACACAGCAAAAGCAGTTCTGAGAGGGAAGTTTATTGCACTACAGGCATATCATAAGAAGCTAGAAAAAGCTCAAAAGCAACCTGACCCTGCATCTAAAAGAACTAGAAAAACAACAACAAATAAAACCCAAGACAAGTAGAAGGAAGGAAATAATAAAGATCAGAGCAGAAATAAATGACATAGAGGCTAAGGAAACAATACAGAGGATCAATGAAACCAGAAGCTGGTTCTTTGAAAAGGTAAACAAGATTGATTAACCTTTAACTAGACTCACCAAGAAAAAAAGAGAGAGGACTCAAATAAATAAAATTAGAAAGGACAGTGGAGAAATAACAACTGACACAACAGAAATACAAAGCATTGTAAGAAAATACTATGAAGAACTCTATGCCAAAAAATTAGACAATCTTGGTGAAACGGACAGATTTCTTGAATCATATAACCGTCCCAAAATCAATCTGGAAGAATCAGTACACCTACACAGACCAATTACAACAAATGAGATAGAAACAGTTCCCAAGAAACTCCCCAAAAAGAAAAGTCCTGGGCCTGATGGCTTCACAAGTGAATTCTATCAAAAATTCAAAGAAGAACTAACTCCTATCCTCCTCAAGCTATTTCAAAAAATTCAAGAGGAAGGAAGACTTCCAAACTCCTTTTATGAGGCGAGCATAATTCTGATCCCCATACCGGGCAAAGACAACACAAAGAAAGAAAATTATAGGCCTATATCCCTGATGAATTTAGACGCTAAAATTCTCAACAAAATATTAGCCAACCGGATCCAGCAATATATGAAAAAAATCATACACCATGATCAAGTGGGATTTATTCTGGAGAGGCAAGGCTAGTTCAATATTCGCAAATCAATCAATGTGATTCATCACATAAACAAAAGGAAGGACAAAAATCACATGATAATTTCAATAGATGCAGAAAAGGCATTTGATAAAATCCAGCACCCATTCATGCTCAAAACTCTCAGTAAAGTGGGAATACAAGGATCATTCCTTAACATGATAAAGGCCATCTACTACAAACTGACAGCAAACATCATACTAAATGGACAAAAATTAAAAGCAATTCCCTTAAGATCAGGAACCAGGCAGGGATGCCCCCTTTCACCACTCTTATTCAACATAGTTCTGGAAGTCCTAGCCACAGCAATCAGACAAGAAGAAGAAATAAAAGGCATCCAAATTGGAAAAGAAGAAGTAAAACTGTCACTATTTGCAGATGATTTGATATTGTATATTGAAAACCCTAAAGTCTCAGTCAAAAAACTACTGGACCTTATAAATGAATTCAGCAAGGTGGTAGGATATAAAATTAATACTCAGAAATCAGAGGCATTTCTATATACCAACAATGAACTGTCAGCAAAGGAAATTAAGGAAACAATTCCCCTCACTATTGCATCCAAAAAAATAAAGTACCTAGGAGTAAATTTAACCAAGGAGGTTAAGGACTTGTACTCTGAAAATTATAAAACATTGATAAAAGAAATCAAGGAAGATACAAACCAGTGGAAGCATATACCATGCTCATGGCTAGGAAGGATAAACATTATTAAAATGTCTATATTACCCAAAGCAATTTATAAATTCAATGAAATACCAATTAAAATACCAATGACATACTTCAAAGATATAGAACACATATTCCAAAAATTTATATGGAACCAAAAAAGAACATGAATAGCCTCAGCAATCTTTAAGATTTTCTTTTTAAAAGAAAAAATAAAGCAGGAGGTATCACTCTTCCAGATATCAAGGTTTACTATAAGGCCATTATACTCAAGACAGCCTGGTACTGGCATAAGAACAGGCACATAGATCAATGGAACAGAACAGAGGACCCAGAAATAAACCCACAGCTTTATGGGCAACTGATATTTGACAAAGGAGGAAAGAACATACAATGGAGTAAAGACAGCTTCTTTAACAAATGGTGTTGGGAAAATTGGACATCTACCTGCAAAGAAATGAAACTAGACCATCAACTTACACCATTCACTAAAACAAATTCAAAATGGATAAAAGACTTAAATGTAAGCCGTGAAACCATAAGCATCTTAGAAGAAAACATAGGCAGCAAGCTCTCCAACATCTGTAGCAGCAATATATTTGCCGATTTATCTCCACGGGCAAATGAAATAAAAGGCAAGATAAACAAATAGAACAATATCAAACTAAAAAGTTTTTGCACAGCTAAAGACAATAAGAACAGAATAAAAAGACAAACCACACAATGGGAGAACATATTCGACAGCACATCTGATAAGGGGTTAATAACTAAAATTTATAAAGAACTTATAAAACTCAACACCAGGAAGACAAACAATCCAATCAAAAAATGGGCAAAAGAAATGAATAGAAATTTCTCCAAAGAGGACATACAGATGGCCAATAGGCATATGAAAAAATGCTCAACATCACTAATCATTAGAGAAATGCAAATTAAAACCACAATGAGATATCACCTCACACCAGTCAAAATGGCACTCATCAGCAAAACAACACAGAACAAGTGCTGGCGAGGATGTGGAGAAAAGGGATCCCTTCTACACTGCTAGTGGGATTGCAGACTGGTGCAGCCACTGTGGAAAACAGTTTGGAGATTCCTCAGAAAATTAAAAATCGAACTGCCTTTTGACCCAGCTATCCCACTTATAGGAATATACCCTAAGAACACCATAGCACTGTTCGAAAAGAAGAAATGTGTCCCCATGTTCGTGGCAGCATTGTTCACAATAGCGAAGATCTGGAACCAGCCCAAGTGTCCGTCAGAAGACGAGTGGATTAAAAAGTTATGGTACATATATACTATGGAATACTAATCAGCCATAAGAAACAATGACATCGGATCATTTATAACAAAATGGATGTACCTTGATAACATTATACGGAGTGAAATAAGTAAATCAGAAAAAAAGAAAAACTGAGAACAGCATGATTTCATACATAGGTGGGACATAAAAGTGAGAATATGAGACAGGGACAAGAGAGTGGTGGTTACGGGGTAGGGGGAGGGAGGGAAGAGTGGGATAGGGAGGAGGGGAGGGACACAGGGAAAACCAGATAGAAAGTGACAGAGGACAATTTGACTTTTGGTGACGGGTATGCAACACAATTGAATGATAAGATAATCTGAAGATGTTTTCATTGTACATATGTACCCTGATTTATTGGTGTCACCCCATTAGAATTAATAATAATAAAATATATTAAAAAAAAAAAAAGAATGTTCACAGAAACTTTACTGTGATGGCTCCAAACTAGAAACTGTTCCTTGTCCATCTGCAATGGACTGGGTAAATGAAGTAGGTCCACACAGCAGAAGTCCATCCCGCAAGGAATGTGAGCACAAGGTACTGCACTTGAAAACCTGGGTGACTATCACAGACAAATGTTTGAATGAAGCCACATGCAAAAAGCAGGTGCTGTATGATTTTTTCAAAAGGAAGTTCAGAAGCAGGCAGAACTCATCCAGGGTCATGGAAGTCAGAGCAGTGGTGACTTTACGTGTGGAAGGTTTTTACCTTGGTCTTGAGGGTTGCTGCACAGGTAGAGCCACTATAAAATGGTGCATAGTTAGTGTCTGTGCTCTTCTCCTTGGACAATAATTTAAGAGGCTTGGAGAAAACCTTGTAGGGAACCCTAAGGCAGTGGCAGCCACCCCTGCTGGAGGCTTAAGTAAGGCCCCTCAGCTGCCCCTTCCCTGGAGCAGCTCCGGGCAGTCAGGGTGCGGAAGTGCTTGTGCACAGGTTGGGGAGGCCAAACAGTTGGGCTTTCTGGTGACTACAGACACATGCAGCGGCCAAGCCAGCAAGTCACTCATCTGTGCCTTCACAGGGTCTGACTCCCTATTCCCTGGCAATATTCCTTTCAAATATTCCTCCCTCTAGGCTATGAAGGAGGCACCTTCATCTTTCTGCCCCTGTGGCCCTTCGTGCCCCATACCTCCACTCACAGGCCCGTCTCTGCTCTGAGCATAGCCTTGTCAGGCCCTGTGTGTTTCTTCAGAGAGGCTGTGCCCGTGGCCCTTGAAGCTCAGGTACCACAACCTCATTCAGAAGCAATGGCAGGCTCTCCTGAGGTCCTGCCCTGTTCTGTCTCCCAGACCTGAGCCATACACAGTCATGGGGTGGGTGTCCTCTGTCCTGCTGAATGAACCCTATGTGATATGAGGGAAATTGGCGGTATGATGCTGCTTACAGAAAAAGTGAATTAATATACTATATGCAGAAATAAAGGAGACAAACACTAAATCTTTTTCCATTCCATTGGTTGTCTTTTCATTTTGTTGATGGTTTACTTCACCCTACAGAAGAAGTTTTTTAGTTGGAGGTTGTCCCATTGGTCTTTTGTTTGTTTCCCGTGCTCAAGGAGATATATCCAAAAAAAATGTTATGAAGTGCAACATCTAAGACTTTAGTGCCTATGTTTTTTTAGGAGTGTCATGGTTTCTGATCTCACATTTACATCTTTAATTGATTTTGAAGTTTGTGGGTTTGTTTTGTTTTTGTATATGGTGTAAGAAAGTGGTTTAGCATCATTATTTTTGCATGATTTGTCCATTTTCCCAGCATTATTTACTGAAGAGATTGTCTTTATCCCATTGCATAGTCTTGTCTTCTTTGTCATAGATTAATTGACTGTATAGGTGTGGGTTTATTTCTGGGCTCTCGGTTCTGTTCTATTGATCTATGTGTCTGTTTTTATGCCAGTACCAGGCTGTTTTTATTACTTCAGCTCTGCAATATAGTTTGATATCAGGTGGTGTGATACCTCCAACTTTGTTCTCTTTGGTCAAGATTTCTGTGGCTATTTTGGGTCTTTTGTGGTTCCATATAAATTTTAGGGTTAGTTGGTCTAGTTCTGTGAAATACGCCATTGGTATTTTGACGGGAATTGCATTGACTCTGTAGATTACTTAACAGTATGGAATATGTTTCTGTATTTTTGTATCTTTCTTATTTTAAACCTTACTTACCTGAATAATTACCTCAATTCTCTAGCCTCCTTTGGAAACATAAGTAGAGCCTCACCTGTACCGATCAGTCACCTTGAGGGCAATAGTAAGGCTCAAGGGCAAACCCAGAGGGGACAGATGGAACAGAGGCAGCTCCCTGCACTGGGCGGGGTGTGGGTCACCCTTAGGGCTTCCCAGTAGCTAAGGATTCTTGCCCCTTGTTGGAGTTTCGGTTATCCCATGGCAAGGCTCTAGCATTGCTTCATTGCTTACTCTCTTAGGAGATGTATACCTCTGGGGATGGCGACTACCTCAGGGGCAAAGCCCCGCCCACAGCAGGTGTTCCACAAGTATTTGTTGAATGATTGGGACAATATCAGTCTTAGACTGTTGGCAATTGGCATTCCAAATGTCCAAAGTTCAGTGCCTCGAGCAAATAGGAATTTGGCACAGTTAACAGCTGTGAAGTCACTAACATATCATCGGAGTAAGAGGAAGGGACAGAAATGGCCTTCCACTTGTGGTAACTGTAGTTGAAGCTCTCCTATTGTGAGAATTTGCCTGACCTAATTTCCATGCAAAAAGAAAAAAAAATCTGTGTTATTTAAAATGAAATTTCCAAAGGTGGAGAGCTATATCCATGGATGTGTTGACCTTTTTTTTTAATTAAGTGGGAGGCAGGGAGGCAGAGAGACAGACTCCACATGTGCTCTAACCAGGATCCACCTCGCAAGTTTCCTATCAGGCCATCTGGGGCATTGCTCCATTGCTCAGTAATTGAGCTACTTTAGTGCCTGAGGCAAGGACATAGAGCCATCCTCAGCACCTGGGACCAACTTGCTCAAACCATTGGAGCCACGGTTGTGGAAGGGGAATGGGGGTGGGGGGGAGGAAGAGGAGGAAGGGTGTAAAAGCAGTTGATCCTCCTGTGTACTCTGACTGGGAATTGAACTTGGGACTTCCACATGCCAGGCCGATGCTCTAGTGCCAAGCCAATCTGCTAGGGCCCGATGTGTTGATTTTTAACTTACGGATATAGCAACACCAAAAAGCAACCAGCACTCTGCAGTAGGTGCGGTGCTAGTAGCTATGGTGTGATGGGACAGAGGTGTGAGTGGGAGTCTGGCGCTGCTTTGTGAGCTGTGGAGTTTGAAACACATGGCTTAGGCTCGCTAAGTCTTAGTTTCCTCATCTATAAAACCTCCGTGTTGGTTTGCCTGAGAATTTTGGTATAAGGGTCAGATGAGACTGTAGTGATGAAGATGGATCTTGGATGTGTTTGGCTGGTGGTCATTACCGGGCCACTTGTTTTGACCAGCTTGGTCGATGTTTTGGTTGCTTTTCTCCTGAAAGGCTGTAGCTGTCTTCCGGGAATGACCTTCAGGAAGGAGGTCAAGGGGTGCCAGAGTTAAAAAGAATTAATTACTCTGTCCTTGCCTACCCTGGCTGATAATCTAGTCTCATCCAGAAGGAAATGTTCTACAACCTGGAAGCACTGGTCAATGTGGCTCAGTGGTCTTTGCCAGCCCATCTCACAGTTGCGGCAACTCCTGAGATTCCTCCTGACAAATGTCTCAGGCAGGTAAAGGCCATTCTTCATGTACTCCTGAGTCTATGCCTCTCTAAGGCAGTGGTTCTTAACCTTTTCTGAGGTACCGAACCCACCATTTTCATATGCGCATTCACTAAACCCTTCTTTAGTGATAAATAAAATATGATTTTTTTTTCAAATTCAAGACATAAGTATATGTTTTTTTACTGGTGCACAAAATAAACTGTGCATGAACATCACCTTGCTCAAAGAACAAAACCAACAAAGTGCATGAACTCACAACAAATTACAGTATTACTTTATTCTGGCCTCCACAGCAAAGGCTTCTTCGAACCCCTGAGACCGATGCGAACCCCTAGGGTTCGATAGAACCCAGGTTAAGAACCACTGCTCTAAGGGATGATAGGCCAGCCACCACGTTGGTGACCCATCCTGCACTTGGTCCACCTGGGGGATGGGGCAGCACATGAAAGGAAAGACCTTGCGGCTGCCGTTCTTGGTTCTGTGGGTATTTGCGGGTAGTGTGAAGCCAGAACCACAAAGCTGAGTTCTAGATGCTTGCTACTCAAGTGTGGTCTGTCAAAAGTGGCTACTTTGTCTCCTGGGAGCTGAAAGATATGCCAAAACGTAGGTGAAATCCCACACCTACTGAGCCAGAATCTACATCTTTAACAAGCTCCCCAAGTACAACTGAAGGCCACACTTACTGTGAGCTGTCCCTATGCTCCTGCCACATTGGCAGCACTTTGGAGCCCCAGGCATGTCAGGTGCACAGTAGAGACTCGTCTGAATGGTGTTCCCATGGAAACACCCATTGGCTGCCTCCATTTTCATCGTGAGCACTTGGTTCTGCATGCCTGTGGCTGGGCTTGCTGGGTCTCCATGGATGAGAAGACATGATTCCTCCTTCAGGTCTCAGGTGCAGGTGTATTGAGACTGAACTTCCTGCCTCTGGATGGGATGGGGGAGCCACTGTGTACATCTGTTTCTCTGTCGTTTTTCTTGAGAAATGCTGGGACCCTCCCACCCCACTGTCCTTTTAATGTTGTGTCTGGTGTTATCCTGTACGTCTGATTTTCCAATCATATTCCTTTTTTTTTTTTTTACAGGGACAGAGAGAGAGTCAGAGAGAGGGTTAGACAGGGAGAGACAGACAGGAACAGAGAGAGGTGAGAAGCATCAATCATCAATTTTTCATTGCCGTTGCGACACCATAGTTGTTCATTGATTGCTTTCTCACATGTGTCTTGACCGCGGGCCTTCAGCGGACCGAGCCACCCCTTGCTGGAGCCAGCGACCTTGGGTCCAAACTGGTGAGCTTTTGCTCAAGCCATATGGGCCCGCGCTCAAGCTGGCAACCTTGGGGTCTTGAACCTGGGTCTTCCGCATCCCAGTCCGACACTCTATCCACTGTGCCACCGCCTGGTCAGACTCATATTCCTTTTTTAAAACATTTCTCCTACACAGATTCGTTCAAAGTCCTCTCACTCAGAACTTGTGGTTTCTGAGTAACTGTGATCTGACAGGCCCCTTGTCTGATGCTTCCCCAGACCAAGTGCCCAAATTCATGCTGGCCTTGGGCTCACTGGAGCAGGGGTCTCATGGCTCATGTAGGAGCTTTCTTTCTTCAACCTGGTCCCCAAATTCAGATGCAGCTGGAATGCAACAAATTCTAACAGGCCACTTTGGAATTCTTTAAACCATGGAAAGAAAGAACTCTTCAGTTCTGACTTTTCTAGATGTTTGTATGTGTGGAAGAAAGAGTGGTTGTGGAGGACTATCACAGCTGAGCGTGTAATGTTAATGAGACACAGTTTTGAACAGAGGGTTGCCGAGCCACAGAGCCAGAGCACAAAGTTCCTGGGGGAATGACCTTGACTGAGCACTACTGTGCTATTGCCCAGACTGGACCCAGGGAGAAGGATCATGTGTGACTGTGTGCTGGCTCTGCCCATCTGACGCCATGTCCTCAGTAGCACATGGACTGCTGGCTGGCTCCTGCATGGGGACCCCAGAGCAGTAGGGAGCAGGAATGCAGTGGATGCCCTCCTTCCCAGGTGCCAGAGACAGTTCTCTCTTTCTCTCTCTCTCTCTCTCTCTCTCTCTCTCTCTCTCTTTCTCTCTTTTTTATTCAGTGAGAGGAGGGGAAGCAGAGAGACTGACTCTCGCATGTGCCCTGACAGGGATCCACCTGGCAGGCCTACTAGGGGGCGATGCTCTGCCCATCTGGGGCCTCTGCTCAATTGCAACCAGAGCCATATTTTAGTGCCTGAGGCAGAGGCCATGGAGCATCCTCAGTGCCCGGGGCCAACTCACTCTAGTCAAGCCATGGCTGCAGGAGGGGGAGAGAGAGAGAGAAGGGAAGGGGGAAGGGTGGAGAAGCAGAGATGGGTACTCCTCCTGTATGCTCTGACCAGGAATCAAACCTGGGACATCCACACACTGTGCTGATGCTCTACCACTGAGCCAACCAGCCAGTGCCCACTTTTCTGATAAAATGAACAAACTCATCAAGACACTTAAGCTTTGGGGCTAACACCATGTTTCCATTTTGTATAGATGTTCAAAATGTCTCCTATTTCTATGGAAAACAATAAAATCAGAGTTATTGAATATGTTGGTTCATCAATGACTTTGCGTTTATGTGGATGATGAAAGCATGGTCCATCTGTGTGGGTTGCAGGAACCCACCTGAGATACAGGTCAAGTGACCCGACCTGCGGTCAGAGCAGCAGAGCCTGTTTGTTCCCAGATGAGCGTCTTGACTGAGCGAGGGGAGCACCCTCAGGCAGGAGACACTTGTCTACCTAACCACACCCCAACCCCTCACCTCAATCAGTGGCCACTTCTAGCACGTTCTAATGTTCTGCTTGTGAGGGAAAAGAGAGGAAACCTCCACATTTGTCCACTGTCTCCTAAGCTCTCTCTGAGAGTCCCCCAGCTGCTGAGGCTAGGCCCCAGCATCTGCTCAGTTTCCCCAGTTGGAGGAGGAGGAAGTGGGAAATTATGGCTGCTCTGAGAGGGTCTGATGCGAGAGCCATTGTCAGGGGAAGATGCTAATGGGTGCAGGTGTCCTGTAATAATAGGCCCATGTGGTCAGGATGTGTGTGCCCAGAGAGAGGTTTTTCAGTTGGACCGTGTTGGGGTGCCGCTACCAGACCTGTCCCCAAGTGTTGTGTTGTGTGGCTCATTGGCACTTGTTAGAAAGATGGTGGCAGCTCCCTGGACAGTGAGCTTTGTGTCCAGGACTAAGGCCCAGAGGTGGAGCCTCCCACTGCACTTGTCAGCATCTAGCAGGCGAGGGCCCCCTGGCATTGATGGTCAATTATTGGGCAGTTTTTTGTCTGTGTATCTATCTATCATCTATCTATCTATCTATCTATCTATCTATCTATCTATCTATCTATCTATCTATCTATCTATTATCTAGCTAGCTAGCTAGCTATCTCTCTAATAAGAAGTCACTTGTCACCAGCAACAATTCAGTAAAGAAGACCGGGCTGAACTGTTTCTCACATCAGGAGGCCTCCAGCTGGAAGTTCCCGCACCTCCAGCAGAGAGGTTAGGGCTCTAGAGCTCCTGATGAGATGTTGAGCTTTCACCATTTGGAAGTAGACGTTCTCACTTCCCTATAGTTTGTTGGAAGTTCTGTCTTCAGTGGGAAATATATCAGCCCACCCCTGCAGCACCCGGCGAGGGCTTTGGATTAAGGCAGGAGTGGGAAAGGCATGATGTCCCTGCTCTCTGGTTCTCTGTGGAGAAAGAGGGCAGGGTGGTTGTTTGGGAGCAGTGCCTGAAGGACATGTGCTGGTGGTGAGCTGCATGCACTGGGTAGGCAGCTCTGCAGGCAGAGCAGTGCCCTAGGCTGTATCTCCGCTCTATTGGGGCCCCATGTGCTCTGCATGTACACAATGGACCTGTGGATTCCTGCGTCTCCTGATTTTGAAAGTGGGATTTCCAGGACTGACTCAACAGAGGAACGGGAGAACTAAGTGAGACAGTCCAGGTCTGTCGCTTTTGGGAAGGGAGGAAATTTTTAGCCCAGCCTCAGGCATGTTACTTCTATAATGACCTTCCAAGTGGAGGGACAGGGCAGGTACCATTTAGACCACAGGAGGGGCAGTTTGCTGCCTGCTCTTCTGTTTTGCTCTTGGCCCTGAAAGGTGGGTGCAGCACATGGGGGTCCAGGAAGCTGACTCTAGAAAGCAGCACGCAGGGCCATGGCGGAGAGCCAGCGCCTGGTGCTCTCTGAGCCAGCACTGCTGAAGGAGCACGTGAAAAGCAGACAGAATGGAGTGGAACAGCTGAAGCAGAACACAGGAAGGGTTTCAAAGTAAACAGCCCTGGATTTAGAGCACATGTTTGGGGCTGGAGGGCTTTCCATCACCTTTCTGAGAGATGGGCCTCTGTAAATGAGGTGCTGAGGCCTGGCCAGGGCCCGCTACAGCATGGGGGTGGGGGGGTGTCACCAGCCTGGCCATCCCTGCTCTCTCCACTTCCTCTTTGTGGGGCTTGTCCTTGTTGTTTTTAACTTAACAAGGAGCCAGCAGTAGCCTGCCCTCACAATGCAGCCTGCTCAAGGGGAGGTGTTCTCACAGCACAGGGTTCAGGGAGTTTCCTAACCCAAGCCGGACACCAGACTCCTCTGTGTGGTGGTGTGGCCCCTCCTGGTCCAGCCCACATTCCAGGCTCAGCCAGGGGACATGGGCATGGCTGTTGCACAGGGTAACCAGCAGGTGCACCGCTGGCTTCAGGTAGCCTTTACCTGCCGGCAAGGACTTCGTCCTTTGTGGATTTCCTGGCCGCATTTGCTCTCTCTGTGCCATCTGAGACCTATGTCTCATTCTGGGCTCTGCTCAATCCATCCCCCACACTTCAGGTTGCTCCCCACAGTGGCTTCTGTGGACATGTCCCTTCTCTAAACTGGCACCTGGGTTGTGCCTCGCCCTCAGCACTAAACCCTGCACTACACGGTCTTGGCTTTGGCTTCCTTTTGCCTTCTATGCCCTTGTTCATGTTACAGCAGGGCCCTCTGGGAGCTCTGCCTCTACCTGGATCTCTGAGGACGTGGAGGCAGGGGGCATGGAGGGCACAGCCTGCACGCTGGCATGCCCGTGCTCCTAGGGCACACAGCATGGCCAGTGTGAAGAAGGGAGATAGTATTTGGTGTGCCCTTACTCATCTTTCACTGTCCCTTTCCGCTGGCCTTGGTGGTCCCTCCCCTGGTCACTCCACGTCATAGTCCCACCCTGGCAAAAAAAACAAACAACTGGGTATTCAATCAGGACCAATGCTGACTCCTATTCCATGCCCTAAATAAAAGGACCAACTCTAGGCCACTTCTGACCTCATGGTCCAGCTTGGGGATGACATGTGGTAGCTGGCTCTGCCTGAACATGCTGAACTCTGGGTTTCTGGACTTAAGCCCCATTGGTCAGTCCAGCACGCTAACCCCCAGAATTTGGTCAGTGGCGGAAATGTCATCTCTACCTCCTGTGCATGGTGGTCATCCACCCCTCTCCCCCCATTACAGGAGGAATGTGAAGCTGCCCTGCTGACGGCACCTGGAATCCATTCCACTGCAGACCCACCCTGACGCTTTCTGCTCTATGTGGCCAGGGCAGTGTGCAGGGACACACCAGTTAGCACGGGTCTGGCTGCTGGTGATAACTAATGACCTGAGACCCCGCTTCGCAAGCCTCTCAGAGAAAGGCCCACCTGTGCTTCCCTCTGTGGTCATACGGGAAAACCGTGGCCAAGATCCATATCTCAAAGTGAATTCTAGGGAAACAGGTGCTTTTTCAGAGCGAAAGGACCTCTCCACCTTTGCGTCCATTGAGAATAAATCACCTGGGGCTGGGGACATCCTGTCAGCCTCCAAGAACCAGTCTGCCAGCTCCTGGCTGTTTTTGCACGTTGCAGGTTAGGTCAGGTCAGCACAAACATCTGGCCTTTCCGTCAGCTGCATTAAGAAAGCAGGGCTGGATCTGGGAGGAACTGCTCCCGGGGTGTTTTCCGGCAGGGGCCACACAGCTTACGCCCCAGGCCAGATGTTCAGGAATGTGGTCCAGGCTGCTTGCTGGTTCCACCCAGCAGGTATGGGTGTCACTGTGGCTGCTGCTTTCGGACACCAGCAGAGCCCCTTGTGCAAGACAGGGGCATGTGTGCCAAGCCTGCTCAAGCCACGATCCCACCCCCTTCCTGTCAGGTGAGGAGGAAACACCTGTTTAACTCTGTATTTCCTGCGGCTGTTCCAGGAGGCTGGCAGGCACTGACTCGGTTGTTCCTGCTGCTTCTGCAAAGACTAGGGAGAAAGACTAGACTTGTCCGTGTTTACCTAGCACAGAGGCATTTATGTAACCCGTCCAGAGGGCATGATCCCAGGCTCATTTTCACATCACGTTTCCTTCCTGGCCACACCGGACACAATTACAGGCTCCCTCTGCTATACTCCTTCAGTCACTGTAAGCTCCACCTTTGTTATGAACTTAGATTGGGCCAAGGGGCAGCCTCCATGGGAAGGGGCCCCCATCATGCACCTTGAATGGAAAACTTGTTCCAAGTGTAGGAGTCAGAGGAGCACTCTGGCTCCCAAATGATGAGCTGACCCTTAATCTGACCACAGGCCCTGCCGGACACCGACAGGAGTCCAGGGAACCTCCCCCACAGAGGCCCTCCGTGCATGCACCGGCAGCTTGGCACGGCTGTCCCGGACTCGATTCTGCCCCACCTTTCCTGGTAAGCTCAACCAGGATCCAACTCTCCCCTGCAAAGGTGACCACTATTTTGTGGAGCATGTGGGAGAGTAGGGAAGGAGTTTTACCCCAAAGTTCTTGCTAAATTGCTGGAAATAGTGCAGTACTGACCCCTAAGGACCAGGGTCGGGTCAGCTCTGGGTCTTGACGGCCTAAGTGCAGGCTGTTCCTGGAAAGGATGTCTGTGGCTTCTATTCACCTGACTGTCCTGCCACCCACCTTCACCCATGGTCAGAAAGCATGTTCTGCTCACCTACTTTGAATTCCCTTACTGGAGCGTCCATGTTGTGCAAGGCAGACTGGGACCATGTTGCCGTGGTGAGTGTCAGACGAAGCTGGGCATCCCTTGTTCCTCTCTCTGGTCCCCGGAAATGGACAGGCCAGGGAAGCCTGGGCTCACTGGGGCAGATCTGGCAGCCAGCCCTGGAAAAGCACAGCTGCTGTAGACACCCTGTCAGTAAAGTCTGCAGGTGGCACTCCAGCCTGGTCCGTCTTATCTTGCACGATTCATACTGGATGCCCAATTAGAGAGATCTGACCATTTTTTAACATGTGTGTGTGTGTGTGAGTGACAGAGAGAGGGACAGACAGACAGGAAGGGAGAGAGATGAGAAGCATCAATTCTTTGTTGTGGCACGTTAGTTGTTCATTGATTGCTTTCTCATATATGTCTTGACCGAGGGGGAGGGGGTGGTACAGCAGACCAAGTGACCCCTTGCTCAAGCCAGCGACCTTGGGTTCAAGATAGTAAGCTGTGCTCAAACCAGATGAGCCTGTGCTCAAGCTGGCAACCTCAGGGTTTTGAACCTGGTCCTCTGCGTCCCAGTCCAACGCACTATCCACTGTGCCACCACCTGGTCAGGCTTTTTGTTTTTAAGTGAGAGGCTGGGAAGCAGAGAGACAGACTCCCGCATGTGCCCTGACTGCGATCCTCCCAGTAAGCCCACTAGGGGGCAATACTCTGCCTATCTGGGGCTGTTGCTCCATTGTTCAACATCCAAGCTGTTCTTAGAGCCTGAGGTAAGGCCAGGGAGCCATCCTTAGCACCTGGGGCCAACTTGCTCAAACCATTTGAGCTGTGGCTGCAGGAGGGGAAGAGACTGAGAGAAGGGGGAGAGGTGGAGAAGCAGATGGTCACTTCTCCTGTGTGCCTTGACTGGGAATCAAACCCAGTACATCTACATGCTGGGCTGATGCTGTACTGCTAAGCCAACCAGACAGGGCCACATTGTTCATTTTTAAATGTGGATGCCAACTTGGAGAGCTCAGAATTACTGACCGAAACCACTCTCCCCTCTCTCATTCAGCTCAATGACTCCGCCAAGCAGCTTATCGAGATGGACAAGCTCTGCCCAGCTGCAGTGTTTGGCTGCCCTGCCGCGTTGCCACCGGACCCCAGCACAGTGGCCACTGCAGCCCCAGGTCCCACGTTAAGCAGCACAGGGGCTGTCGGTGGCTTTCAGCAGTACGTGGATGGCAAGAAGAGCACCAAGAAACGCCACTCTTTCACCGTTTTCAGTGTGACTCATAGGTCCTCACCAGCTGCCGGCCACAGGCACTCCATGGAGATTAGTGCCCCAGTCCTGATCAGCTCCAGTGACCCCCGGGCTGTGGCCAAGATCGGGGGCCTGGCCCCTCTGTCCTGCCGCGCTCCTTCCCAGGTAACATCCGTGGGGCGTGGCCACGGAGGTGCTGGGCATCCCTCGCTAGGTCTGGGGGCTCCATCCTCAGCTGGGAGCTCAGCATTCGTCCCCTGAACTAGCATGGAGACCAGTGCAGCAGCACACGCTCGGGTCAGTTGTGAGTCCCTTCCCAGGGACTTGCCCTAGCCTTGGTGGGGTGTCCCTGTCTGTAACAGGCTAAATATGTGACTGATACTCCCAGCATTTGGGGAGGTGCTTTTCGGTGATCTGCAAGTCAACAACCGGGAATCGCATTCTCTTGTCTTGGTTTGCATTTGGGCTGTGCGATGGTGTCAGGGAGAATATCTTGGTTTAGCGCTAGGATGTTTTTAGTGTGTCTTCAACACTTGCCAACTCCTTTCCCTTTCAACAAAGACAGAGAAAGACAGATCAGAACCAGAAACGATTGCATCATGTAGCACTTTTGTAATTCATGTGGGTAGCTTCTGCTTCTAGACGTGGTGTTGGTCCCACTTTCACTAGGAAAATAACGGAGAGGGGAGGGGCTGGGGGAAGCAGGGGACCTTGTTTTCAATCAGCCAGCCAGGGCTACCAGGGTGCCTGTTCTCTGCATCTGGCACTTGTAGGCACTAGATCTAGAGCTCTCCCCATTCCGTGTCCCTGGGAGTTCTAGAAACAAGCAGGCCCGTGGATGTTAGCAGTCCTGGGTTCTACAGTCTGGGCTACTTTAGGCAGCCCCCATGGCAGAAGAGAGACACATTTTAAAAAACTTGTGCCCCGTTTTGCACCACAAAGATATAAGTGCTGAATCCTCTTGTTTTAGAGGTGAGTGGGACCCTGAGACCCATTTTCCATCAGTTCAACTTGAAGCAAGTTGTGGCCAGGCTCTGGACTTTTCTGACGACCATCACAAAGGGCCAGAGGTCAAGCAGAGCAGTTTTCACCTGTCTCCCATTCCAGTTTAATTCAATTACTGGGAGAAGTCAAGGGTGATGCTGAGCAGCGGGGAGTTAGGGATGAGCTGCCCCAGGCTGGTTCCCCAGGCCCAGTACTGTCTGTGGTCAGGCTGCCCTGAGTCTGGTCCCTCTCTTCCACCAGTACAGTACTGCCTGGTCTGTGTTGCTTTTTTGTCCTCATGCATCACACTGGGATTCACCCAGGGCTGCTAGGGGAAGCCAGACAGCAGGTCTCCCATGAGCACAGCATCTCACGGACCCCCTCCCCACCAGACAGGACTGGCTCTGGGAGGGGTACCCGGTCCTGGAGTTGTACGGCTGGGGGTCAGAGGTTTGTGATCACGTGTGTGGAAAAATCAAGCGTGGTTGCAGGCATGCTTTCCTGCACAAACAGGCCTCCTTTCAGGCTGGCATTGTGGGGATGGCCCCTGGGCAGGCAGAGCAGGAGCACTAGACTCCTCACTGCCCAGGGGCATGGGGTGATGGCAGCCCCAGCAAGTGTCTAGCCAGCCCCCTGTCACCCCCGGGCCCCTCAAGACTTGGTGTGTCCCTCCAAGCTAGGACAGAGAATGTTGTCCTCAACAACAGGAAGAATCTTTGGCCCTTGTGATGACAAGGCCCAGACTAACCCTGTCTCCTTGATTGTACCCCTTGCCTGCACACCAGGGCTTCCTGGGCCAGGAGGGCAGAGATTCTGTGAGGCCTTGGGTCATGGCTTCCAGCAAGTTTTCTTCTGGGGCACAAGGGTGGCTGTTGTCACTGACAATTATTGTGATGGTTACTGAATTCTGCTGAACCTGGCACGGTGTGCTGTAGGAAGTTCTGAGTGCGGCCTGCCAGCCCTGGCTGAGCTGCTGCTTGAGGGGAGAAGGGACTTGGCAGGTTTGTGTGTCCCTGCTCCCAGCCCGGCTGGCAGGTGAGCCTCACTAAGCAGCTCCAGCTGGGTCCATCCGTCAGACAGGTTCTGATGAGACCCGTGTGCCAGACTGCAGATCAGAGAGGGATGCCCAACATGAGGTGATCCTGCTGCTGTTTAACGGACTTGAGTCTAAAACCCTGTGGAGGAACACAGACCAAATGATGAGCAAGCGCACCCACACTCCCGGTCACACACAGAACAGACGTAGTAGCCGCATGGCCAAGGGAGCCCCCCAGTGGCTGAGTGAGGGCTCCTCAATGTCACCACACTTTGTAGCTTGCTTTTGAATTCCTTTAAAGTGGAAATATGTGTGGGGGTTGTGGTTTCTATAGAAATGGGTCTAAAATGTTGCTGTGACCGGAGCCTGGGGTCCTAGCCACAGCAGGCAGCGAGGCAAACATCCCAGAGCTTACTGGTGCACCTCCTGCTTGGGCAGCGGTATCCCCTCTCTCTCTGGCTCCCCCAACCCTGCCCGGGCTCCCTCCACTGTGCAGCACACTTGCCCTAGGAAGAACCAGCAGCGTTAATTGTTCTTGTTCGCAGATAAGGAAACCAAAGCCTGGACCTATGAGTCTCAGAGCTCATCCCGCAGCCCCCCTGCCCTGGCTCCAGCAGGAGTGGTATGGAACTGAGTCTAGGGAGTGATCTCACTTAACACTTGCTCTTCTGTTAAATGTTCAGGGCTTACCTCAGCTTAAAGGAGGAAGAGCAGGAAATGCCCACCCATCCCTCAGAGTGGCTGACACTCTGTGAAGGCAGGTCTGGGACAGGCAGGTCTACACAGTGCTATATAGGACCGAGTCCCCTGCTCAATGAGCTGTGTCACCTGGGAGAGTTGCTGAACCTCGCCAAACCTATGCAGTTGCCGTTAAGAGCCAAGTTCAGCCCTGGCCAGTGAGTGGCTCAGTGGATCGAGCATTAGCCCCACATGTGGATGTCCTGGGTTTGATTCCTGGTAAGGGAACACAGGGGAAGTGACCATTTGCTTCTTACCCCCTCCTTCTCACCCTCCTCTCCCTCTTCATCTCCTGCAGCCAATTGGTTTGAGCGTAGCTCTGGGCACTGAGGATAGCTCCATTGGAGCCCTTCAGCCACAGGCACTAAAAATAGCTCAGTACTCAAGCATCGGTCCCTAATGGGGTTGCCAGGTAGATTCCGGTCTGGGTGCACGCAAGGAGTCTGTCGCTCTATCTCCCTTCCTCTCACATAAAAAAAAAAAAAAAGAGGCAAGTTCAACACTGTCCTTACACCTCATGACCCAGAAAAGCTGCCCCATCTCTTCAGGAACCTCAGTCTTCTTGCCTGTTAAATGGAGCAGTGGCGGTGCCCCTGCTGGCTTGCTGTCAGGGGGAAGTGAGCAGACATAGGATGGCCCCTCCTCAGGCGATATGTCATTGTTGTCTGTAGCAGTTCTTTCTGTAGCACTGAGGGTCAGGGAACAAGCCATGAGCCCCAAGATGTCAGATACGACTCTGGGCACCTCACCTGTCTAGTCATCGCTGTCTGCTGGAATACAAGCTGAAGGTTCTGGAAGGCTGGTGATGGGTCAGGAGTGGGTGGGGCCATGGCTGCCTGCAGTCACGGGTCCTGTCATCGACACCTGGGCTTAGCCTCCCCGTGGGCCGAGGTTGACTCAGACTAGCAGTGCTTGCTGATCTGTCCCCAGTGCCAGGCTGTATGGCGCGGCCCCCTTACCCCTGCATACACCATCAGAGATATCCCGAGGACCCACCTGGGACACACTGCAGCCATCATCACCCAGAAGACTCAACAAATTTGGCTGCCTGATCCCCTTAGCATGCCTTGGCCATGCTCACTTCACCCTGACAGTTGGGAGGTGCTGACCTTGCTCTGTGTAACAGATAGGGACACTGAGACTGTAGGAGAAGAGACTGGACAGCATTTCTGGTCACTGATATGATTGGTCTGGGGTGTGGCCTGGTTCTGGGGGCCTTAGAACCTCCAACCCCATGAGTGGTACTGCCATGTAGAGACTCCCTGGCCTGTCTCAGAACTAGCACGGCCCTGTCTCCCTTCCAGGCTGTGCACAGGTCCTGATTAAACCCAGGCTGAATCATGGAGGGTGTCCCATGGCATGGTGCACCCAGGACTTCAATGCAAGACCAGGAGAGTCCTGGGCTTCTGCAGGATGGTCAGTCAGCCTAGGACATTTCTTCCCTGGGCTCCAGAGGGAGGTGACCACAGGCTTTCACAGAGCTGAAACATGGTTCCCTCCATGCAGGACCTATGCAGAGTACCAGAGACCCCAACGCAGGAAAGTGTCAGTCCCCTCTCCTGAGGGCCAGAGCATGGCTGCAGGCATGGTCATCACCCTGGGTGCATGGACTCCTGCATGGTGTGTGCCATGCCCCCTGAGAGGCCTTTACACATCCTGACCCAAGGGCCACCCCATCCGTAGAACCGAGTCCAAGAGGGAGGGGGGCCGTGCTGCGTCAGCTGGGCCTGTGTTCAGGGATGCTGCATGACAAAGAGTCAAGAGCAGCTCTGCTTCACGGGCCTTGTTCTCATGTCCAGGCCAGAGGGGCAGCAGTTCCCTGGGACTGAAGAAACGTGCCTCACTCCTCCAGACCCGAACTTGGTTCAGCACACTGGTCCCTCCTGGAGGGTGCCATGGGCATGGAGTCGCCCTTTCTCCCGTCTGCATTGTCTCCTCCCAGTGCCACTGCTGGAAGCCCAGCTGTCTTCCCCCTGCCACCGACACACATCAACTTGTCACATTGTCTTCTGCAGTCCTACCTCTACCCTCACACCTGCTGCCAAAACCCAGCTGGCCAACGTCACACCAGAGCCCCATGTTCAGTGTCCTTACACCATTGTTCTCCTCTCTGACATCTCATCAGCACTGGACACTGTTGATGACTCCCTCCCTGTGCCTGTCTCCTGCCTCTGCTTCTGGAGCCTTTCTGCTGACTCACCCCTCTGCCAGCTTTGCGTCCTCTGACACTCAAGTGAGCGTCAGTACCTCCCCTCCCGCCCTTTGCTTGCTCTTCCGGGGGGTTCTCTTTCAACTAGCAGCCAAGCCCCAATCCATATTAATTCTGCCCTTGAGGTCTTTCCTGAACTGTAGATTTTTTAATACCTGACAGCCCCACACGGACAGGACCTCAGCTTCCTTGTACATCATAGAGCAGTGTGCTCCTCGCTCCTCAAACCTGCCTCCTTCACTCCATCTTCTTATATATGTCCTGAGACCAGGCCAGTCCAGACTCCACATTCCCTATCACCGCTGCCATTTAGTCATGGTCTGGGTGGGCTCTGATTCCAAAGCTTTTTTCTAATTATCAAGGTGATGGAGGTGACGTGCAATAAGAGCAACTCCGGACCCCAGGGTGGTGAACATTTGTCCTGCGCTTGGGCAGGGGTCTGGGGGCTCTCCTGGGTGATGTGCTTAAGCAAGGATTGGTGTCTCGCCTACATCCTCTCGTAGCTGCCATCTTCAGCACAAGGTCCCTACCGCAGAGAGGGGCAAATAACTGCTTCAGTCTTGAGATGAGATGGGCCCCCTCCTCTCTAATAAGCCAGAACTGGTCACTTGGCCCCAATGTAACTGTCCAGGTGCTGGACCCTGTGGAACTGTATGTGCAAATCACAGCCTAGGGTCTCTTCCCATGTGGCACCCTCCCTGCCAGGCTCGGCTTCTCTCATTCCTCACTGAGACCGCGCCTACCAACTCCTGACTCTGGAAATTTATCTGCATAAGCTTAATGCACCAGAAATGCTTTTGGAGATTCCCTGCTGCCTCCGGTTGGACTCTGCCCCTTAGCCCCAGATTGTCTGCAGCCCTCCCACCAGTCTCTGTGCGCGTCCATGCGGTCGGTGTCCCCACACTGGTCTGATTCTGGCTCGGGTTCACCCCAGACCAAGGCTATGGTGTCTGACTCATTTGCCTGGGCTGTTCATGCCTCCCGCTCCCTCTGCTCCCGTCCCTTCCTTCCCCCGCCCCCCGTGGAAACCTCTGTCCCCTTTCCAGCTGTCTGCAATGTTTATCCCCCTCTGTGCTCCTGTGGTTCCCAATCACCTCTGCATCACTCAGTTTAATTCCCTCATTATCTCTGGTCTATGGGCTGTCTTCTCTACATTTATCACGGGTTTGTTGCCTTTGTCACTGTGTATGGTGGCTACGCCCCTGGGTTTCCTGGTTCTGCATGGAAGTTCATACCCATCCTGTCTATTCTCGGACAGGCGGGCATGGAACCGTGTCTGTCTCACTGAGTAGTGAATTGCCTTCCACATAAAACAACATGATATTGGAAATGCCGCAAGCTTACCCTGATACTCGCTCCCTGAGGTTGGCAGGGTGACACAGCTGGCAGTGTCCATCTGTGAGCTCCCAGGCTGTATGGTGGCGCTGAGCTTCGAATGACCCACCTGCTCACATTTGCACCCTATGAATTATTTTTCTCTGCCATTTGGAGAGGTCAGAGGGTCAGCTTAGTCCCTCATGAGTAACAGAGCACCTACACATCCCCTTTCCGCTGGGAGTGGGAGGGTTGTTAGGGGAGAGGAAGTGAGAGAAGCTGTCTAAGACAACTGTCCTTTTAAAAATACAGTTACTTGTTTATAATGGTCATTGGAGCAAATTAGGAAATGATAACTTACATTTTAGAATCGTTCTTTCATAAATCAAGTAAGAAACCAAACAGGTGACCAAAGTCATCACCAGACTGCCTGGGGAGTTGCCCAGTGAGTGCTGGTAGCCTTGGAGCATCCCAGTGGGTCCACATGAGCCAGGCTGTGCTGTGACGACAAGCAGCCCCCCATGCTCAGGCTTGCTGCTCACCATACAACATTTCTCTCGTGGGCACCACAATGCCTTCTTCTCAGACATTAGCACACCTTCAGGCCAAGGCGCCCCAGCTACATGTGCTCATCAATACCTGGCCTCAGCTGTTTTCAGGCCCCAGCAAATGAGCCACATAGTTGTGACAGAGATCGTGTGACCCAAGGAGCCTAAAATACTGTTATTTCTGTCTGGCCCTGGATGGGAAATGCTCACTGACCTCTGATGTCGGTGGCAGGCAGCACTGGGAAATGTGGCAGCCAGTGTAGTGGTTCCTAAAGGCGTGTGCGTGGAGGTGACACGTGTCACTACTGCTCATGCTTCAGTTGCCAAAGCAAGTCTGACAGCCCTGGGTCAGCAGGTGCCCATGAGGAGAAAGCTCCTCTAAGACCATGTGCCCTGGAGTCTTTATCTGTTAGGAAGTGTATAATGCTTAGCCCAGAGGCTGGGAACTCGGGGAGGCGGGACTGCTGCCTGCAGACCATCACTGCGGGAAGAGCTGGTGCTGACTCGCCAAGGCCAGCATTGCTGTGCCAGTGGCCCACTTCTGGGCAGGCTCCCACAGGCTCAGGGATAATGCTGGCTGAGCCCGCTCCGCCAACAGCAGTGACTTTCACCGGACTTTGCGAGCTTGCTAGCTTCGAAGCCCAATGACTTAAAATCAACTTCAAATCAGCAAAAAGAAACCTTTGAGACTTAGGAGAGTGCCCTTTAAAGTCAGTGGAAGCATTTGAAATTCAGCTGGGAAAATATTAAGAGAATGTTTCTCCACGTCTTCCTGTCTGAGAAGTGAGCTCCCAGGATGTCAACTGTGATGCACACATCTCCCGCCATGTGGAGGCTTTTCCAAGGGGGGTGCAGTCGTCTCTCTGAGTGCGGCTGTGGCTGCTCAGGCTGGGCCTCCTCACCACCCAGGAAAGACCTTCTGTGGACGGGAACATGCTGGGCCTGCTGCAGGTGCTGCCTCCCTGCCTGGCAGCTGCAGATCCTGCTTGGGGTAGAACTAGCATCCTCAGCATTTTGAGAAAGTTACACATTTAATTCCACGCCTTATAAGGAAGGAAAAAATGGGGCCATGGGATGAATAAAAATCACCTCATCCTGAAGACCTCGTGTGGGAAGACTTTGGTAAACCTGTAAATTGCTGGACACCATAACTCCTCGTTGCCGGTGACTGGCTCTGTTTTGTTTATGATGTTCGATGTCACCCATGTTTCCTCTGCTGCTGTGACAAGACAGGAACCACGTGCACAGGTGCCTGCCACCCACTGGCAGACAAGAAAGGGACGCATCAGGGAATGTCCCTGGCTTCTCCTTAGCACCTGGGGAGCCTGGGAGCTGCCAGTGAGCTCTGGTGCCCTTGGTCCCTCCTCCAGGTTGGTGAGCCCTGTGTTAAAGGAGCAGCTCGTGGCAGATGGAAAGAGGCTCATGTGGACCCCACCTCAGGACCTACCTGGCCCACCAGGACAGAGGACACAGTTGGCTGCCATCGAGCATGAACAGTGGGAATCACAGAGTCGGTCAGCACCAGGAACACTGGGGCAGGTCAGAGCAGGGCAGGGACTGAAAGGGAGGTGAGAATGGCTCCTGGGATCGCGGAGGCTGCTTCCAGGTGAGTTTCCACATCTCTCTAAGACTCTGGTGCACAGGCTTGTCCATTGTCTGTCATTTCTGGATGGGAGGGTAGTGGAGTTCAGAGCCTTTCCCTCCTTACTCTGGGTTGCTAGCCATCTCCTTCCTCCCTCTCCTCCAGCCTAGGTCCCACTGCCCTCTCCCCCAGAGCACACCTGCCTGCCCTCTGTCCCAGCTGAGCTCTGTGCAGCACCCCCACCCCATAACATCTACATGGGGTTTGAGGAAGGAGTTTCCAGCTGCCTTCCCTGACCCTCCTTCTCTCCCTCCTAGAATCACTTGAGATGAAGCCATTAAGAATCAAAGCAGTGAGCAATGTGGTTCTCAAGGATGAGACTGGTTCCAGTGGGGGCCAGGCCCAAGCCCCGGCCCTGTCCAGCATGGTCAGAGCTTGAGGACAAGGGGCACAGGAAGCCCTAGGGTCACAAATTAATTTAAACCAGACTTTTCTTATCCCCCGTGTTCTAAGAGTGGTTCACCCCGCTGCCTGGCAGTGCTGATTTGGAGGCCTGTGGATGCATCGTGCTTACAGATATCCAATCGAGTTGCACAGAGAAGAGCTGTGTGGCCCTGGCCGGTTGGCTCAGTGGTAGAGCATCAGCCCAGCATGTGGTTGTCTTGGGTTCGATTCCTGGTCAGGAGAAGGGACCATCTGCTTCTCCACCCCTCCCCCTTCTCTCTCTCTTTCTCTTATACCCTCCTGCAGCTATGGCTCAATTGGAGCGAGTTGGCCCTGGGTGCTAAGGATGGCTCCATGGCCCCACCTCAGGTTCTAAAAAAAAGGCTCTAGTTGCTAAGCAACAGAGCATCACCCTCTAGTGGGGTTGCTGGGTGGATCCTGGTCAGGGCACATGTGGAAGTCTTTTTGCCTCCCTGCCTTTCACTAAAAAAATTAAAAATAATATAAAATTTTTTTAAAAAGAGAGAAGCCTGACCAGGCGGTGGCACAGTGGATAGACCTTCGGACTGGAATGCAGAGGACCCAGGTTCGAAACGTAGAGGTCACCAGTCTGAGCCCAGGCTCACTAGCTTGAGTGCAGGGTTGCTGGCTTGAGTGTGGGATCATAGACATGACCCCATGGTCACTGGCTTGAGCCTAAAGGTCGCTGGCTTGAAGCCAAAGGTCGCTGGTATGAGCAAGGGTCACTCGTTCTGCTGTAGCCCCCTGGTCAAGGCACATATGAGAAAGCAATGAACAGCTAAAGTCCCGCAATGAAGAACTGATGCTTCTCATCTCTCTCCCTGTCTGTCCCTCTTTCTGTCTCTCTCTCTCTCTCTTTCGCAAAAAAAAAGAAAGAAAAGAAGAGAGAGAGAAGAGCTCCATGTTGTTCTGTGACATCCATCAGGAGTTTCCTGTGGAGGCCCCTGGGTCCCATCGGTCACCTCTTGCTCAGTTGTCACTGGGGACATCCCTCCACTCACTACCACCAGTGGCGTTACTTGTCACCTCACGTCAGCAGCAACAAAAACAGACATCTGACTCACGGGAGGGTGGATGAAAACGCCTGTCCACAACAGAAAGTCACACTTAGTTTTCTTGTTGGGCTTTGCACTACACTGTGCAGGGACCAGATAAGATTGCATGCTCGTTCAGCCCAGTGTCAGTTTTAGATAGTCTCTATCTTGACCTTCAGGTAAAAAAGCTGTTTCACAGGTGTGACCTCTCTGCTCCTTTGTTCCAGCTCCAAGTAGCAATTTGTTTGTAGTGTTTGTCCTATCAAGTTTCAGTGGATTGGCAGGGTCCCGGCCACACTGCCTAGGGCCCTGCCCTACTGTTGTCTCTAGGTCTTGTCCTGCCCCAGGGCGGCCCTTTGGCTGCGCCTGTCACTCCTGGGCCTGGCGAGCCCCTCCCCACCGCGGCCCTTCCTGGCCCTCCTAACACCCTGCCCCTTGGAGAGAGCTATGTTTGGCTTACCCAACAGAGTTAGCAGAAGCTGGCAAACATGGGTTCTTGAGCCCTAATGCCATGTGTTCCAGCCCAGTCCAAGGTCCCAGCCAGCCTTCTCCCGCTGCCTGACAGACAGAAGTCAATGTCCTCTGTCTCTTCCGACCACTTGTAGGATTATGACCTCAGTGGCTCGAGGTTGTTGGGAGGTGAAGACCCTGCACAAGATGCCTTCGGTGACAGCAAGACTCAGAACACACCGTCACCGGTCACTGGTACTGAGCATGAGTGGTGACAGCTGGGGCGGGGCAGGCTGTGTCGGGAGAGTTGATTTGGACAGGAGGCATGTTGACAAGCAGAGCTCTGGATCTTAGGTCTATCTGAGCTGGTCATCTTGTGTGTCTGCACCACTCAGTGCCTGGCTCACTCCTGCCTGCCCACTGCTAGCTGCAGTCACCTAGGGTTGGTCACAGAGCAGCTGATCCTCAGGCGCCATCCCCCTCGCCCGTCTCCTCCTGGCAGCCCCACATGATGGCACGTGTGGAATCCAGGAGAGCATGGGATCACCATCAACCAGAGCTTGATCTTAAAATAGACCTCAGATAATTTAACCCTATTATTTTGACCATGTATCAGAAAACCATTGTCACTTGTTGGTATTAAAAATGGTGAAATATTTGAACACGCAGACTTAAAAAAAAAGTTATCTCAATTCCAAGTGCCCTAAATGCCAGTGTTATCATTTGGTACATAAATTTCCAGACCTTTATTTCCCACGGAAATACAAGCATCTTTTACAGAAGTGAGGTCATGCTATGTATCCATTTCTCTAATTGCCTTTCCCACTTGATGGACGTCACAGCCTGCCCTGCCTCTCCATGCAAACCTCCTCATCCTGCATGGTATGTTGAACCTTGGATGTTTGGGCCACTTTAGGTATCCCACGTTACAAATAGCGCCGCGGTGAATTCCTCACCTGAACCTTTATTCTGCCTCATCCAGATACTGCAGGGTCACTTCAAACCAGAATGGCTGGCCTTAGGAAGTATACTGCCACCCCAAATTGAAGGAGCCCTTCTGGTCTTTGCTTGGTTCTCTGCAGGCTTCAGCCCAGTTGACCACCATTTCCCTTGTGAATCATTGCTCCCCTGGACCCCGACCATGGTGCTGCTCTTTATCCTGTCCTCTCTGCCCTCTCCTCGGTCGTGCTGGTGGTCTGCGGGCCAAGTCCTAGGACCTTCTCTGTCCTCGCAGCACACTTTCCCTCAGGCCATCTTATCCACCTCCTACCTGACTTCAGGAATGATAGTCAGCACTGATTGAGGCTTAAATTAAATGGTCTCATTTAACATCTCAACAGAGAAGACAGGAGCCTTAAGGACCCCATCATCTCATCTGTAAGTCATATCTACCCAGCCTTTATTATTCATTTTCCAAAGTGCAGGAAGCATGGATTCACACATTTTGCCTGGTCTGTCTGAGGTTGTAAGTGGGAGGGTAAATCCAGCCCCCGTTGCTGAATTGCAGTTGACAGTGGACGTCCCTGATTCCTATCTTGAGCATGAGGAAGCTGAGTCTCCACGACTTGTCCAAGGTCACACAGGCAAGGCTCACACACGTGAGGACTAAGGACGTACCTGTGCAGCTGCGTCGCTGGGTTGACAGGCTGTGTGCCGATGGTCCCCAAATCTATACCTCTCAGCCAGTTCGCCCTCTTGGCTGGTCGGCGTCATCAGTGCTCTCATCTTCAGGGACACCAGGTGTGTCAAACTGCACATGTCCAACACAGATGACCTCCCCCCAGACCCCATACTCCTTGTACCTTCCAGTGGTTTCTCTGTCTGGCTGGTTGCTGAGGCCAGAAACTGGGCTCACTCTCCTCCCTCGTGCCCTTCAGCTAGTGATGCCCCAGTCCTGCTAGTAGAGGAGGGAATCATGGACTCCCCACTATGCCCATACCCCAGTCCTCAGAAGATGTGCATGTGTCACCCCATGTGGCAGGAGAGAAAAGGAACCTGAGGTGGGAGATTATTCTGGATTACCCAGGGAGCCCAATGTAATCACAGGGGTCTCTATTAGAGCGAGGCAGGCAGTTTGCAGTCAGGAGATGTGGTGATGGGAGCAGAGGTCACAAAGAGATGTGAAGATGGCACATGGCTGGCTTCTAAGGTTAAGGATGAGGCCACAGTCAGGGAATGAGGGGACCGTACACACTGGGAGAGGGGGCCATGGACTCTGTCTCAGAGCCTCCAGTGAAAGCTTGCTTTGGGACTTTTGACTTTCAGGACTGTCAGAGCTGTCTGTGTTGTTCGGAGTCACTAAGTTTGTCATGTTCTGCTTCAGCAACTATAGGACACTCAAACAGATGGCACAGTGCATGAGTCGTGGCCTCCAACGTCGGGCTGCCTGCATTCATGCCCTGCCCTGGCCCTGTACCAGCTGTATGGCTGAGCCATTCACTGACCTCTGAGCCTCATATGCTGATTTAAACAAACAAACAAACAAACTGCCCACTTCCTAGGCTCATTTGAGAATGAAATGCATTAATCCAGATTGACATACTGGCGAGCTGCGGATAAGGGAAGTGGTCGTCATTGTGACAGCTGTTTTCTCACCTACCACCAGACCTCTCTCCATCCCCAAACCCTCACCCAGACCCGGCCTTCCTCAGTGCTTACAGGCACGTCCCCCTGTGAGCTGTGGGTCTGACCCTATTTCTGTCTCTCCTGCCAGCCCTCCAGGGCGTCTCTTTGCCCTCAAGGTGCAGACCAGTACCCTCCCTGTGGCTCAGGAGGCCTCGTGCAGGCTGGCCCTGCACTGGTCTGAGCACCCCTCATCGCTCCCTCTTCCTTTCTTTCAGTTTCCTACACTTGCCTCGCTTGCCTTTGCCAGCCCCTGCTGGACAGACCGCTCCTCCTCCACCTCTCCCGACTCTCACCACCTCACCTAGCCGGCCCACCCCCTGCTCACAGAAGCCCTCTCTGCCATGCCCTCAGGTGAGGTCCCTGTTGTGTATTCCGGTGGCCCTGCTCTTGCTGGGACCCCCATGTCTATAATGACATGTCTAATGCTCTCCCCCCCCCCCAGTGTAAGCCCCACACTGGAGTCAGAGGCTGTGTCTTTGCCCCAGTTGGTTCTGCCGGTCAGGTGGTCAAGCAGAATTCGTGAGGCCTCATGCAGGCAGGACGACCCTACAACTCAACTGACCATCACTATTTTCTTGCTTGTGTGGAAAGCCAAGAGGGGCATTTCTTATCAACTCACTGACCAGTTCTGACCTGGCTTAGCTGATGAACTCCACACTGGAGGTGCTCATGGACCTCTGCTGACTTCGTCCAGTATGGTGCCATGCCTGCCTGTTTGAGTGAGTGAAGGGCCCTAACATTCCGCTCACGCCTTTCTCCAGTGACCGCACAAGGAGAGCTGTGGGGAAACCAGCATTCAGGGTGCTTTCCCATACCCCAGGTGTCTTCCCCTGTAGAGGGCACCTTCCCACCACTGCCTGCTGCTCTGTGAAGGGTGGCGCCTGGCTGGCTGTGGTGAACTCCGCCAGCTACCTCCTTGAAGGAAGACAGTCCCATGCTTTAATGCAGAATGCCTTCTGGTGTCTGTCCCCGCTCCTAGGTTGGCAGGTGTGTTGAGCAGATGGAAATCCCCTGAATCTATCAGCAGAAGGAATATCCCCCTCCTTGTAGCCCAGTTGCCACAGAGCACTCTAGAAAACAGCACCCGTGCACCAGCAGGTGTGCAGGGAAAGGACTCATGAAGGGACTGCTTTGGCAATCAGCATTTTCCCTCACGGGTGCTGGCGCTGCTAAGGGGAAGTCCTTGGAGGCTCTGAGGTGTCTTGGAGACCTTCTATGTTCCACATTCTCACTCTACCAGACACTTTGTTGTTTAAACGGAAAAGAAATAAAATTCCTAACTTCTTAGAGGTCATGGAAGATGCGCTAATATTTCTGGCACCTTTCATGGCCCCTGTGGGGGAGGGGAATCAGCCACCTAGGGAGGGGATGGAAGGTTGCCTTACATTGTGGAGCTCATCCACTAGGCAAGGTTAGAACTGGTCAGGGGGTTGAGCTGTGTTAGTTTTCTGGGGCAGCTGTGAACAGGGCCACACACGGGATGGCTTCAAGCAACAGGGAGTTAGCTACCCTGTGCACAGTTCTGGAAGCCAGAAGTCCAAAGTCAAGGTGCTGGCAGGATCGGTTCCTTCTGAGGCTGAGGGAGAACCTAGCCCAGGCCTACCTCCCGGTTTCTGGTGGCAGCTGCAGTCCTTGGGGCTCCGTAGCTGATAGAGGCCTCACTCTGTTCGTGCCTCTGTTTCCACATGGCTTTCCTTCCCCTCCAGGTGTCTCAGTTCTCTTTTTCTCTCTCTTGTAGGGACACTTGTCATTGGGTTTGGGGCCTGTTGTAGTCAAGGGTAATCTCAGTTTAGGATTCTTACCTTATATTTGCATTTAGGATCCTTACCTTATTCGAATAAGTTCATGTTCATGGCACCAGGGGCTGTACCTTGGGCATAACTTTTGGGCCAGCACCATTCAATTCATTGGGCCATCTGAACAGGAAGACGGGGTGCTGCCCTGGGGGTCACTGGGGTTGATAGATGAGTTGGAGAGTGAGGAGACTTGGGGACACTGCTGTCCCTCCCTCTTGCCTGTGCAGGAATCGCCCTGGTGAGATGACTGCACAGCCCAAATCTCTGCTCGGCCTTACCACCCCCCTCAGGCAGCATAACATGCATTTGATGTTTATGGACCCTCCAGTCCTCTCCCCGCTTAGTGAACCTTGCAGCTCTGAGCCCTGCAGGTCTGAGGCGGGAGGCGCACTTCCTGTTGGTCTCGTTGCCCGACAGCCGGCCCCTCTGTGCTCAGACAGGGGACCAGTGTTCTGTAGAGATCAATTTTCAGTTCCTGGGAATGCAGTTTTTTGTTTTTTGGGTTTTTTTTAATGAGCCCAGGATTTGTAGAAAAGTTTTGTCTGGATTTCCTTTTTAACAAACACAAGAGTAATTAACTTGCATTCTAAGAATAAAGGACGGGCTTCGAGACACCACCTTTCTGCACATTGAGTGCAGTGTGTGCTTATTAGCCCAGACACAAGCTAAAGAGAGCTGTTTGGGGCAGCAGCTTGGAAGGCCCTGTGTCATGGCCGCCAGGCTCTCTCGTGTGTTGAGATAATGCTATGAACAACCCAGGCGATTAGACTCTCAGGAGCGAGCCAATGCCTTGGGACTCCAGCTCAACTCTGTCTCTCTTCCCTGGAGAAGCCCTGTCACTCACTGTCCCCTCTTGTCTGTTTGCAGGACGCCTCACCCTTGGCCGGATCCAGCCCAGCAAAGGAGCAGGAGAGCATGGCTCCCAAGGTTCCGCTGCCCCTCAATGTGTGAGCTGCTATTTATGTGTTGAGGTCCCGTGCCTTCAGCCTCTCCCTGCCAACTCTGCTGGCGTGTAACCATGTGGTTTTCGTAGGACTGTGTCTTTTGTTATTGGTTGGTCAGTTTAGTTATGTGCATCTAAGAACACGGCTCATGGGAAAGTGCAGGAAAATCAAGCAGGTCTTTAAATGTCATTGTCGCTAGGATACTTATCAGAAGCAGGGAAGATAATCAAAATATTTGATGACACAAGCATTACCCAATCACAAAAGGAGAAGCCATAGCACAGGGAACACCTCATGGGCCTAAACAGGTCCGGGCTCTAGGCCCTGCCATCAGGAGCAATGGATGGTTGTGGGACCTTCCTGGTGGCTCAGAAGCAGCTCGGTACCTTAACAACCATGCATGGCAGCTGTGTCCCAGCCAAACAGAGCCCAGTGAATCACAGCTGGAAGTGATGAGCTTGTCTTCTTTAGAAAACCTGCTCTTGTTATAGTTCTTAGAAGGTAAGTATGGCTTGGAAATTCCCCACTGAACTAATGTTCAGAGCTGGACTGCCTTCTGCTCTTTTCCTTGGCAATGGGTCAGCCACTTGATTGTATGTTTTAAGGTGGAGAATGTAAATGTGGTAAATCATATGGTGCAGTGGAAAGCTCCGCAGATACGACTCAGGTCAGAGAGACACCTGGGATCTGTGCTGTTGCAGAACAGAATGTGTTTCAAGCAAAATACCTTTTGAAAAAGCAACTTGCCAAGCTCTGAAAGGTTACTGAGACATAGCTCAGAAATTCTGCACATGCTCACCGACCTCTCTAAACCTTGTGGGAACGTCTGCCCATATCTGGCGCAGATGGGACATTGCTGAATGTCCTCCCCTCTCCACACTACTGTGATTGGGCTATTTACCATGTCCAATCAAACAAAAGGAAGTGGAGACTCAACTCTATGTAATCTAGCTTCCTGAGGGGAATATACATCAGCACACTACTTTCTAGATGTCTTTAGGCTGAATTTAGATTATCACTACCACTGGACAGGAGACCCTGTCTTCCGACGAGGTCTCCTGGATGAGCTCCAGTGGCTGCCACTCCGTCCTGGGGCCGGGTGGTGATGATCTTGTTCTTCTAGAACTGGACACAAGGCTCCTCCCCCTGAGTAAGTAGATCTTCATCCACGGTAGACCCGGGGTCCTAAGGTTCTTCTCCAAGTGAGAGGTAGGATGCAGTGAGCTTTCTGAGAGCAAGGCCCAGGTGTTTTCATGTTTTGGGCCTCGTGTCAATAATGTCCTTCAAAGGATGATAAGTGTCTTGGTAGGAATGTGTCCTCTGGTCACAGCAGTCATCTGAGTAGCAGGCAAGCCATGGCCAGCGTGCCTGGCTCTTCCAAGTGCAGGGTGTGCTGTTTGTTCCGAGCACACACACCATGGCAAGCAGTATCCCACACATCACAGCACTATGCACTATCCACTTTGAAACATGACCTTTGAAATTGCAGTTTTCATTTTTTTCTTCTAGAAAAAGACCCAATTGACTTCATTAGTTACCAAGTAGGGGACTAGCCTCACCACTCACCTCTCCTTTTTTAGCTCTGGAAGTGAGCGGTCCCAGGCATCCTGGCAACAGCCTGTAGGCTGGGAGCTGGTTTCTCTTTATCTATTTTCCCCAAAACAGTGTCAGCAGTCACAGGCGGCCTGCAGCCTTCACGAGTACAGGTGCTGCTGCGAGCACGTGACTGTGAGCCGGGGCGTCTGTAACCATCACCTGCCTGGCCAGGCAGAGCTGAAGGTCCGTGACAGAATAGCTCCAGCAGCCCTGCTTCTTGAAATCCTCATGAGTGCATGGGTTTGCCTCCTACAGCTAAGTCACGTGCTTTGAAATAAAAGGCCCAGTCACTCAGGTCAGCTGTGGTGGACGCATGCCTCCTCCAGCTCCAGGGCACCGCCATCACAGCACCTCCCCAGCCTTCTGAGCACAGGTAGTGCTCCTCCCCCAAGCACGTGCTCCCAGGCCGCGCTCCCACCTGGCTGCACCCAGCTCTCATTCGGCAGGTACCTAGTGAACAATCACACATGGGTACATCTCTCTAATTTAAGCTGTGTGATTCTGGCAACCAAAAGAACTTCTTATCAGGAGCAATGGGAAGCAGTCATCTACCAAGAACATAGCAAGCCATCGATGAGGGGAGGAAAGAGGGTGGGGAATGGACAGGGTACTGGAATACTTCACTTCTCTCCTTCATTAAAGTGGAGGGGAAATCTGTAGACAGTTAGTAACAGCAAATGAAGATCTTGCTGTAGAAATGAGCAAGGAATAAGGGTTCAGAACTGCAATGCTTGAAGACACCCAACAGACTGCCTGAGAAAACAGTAGTGCTTGTGAGTTCATTTGTTCACTAGATTCTAGTAGACTAAAAAACTAAAAAAGATAATGCTATGCTGGCAGTAATGCCGGTGGCCGAGGCCAGGCAGGTTCACACTGAATTCGGGCAGACAGTAGAGGAACTGCAGAGCCAGAAAGCCTTGGGCCATTCCCGTGTATTAGATTCTTGCAATGTAACACTGGTAATTCTGCGCGTGGTAACACCGCGGATGGAGTACTTCGCTGCTCTGGGGTGTGAGGAGTGAGAGTGGTTGGTTTTGAGCTGATGGTGAGAACCGCATTGGGCAACTGTATTTGCTCACAAGATAGAGGCAGGAAAGTGAGTAGAGGCTTCAGTTCAATAAGAGACCAAAGGTTTTAGTTGACCACTTCCAGGACGTGTGGGGTCTCAGGGGCCTGAGGAGGCTCAGACACGCCCAGGGCACCTGGCTGACCCTAGAAGGGGTCTTCTTAGGAGATGGATACAGAAATGTGACATGACCAAGTAGGGTTCAGCTGAGAAAGAGACATCTTGGACCTAAGAGGCCTCATGAGGAACATGCTAGAACAGAATGAAAATCTTGTGGACAGCAAAAATTCCAATGACCTTAAAATAAATAAGACAAAACAAAATAAAACTTGCCACACCATTCCCACGTCTTAACCTTAACACCCCAAGCTCCTCTTGATTTGACAGCCAAGGAATTTTTACAATGTTACCGCATCCTCACAAGTGCCCTGTGAGGCTGTGGACTGAAGGTCACAAGGTGTTTTTTTACAAGAGGGGTTTGCCATGATTTGTGGGCAGCCTAGGGACCCAACTTCTATCCCTAAGCCAGGACTTTCACCACTCAGTTTATTCTTTCCTTGTCTTCAAATAAGCTTTTTAAAAAAGTAGAATTTAAATAATTAGTTGTAGTATGAATGTTTCAAGGAAGAGTGCAAGCAAGACTTCCCTCGCTAGACTGCTTTTTCCTTAGAAAGGGCTTTTGCGGCTCCCTCAGCACAGCGTGGCCGGCTACGTGGCCCGTCAGACAAACGGGGAGAGACCACTCTAGCCTGCTCACCTTACTCTCATCCCCCACAGTGCTCTCCTGCCCACAGCATCAAGCTGTGCCCAGTGTAGGGAACAGTAAACACAAAAGCAAAGGAGTGAGCCCAAGGACCCAGCCCCCAGTTCTACTTCTGACATGCCCCCGGACCCTGGATGTGTCATATAGCCTCACTGAGCTGTCAGACCAGCAAGGTGGTGTGGGATGCACACTTGCCTGGATGGCTGCAGGGCTGTGCAGTGACCATGGGCTCAAGGTCAAGAGGCAAAACTCTGCTCATTTCCTGCATGGCTTCCCCTTCCCCCACTGCCGTCTTGATTTCCTGTGAAGAGCAAGTCATGTGCTGTGTGTGTGCAACTGCCCAAGGCCTCAGACATTCTATAGGCTGGGTTCACCCACAGAAGAGCTGACAGGGGGCTGGGTGACCCCCGAGAGTCCTGCACCCGCCCTGCCTGCCACCATTTATCCTTGCCCTGCCTCTGCCTGCAGGTACCTGGCGCTCCACGCCTACAAGCCCCAGAAGAGTGACGAGCTAGAACTGTGCAAGGGGGAAATGTACTGCGTGCTCGAGAAGTGTCAGGACGGCTGGTTCAAGGGGACATCCCTGAGATCCGGGCTTTCTGGGGTGTTCCCAGGAAACTACGTGACACCTGCCTCCAGGTGAGGTCATGCTGTATCTGGACCCCCCAGAAACATAGTTCGGAAGGCATACAGGACAACCCTGCCTGCGAGCTTTGGCCTGGAGCTGAGATCCCTATGAACAAGGGCTCTGTATGACAAGTACTCCACCTTCTGAGTTAGATGTGCTTGGCTTTTTCTGATCAGACACCGGCTGCCGGGGGAGAGGGTAGGGACAGGATGAGCCAGAGTTGGGCAGCAGCGCAGGTAGGGAGAGGCAGTCACCAAGGAGAGTAAGACCAGAAGGGTGTCTATGTGGACATGTACAATGAGGCCAGTGGCATGTCAGTGTGTCACACAGGCTGGTCATACATAAACACACACAGAGGCATCTATACAAAGGAAAAATGGTACACTCCCAAAAGCTAAGTCATTCCTTCCTTGTGTTTTTCTGTGTTTCACACATTTTCTGTTTTTATTTTTATTAAACAACAACAACAAAACAGAGCAACTTAAAATATCCACTGAAATTGTTATCCAGAGTTGTCTGAGAATTTCCTGTTGAGTTGCTGGATCTGCTGTGTGGTTTTATGTCAGCCAGTCTCTCTCTCTCCCTATGGGTCAGCACTGTGTCCCCACTGCAGGACACACCAACACTGAAGACGGACCTTCAGCATTATGCTCCCTTTGAAACAAGAATGCAGTGCAAACAATTAAATGATGTTCAGACCCTGCACTGAGGGCTAAACTGGTCCATGCTTCTTCTCAAAGCAGCCAGAGCAGGGCTGGCCTAGAGGCGGGCTCACACATCTCTCTTCCCAGCCCTTCCTGGGAAAGGTCGTATTTGTGAGCCTAATTTATTAGTAATTTTTTAAAATTTCTTAAGAGTACAATTGAATTCAGCAGGTAGCAGATATGATAAAAATATTTCGTGGTTGTGGTCAGCAGCTGACGCGGGGCTCTGCTGGAAGGGGTCTCTGAGCAGCTCTGAGGGCTCATGAGGGCTGCCATGGTCCCCACGTCCGACTTATCCCGGAGGCCCTTTCCCTGCAGCCGTTCAGCAGAAGCTGACTATGTGCTTCATGGGCTCCTCCCCATTAGATGTCAGACCCAGTGGTACAAGCCACACAGAGAGGGGCCCTCTGACATTGCATTCCCCCAAATCTAAACCTCTGGAAGCTTTCAAGACCTGACCCTGCCATATTCTGCAATATGGATTTAGTGCAATCACAAGGGTGAAAAGCCCATTTTCCAAGCTCTGTTTCCTTTTGTATTTCTTAAACACTCTGAGCTGGGGTGGAAAGGCATCTGTTTCCTGGTACGAAACCGTAAGTTCTCCGGCATCGCTCAGAGGGACATGGCTTCTCTGTGCCTGTCAGAGGCCAGCTGAACAGGAGGTGTCCAGAGGGAGTGGGTCCGCTTCCCACCACGTGCCAGGTGTGTCCAAGCCTCCTGGGATGTGACTGAGTCACCTGTTCTTCCTGGATGCATTTGGAGACACACAGGTGTTTGTTAGAATGAAACAGTAGAAAAATACTTTTTTGATCAGAAGTAGTCCTCTGTTTGGTTTAGGGTTCTTCTGCTATTTCTTGATTGTTCACATTGAGAGCAAGCCCCATGAAGGTTTTATAAAGGGTGTCCTTTCCAGCTGGAACTCAGGGCACTGCTTGCCCACAAGGGTTATCTTGGCATTGGTTTGGGATTTGTATCATGGCCTGCATGGCCTTCGTCTGGGGACCAGTGTGCAGAGCAGGCCTTTATCAGTGGCCTGTGTAGTGTGGTTTCATCAGCACTGTCACACAAATTCATTCTGCTTTATCTCCTCAGGGCTCCCTTAGGAGGGGCCAGGCCACCCCAGAATAACATGGTTGGAAGGTCTCCACTGGCCAAGGGGATGGCCACCACCACCCACCCAGGTGGTGGGACTCTGAGAAGCCCTGCCACCACCCTCATCACAGCTCCGGCCCAGCCCCAAGCAGCCTCTCCCCTAAAGGGCACTTGTTTGTGGCACTCAGCCCTGCCGGTGACCAGCCAAGCCCAGAGCACTGTCCCCACAGGTATGTACCGGTCATTTTGGGACCTCACTCTCCAGAACAATTTGACAAGGGGTGGGGTCTTGGGTACACAAATCGTAGAGACATTTTGGCCCAGGCATCAGGCAGTACACGGAGGGAACAGAGTGTGTATGTGTTTGTGTGTGGGGGGGGGGGTTGTATTTATTTCTCACAGTCGACCTCTGCTCATCTCCAGGAAATCTGACTTACCATACAACCCCATCCCAACAGCTGGAACATATTAGAGAATTTAATTAAGACTGTTATACATCTCATTGTAGCAAGAGGACTGCATGGACAATTAAGATCAGCAGTGTTGGTTTCGGACTCTCCCTTGTGAGGCCCCGAGGAGGATACGAGCTCCATGTGCTGGGCACCTCTTGGGACAGGGCTTGACGAGACACAGACCTAGAATGTCCCTGAAGCTGGAAGGAGTGACGGCCATGGCACCTTCACCTCATGTCAGCACTATCAGTAGATAGGCTGGTATAACTTAAGGAAAAACTGGCTTACTCTCAGTATGGTGTGAAGTGATGAGAAATTATGGGACGAGTGTCTTACAGGCGTAAAGAAGGTAAACATACCTTGTTTTGAAGCTTAGCATTGAGCTAATGAGAACTGCTGCAGTTTGACTTGTGTGACGGTCCCGGGAGCCCACACCAATCACTCTGAAACTGTGGGGCCAGCAGCACGGTCACCATGCAGGAAAGGAACCCAAAGCAGGAAGATGTGACTCTAAGCTTCATTTATATGACACAGAATTCCCCCCACTCTGCCAACGTTATTCTCTAGAAATCATCTCTCTTGTTCTCAAAGTGAGACTTAAAGGCCAAAAAGAATGTGAACTCTTTGGGGCATTAAAATGTGCTACCTTTTAGAATCTAGTTAACCAGCTGACGAGCTGTTAGACCTGTTCCAGATGCAGCCTCCCGAGGATGAGAGTTGGGACCGTTTTCAGTGCGGGAATGGGCCGTAATTTTTCCTGAGGCCCTGCTGATGGACCGGTGGGTAGATGTACCCTGGCCACCCTTCCCCAGTTACTCTTTGGGGCAGGTGGCCTGCATGGTCCCATGCTAATGCCAGTCCGAGCTTTCAGGTAGCAGGAGGAACCCCCAAATGTGACATGAATCAGCTTGAGTCATGTGCTTGCTAACACACAGACCACGTTCCTGCTGTCAGCTCTCACAGGCTCCCAGCCAGTGAATAGTGCTGGCTAGGAGGGTGATGCCGCTGTGTGGGGCCCTGGGGGACTGGGCAGGGAGAGTACGCAGGGCTTCTCAGAAGAGAGCCATCCCAGAATGAGCAGCGTGGTGACACTTGGGGGACAAAGAAGGGTACATCTGAAGCAGGAGGAAAGAAGTAGTCAGATAAAAGTGGCTGAGCACAGTCTTACTCCACCAGCAATGAGGGGTTTCGTCAGGACAGAGCTGACAGAAGCTGGTGAGGGCCTGAGTGCAGGGGCAAGACCTGGCTCAGTGCTAGGGCTGCCGACATGGCTGTGGACCTGTGTCTTCCTCTGACAGACCACATCACCTCCACAGACACTACGTGGGGCTGTCCGCACAGCATGGACATTTTACTGTGCTGTCCGAGAATATCATTGGTGTGCGTGGTACATGAGACTCAAGTAAGCAACAGTTACCACCAGGTCTGGGCGTGGACTCTCTCTTGAAGGTGGCGGGGACCCACCACAGGATTTGAAGCTAGAAGGTTGACACTGTACCAAAGATCACCAGGCATAGCAGGGAGCAAGACACAGTGTGGGGCAACCTATGGCCAGGAGACAGCGGACAGTGTTGCTATGCATAAGTGACAGGTGACAGGGGCCTGGACCCAGTGAGGGGAGAGTAAAACTGGGGCAAGATGGTGAGATACTACAGAGGCAGAGAGGCTCTGGCTTGGATAGGATGGAAGAGGCCAGGCAGAGTGTCCAATTCCAGTGTCCAGGTTTCTGGGACCAACTAAACAGGAAGATAACGGTGCATCCCCTGACTTAGAAGAGAGCAGAAGGGGACTTGTCTGTGAAGGAAGACAGTGGCAGGTGGTTTGAGGAGAGGCTCTGGGTGCTGTCACGCCGTGGCTCACGGGCGTATTTAGAACAGCCTCCCTGAATGGGTTCACACCCATGTGTGAGTCCTGCCTCTCACGTCAGGGGCAAAAACACATGACCTGGACTCTACACATGCTCTCCATTCAGATGACAAAACATGAGAGGTCATGTGGGTCCCGTCCAGGGAGGAAGGCGGTGGTGAAAACATCCAAGGGCCTTTCAGGGGCAGCAGGGTGGACTTGTGGATTGTAGTACCCAGTCATCAATGGCTGGAGGTGGCCTTCAGATGCCCGTGCCTGGCCTCATGCTGGTGGTCTTCATGCCCAGCAGCCATGGGATCTGGCCCAGGAAACCTTGTGGGTGGGCTCGGCACTTTCCTGGATACAGAGCCTATAAGGCTGACCCTAGCATTGCAGAGACTCTGGGAGTTCCTAGTAACCTTCCATATGGATCTGTTTTCCTTTAAAAACCAAGAGTGAGTCCTGTGTCTGCAGCTGTGGCCTGCAGGGCTGGGGAGGAGCTTGCTGTACTTGTCCTGAGAGAGCCCTACGGCAGTGTCATCTGGAGCTAGATCTCTTCTTCCTTAACGGTCACCTTTCTATTAGCTAGGCTTCTAGCCCAGCTCAAGTTCATCCACACTGGTTACTGGGAGCCTTCAACTGAGGATACAGCCCTTGTAGCAGCCAGGGGACCAAGTGGACCCACAGCAGAGCTTCCTGACCAGTGCTCCACACAAATACTGATCTCCTTGGCCTTTGGAGTCCCCACCCAGGACCTGGGACACCTAAAGTCTCAAACCAGGTCCCTTCTGGTTGTAAATATGCTGTCCACTCAGTCTGCACACCACACAGATATTTCTCTGTGCACCACCACAGCCCCGCCCCCGCCGGAGCACTGCCCAGCATGCACAGCGTTATCTGCATGAATACCGGTATGACATCCTTCCCATGCCACGGCCGGCTGGTGACTGCACCCATTCAGAGGAGGAAGCAAGATCTGCCAGCCATTTCTCCTTCTGTGGGATAACAAGCAGAAACTAAAGAAATTGGTGTGACTAGGGGCAGTGCAACCTTGGGTCTCTGTCCTTAGTCACCACAGTAACTGCCATTTGTGACAAGCATTCCCTTCTGTCAGTTTAATATTACATACAGAGCAGCACACAGGCGGTTAGAGTGGCTTCCCTGGTGCATTCCAAACCTAACACTTACCCTGTCCCCCACGGTATTGCTGTCACCACTGGGCTGAAGGATGACTCCTGCCACTGACTTCCCTCAGCATTTTCCACTTTACTCTGCATTTTGTGAGGGGCAGGATGAGGAGCATTTACAGTACAGGTAACAGACTGTACGCAGCTGTGATTACTCATTTTGGCAAACCCAGCCCAGGCAGGTAAGAAGCATTTCATCAATGATCTCACCTTGAGCCAAAGTCGGGCAGTTTGACACAAGCACAATGGCCTTGGCCATAGCATGAAGCATGATTTGTTCCACTTAAGTGTTGTGACTCCTTTTTGAGGGGCAGCACTTCCTGTAAAGTACTGTGTCCACACAGCCTCATGCCAATGCTTAGCAAGGGCAAGAGCCCTGCAGCGCCACAGAGTCATCAGCCAATGGCACTGAAGGAGAGCTCTTCTCACACACATGGCAGTCTGCGAAGGGCAGGAAACGCAGAGAAGAACCAGACAGACCCCTTCTCTGCCCCCAGTTAGAGAGATGGGCAAGAAAACTGGCTTTTTCCGTAGGTTTTGAAAAACACTATGATGGTGGGAAACGTAGGGTCTCAGAAAGCATGGAGGAAAAAGAGTGTCCTCAGATTGAGAGGAGCTGGAAAGAGGTTTATGGGAGGTTCTCAGGAGGAGATGACACTGTTCTGAATTGTCTGAGCAGATTCAGCAGGAAGGCACTAGAGGCACAGGAGTGGCGACAAGAGAGGCCGTCCCCACCGTGGGACCTCACTCAGTGTGATGTGACTGGAACAGCAGATGGAGGGAGAATGCAGTTTGCTGATGCCAATTTCTATGCCAATTTACTTTCAGATCCAAGAATACATAACAGGGAAAAGGTATTAAATAGAAGAAAAGTATAAAAGGAAGATGATTTTTTTTAATGGGAGAGATGAGTTTGTTAGTAAATTGCGGACAAAAGCTGGTAGAGGAGAGAGGCTCTGAGCCAGAGGAGAGGATCTGGGGGAGGAGGGGGGGGGTCAGCTGGTGAGACCTATGTCCTGGTCCTTAGCACTGGAGGGAAGGGTGGGTCTGGAAGTGATGAGTTGAGAATGAGTTTGGCCCGGAGCTGTGGGAGTGCCAGTATTTCATTTCACTGGGAAGTGGGAACCAGAGAATAAGAATGGGATGGACTTGATAATCGAATAGGTTGTTTATTCATTCAACTACATTTTATAAAGCACTGACTAGGTGCCAGGAGAGTTTCTAGGTCCTGAGAACAGAGCTAATGGAGTCAGGGCTCCAGGGCTACAGAAATATGCCGAAGGTTTAAAGAGGAGAAGAAAGGGGAAACCAGGGGATGGAATAATGAATGGCATTTTCTCAAACAGCCTTCATCTCCTGTGGGTCATTTTGTCATCACTAACTCATAGGTTCACTAGAGGGGCCGTCATCTGTGTCAACACTCGGCTGGCTGATGTAGGAAGGGTGAAACTGAGGGAGAATCCTACTGAAGGTCATGGAATTCCACATTTTGCCACCAACCAGTATAATATATCAAGCTTCTTTTTTTTTTCTGATGGAGTATTTTTTTCCTTCTCTAGTGGTTTAATTCTGTGAAATATATGAACATGTTTTAGATGAGATGCTCTTTTATCAAAGACTTGTTCACTTATTAAAAAAAAAATTTAAGCACCTACTACATGCCAGGCACTATTCCAGCTGTTCGTAATTAAATAGCAAATGTCCCACACTCATGGCACTTGCATTATGGTGGTGGGAGGTGGACAGAGAGTGGACAGTCAGTACACAATAAAAAGATCTATTAAATAGATGGTTAAAAGGAGATAGTGCCTTTGTAGAAAAGAAAAGTAAAAAACCATAATGAGGTATCACCTCACACTTGTCAGAATGGCTCTCATCAATAAATCAACAAACAAGTGCTGGCGAGGATGTGGAGAAAACAGAATCCTTGAGCACTATTGGTAGGAATGCAGACTGGTGCAGCCACTGTGGAATGCAGTACGGAGTTAGCTAAAAAGAAAAAAGAAACAAAAAACATAGAACTGCCTTTTAACTCAGCAATTCCACTTCTGGAAATATATCTTAAGAAGCCTGAAACACTAATTCAAAAGATTATATGCACCCCTATGTTCGTTGCAGTGTTATTTACAATAGTCAAGATTTGAAGCAGCCCAAGTGCCCATCAGTGGATGAGTAGTTAAAAAGTTATGGTACATTTACACAATGGAATACTATGGAGCCATAGAAAAGAAGGAAATCTTACCCTATGCAACAGCCTGGTTGGATCTGGAGATAATTATGCTAAGTGATATAAACCAGTCAAAGAAAAACAAGTGCCATATGATTTCACTTACTGTATTTCCCCATGTATAAGATGCTCCCATGTATAAGTCGCACCTTAATTTGGGGGTCTGAATTTAGAAAAATAAATGTATTACATAAAGTTATTGAACTCAAGTTTTATTCATCATAAAATTCATCCAACTCCTCATCACTGTCAGAACTCCCATCCATTAGCTTGTCCTCATCTGTGTCTGATGATGAATCACTGTCTTCATATATTGTCTCGTCCTCAGTTCCATCTATGGTGTTTGAAATGCCACAACCACTATATAAGACGTACCCAATATTTAGACCCCAAATTTTTTGAAAAAGGTGCATCTTATACATGTGGAAATATGGTATACGTGGAACCTAATGAACAAACAAACTAACAAGTGAAATAGAGACAGACTCATACATAGAGAGCAGGCTGACAGCTGTCAGCATGGGGGCTGGGTGAGGGATAAAACAAAAAAGGACAGAAAAAATGCTCATGGTCATGGACAACAGTGTGGGGATGGGGGAGGTGGAGGAGGGCACAGGGATGATAAATGGTGATGGACAAAGACTTGACTTGAGGGGAGGTGAACACACAATATGCTATACAGAGATGTGTTGTAGAATTAAGCACCTGAAACCTTTATTATGTCAACCAGGGTCATCCCAATAAATTCAATTAAAATAAAAAATGAAAAGTTATAGCAAGACAAGGGGATCTGGGGTTCCGGAGGGGCAGGTGGCACTGTTCATTGGGTTGGTGAGCACAAGTCTTCCCAAGAAGGTGACTTCTGAGCCGACTGGGAGCTGCTGAGAGGGGCAGCCAAGCAGCTCTCTGCGGGGAGGTGGTCTGTATGACAGACCCCGGGGGCACCGCATGTCCAGGGTGAGAGAGAGCCTGCATGTGTGTGTGAGGAGCAGTCAAGAGACCAGAGTGGTTGAGTGGAGGAAGTAGGGGAGAGATTCAGAGAGGATGCCAGAAAGACCGTGTGGTAGGTGGGCTTAGAACTTTCTGGAATACCCTCTCTTGTTTTGCATGCAGTTTAGTAAGGGGATGTGCAGCATGGTGAAGGCTAGCCTGAGGTGGTGAGTGGTGTGCACCCTCTGCAGGAGAACTGAGAACTGGAAGCCATGCCTGCGGTGTGCCTGGGACCCAAGTGCAAATTCTTTTCCCTAGCTAAGCGTTACCTCCCATCAAAGGACTACTAAGCTTGGGTACAGAAGAGTTCAGACAGCAGGGGGAGGTAAATAAATGACCCCAGGAGTACTGGCCAAGTCCTGATTTCCCCTTGGTGATTGCGTGACCCCGGTGGCTCCATTAATCTGTGTCATTGCCTGACCTGGTCTTCCTTTGAAACGAGGAGCTGTGTTTAGGGAGGATCTAGAGCCATCCCAAACCCTGAGTAATTTTTTTAAAACCGTGGATACACCTCCCTGTGCCTCCCCTCCTAGAATGAGAGGACAGGCTCCAGCATGGTCTCAGAGGAAGGGGTTGCTTTGCAGGGGGAGGTGGACAGGTATGTAAGTGTGTGCTCTGTCCATGGTACATCTGGGGCTGAGATACTGCTTCATTGCACGTATATTTTCCCGTTACTGAGTTGTCCATGTGTACCACAGAGTCTGGTTCGGAGAAGTAGCAAAAGTGGGACATACCTTTTCCCCAGCTAACAAGGCAAACACACCTGGAGCTGAGTTGTGTGGTGTTAGGGGGACACTTGGTATGAAGTCATGTCTGCTGCTGCACCAGCTGTGTCTCTCTTCTGGGGCCCTGTGCTTCCTGGCTAGAACTCACTGCCCCTGGAGGATGGCTCGTTCTCTCCCCTCTGTGTTTCTGACTTAGTAAGGAGATGGTTCTTCAATACTAACACAAGCTGTCTTGGGATTCATTTTAACACAGTGCTGTGTTTGGAGGGAACTGTCTTTTCAAAGACAGATTTCTGCAGGTGATTTCCTTTAGAGTCCTAGCACCCTTAGGCAAGGGGCTGTTTCTGTCCAGGAGGCTCCTGTTATGTGTTAGGAAACTTGGGTTATGGTGTGCAGGCAGGGAAGAGGGTACATGCTTCCTGGGTTGCGGGGGGCAGGGAGGAACATGCAGCACTTTGTTCTGCAACTGGCACAGCTCCCCCGGGCTGGGCACCATGTCAGAAATGAAGCACTGGCACTGCAGTCTGGGAGCTATTGATGGTGGTACCTCACGTGAAGATGTCCCAGGCTTCTCCTTCAGGCTTGACTTCGATGGACACTCTATCAAGGGCAAGTGCACCGGCCCGTCACAGCAGAAACTCAGATACTCAGCAGAAAACTGGAAGCAAGGGGGAAGCAGAGTCTCGGTCCTGAGGGGAGGCAGTCTGTGCGTCCTTGGGGTGCTGGGCCTCAGGTCTCCCTGGGACGTGTGCCCAGGTCTGTAAAGACTGGGTGGACTGTCCCAGGAACGGGTCCGTTGCAATTGCACAGCAGGTTGTAAACTAACCTTTCAACCCACTGTCTCTCCAACCCCTCGCTCCAGCTGCCCACTGCTCTGCTCAGGTTCAGGACCAACCCACCGCCACCGTGTCGCCCCTGCGCACCCAGAACTCCCCGTCCCACCTGCCAGTCGCCAGCCTCAGGCACCTCTCCGTGGTGTCCCCACAGCATCTCCACCAGCCCCCAACGCAGCCTGTCACTGGGGCCCAGTGCCCCCAGCCAGCCATCCCACTCATGTCAGCAGCATCAGCCATCACACCTCCCAATGTCACTGCCGCCAACCTCAGTGGGGAGGCTGAAGCAGGCACCACCAGTGACCTGTCAGCCTCCAGCCCCATCAACTCAGGGTGCAGACCAGACGAGAAGAAAAATGAGAAGGTAAGTGGCCCGCCCTGGGCAAGCTCTGGCCCTGACCCAGCGGGTTATTGTAACTCTTCTGCACCAGATGCCAGGGTCATTTTGCACATAAGTCCTGAGGGTGGGCACCAGGCACACAGCAGATGTGGAGGCCCAACCAGCAAAGCCACTGGTTGTGGAAGTAGAATTCAGACAAGCCTCAGGTGTTGACATGGTTGACCCAAGCCCAATGATGGTGTCTATGCAGGTCAGAAAAATTGTGCCTTCTGTTTGGTGCTTTAGTTCATCTATTGGGAAGTCACTGTGATGTGCTCATTCTGTCAGAGCAGCGTTCTTCCTGCTAGTTCTCTGCTAGCTGGTGTGGAAGGGCATTGTCACGGCTACTGCTGCTGAGCTCTGAGCAGTCAATGCCTCCATCTCCTTGTGACAAGGATGCCTGGACTCCTGTGTGATGGAGTGGTTGCTCTGCTCTTCGTGTGCATGTCTGTTTGAAAATCTCTTAGGCTGTGATCTGCTCCAGCGGTGGGATTCAGCTGGGTCACACCAGATCAGCAGAACCAATTCCTATTTTTTTGTTGAGTTCAGCAAACTAGTAAAAATGGCACTTGTCATCAGGGTTCTCTCTAAGGAAGGCAGCTGGGCAGCCACCCAATGTGTAAACACAAATTCACATTCCTTACTCTTTTTTAACATTCATCTGTGCAACAGCGTATTCTAAGTGCCCGTAGTAATGTTCATTCTGTCCATAGGTGAAAAAAATGGCAAGTGAGGACACCAATCAAGAAGCAATATGGAAATATCTTAAATAGCTGTTTTATTGTTTTTTGTCAGGTATTATTTAATATTTTTCCATTAATATTTTAAAACTTTGTCTTGTACATAATCTAGTTTTGTGTACTTCTTTTATTGTTCTTAAGTGTCAAATAGATGAAATAATAAACTACCTTTCTATATGTCTTTTTTTATATATACTTAAAACGGCCCTTAGGGCAGAGAGCTGGTTATCAGATTTGAGTCCCTTCCACCTGCGGCCTTATGAGGAGGTTGGTGTGTCTGGGTCTCGTCAGGTGGCAGAGGTGGGGGTGTGGCCCCCCTCTTGCTTGGACATCTTTCCTGGGCCTCTGAAATGCTAAGGAAAACATTTAAGAAAATGTAGGAAGGGTAGAGCCATAATAGCTCTAAACATGTCTGGTTCTTTGCCCCCAAGTTCCCTGCCTCTGATTTGTGACACAAGGCTAGCTCCAGTGTGGCTCGTTACTGGGCAGGGTCAGCTTTGCAGGAATCAACCTGGAGAGTGACACTGTCACTGTCTTAGCCCTCCTGAGTGTGTTGCTAATGACATTTTCTGGGCTGGGTTTCTGGGGTTCCCAGAGTTAGAGAGGCACACAGAAAGACAGCCAGTGAACACTCACAGAATCTCTCAGGAAAAGCACCTGTAGAAAGTGCTCCTAGCAAGCAGTCTCTAGGACCATGATGGCGAACCTATGACACGCGTGTCAGCATTGACACACGTAGCCATTTTCGATGACACGTGGCCACATGTGGCCACATACCAGAGAAGTATGAGGCCGCATGCCGAGAAGGACATTTCATCCTCGGTTCCTGCACGGCCAGGTGCAGTAGCCGAGGATAAAACATTTGCTGTAGTGTAGACACTGTGTGCCGGAGGTCTGTAGGCCAAAACATTTTTGTTATTTAAACTATAAATATCGCAAAATTATGGGTTTTTTCTCGAAGTGACATACCACTCGGAATATGATCGGTTTTTTTGGCGAATTTTGACACACCAAGCTCAAAAGATTGCCCATCCCTGGTCTAGGAGACCCTCACACAGGAGTTCCCTAGAGTCACAGGACCCCACTCTACAGGGCCTTTCGATGTCATCTGAGTGGAGAGGACCCAGCCCCTGACCAGCCTCGCCGTCCTGCCTGCAACATCCTTGAGGAAAGGTCACTCAGGTTCTGCTCGTATACCTCTACAGACGGAGAGCTCACTCTTTAACGAAAGGGCCTCATCTATGGCTGGACTTGACTTTGATGCTTAAAAACTCACCCTCTTGTTGAGTCACAGTCTACAGTCGACACACATACACGCATATAAATGCACACTCAGACACACATAATACATGCACACACACATTCACACATATGTATATATATGCACCCGATATGTCCACACATGTGTATGTACACATACACTCACACACATAAATACGCATCTTGTGAGTCCATCCACTTGGGCAGCTCTGCCCCTCATAGTCCATTTTCTCTTCTGAAAGCAACCCTTCTGCTATTTAGACTTTTTCTAAATAAACTATTTTGAGAGCATTATTAGGCTCGCAGAAAAATTGATCAGACAATACAGATTTCCCAAATACACCTATACCCATCTATACACTTGCATAGTCTGCCCCGTGATCAAGACTTCTCCCCAGTCCACAGTGGAACCTTTGTTACAGTTGATGAGCCTACACAGACACATCCTTACAGTGTCACACAGAGTAGTCTCACCACCCTAAACATCCCATGTGCTCTGCCTGTCTGCCCCTCCCTCTCCCTGTGGCTCACAACCTCTGATCTTTTCCTCTATGGTTTTTCCTTTCTTAGAATATCATATAAGTGGAAGGCTATACTCTAGAACTGGCTTCTTTCACTTCATATCATATATTTTAATGCTCCACCATGTCTTTTCATGGCTTGATAGTGCTTTTATTATCATTACATAATATTCAGTTGTACGGGTGTGCCATAGTATATTTATATCCGTGCACCTTCTGAAGGATTCTTGGTTGCTTCCAAGTTTTGGCAATTAAAAATCAAACTGCTATAAATAGTTGTGTGCAGGATTTGTATGGTCATAAGTTTTCAGCTCTTTCGAACAAATATTAAGGAAGGTGATTGCTGAATCATACAGAAAGAGAATGTGTTAAATTTTGTAGATTGTCAAAATCATCTTCCAATGTAGAACTGTTTTTGCATTCCCACCAAGTTATAAATGAGACTTCTGTTAACTCCACTTCCTCGCCAGCATCTCATGTTTTGAATTCTTGCCATCCTGGTAGTTGTTTTAGTGTCTCATTGTTATTTTAATTTGCAGTTTCCTGCTGATGTAAGATGTTGGACATTCTCTCCTAGGTTTGTTTGCCTTCTGTGGGTCTTCTTTGGTGAGGTGCTCAGAGCTTTGGCACTTTTAAATAAGGTGTTTGTTTCCTGGTGGCTGAGTTTGAGTTCTTTGTGTATTTTGGGTAACAGCCCTTTGTCACATTTCCCTTTTGCAAATATTTTCTCCCAGTCTGTGTCTTGTCTTCTCATTCTGTTTATGCTCTTTCACAGAGCAGTTTTCCATTTTAATGAAAACCCAACTTATTAACTATTATTTTCATGAATCAGATACCGTTGGTGTTGTGTCTAAAAATAGTTGCCAAACCAAAGATGTTCCCCCTACATTCTCTTCTCGGAGTTTTATAGTTTGGAGTTGTACATTTAAGTCTACACCAAGATCCCTTTTGAGTTAATTTTTCTGAGGAGTAAAGTTCTGTATCTAGATCTCTCTTAGTTTGTATGTGGATGTCCAGTGTTCCAGCATTATCTATTGAAAAGACTATATTTTCTCCATTGTGTTGCCTTTGCCACTTTGTCAAAGTCTTTTGACTATATTTGCGTAATGGGTCTATCTGTGGGCTCTCTATGATGCTCCATTGAGCTGTTTGCTATTTTTCCAGTACATTCATCTTCCTAATTGCAGCATTATAGTAAGTGCTGAAGTCAGGTAGTGTCACTTGTCCAACTTGGGTCTTCTCCAATATTGTGTTAGCTATTCTGGGTCTTTTGCCTCTCCATATACACGTTAGAATCAGTTTGTCAGTATCTGCAAAATAACTTATTAGGATATTGATTAATATTGTGTTGAATATCTATATATCAAGTTAGGAGGAATTGGCATCTTGTCTATAGTGAGTCTTCCTATTCACAAATGTGGAATATCTTTCCGTTTATTTTAGTTCTTTTTAAATTTCATTTGTGAGAATTTTGACGTTTTCCTTCTATAACCCTCATACATACATATTTTGTTAGATTTATACATGTGTTCTGTTTTAGAAAATGAAAACTAATCTATAGTTACAGAAAGCAGACCAGTGGTTTCTTAGAGCCAGTAAGAAACAAGCCAAGGACTGCAAAGAGCTGAAGCAAGCATGGTGGTTCTGGGGACCAAGCTCTCCCGATGGTGGTGACAGGTCACAGGCATGTGCACATGTCAAAACTTACCAAAGTTATCAAAAGAGTTAAGACAACACTTTCTTTTTTTAAAAAAAAAACAAACTTAGTATATTTTTTTGTGAAAATACACATTTCAGAGACTGAAAAAAGAGTGAGCATGATTTGCATATTTGTTTCAGAAACAGGACATCCCCTTTGCTGTGGTTCTGCTCTGCCCCCCACCCTGCCTCAGCTCTGACCACGCATTATGCACTCTGTCTATGTCCGCCGCACTCTGTGTCTATGTCCACCCAACTCTGGGCTGTGCTCTGATGGAGGGGCACATCCAAACGTGAGTCTCTGAAACAGTTTCTCTCACACAAAGCTGTACTTTGCCATTTGGCTAAAGTCACTAGTCCAGAGCCCCTCATCCAACAACTCAGGCTGACAGACCTGCCACTGCCACCATTGCGGCTGATGTGGCAGATAGAAGTAGGCCTCCAGAAGGCTCCCCATAAGCCATTAAGTGTTTTAGCCAGAAGTGACAGGTGTCATATTTGCCCACAGGTTTTCCCACAGCTCACTGGTCAGAATGAGGTGCATGGCCCTACACAGTCTCAAGGGGCCAGGAAGGACACTGTTGAGCCGGTATGGGGTCTAGGGCCTTCCTTTTCCACTGGCCCCTACCACGTGAGCCTCCACATCCCCAATAAAGAAAGGGTGCCAAGAATCAAGTCACAGAAGATAAACTAACCTGTTCCCAGGAATTACTACCTTGCTCTCTGCAGGGAGCACTTGTTAAACCTTCCCAACATTGTCCTTGGCTGAGATCTTGGCCACAGGTGAACCTGAAGCCTGGCAGTTCTCCAGAGTCAGAATGTAGACCGCCAGTGTACACTGGGGTCTGGGTGGTTGTCCTCTTCCTCACCACCAACAGGTAGGGGAATCAGAGAAGGACAGCGCATAGGCCCGTGGAATTGGTGGACCTGCAGAAAGAAGCTCACCTGGAACCTGACACCTCAGCATTTTTCAAATCCCGTCTTCTTCTCATCATCTTTATATGATGATAACAACCGCATAGGACCTCAGGGTGGTGCCTCCTGGGAGAAATTTAGAAGCAGTTGCCAAAGTAAGATTGGACATGGATGAAAGCCCAAGTCAGGAAGGACCCTTACTCAGGAAGATGCTTGTTGCCTGGCCAGGGTCCGGGTGGTGCCCAGCAATGGCAGTGGCAGCAGAGGACCCAGCTGGCCTTCTGAGCCTCCATCTCGGAGGTCGTCCTCAGGTCGGGCATGCACCCATTATTTCCTGGAAGCAGCCTGTTCGTGTTAGGAAGCATGCAGGTAGAGGGAGAAAATCCAAATCACCTACAGAATTTGCAAGCTGCTGTCAGAACCTGGCATGTTGTCAGCTGCCGCATGCTGATGAAAATGGTAGCTCCGATGTATACCTGCGCTTCAGAAGGCACGTCCCCCACTAACGCAGGCTGCCCCTCAGTACATCGCTGCCCACCTGCTGCCTTTTTGTGGATGAAGTTGGATTCTATCCCTCTGTTTTGTTTCTAAAAATTCAGTAAGTATGTGAATTTGGCATACCTGTGTAATTAATAAAGGATCTAATCTTTCTTGTATCATTCCAGAAACCCTTCAAAAGGGTGCTATATGTTACAAAGACACTATCTGAGTGCCCTGCATTTAATCTGATCCTTTGTGGCAGCTCCATGTGTGTCCCACAGAAAAGCCAGAGGCCCATTGGAAATCAGAACACAAGGCAAACTTACCATAATTGAACAAGACAACTGCACAAACTCCCTAAGGGGAGGAGGAGCAGGGCTGTTCTGGGTTTTCTTATCTCTGCCCTTCTGGCCTTTTGACCTAATGGCCTTTGAAGCATATTTTTTCTTGTTTTTAGTGAGACAGATAGAGACAGAGAGAGGGACAGATAGGGACAGACGGGCAGGAAGGGAGAGAGATAAGAAACATCAATTCTTCATTGCAACACCTTAGTTGTTCATTGATTGCTTTCTTATATGTGCCTTGATCAGAGGGCCCCCAAACAGCAAGTGACCCCTTGATCAAGCCAGTGACCCCACGCTCCAGCCGGATGAGCCCGCACGCAAGCTGGCAATCTTGGGGCTCAAACCTGGGTCCTCTGCATCCTAATCCAATGCTCTATTCACTGCTCCACCAGTTGGTCAGGCCTTTGAAGCAATTTTAAAAGAATTATTGCTCTGTTATAAATCTTACTGGGTTAGCAGGGCCTTCCTACTTCAATGAGAGGATGATGGCGTTGGGTCACACGTTCCTTGAGCTTCTCAGGTGCCAAGTCTGGAAAATCTGTAAAGAATTGCAATCTTATCATAGCCTTGGCCAGTTGGCTCAGTGGTAGAGTGTTGGCCTAGCATGTGGAAGTCCTGGAATAGATTCCTGGTCAGGGCACACAGGAGAAGTGCCCATCTGCTTCTCCACCCCTCCCATTTGCCTTCTCTCTCTCTCTCTCTCTCTCTCTCTCTCTCTTTCTCTCTTCCTTTCCCTCAGCCGTGGCTCAATTGGTTCGAGTGCATTGACCCCAGGTGCTGAAGATAATTCCATGGAGCCTCCACCTCAGGTGTCAAAAATAGCTTGGTTGCTGAGTAACAGATGGCCCAGATAGGCAGAGCATTGGCCCTTAAAGAGTTTGCTGGTAGATCTTGGTCGGGGTGCATGTGGGAGTCTGTCTCTATCTCCTCTATTTTCACTTAAATAAAAATTGCAACCTTAGCATGTAATCCTCCCTGTTTAACAATATTAATTCCAGTCACCCTGCCCCCACCCTGTGATAGTGTGCCACTCTTCTAGAAGAACTAAGAAGAGCACCTGGAGGCCTGGCCTGGTCCCAGAGGTGGAGTAAGATCTGTTGAAACCCCGGGTGCAGAAGAAAATACATTAGAAAAAGTGTAAAGTTGGGGTTTGGTGGGGCCCTTCAGAAGTCGGGGCCAGGGCACACACCCAGTGTGCTCTGCCTCTGCCTGGTCCCCACTCCGTGTCCAGGTTCTCCTGAGGACCTGCAGGTGAGACCTGACCCCACCTGGCCCGTGGTCTCTATCTTGGCAGTGGGAGCAACTGTGCACACTGAGTTGATGGTCACTTGGTCACGAGCAGGTTGGTGTCACACTCAGAACACGGAGTGCTCTGGGGGCACCAGCAGCATTCCCCTCTAGACACAGGAGCATACAACGAGGTCTATTCCTTTGTGGTCCATTGTCATGGAGGTAGAATAGCAAATGCAGAGGCAAGAGACAGCCTGAACAACAGCTGTGTGAGGTGTGGCCAGGCAGAACAGAGAAAAGAGAAACACAATCTTCCTAGAATCCCATCAAGCTTTCAAAGAGGAGTGGTTTCCAAACAGGGCAAGAGCGGCTTCTGGGAAGGGACAGAGGTGGGCAGGCTAGAGGCCAGTGGGGAGAGCAGGGTGTGGCCTGTCTGCTGCAGCTGCCAGGAGGCTTGCCCACCTGCCCCCAGGTTCCCTCCTTTCACTACTAAGCCTGCTCTGGAGTGGGTGGCAGTGAGCCTGTCTGAGAGACTGCTGAGCATCTGTGCCCCCCCCTCCCCAAGTCTCTTTCCTGGGTCTTCTAACTGCTCTCTCTCTCTTGCTGCTCAAACTCCTCAGTAGAGCTAACCTTACTTCTGAGGGACCAGTCCCTTAAACTAGTGCTGCCTCCACCTTGGGTCACCAAGTCCACGTGAATATTGTATTACCCCTAGCAGTGATGAAGGTCATGGTCATGCCCTGGGCTGGCTGGGGGCTGGAAGAACCTCCCATGCCTGTGCAGAGGAAATGTCTCCCCCTGCTGGTGGTCCCACACGCTCACCCCGCTCACCTCCTGCCCCTCTGATTGTACTCCAATGAGTCCAAGATGAAGGGAGATCTCCTGAGGTGAAGGGCCCCCAAGTGTCCTGTCCACTGACAGGGATGAAAGGGCCCTCCCAGGGTCTGAGCCGCTGAGCAGCATTTCCGCAAGGGAGATGAGCCGCGTAAGTGAAGGCACCATCTTGGGCAAGCCATTTAAGTGTTGTCTGCGCCCTCAGGTCCATGTTGAGGTTCACACCTCCATCTGTGTGGCTCTTGCAACATCCTTCATTCCTGTCTCTTTCTTAGCCCCCATAAAGCAGCCAGCAGAGTCTGGATTCCCTAGGTGGTCTGAAGATGCTTTCCTGAATATAAACCCATTCTACCTTGATTCCTAGTTACGCCTTAAAATCAGGACGGGCCGTTGGTGGAAAAGGTTACTTATTCGTTTTTACAACCTGCTCTTTGCTTAGATTGTATTGGGTTGTTTAGACGTATTATTGTGTCCAGTAAGAGTGTACTGAAGTTCAGTGCTCAGCGTCCTTCCTCATAGAACTCTGCTCAGCTGTTGCTTGGGGTTTGCCTTTCCGTTCTACGTGTTTCCAATATCTGTAAACTTTTTCATAGAAATATGTTGAGATGTGCTTTATTTTTCCACACCACACTTGTTTATCATAAACAGTGTGTGTGTGTGAGAGAGAGAGAGAGAGAGAGAGAGACCCCTGTGGAGATCCCCATAATCAGAGGCGGCGGTGCCACCATCATATTGGGCAGGCAGATCTGGGATTGTAAAATCTCAGGAAAGGCCAAAACGAAACCCACCACGCTCATCCTCAGTGTTCAGCGAATCACCCCAGAACTCAACGGCTTAAAACAACAGTCCCTTCATTATGCTCACACTAAGTGTTAATTCTGTGAGTCAGGACCCTGGGCAGAGCACTCCCAGGAGGCTGTCTGCTCCAGCACTCAGAGCAGATGAAGGTTGGACGGGTCGTCTTGAGGAGTGCTTGCGTATGCTTTGCAGTTGATGTTGGGCTGGTGTCAGAACACCAGCATGTGGCCTCTGCATGTGGTCTGCGTGCCGGCCGGCTAGCGAGGACTTCCTCATAGTATGCGTCTGGGGTCTGAGAGTGGGCCCCCCGGTGTCTTCATGGCCTCGCCTTGGTGTCCTGTGCAGTCTCCACTGTGACCTGTCAGTGGAGGCTGTCACAAGGTCTCCCACACAAGGGGAGGGAGCACAGCTCCTAATAAGGGGAGTACCAAAGACACTTTGTGCGGAGACAACGATTTGGCCATATAAAGAAAACTAAATTTGTCACATTAACCATGGTCCTGTTTTAGCTCTGTGACCAATCACTTTCCCTTGAGCTTGTCAGAATATTTCTTGCCTGTTGCTGCTCCTGCTGATTCAGGACTGTTTTGGTTAAGTGCAGAAATAAATTCTGTTTCATCTACCATCCCCAGGGGCTCTTGCTTTCCACCCTCTAGCCTCATGGCAGAAGCAGCAGTGGCCACAGCCCCACCCCTGCAGCTCCCGCCCCAGGCCTGCACCTCCCTGCACCTCCCTCGTCAATGGATGAACCATCAGTGTCTTAGGAAGGGGAGCATGGACTGTTCTGAAAACTTGCTGAAGGCCCTATATCCACACCTAGTCCCAGATTTATAGTTCCAAGGGTTTCCCAGACCCCCCAAACCATTTACCGACCCCTGATTAAGATCCACGGACTTGCTGGTCTCTGAGGTAACTTCATGGTTCAAATGGCGCTCATGGGAAACAGATTTTCCAAGAATTTTTGTTTCTGCTCTGGGTTTGCTGACAGTCCCCTGCAGCTTGGTGCCACACAGGTGATGTATCCCCTTCAGCCAAATATGTCATCAGAGTTGTGAGATGACATGGGAGGGCAGGGTGGGTTCCACCATTCTATCTGTGAGGACCACTGCTTTAGAAGAGAAGAGGAGAGCTTGGTGCTTTTCCTTTGGCTGAAAGGTGCTGCTTTCTTTTCCAACACAGTGAAAAGAGCAGCTATGGAGTGACACCAGAGAAGTGCTCAGAGCGAGGCTTACTCTTGTGGAAGCAGGCACCATGTTCACTGTCTCCGTGGTACCAGACTTGTATTCTAACCATACTGGTGATGATGCTGATGATCAGAGCAAAAAACAAATGTGGCATTTCCCAGGTGTCAGGCACCAAATGTACCATTTCATCAGATTCCTTATAGTAACTCTCAGTGTTACATACCACTATTCGCCCATTCCACAGATAAGAAAACTGAGGCATGGAATCTTGAGTTCCTTATTCAAGGGTGCATAGTTGGGTAGTAGTGGAGGCCAGTTGAGGTCCCAGCTACCTACTCTTGCCCCATGGTGTTGGATCACCTCTGTCCCTTTGTTAGCCTGCTCTCTGGGCTTCAGGATGAGCATCCTGGCACCTGTGTTTGGGCATCGCCCATGCACACCCCAGCAAGCCTCCATCACATGCCTTCCAAGCTGTGCTTATCCCCCCTTCATGCTGCACCTGCCGATGGTGGGCTGCCCCCTGTGGCCTTCGTGACATCCGCCCAAGGTGCCAGTGATCCTGGACGCGCCTGCCATGTGGAGTGGCAGCACCGTGATGCCACGCCGCAGAAGCTGGATGAGCAGTGGTGATGGGCCCACCAGGCTTTGGTCCCACTTGTTCAGTGACTTCCTAGAGAGCTGGCCCTGGCTGAGCCAAGACACACATATGTGCAGCCCAGGCCTGCCCTCGGGAGGGCTCTGATGGCCCCATGATTTTCATGATTCAGTCTTCTTCATCTTCTGTTTTTTGTGAATGCAGTATTTTTGAAGGCATGTTCAAAGTTTAAATTAGTCAACAGCTAAATGCACAATCTCTGTCTCTTTTAATCAGCTGTTAACACCTTCCTTTCTGCTTGCTGCAGCTCACCTGTCCCTCTACCTTTGGTGGAAATGCACTGCAAACTTGCATTGTTGGAACACAGCCCTCTGCTCCTACAGTAGCTGTGTGTTCAGGCATGACCAAAGATGCGCCCTTTCCCATTAACATTTTAACAGGACACAGCTTTTAATCACCCTTTCCCATCTCCAGTGAGAAACTGCCCAAACAGAAAATTCTAGTCAAAGAGCTTCCAGGTCTGATTTGCAGGAGTCAAACTCATTAAAGTTAGGGATGTCCTGCCTTCTTTTTTTTGTTTTGTTTTGTTTTTTAGTATCTCAAAACCCCTGAAAACACCCACGTTGTTTGTCATGCAAACTCATGTGCGTCAGGCCTCTGACCTGCGTTGATCTCACCAGTTCCTTCCTGAATGAATAGCTGCTGGCCATTCTAGCAGGTTTGTGAGAACTCAGGACCCTCCCTCCCTCTCGAGGCCTGGCCTTCCTCAAAAGCCTCGCAGACATATTATGGAGTGACATTGAGATAGCCTTCATCTGTATAAGGGCAGATCCTTCCAATTATTCCACTGGTTTTGTATGTGAGGAGCCAGGACCTGGATATTTCATATTCCTGAAGGTAGGAGAGCTGCCTGCAGGTGCTCACCAGTGAGGAAATCCAGGCCCTCACTTCCTCAGCTCTGGGACAAGCAAGTGACTCTCCTGGGAAACCTAGGAGGTACATGCGTGTACACATACACACATGTGCTGCAGGTTCCTATGTTGTCCAGATCACGTGTGCAAAGCAAACCTGGCAAAGGAGGCTGTGTCCAGCACCACAAGGCTGCAGGAGCTAATCTCAGGAAGCCTGATGCAGAATAATTAACACCCCCCAGAAGGGAAGTCCACTTATTAAACCTGGGTAAGGAGAAACCAAGTCATGTTGGCTGCTAGCTCCCCCAACACAGCCAATGAGGTTACCACGCTAAGACGCAGTTCAGGGACAGCGCCCGGGAACAGCACCTTCCTGCCTGCCCTGGGGGCCTGCTAGACCATTGGGGGCATGTATGCCAGGTTCAGGGAAAGAAAAACAAGAGTTGGAAAGGTTTTCCATCTTAGCTTTTCCTTTCTCTAACCAGCTTTACCAGATTGTGTCTAAAGTTCCCAAAAGGCTTAACCATCCACCAGTCATTCACCACAAGGGCATTTAGGAGCACTAACTCACTGGCATTGATTTTGTGTCTTTCCAGAGAGAGAGGAAGAGTGGGCTGCTGAAACTGCTAGCCGGGACATCCACCAAGAAGAAGTCTCGCTCACCGCCATCCATCTCTCCCACCCATGACCCCCAGGTGGCACTGGATGCCTCCCTCCAAGGAGCAGTGGGGCCTGAAGTGTCTTCACTGTCCACCCATGGCCGGGCAGGATCCTGCCCCATAGACAGAGAGGCTCAGGGGGCCATGAGGATAGAGCCACTGCACAGAAAGGCGGGCTCCTTGGATCTGAACTTCTCGTCCCCTTCCAGGCAGGCCCCTTCCTCCACAGCTGCCGCCCACCCTGAACCCAAACTGCTGCCCAGAGAGAGGTAAGGGTGGCTGATCAGCGTGCTTCCTTACATCTGTGCATGGCCGGCGTGGGTGTGTCTGAGGTGCGGAGCCAATTTTGGAGCACAGAGCCAGCGGGGGGTGTCCTGAAGACTAGAGTGACTAGACTTTCCACACTAGCCCTACTAACTCAGTTCTGACCATGCCCAGTGAGCATCAGGTAAAACAAGTTTGGGAATAAAATGGGAGCATATTTCATGTCTGAATCCCTCTGGGTCCTCAAGTTAGGATTTACAAGGGATTCATCAGGAAATTTTTCAGAACCAATGGGATATGGAGCCAAAGGGACAGTGAGGGGACTGTATCCCATCAAACTAGGAACACTCATGTGGGCCCTGGGCTGAGACCCATGGGCCTGTGTGTCCCACCCAAGAAGTAGCTTCTTCCCTTTCTTCTCTCCCTTCTCTCTCTCTTCTCCTCTCATAGCCAGTGTCTCAATTGGTTTGAGTGTTGGCCCGGCACTGAGGATGGCTCAGGTTGGTCCCTGAGCATCAGCTTCAAGTGCTAAAAATAGCTTGGTTGATTCGAGCATCTGCTCAAGACAAGGGGTTGCTGGGTGGGTCCCGGTCGAGGTGCAAGCAGGAGTCTGTCTCTCCCCACATGTAAAAAAAAAAAAAAGGCAGAATAACCACAAAGAATAATAACACTAAAATTAAATTAAAAATTAGAGAAAAAGATTGCAAAAATAAAATACAAAAATCATAAAAAGCTATAAACAATGCATCAACAATGACAAAAAGAACTACAGAAAAACAAAATATTAGAAGAAAACATTTCCAAGAGTGTTTTCTATCTTTTTAGCTCTGTAGAATCCCAGGCTGAACTCTGCTGAGAAGCCACTGTGCAAACATGGAGTTGCAGTAATGGGCGGGACTTGTGAGGGCTTAACGGCTTTAGCAATGGCCATCTCAAGCCTCCAGGTTCTCCTCCCTGTGTCTGAACAGAGCAGGAGACCAGACACAGAGCACCTTTGTTCTTCAGCTGTGGGCATGTCTCTGCCACTCTCCATACCAGCGAGGGGAGGAGGCGGATCTGGGAGGCTGCGGGACTGTACTTTGTACTTTTGTGTCTCTGTCTTAGGGCAGGCTGCAGGCAGACCATGGGGACATTGATGGTGACCCCACACTCTGCCACTTCGGTTCAAATCCCCCCGCCCCCCAGTCTCTCTGTTCCTGTGGCGGAAGAAGACCCAGTCACTCTGGGGTTCTCTCCTCTCCGGAGCCAACCACGAGTGTGTCTTATCTTCCGCTTCTGCTTTTACCCTTCCCACCTTTAGTTGATTGGGTCTGCGATCTTTCAGGCAAGACAGTCAGCCCAGCTGGGGTTCCTTTGCTGAGTCACAGTTGCTTGGTTTGTTAAAATCTCAAGGGGAGAGGGTTTCTCTCATATCACAATTACTCTGATGTCTCACTGGTTCTCTTTTATGGTTTCAGTATTCTTTTTAATGCTTACTAAGTTCTCAGTCTGATCATCCATTCTTACTCTAAGATTCTTGAGCATCTAATAATCACTATTTTAAACTCTGTATCTGGTAGATTGATTACTTCCATTTCATTTAGATCTTTTTCTGAGTTTTCTCTCGGTGATTCATTTGGGTCATATTTCTTTGCCCATTTTGTCTGTGTATTCGTTGGCTCTGCTCTGAGTCTCAAATTTGTTGTGGTGTCTTTATGAGGAAGATGAGCTCAGTGGTACTCACCTCCAGGCCACCTGAGTTCCTTGCTCTAAGAATGTTTCTTGAGAGTTATTTTTACCTTCCTGTTGTATGTGAGTCTTGAATGGAGTTGGCCCTTTCATGGGTAGGGTTATCTCTTCAGGCTGGCTGGCTCTAAGGGTCAACCTTGATCACGTGTATTAGACACTGTAGTGTCTGCCCTGTGAGGCGTATTTGTTCTCCTCAGTGTCTGGTGCCTGCTGGACTCCTCCTTTGTGCGTGCTGCTTGTGTAGCTAGCTGAGTCTAGGGTTGGTGCTGTCAGCCACTTACTATTGGTTGTGCTGGTTCTAGGTCTTTTGGGTTGGCGTTAGCCATTGTTTATAACCTTCTGTGGGCCAGCTGTCTGCAGCTACTGCTCTGTTCACTGTTTGTGTCTGTGTTTTCTGTGCCTGGGAGTGTGGGAGGGACCAACCTGTATATAAGGATCAGCTTCCTCCTGCTGAGAGATGACAGCAGCTCTGTAGAAGCCCCAAGCTCCATAAGACTTGCCTCCACTTTTCAGCAGCTCCACTTCCTCTTGCAGCTGCCTGGTCTTCCCACAGAGTCTTCTGTAGCAAGATTGTAGTGTGGGCCCAGACTGGTCTCACCCTACCAACCATTTTACAAGTTGCAAGCTTGGTGGGTTAGGGCAGCTGAGGTTGGGAATACAATGTTAGTGAGATCCCCTATTTCAGGGGTTTCTTGGTCAGGAGTTTAGTACAGGGAAGGTGGCCCTTACTCCAGAGCCTAATTCCTCAGACACTGTGGGATACTCCAAGTGTATTTCTCCCCAGTGAGGTGAGCAGCAGGTTTAGACTGGTTTGGGCCAACAGTCCCCTCTGCAGAAGTTCTTCCAGCTGGGAAGCCCCTGGTCTCAGAGAGGAAGACTGAGAGAGTCCTCTCCTGGGTCTGACTGTGCCCCCAAGAAAGTGGCTAAGCCCCTCAACTGGACTCAACAATAGGCTCTAGGGAACCCACACCTTGAATGTCTATGCTTCAAGCCTCTCTCCCTTCCCCCTGTGGAACTGAGTCCAGTGGGGCCGGATATCTAAGACCTGGGCTAACGACTATAAAGCTCCACTCTGTCTACCGTGCCAGTGCTGACCACAGGAAGCAGAATTTACCTCAGCTGGGTCTGGTGTCCGATGAACCCTCCCTTTGGACACCCTGCCAGCAAGTGTCATTAGGTCCTGCTCCAGTGCTCTCTGCAGCTGGCCACTGGATATGCCATCCCTGGGCCTTCCAAAGGGAACCCAGTGCAGACCAGCGGGAGACACTGCCTGTGACTGGCCCTCAGCAGCCTTCTTGGAGCTGGGCCCAAGTGCACATGGAAACACCAAGCCATACACCTAGGCTGGCTTTTATCTGCACTGGGCCTAGGGAAAAGTCAGCAAAAGACCCAAGGTTTCCTGTAATTCACCTCCTGTTGCCTCTGTCTTCTGGCTGCTTGTTGGACTCAGCCACTAAAATAAAACCTCTGGTAGAGTCTAGAGCAGTGATGGGCAATCTTTTGAGCTTGATGTGTCAAAATTCGCCAAAAAACAGAGCATAATTCGGGTGGTGTGTCACTTTGAGAAAAACAGCCTAACCGGAAGTCCCAGAACTAGACGCTCTGTGCCGGAGTTCTGTTGTTTTGGCCTACAGACCACCGGCACAGAGTGTCTACACTACAGCAAATGTTTTATCCTCGGCTACGGCACCTGGCCGTGCAGTAGCCGAGGATGAAACGTCCTTCTAGGCATGCAGCCCCATACTTCTCTGGTATGCGGCCACGTGTCATGAAAAATGGCTACATGTGTCAGTGCTGACACACGTGTCATAGGTTCGCCATCACGGGTTAGAGCCTGAGGCAATTCAGGAATTAGGAAGGTGGTGGGTGTGGCTCCATACCTCAGCCCCAGGTGTCAGTCTGCCCTGACTTTTTTCACAGACTTCAGTAGGGGTGTGGCTACCAGGAGTCCAGTGTGTGTGGCTTCTGAGACCCAGAGATGTGGTCTGCCCACAGTCGGGACAGTTTCGACTGAGTCTCCCATGAGATGGAAGCACCAGTCATATTCTCAGGAGAGTGTGGGGAAAATCTCTGGCCTCAACATTAGTGACTGAGTCACTGATACACCCCCTTGCTTTCTGACTTCTCAGAATGGCCTGGTTTTTATGGGTGGGTCAAGAGAGACTCCTGAGGGTGGAGCAGTTGCTTCTCCCCAGGCTGATGTCACGTGGAGGGTACTGCTCCACCCAAGAAAGATGGCAATGCCAGTATTGAAAAATGACTCAACACAGGAGTTCCAGTAGCTGTCCCAGGACCTCCGATTTCACACTCTCAGCCCTGCCCTACCAGAGCCCTGGGTAAGTGGCTGTGAATGAAATTTTCCGCACTGGCCTTCTAAGACAGAGCCTGCATCTTCAAGAGCTCCCATCCCTTTCTCTCAAATAGAAACTTTGCCTCTTTTCACTGCCAAATGCTATGTGAGCAGCTCTTCTAGGCTCTGGTGCTCTAGGCTGGGGCACCCAGCCCAGGGTTTAGGACCTTCACCTCTCAGGATAAACCTCCCCACAATGAGAGTCCCTCCGGACACTCAGCCGCCACTTATTCCTGGGAGCGGGGCAGCTGTTTTCATGCCCACCTTTCCTACCAGTCTCGATATGGCTTCTTCTGTGATCTGTGATAATGGATTCCTCTTCATTTAATCCAAAATTGGTTTTTCAAGATGATTGTTCTTAAAGTTAGTTGTAATCCAGTTTGGTCCTGGGAGGTGGCGGTTGGAACATCTGCCTACCCTGTCGCCATCTTGGAATCCTCTTTGTCTCATAAATTCAGCCCATGTCATCTGCCAGAAACCCCTGCCTTCCACCCTCAAGTCCCACCTCTGGGCCTGCAGCTCCCTGCAGTGTGCACCAGCAGTGCAGCAAGCCTGCAATGTGTACCTGCAGTATGGCAAGTGAACATCTCTGTACCAAGCTGCTTTGCATAGCAGGCCCACTGCAGGGAGCATGGAACTGGCATGCCTGTATGGGGGACCTGCAACCCGTGTGGTGACTAGGTCACGGCCAAGCCTGCAGAAGGTAAGGGCTGCTCAGGGACAGGAAGGGAGAAGCACTCTGCGCAGGAGCCTGAGGTGGTACCCTGGGTGGCATCTAAGGGAAGCAGGGTCAGCAGACATGCTCAGAGGTCATGGGAACACAGAAATCTTTCCAACTCTGGCTTCTCTCTGAGAGAGGGGAAACTGCTGTGGAGTTCTGAGCAGAGAAGGGCTCAGATGCCTTGTGTTCTCACTTGGGGTTTGCTGGGTGGACATCAGGCTGAACTGGAGTGAGGACATAGCTGGGGGCCTAGTTAGGGTCGGTGCCGTCACCAGGAGGGACCCATGGTGATACTCGTGGCAAGGTCGCTGGGAGAATGCAGCTTAGATTGACTGGCGTGTGGCCTCCTAGGCGGCCCAGGCTTGGCCTTGGGGATATTGCCTGGAAAGTTGGGGAACAATTATGGAGCATCTTGGTGTGGCCAGGCCAAGTGTCCCCAGCCTGCCTCAGCCCATGTCTGCAGGTGTTTTCAGTCAGAGAGATTGGCTACACCCTGCCGACCACTGAACTACTCACCGTTAGGACCTGGACTTTGTTCTAGAGCCCTAACTCCTGTACCCTGCAGGTGGGCAGGCCCCTCCCCTCACTCCTGCATGTGGTCACCAGCTGTGCAGTTGAGGGAGCACACAGGCCTGTGTGACTTCCCGAGGAGGTGGGGCTGGCGCAGCTGGCTGGAGTGGTGAGGACAGGGCAACACCTGTCAGGCTGGGGGCAGTGAGGGACACAGGCACAGGGGCATATGCTGGTTTGTTCTGATGGTGCTTTAGAAGAAAGCAGGTCCTCAGAGCAAGCACAGGTTCTTTTCAGCCTTTTTTCTCCTCCTCTGAGGCTTGACGAACAGGTGTGAGATGTGGGGGTATATGCCAGACCTGCCCCATGCTGATCCTGGGATTCTAGGCAAGATGCCAGAGAGGGTCAGACCTTTGTCGCAGATCCAGAGAACTGTCTGAGGGGCAGCTCTCAGGGATAGCACCTGTTATCCACCCATCCCCTGCACTGGCTAAGGCCTCTTGGGGCCCTCAGAGGTCTGTGCTTCATCTGGTTGGAGCTCAGGCCCACAGCTCCCCCTCCAGGTGCCCAGCGGGCCAGGTCACCACCTGGATCCTATGTCATGTTGGTCTAAAATGAAAAGCACAGAGATTGGAGGCCTCAGGAGTGGCCCAGGCTTTACAGGAGTGAAGTTTGTGAAAAATCGGGCCTCGTGTATAATGTGAACTCAGCCAGTTCAGGTGGGGCAGCTTGCCTAAGTGGCGAACTCCACCTGCCTGCTCTTTAGACAGGGACCCTGACACAGGAGCTGAGGTCACCCACTCAGGGTCCTGTGCTGGGATGGGACAGCAGCAGGGACACAGCCTGGGGTCCTGCTCTCACCAGATGCCTGCCCCAGGGCTGAAGTGACCGCCTCCTCTCTGTCCCACCTGTGGCCTGTGGGAGGCCACAGAAGAGTGGATGTGACATGGAGGGGTGCATGTGAGTGGGAACAGTTCAACTGCAGGGATCAGGACCTAAAAGATATCACAGAGGAAATTATTGTTAAATTTTTGGTAAAAATGAGAAAGTTTCAGAAAAATTAAAATTAAAGATAAATGGGATTTTTAAGAGGGAAAGTAGCCCCAAATGACACCAGAGGGGAAAGAGTGAAGGAGAGATCTTGGCAGCAGATAGTAGGCAGACCCTGGGTCACCTCTGGCCTGCCTGGGCAGGCTCACTCACTGTGGTCTGTCCGTCCCTTTAGGTACCGTGTGGTGGTCTCGTACCCACCCCAGAGTGAGGCGGAGATAGAGCTGAAGGAAGGTGACATTGTCTTTGTGCACAAGAAGCGTGAGGATGGCTGGTACAAGGGGACCCTGCAGAAGAACGGCCGTACGGGACTCTTCCCGGGCAGCTTCGTCGAGAGCTTCTGAAGACAGACTCTCCACACCCCACTCACCATGAGGAAGCCAGCTCCATGGTGCAGGGAGAGAGCCACGACAACCGAGGGTGCCAGGGCCCCCGGCAGTGGACACCACAGCCTGGGGTGGAGGCCCAGGGGTGTGGAGGTTGTGCCTTCGCTCACAACCCCCAAATGAGAGCATGCCCTGGGGTTGCTCCTAAATGAGTTGTCCGCTGCCCTGTGTGAACCTACAGTGTGTCTTGGAAGAGAGGAAGATGCCGGTGAGGTTGGTGATCTGTGGTGACTAGTGACAGTGTACCAGCTGCAGCATCTGTCAGCCACTTGTAGGCTGGGCTGGGCATGGGCCTGCAGCATCTGCAGGGGTCCCAGTTACTACAGCCCCTCTAGCTATACCTCAGTCGCCTGCCACCTGGCCACTCAGCAAGGCTGTTCCCAGCACACGGCCTTCCCCGAGGTGCAACTGTCCTTGGAGAGCCACGAGCTCCTGTCTGTCAGGGCTCAGGCAGCTCCCTGTGGCTTTGTGCCCCCCCCCCATTCTGAACAGCACTGTCGTTGGCCACCACTGTCCTTTTGCATTGCTTCTTTCTAACATCTTTTTAACGTAATGCTATTAGACTATATATTTCTAATCAGTCATACGTTGCCTATTTTTCATACATCTGGTGCTGCATTTTTGTAATGACTTGGTTGAGCTTGAAAGAAAAAAAAATGTCCGAGGAAACGTCAAGCGAGCAGAATTTTCATATTTACTAAACACATTTTGGAGAACCCTGGAAAGGCCACACTCTCAATAATACCACAGTGCTGGCCACTACTGCACGGGATCCCAGGGAATCCATTTAGGAGGTTCGAGGGAGCTTGGAAAAAGCCAATTTCTTGAAACTCTATGCCATGTCTAGACAGTGAAAACTATTACTCAAGAACAGGAGACATTTCAAGGAAAGGCCACTATAATTTCCTTTTGTGTGGCAGTTAAAAGGGACAGAAAGGTCCACCCCAGCCTAAAAAAAGTAAGCAGAATTTCTCTTTTATTGCTTTAGTGAGAGGGACTACAATCAGTGTTATCAAAAGATGGTTTCTCACGATTGAAATGTGAAGTTTTTACCAAAGTTCAGATTTTGAAAAAAATACACAACTTCTCCCCTCTCAGGTAGAGCAGACATTGGCCTAGAGACCAGCGGTGCCAGATGGAAGCGCAGGCTGGAAGGATCAGGGGAGCCAGGACCGGGGGAACAACGGAGGGGCAGCCATTCCTAGGCCTTCACCAGGCGGGTCCAGGAAGCGTTGTCCTGAAGTCCAGTGCTCACACTTGCACACACTGCTCACAGGAGCCCTGTCACGAGGCAGTCTTATTTTCAAGAGATTCACACATTAGGGATACATTCTTATCTGTTCAAAGTAACAATTTGTAAACCCTCTCTCTATATATATTTTTTACAGAATCACTCAGGTTTAAATGAGGCTGAGTAAATTAGCCTTTGGTAACCATAAGAGCCCCCTGATTTTCAGGGACAAAATACAGTTCAGAAACCCATCTCCTGGGGCCTGGCATGAGGCCTTCAAAATGCAAATGCCCGTTTTATGGAGTTTCCATTTCAGGATGCCACTTAGATGTTTGTTGAGGCAGGATGGGTGGCTGCCACACTGGCAGGATCACACCTAAAGAAAGACTCACGTCCCCGGTGATAATAGATTTAAAAACTTGAGAAATTTTGTTCTGAATCAAAGAAAAAAAATGCAATTTAAACGTAGGGAGCCCCATTCACAAGTCAGTAACAACTGCAGGGTATCCATTTGCCACCAGTTACCAACTTCCTGGTCAACCTTGTGCAAAGGTCATGTGTGTGTTTAAAATCATGTCATCACTAAAGACATGCATGGGCTAACATGCTGACGAGGATGAGTGTTCTCCACGAAAACCAGAATCCACTCAAGTCCCCACATAGTAAGAAAAATCTTACAACAAAACCCAACAGCAGTTGCCAGGCCACAGGCCAGCCCAGCTTGGACCTCCTTTCTGTCCCTGGTCCCTGCCCACATGACCCTGGAGGGAGATGGAAGAGCCAACAGCTCAGTGACGGGTGAGGAAGCAGCCCCCTGGGGCCCGCCATCCCTCACAGCAGCTCCCTGGGGCCAGCCATCCCTCACAGCAGGCCAGGGCAAGTGTCCAGTGTCATTGCCAAGCATCCACTGGGGCGACCAGTGGTACAGACTTGGGAAGGGAAGCGCCACCAGCCAGGTGTCCAATCAGGATGGGCACCCAGAGCAAGTGCCCAGCACCCAGAGGTGGGCATGCGCACGACAGGTTGAGCGTTTCCAAGCGCACTCAATCAGACCCATTAGCCCTCATGACCAGTTAACCCAGAGACAAGAGCAGAAGCAGGATGAGACCCCCTTCTTCAGGGCACGTTGCCTTGAAGGACACATTCATTGTTCACTAAGGTGTAGCGAACCTTCCACCATGGCCCAGGGACTTGCACGTCTTGGTTTTCCAGTGGCATTGACAGCCAAGGTGACTTGCTTAGAGGAGCACAGTAGAGTCCACTGGCCACCCCCGACGGAGGTAGTGGGGGCCTGATGCCAGCAGAGGATCATGGAAGAGAGGTGGGGAGACAGCCGGGCAAGAGCGTCCCTGACGCTGGTACCCCAAATAAGATCCACAACCTGGCTGGGAAGTTCTTTGTATTTTGCACAGTTCACACACACACACACACACACTCACACACACAGTGCTTTTGTTACACACCAATGTCAATGTGTGATTTTGGAAGAATGTACAATGATGATAAACTATGATGCCTGTGTTTCTAGTCTTTAAATAAAGATGAACATGGAGAGGTCTTGTGTCTGGGTGGGGGTAAGAGTGGTACAGGTGGGGCTGGATTGAGAGGGCCGGAACAGAAACACCCAGCCTGGAAGGGGCAGGACAGAGCGGACATCACCCGTGTCCCCATCCTCAGAGTGGGGGACATGGGGCCCGTTTCAGGGTACTGGGCTCTGAGAGAACTGAGGGTGTCACACACCCTGCCCAGCATACACCGCAGATCCACAGGCGAGGTTCTAAAAATGATGTGTAAAAGTCCTGCCTGAGGGTGAGGACGATGGAGAGGCACAAGACCCGACTTCGGGGACAAGGTTCAGTGACGCAAATCCACTTTATTCAGGAAGTAAACTAGCTTATATGCATGGGTTCAGCCAATAGAATGTCACAGGAGGGCAAATGGCCAAAAAAGGTCAGGAGGCTGCTTGGCTGGCGCTGAGTCAGTTCCGTATAGCGGGCGAGCTCCCTTCCTGGTGTTCCCAGGAAGGATTCAGGAGCTGGAGTATTCTCACAGCATTGCATCAGCCATAGCTGCTAGGTAAATGCTCTGCGCTTTACCTACAGAATGAGCAGCCAGCTGGCTCTGGCTGGGCATGAGGGAGCCCTGGCTGACCCCCTGGGGTTTGTCTGCCTGGAAAGTTTGCTCCTCTGACTCTCTGCAGTTGACTCACATTCTTTTTGTGTGGAGCTTTGTGCTTTGGTAGTTATTCAGGTTCCTGGCGGCCAGCAATGTCTGGTATTGACTTCTAGACCAGTGCTCTCACTCTCTGTTCCTATCTGTCTTGCCCTTGTGGTGCTTGAGCTGTTTTCTGGATTGTAGGATAGAGGGTGCCTTGAAACCACCAATAGGGACTTCAGGAGACTGCCAACCTCCAGAAAGTTGGGACTGACCCAAAGCAGCCAGACAGACCACCACTTTGCAGAGGGCTTCCCTGGCAGTCTGCCAATCCAGGTGTTTCCTGAGACAGCTGTTCCTGCCTTCTGGGTAGCACAAATGCCTGCGGTCCTTGACTACCGTATATGTGCTTGAGCTGGAAAGAGGCTTAGTTAGCAAAGAATAACTACTCTTCTGTAAACATTCAATGAACTTGTACAAGAACAGATAACGTATCCCAAGTTATAGCTAGGGAAGACAATGAGGGCCCAGCACACCATAAGGAAGCATCCCACATGCTCACCTACCTCCACAACAAGCCTGCTGAAGGATGCTCTGGTCCTCATTTGCTACCTGAGCAATCATGGTTGAAAGAGGTTGAATTAATGCTCCAGATCACATAGCTCATGGGTCTTCAGTTCAAGTCTACTTCTCCAAGTCCCAGGCTAGGTGCTAAGCCTAAGCCCTCTGTAGAAATAATGTGTCAGCAAGCTTGGGAAGATCAATACCAGAGGACAAGTGGACTGTGCCTGTCACAGTCTGTCAGGACAAGGTACAACTGGTAGGGATATCCAGAGGCGGATTTAACAGCGGCGCACCAGGTGCATGCCCTGGACCCCGACTTCTGAAGGGCCCTGCAAAACCCCAACTTTACACTTTTTTCTAATGTAAGGGGTCCAATATTTTCTTCTGTGCCTGGGGCCTCAACCAACCTTAATCCACCTCTGGGCATATCCCAACCCTAGAGATGGACATGGCAGCCCTCAGGCCTCATGCTGCTTTGCATTCAAATCCCATAACATGCCCGTGTTCTGAATCTACACTAAACAAATGGCTAATTTCCCTTTGCTGGTCTCACACCTGCTTGAACAGCATGCTCCTTGGGACAGCTCAACTACTCAGCCTATGAAGCAGAGACATTTCTTGTCACCCACCAGGGATCTGGGGCTTGGTGAGGCCTCAGTCCCTGTGAACTCTGTAAACAAATCATGTATCTCTGCCTCTAAAAAAGACCCACCAGGGAACCTATTCGTGCTGAGGGAGCACAGGTTCCCCTTTCCTAGGGAGGAGCTCTGGGGGCCAGCCCTTCACTTACACACCCCTATGAAGCGCCAAATTGGGTGCTACAGGTGAACAAGGAGGGGTGAGAGTGGTCAGCCCCTGGCAGAGCTTTGAGGGCAGCACAGGATGGTTGTACATGGGACGGCCTCACCTGGGGGTGATGCTCAACCTGTGAGAACTCACAGGAGGAGCCCAGCCCCAGAAGGCCTCTCCGCCACCTCTCCCTAGCGTGTGTCTTTGTGTATGTGTGTGAAGGATAAGGCCAGGGCCTGGGGGCTTTCCAAATGGAGGGACTGAGGTACTATCCGGAATCTTTTATTTAAAGAAAAGTTTCACAGGATAGAGCATCAGCCCAGGACGCTGAGGACCCAACTTCAAAACGCTGAGGTTGTCGGCTTGAATGTGGGATAATAGACATGACCCCATGGTCTCTGGCTTGAGTCCAAAGATCGTTGGCTTGAACAAAGGGTCACTGGCTCAGCTGGAGCCACATATTCCCACCCTTGTCTAAGCACATATGAGAGAGCAATCAATGAACAACTAAAGTGCTGCAACGAAGAATTGATGCTTCTCATCTCTCTCCCTTCTTGTCTGTCTCTCTCTCGCTAAAAAAAAATGAGTAATAAGTATTATGAATAAAAATTGATGCCAACAAATTCAATAACTTAGCTGAAGTTTACACATTTGGTAAAAGATACAAATTACTGTAAGTCACTCAAGAAGAAATAAAAAAATGCATAGCAATATTGCATCTATAATTTAAAACTTTACACAGAAAAGTATTGGCATCACTGGTTAATTCTATCAAACATTCAAGGGGAAAAAAACCCCTGTTGGGCAGATAAAATATATTATGCTCACTTTGTTAAAGATGGCGCTGCCCACATGGAAGTTCGTTGATATTAATGTGTGTTCTGGAACAGGCTGTGGGCAGGCCGGGTCATTATAGCCTAAGGCTTAGTTTAAGAGTAAGCTCTTCCCTACACCCTTGACTGATTGGATGATGTAGGGTGGTACACTCTCCTGAGGAATCCCATTATGCCTCAGATGGGTGACTTTGTATCAGAGACTTTCTTGTCTGTAGATTGGATTAAGGGTTTGGATTGTATGGTATAAAGTGGGAGAGACCAGTAGCTTGATCTCTCTCTTGGTTCCTGAGTTCCTGAGGTTAGTATTAGAAAGGAGAGCAGAGTAAGGCCACGTGGAGGAGAGGAGGCAGCCAAGATGGCGGAGTGCTGAGGAAGAATCCAGTTTGTTAAGAGTTTGTGCAGGAGGAGATGGGAAACAGAGGTGAATAAGTCTGGTGAGCTAGAAACTTTGATTTTAGGAAACTCAGATAAGTCAGTAGCTTTGTGAGCACTGATTGTGTGGGTTTTGGAGCCTGCCGGGTGCAGTGTGTGTTTTTGCTTGCCTGCCGGGTGCAAGCTAGAATTAAAGCTGATGGCTCACCAGTTTGTGGCTCCTGTGTTTCATTACCGACTGTCCAAATCCAATGCGAACCTGCATGGGTCGGGCTGCTGTGATGGTGGCCCTGTCTCCTGGCTTTACATTTGGCGTAGTCTGTGGCAGGATTCAATACAGATCGGCATGGAGCCACCACCACCTTTGAGTGGTGGAGTAGAGGACTGGTTGCTGTTTTGGTTTCCCATAGCTGTTTTTTGGGGGACTGTAGGCTGGCTGACTTTTATAGTCATGCGTGAGGAAACCGAGAGCTCTATGGAAGAGGCTGCCCAGAACCTGCAGGCCGAGCAGCAGAAGGAGCTGGAGGAAACGTGGGAGAAAGAGATGCCAACCCTGGAGTTGGAGGAAGCACCGGATGAGGCTGACCAGGTTCATGAGATTCGCCTGGAAATGGAGCAGATGCTGGAGAAGGAATCACAGGTTCGTGAGTTGGAGATTGCTCTGGATGTTGTGGAGAGCCACCAGTGGCATGAGACCAGGCCTGAGGCCGGGGCCGAGGTTGAGGCCGGGGCTGGAGCTGCAAGACTTGCTGAGCAGAAGGCAATGGCAGCCTGGGACTCAAGCCCAGCAGCAGGAACTAATGTTTTGAGTTCCTCTTTGTAGGATGAGGAGAGTTGGTCTGGAATTGTGATCCGCAGCCTCCAGAAGGTGAAAGCCCAGCAGCAAGGGGTAGCTACGCTCCTGGTAGGCCTGCGATTTTGGGACATAGGGGTGGATGCCATCATGCTCCCCAGAGCAGAGATGGAAATGCTGACTGCCATTGCCTCATGCTTTTCTTTAGGACAGTGTGAGACTTGCCATGATGGCAGGTATGAGGGGGGAGGCTAAAGCCCTATGTGTGTGGACTGATTTCCTGGACTATGACCGGATGGGCACAAGCTCCTTTGTTGAATGGACTTACAGATTTTGGACAATGTGAAATACCCTGATGGGGGTGGGGGTGGCTTTGCTGGAGGCCTTCCTGCTCCGGGAAGCTTTTCCCATGGCTAGAGAAAAGGCCGAGGACATTTTGCGCTTTCGGCAAAGTGCTCAGAGACTGGTGAAATGTGTGTACCTTTGTAATTGTTGAAACTGTATGATTTGTCATGTTGTAATTTGTGTAATGTGCCTAATTTCCTGGTACAGGGATGCCGGTGGTGTAGATTGTGGGTAGTAAAGTGAGCATAAGGGTGGATTGTTGGGCAGATAAAATATATTATGCTCACTTTGTTAAAGATGGCGCTGCCCACATGGAAGTTCGTTGATATTAATGTGTGTTCTGGAACAGGCTGTGGGCAGGCCGGGTCATTATAGCCTAAGGCTTAGTTTAAGAGTAAGCTCTTCCCTACACCCTTGACTGATTGGATGATGTAGGGTGGTACACTCTCCTGAGGAATCCCATTATGCCTCAGATGGGTGACTTTGTATCAGAGACTTTCTTGTCTGTAGATTGGATTAAGGGTTTGGATTGTATGGTATAAAGTGGGAGAGACCAGTAGCTTGATCTCTCTCTTGGTTCCTGAGTTCCTGAGGTTAGTATTAGAAAGGAGAGCAGAGTAAGGCCACGTGGAGGAGAGGAGGCAGCCAAGATGGCGGAGTGCTGAGGAAGAATCCAGTTTGTTAAGAGTTTGTGCAGGAGGAGATGGGAAACAGAGGTGAATAAGTCTGGTGAGCTAGAAACTTTGATTTTAGGAAACTCAGATAAGTCAGTAGCTTTGTGAGCACTGATTGTGTGGGTTTTGGAGCCTGCCGGGTGCAGTGTGTGTTTTTGCTTGCCTGCCGGGTGCAAGCTAGAATTAAAGCTGATGGCTCACCAGTTTGTGGCTCCTGTGTTTCATTACCGACTGTCCAAATCCAATGCGAACCTGCGTGGGTCGGGCTGCTGTGATGGTGGCCCTGTCTCCTGGCTTTACAACCCCAACAATTTTAAACAGATTCTTCCAAAAAATTGAAATGGGGGAGATATTTTCCAACTCATATTATGAGACTGACATAACACTGATACAAAAGCCAAAGACTTTAGGAGAAAACCACAGACCGATATTCCTAATGAACACGGATGCCAAAATTATTTTTAAAATCTAGCAAAACAAATCCAGCCATGTATAAAAAGAATAGTATATCATGATCAGGTGATTTTTATTTTAGGAATGCAAGGTTTAACATTCAAACATCAATATTATTTTCCATTTAATAAATAAATATTTGCCATACAATAAATGTGTGAGTGACCTCAGCATTATGGTGGCCTAAGACATTCCTCTTTTCTGTCCCTCTTGTTAAAAAACTAAGCAAAATTCTGTTCATGAACAAAAACACTTTTGCAGAGTTGTGGGATCCAGCAGCACATGCTAGGTGGCTCAGAGGCAGTCTCCCCAACCCCTGTGTAAAGCCAGTAGCCGGGGTCACCATCACAGCAGCCTGACCCGTGCAGGTTCACATTTGATTCGAACAGTCGGTAATGAAACACAGGAGCCAAGAACTGGTGAGCCATCAGCTTTAATTCTAGCTTGCACCCGGCAGGCAAGCAAAAACATACACTGGGCTCCAAAACTCACACATTCAGTGCTCACAAAGCTACTGACTTATCTGAGTTTCCTAGCATCAAAGCTTTCCAGCTCACCAGACTTATTCAACTCTGTTTCCCATCTCCTCCTGCACAAACTCTTAACAAACTGTATTCTTCCTCAGCACTCTGCCATCTCGGCTGCTTCTCCTGGCCTTCACGTGGCCTTACTCTGCTCTCCTCTCTAATACTAATCTCAGGAACCCAGGAACCGAGAGAGAGATCAAGCTACTGGTCTCTCCCACTTTATAGCATAGACTCAAAACCTTTAATCCAATTATACAAACAAGGAAGTCTCTGTATAATGGGATTCCTCAGGAGAGTGCACCACCCTACATCATCCAATCAGTCAAGGGTGTGGGGAAGAGCTTACTCTTAAACTAAGCCTTAGGCTTTAACGACCCAGCCTGCCCACAACCTGTTCCAGAACACACATTAATATCAACGAACTTCCATGTGGGCAGCGCCATCTTTAACAAAGTGAGCATAATATATTTTATCTGCCCAACACCCTGTGTGCATGGTTATAGGTAGACAGACCTTCGTATGGACTGCAAAACCGGAGGAGCCAATAAACTTTACTTAAACCTTTCTCCCCATTGTTGGGGAAAAAACCCCAGAGAGAGCCCACCTGGGCAGATACCTAGAAATGACAGAGAATTTGCAGAAGCACAGGCTTCCAGAGGGGAGATGCCAGCATGCCCATGGGGAAAAAGCACAGTATGTATATGAGTTTGGTTGGAGATAGTAAATAAAAGGAATTTTCTTTTTCTTTTTCTTTTTTTAAAATTTATTTTATTTTTATTTTATTCATTTTAGAGAGGAGACACAGAGTGAGAGAGAGGAGACACAGAGTGAGAGAGAGAGAGAGAAAGAGAGAAAGGGGGGAGGAGCTGGAAGCATCAACTCCCATATGTGCCTTGACCGGACCAGTGCAGGGTTTTAAACTGGCGACCTCAGTGTTCGCAGGTCGATGCTTTATCCACTGCGCCACCACAGGTCAGGCCTAAAAGGAATTTTCTTAGCACCATCCTCCCACGCCCCACCCTTCCCCTCAGCTAGGGCAACACTGTGCCATAGTCAGACTCTCCTGCAGGAAGAAGGGTGGAGAAAGAAGAGGTGAGTGAATGCCTGGTTACTTCAGCTATGTAGAAAGCAGCTGGAGAAACCTGTTTCTCTCCAATAGCACTCAAGAGTACTGAGAAAGGGCTTCTATGCCTGGGGGGTGGAAGGGAGGAGGATATCAGGGAAGAGGCAGATAAGAATATCAAAGAGTGCTGCGCACCAGCTCCGCTAATAATTGTCTAGGTCCTGAGTGAGAATAGTGTGTGCAGAATGAAGAAATAAACTCAGAGAGAAAAAGGATGGGATCAGGAGGTGTCTTTGCAGCCTTTAGCTTGCAAGAGCTGAAGCAAAGCCCCCAGTCTGCTTCATTATATAGTGCAGAGCCATATGCAAATAAGGACATCTCTGATACAAAGTCACACATCTCCAAGGCAACCCAGTAATTCTCCCAAGTGCAGAAAACCCTCCGCCCTGCAAAACTGAAATCAACCAACATCAGAACAAACAAAGGGTGAGAGGAAGGACATGTAAATTGCCTCTAGCAACTTAAGCAAACAAGTGAGGTGGAGGGATGGGATAAGTACAAATACTCAGCTTCATAGCCAATATGGGGGTGTGGGGAAAGAGCTTAACCTTTGGCTAAACCTTAAACTGCAAGGGCTTTGCCAGCTTGCTGTCTCCCACAAAAGAACATAGGATGAATGCAGTTCCTGCTGATTTTACTCAGGACTTGAGCAGGACTTCTGTGATGCCCTGGTAATCCTTTCCCCAAGGATCTACTCACCAGGTCTGCAGGCACCACTAACACTTGAAATGTTAAACCCAGATCTCCCATCACCCTGCAGTGGGCTCCTTGCATGCCCTCCTAAGTATAGTGGCGACAGCAAGTATGAAAAATGAATGCTATCAGAAAAACAGACCAGGATCTTTGGGCAAGGGGGAAGCCACAAAATTGTTATAGTGCTACCATCCGGAAAACACAGAAGGTAGGGGGAAAAACAGATAGTAACAGCTTATTATTCTTACAATGAACAGTATACCCCATCTGAAGGCAACTAGAAAGATTTAATGAGGTGACTGCTACTTCAAATGCAAAATACAACAATGTAAAGTCAAAGGATGCTTGTTGTCATCAAAGGTAACAATTCTCCAGTAACCCAGTACAGACACATATCAGAACAATGTAGCTAATAATTCAAACTAGGTATTTTGAAGAAACTCAATGACATATAAATAAGTCAGAAAGACAGTTCATTGAGATTAAGAAGAAGACACAAGAACAAAGTAAGACATTTATCAATGAGAAAAATATAAAGGGGAACCAAACAGAAAATCTAGAGCTGAAGAATTCAACAGATAAAAAATTTTAAATGCCCTGTAGGTAGTGCTTCTTAACCTTTTTTGAGGTACCGAACCCACCATTTTCATATGCGCATTCACCGAACCCTTCTTTAATGATAAATAAAATATGATTCTTTTTCCAAATTCAAGACATAGGTATATGTTTTTTTACTGGTGCACAAAATGAGCCATGCATGAACATCACCTTGCTCAAAGAACAAAACAACAAAGTGTATGAACTCACAACAAATTATGGTATTATTTTATTCTGGCCTCTGCGGCAGAGGATTTTCCGAACCTCTGAGACTGACTCATCGAACCCCTAGGGTTCCATAGAACCACTGCCTGTAGGTCCTATGCAGCAGAATAAAGCAAATAGAAGACAGAATAAGTGAGCAGGAGAAAAAGATTTTTGAAATAACCCAATTAGAGTAAAACAAAGGAAAAAACTGAAAAGAAATGAAGAAAGCCTTATATAATCCATAGAAGTTTATTAAAAGAACAAATATTGGAATAATTTGGGTTCTACAAGATGACCAAAAGGTATGACAGATTTCAAGATGGCAACAAAGTAGGCAGACTTTCCAACTGCTATCTCCCAGGACAAAATTGGGTTAAAAATTAATTTAAAAACAATCATCTGGGAAAAAAAACACACACAACAATCATCTGGAAAAACCAACTTTGGACAAAACGAAGGAATTTGTAAACAAGGATCACAGAAGAAGCCACACCAAGACTGGTTGAAAGGGTGAAAACATAGAAAGGGCTGCCCCACTCCCAGGAGATAGCAGTGACAAAGGTTCCAGAGGATATCCCACTGCAAGGAGGTTTTCCCTGAGAGCTGTGAGCCTTAGTCCAGGCCCCGCACCCCAGCCTAGAGCCCCAGAACCTAGAAGAGGAACCCACACAGCATTTGGCAGTGAAAAGAACCAAGGTATCTGTGAGAAAGAGACAGGAGCTCTCAGAGATGCAGACTACATCTTAAAGGGCCAGCACAGAGAATCTCATTTACAGCCACTTACACAAGGCTTTGGTGGAGGGAAAGCTGAGAGAACTAGAGTTGCATGAAGAGAATGTAAAATTGGAGGCGCAGAGAGAGACACCATGGGAGACGGCCACTGAAACCCCTGTGCTGAGTCATTCTCTAATACCACAGTCTCATCTTTCTTGGGTTGAGCAGTCCACTCTGAGCAACATCAGCCTGGTGTAAAGCAACTGTTCCACCCTGTTGGGCAGATAAAATATATTATGCTCACTTTGTTATAGATGGCGCTGCCCACATGGAAGTTTGTTGATATTAATGTGTGTTCTGGAACAGGATATGGGCAGGCCGGGTCATTATAGCCTAAGGCTTAGTTTTAAGAGTAAGCTCTTCTCCATACCCTTGACTGATTGGATGATGTAGGGTGGTGCACTCTCATGATGAATCCCATTGTGCCTGAGATGAGTGGCTTTGTATACAGAGACTTCCTTGTTTGTATAATTGGATTAAAGGTTTTAATTCTACGGTATAAAGTGGGAGAGACCAGTAGCTTGATCTCTCTCTTGGTTCCTGAGTTCCTGAGGTTAGTAGAAGAGAGGAGAGCAGATTAAGGCCACGTGGAGGAGAGAAGCAGCCAAGATGGCAGAGTGCTGATGAAGTAGCCAGTTTGTTAAGAGTTTGTGCTGGAGGAGATGGGGAACAGAGGTGAATAAGTCTGGTGAGCTAGAAACCTTTGATTCTAGGAAACTCGGGTAAATCAGTAGCTTTGTGAGCACTGAATGTGTGGGTTTTGGAGCCCAAGTGTGTGTTTTTGCTTGCCCGCCGGGTGCAAACTAGAATTAAAGCTGATGGCTCACCAGTTCTTGGCTCCATTGTTTCATTACCGACTGTTCGAATCTAATGCGAACCTGCATTGGCCAGGCTGCTGTGATGGTGGCCCTGGTTACTGGCTTTACACACCCTCAGGAGTCTCTCCTACCTCAGTCATGGAGACTGGGTTGCTCTGAGAAGCTAGGAAACAGGGGGTGCATCAGTGACTCAGTCATTTGGCATTGAAGCTGAAGCTTTTTCCTGCACGCTCCCCAGTCTATGACTGGTGCTTTCGACTCAGGGGAGACTCAGTAGAAACTATCGTGACTATGAGACTATGGGCAGACCATACATCTGGGTCTCAGAGGTCATACTCACCACACTCCTGGGTCCACACCCTACTGAGGTCGATGATAAAAGTATAGACAGACTGACACCTGGGGCCAGGCAAAGCCACACCCATCACCCTTTCTAATCCCTGAATCACCACAGGCTCTGGACTCTACCAGGGTTTTTTTCAGTGACTGAGCCCAACAAGCAGCCAGCAGACAGAGGTTGCAGGAAGTGGGACTCAAGGAACCTTGGCCTTTTAAGTCAACCTTCTCTCAGGCCCAGAGTGGGTATAAGCCAGCTTATGTGTGCAGTTTGATATTTCCATGTACACTGGGTCTAGCAGAGGCAGGAACAAACTGTGGGTTGCTTGTAGCTCCAAGAAGGTTGATTAGGGCCAGTCACGGGCAGTGTCTTCCACTGGTCTACGCCAGGCTCCCTCCAGGGAGGCTGAGGGTTGGCACATCTAGTGGCCAGTTGCAGAGAGCATTGGTTCAGAACCCTTGCTAAAGGGGTATCCTAAGGAAGGGCTCCTCACACCTGACTCAGCTGAGGCAAGTTCCATTTTCTGTGATCAGCATCTGCACAGCAGCTCATATGCATCGGATAGGGTGGAGCTTCATAGTCAGCTGGCCTGGGTGCTAAATATCCTGCGCTACTGGGCTAGATTCCACAGGTGGAAGGGAGAGAGGCTTGGAGCATGAACATTCAAAGTGTGGATTCTTGTGAGCTTATTGTTGGCTCTGGTTGAGGAGTTTAGCCACTTTCTGGGGAGGGGCACAGTCAGCCCCAGGAGGGAACTCTCTCAGTCTTCTTCCTTAAGACCAGGGTTTCACCAGCTATAAGAACTTCTTCAGAGGATACTCAGTCCAACTCAATCTGAACCTGTTGTTCACCTTGTTGGGGAGAAGTAAAATTTGAGCATTCATTAGTGGCTGAGGGATTAGGCTCTGGAGTAGGGGTCACTTTCCCTTTATTGAGCTCCTGACCAAGAGACCCGTGAAGTAGGGAGTCTCACTAACGTATTCCCAACCTCAGCTACCCTAACCCACGAAGCTTGCAAACTGTACAGGGGTTGGTTAGGTGATGCCAGCCTGAACCCACACTACAGTCTTTCCACAGAAGACTCTGTGGGAAGACCAAGCAACTGCAAGAGGAGGTGGAGCAGCTGAAAAGTACAGGCAAATCTTATGGAGCTTTGGGTTTTTACGGAGCTGCTGTCATCTCTAAGCAGGAAGAAGCTGATCCTTAGACACAGGTTTGCCCCTCCTACACTCCCCAGGCACAGAAAACACAGACACAAACAGTGAACACTGCAGTAGCTGCTGACAGGTAGCCCACAGCAGACTATGCCAGCCCAAGAAGACCTAGAACCAACACAACTAGTAGTGGGTGGCAGATAGCACCAACCTTAGACTCAGCTAGCTACAAAAGCAGCACTCACAAAGGAAGAGTCCAGCAGGCACCATATATTGTGGAGAATAAATATACCCAACAGGAAAGACACTGCACAGTGTCTAACACACATGATCAAGGTTGACCCTTAGAGCCAGCCAGCCTGAAGGGATAACCGTACCCATAAAATGAACAACTGCATTTAATGCTCACCTACAACAGGAGGGGAAATAGTACCTTCAAGAAACATTCCTAGAGCAAGGAAAACAGGTAGCCTGGAGGTCAGTACCACTAAGCCCATCTTCCTCATAAAGACACCATAATAAATTTCAAAGTCAGACAGAGCTACCTAATACACAAACAAAATGAGCAGAAATAGAAATATTATCCAAATGAATCAACAAGAGAAATTCCCAAAAAAGAACTAAATGAAATGGAATTAACCAAACTACCAGATGCAGAGTTTAAAATAATTATTTTTAAGATGTTCAAAGGTGTTAGAGCAACAATGGATGGTCATAATGAATACTTAAGTAAAGAGATAGCAAACATCAAAAATGACATTAAAATTATAAAAAAAGAATCAGTCTGAAATGACAAATATAATAGCAGAAATGAAGACTGCACTAGAAGGAAATCAACAGCAGGCTGGATGAAGCAGAGGATCAAATTAGTGATCTAGAAGACAAGATAAATAGAAGCACAGAAGCAGAGCAGCAAAAACAAAAAAAGGTGCAAAAAGATCGAAGAAAATCTAAGAGCAGAGGCAGATTTAACAGGACAATGGGCACATGCCCTGGGCCCAACTTCTGAAGGGCAAAACCTTACTTAGACTTTTTTCTAATGACACCAAATTTGGTTTCATATGTGCAATTTTAACATTAATAGTACATAATATATTTTATTTACTTAAAAATATGGTTAACGTGTATTTTTATTTTCCCTGTCTCTCTCTTTGTTTTTAAGGGGCATAATATTTTATTCTGCGATTAGGGCCTCAACTGACCTTAATCTACTAAGGGACTTCTGTGACAACATGAAGAGAAACAACATCCGCATCATAGGGATTCCTGAAGGAGAAGAGAATGAACAAGGAATAGAGAACCTGTTTGAAGAAGTCATAACTGAAAATTTCCCTAAATTGGTGCAGGAAGAAGCCACACAAATTTAAGAAGCACAGAGAGCCTGACCAGGCGGTAGGGCAGTGGATAGAGCATTGGACTGGGATGCGGAGGACCCAGGTTCAAGACCCCGAGGTTGCCAGCTTGAGTGCAGGATCATCGGGTTTGAGCAAAGCTCACCAGCTTGAGCCCAAGGTCACTGGCTTGAGCCAGGGGTAACTTGGTCTGCTGTAGCCCCCCGGTCAAGGCACATATGAGAAATCAATAAATGAACAACTAAGGAACCACAACAAAAAATTGGTGTTTCTCAACCCTCTCCCTTCCTGTCTGTCTGTCCCTATCTGTCTCTTTCTCTGGCTCTGCCACAAAAAATGAAAAGAAACAAAGAGAGTCCTATTAAAGAGGAACTCAAGGAGGCATACACCAAGACACATCATAATTAAAATGCTAAAGTTAAGAGACAAAGAAAGAATACTAAAAACTGCAAGAGAAAAGCTCCTACAGAGGAGCCCCCATAAGGATGACATCTGACTTCTCAACAGAAGCACTTGAGACCAGAAGGGATTGGCAGGAAATATATTCAAAGTGATGCTAAACAAGAACTTACAACCAAGTCTACTTTATCCAGTAAAACTATCATTGAAAATTGAAGGAGAAATAAAAAGCTTCCCAGACAAAAAGAGACTCAAAGAATTCATTACAACCAAACCAGTACTGCAAGAAATGTTAAGAAACCTGCTGTAAAAAAAAGCAAAGAAATAAAGAATTGAGAAAAAGAGGATTATAGATTTAAAGAATAAAATGGCAGTAAATAAGTACATACCAATAATAACCTTAAATGTAAATGGATTAAATACTCCAATCAAAAGACACAGGGTAGCCACATGGATAGGAAGACAGAACCTATACATATGCTGCCTACAAGAGACCTACCTCAAAACAAAAGATACACATAGACTGAAAGTGAAGGGATGGACAAATGTATTTCATGCAAATGGAAATGAAAAATAAAAAAGCTGGGGTAGCAATACTTATATCTGACCAAATACCCTTTAAAGGCTATATAGTAAGGGAGGGATAAAGGAAGTCACTGCATAATGATAAAGGGAGCAATCCAACAGGAGGACATAACTATTGTAAATATTTGTGCACCTAATATAGGAGCACCTAAATATATACAGCAGATTTTGATGAACATAAAGGGTGAGATTGACAGCAATACTATAATAGTAGAGAACTTTAATGCCCCAGTAACATCAAGGATAGATCCTTCAGACAGAAAATTAACAAAGAAACAGCGGCCTTAAATGATACACTCGATCAACTGAATTTAATTGATATCTTCTGAACCTTTCACCCCAAAGCAGCAGAATATACATTTTTTTCAAGTGCTTATGGTACATTCTCTAGGACAGACCACATGTTAGGACACAAAACGAGTCTCAATAAATTTAAGAAGACTGAAATCATATCAAGCGTCTTCTCTGATCACAATGGCATGAAACTAGAAATCAACTACAATAAAAAAACTGAAAAACATTGAAACACTTGGAGGCTAAATAGCATGTCATTAAATAATGAATGGTGAATAATGAGATTAAGGAAGAAATAAAATACTTCTTGAAACAGATGAAAATGAACATACAACAACCCCAAATCCATGGGACACAGCAAAAGTAGTCTTGAGAGGGAAGTTCATAGCATTGCAGGTGTACCTTAAGAGCAAGAAAAAGCTCAAATAGACAATCTAACCCCGCACCCAAAAGTACTAGAAAAAAGAACATCAAATAAAGCCCAGAGAAAGTAGAGGGAAGGAAATAATAAAGATTGGAGTGGAAATAAATGACATAGAGGCTTAAAAAACAAGACAAAAGATCAATGAAACCAAGAGCTGGTTATTTGAAAAGGTAAACAAGATTGAAAAACCTTTAACTAGACTCATCAAGAAAAAGAGAGAAGACTCAAATAAATATAATTAGAAATGAAATTAGAGGAGTAACAACTGATACCGCAGAAATATCAAAGATTGTAGAAAAATACTATGAAGCTCTATATGACAAAAAATTGGACAACATAGGTGAAATGGACAAATTCCTGGAAACATACAATCTTCCAAAACTCAATCTGGAAGAATCAGGAAACCTAAATGGCCTGATTACAACACAATGGGAGAACATATTCGCCAATACGTCTGATAAGGAGTTAATAACCAAAATGTATAAAAAATACTTCTAAAACTGAACACCAGGAAGGTAAACAATTCAATTAAAAAATGGGCCAAAAAAAAATGAACAGACACTTCTCCAAAGAAAACATATAAATGGCCAATAGGCATATGAAAAAATTGTTCAAAGTCACTAATTGTCAGAGAAATGCAAATTAAAAGCACAATGAGATATCACCTTACACCTGTCAGAATGGTGGTCATTAACAAATCAACACACAGTAAGTGCTGGTGAGGGTGTGGAGAAAAGGAAACCTTCCTGCACTGCTGGTAGGAATGCAGACTTGTGCAGCCTCTGTGGAAAAGAGTATGGCGTTTCCTCAAAAAATTAAAAATGGTACTACCTTTTGACCCAGCTATCCCAGTTTTAGTAATATACCCTGAGAATACCAAATCACTGATTCAAAAGAAGTTATGCACCTGCATGTTTATTGCAGCATTGTTTACAATAGCCAAGGTCTGGAAAAAGGCTAAGTGTCCATCAGTGGACAAGTGGATTAAAAAGTGTGGTACATAGACAAAATGAAATACTACATGGCTGTGAAAAAGAAAGAAATCTTACCTTTTGTGATGGCATGGATGGACCTGGAGATTATTATGCTAAGTAAAATAAACTAGGCAGAGAAAGACAAATATCATATAATCTCACTCATGTGTTGAATCTAATGAGCACAATAAACTGAAGAACAAATTAGAAACAGAGGCAGGGTCACAGGGAGCAGAGGGACAGCTATCAGAGGGAAGAGGGATGAGGGGACAAGATCAGAAGTGAAGGGATTAGTAAAATTATATATTCATAACACATAAATGCAGATAACCAAATAGCAAATCCCAGAGGGAAGGGGGGTTAGAAGTTAGAGAGAGGGAGGCAAAAGGGGTGTAATGAGGGACATGTGGGTGGGGGTGATGGTGTTATTTGAGTGGGACATTTCAATTCATGTTAACATAATAAATTAAAATTAATTTAAAAAACAGTAAACAAAAAAAGGTATGATAAAAAAAGAACAGACATCCTGCATTACTGGTGGTGGTGCAGTGGATAGAGCATTGATCTGGGCTGCTAAGGACCCAGGTTCAACACCCCAAGGTCGCCTGCTTGAGTGCAGGGTCACCAGCTTGAGTGTGGGATCATCAACATGATCCAAAGGTTGCTGGCTTGAGCAAGGGGTCACTGGTTTAGTTGCAGCCCCCCGGTCAAGGCACCAATGAGAAGCAATCAATGAACAACGAAGGTGCTGCATCTATGAATTAATGCTTCTCATCTCCCTCCCTTTCTCTCTCTCTTACTCTTGCTAAAAAAAAGAAAGAACAAACATCTAAATCAAAAAGAAAAGAGTGCCTGACCAGTGGTGGCGCAGTGGATAAAGCATCAACCTGGGAACACTGAGGTCGCCAGTTCAAAGCCCTTCACTGGTCTGGTCAAGGCACATATGGGAGTTGATGCTTCCAGCTCCTCCCCCCTTTCTCTCTTTCTCTCTCTCTCTCTCTTACTCTGTGTCTCCTCCTTAAAATGAATAAATAAAAAGAAATAAAAAAAAAAGAGTAAAATTGTTTGTTTGCTGATGGCATAATCTTATTTATATAAAATTCTAAAGATTCAACCTAAAATATGTTGGAACTAAGAAACAAATTCAGTAAAGTTGCAGTATGTAAAATCAACACACAGACATCAGTTGCATTTCTGTACACTAGCAGAGAAATAGTTGAAAAGAAATATAAAAACTATCCCATTCACAATAGAATAATAAAAAAAAAGTATGTAGGAATAAATGTAACCAAAAAGTGAACGAGGAGTAATCGGATGAAGCTGATGAGGGAAGGGACTGAATGGATGTGGTCAGAAGGGGCACACATCTAGCTATAGCTTAGGGCAGTCCTGAGAATAAAATGTGCAGCATTAGGCCAGCAACTAGCACTGCCGTATTCATATCTGAAAAGTTGTTAAGAGTAAATCTTAAAAGTTCTTATCACAAGAGAAAAAAAACAACAAAACATTTTTTGCTTTTTATAAATTCTTACGATATGATGGATGTTCACTAAACTTATTGTGGTAATCATTTTACAATATATGTACATCAAGTTGTATTCCTTAGATGTACTCAGTGCTGTGTGTTTAAGTTTTATGTCTTGATAAAACTGGGGAGGGGGTATTTGGAAGCTCTAAACAACAACAGTAAAAGTCATTCATGAAAGAAACTGAAGACATAAACAAATAGAAATTTGTCCCATATTCATGGATCAGAAGAATTAAGATTGTTAAAATGTTCATGCTACCTAGAGCTGTGTATAGATTTAATGAATTCCTATCAAACTTCCAATGGCATTTTTCTCAGAAATAGAAAATAAATCTTAAAATTTGTATACACACACACACACACACCAAATAGTTAAAGCAATCATGGTAAAGAACAAAGCTGAGGGCATTCACACTTTCTGATTTTAAAATATACTACAAAATTATGGCAATTAAAACAGTATGGTACTGGCCTAAAAATAGACACAGAGAACAATGGAACAGAATAGAGAGCCCAGAAATGAATCTCTGTATACATAGTTAATAACATTTGACAAGGGAGCCAATGGGGGGAGGGGGAGTGAACAATCTCTTCAACCAAGAAAACTAGATAACTACATGCAGAAACAAAAATAGAATACCTATCTTACACCAATCACTAAATTACTAACATGAACTTTAAATGGATTAAAGACTTAACCATAAGACACATAGAATAAAACATAGTGAGGAAGTTCTTTAATATCAGTCTAGGCAATGATTTGTTTAGTTTTTGTTTTTTTGTTTGTTTTTTGATATGACACCAAAGCACAAGCAACAAAATTACTTTGATGTCCCACTGGTTGATTTAGTGAGACATCAAAGTATGTAATACACTTTGGCATAGCAAAATAACTAACCAAAAGAAGAAGGAGGACGAGGAGGAGGAGGAAGACGAGGAGGAAGAGAAAGAAAAGGCAACCTATTTGCAAACCATATATTGGATATGAGGTTAAATATTTAAAATATATAAGAAACTCATAAAACTAAATAACAAACCCCCCCACCCCAACAAATTACATTGTGGGAAGCGAAACTAAGTAGACTTCTTTTTAAAAAAAGAACATGTACACATAGTCAGCAAGTACATGAAAAGATGCTCAGCATCACTTATCACCAGGGAAACGCAAATCAAAACCATGAAACGTCACCTCACACCCCTAACAATGGCTATGATGAACACAAAACAAAAGTTCTGGTGAGGACATGAAGGTAAAGGAATGTTTGTGCACTGTGGGTGGGAATGTAAATTGGCTTAGTCTCTATGGAAAGCAGTGTGGAGGTTACTCGAATTAAAAATAGAATTACCGTCGGATCCAGCAATTTCATTATTGGGTATCTCGTCAAAGGAAATGAAAAGAGGATATTGAAGAGATATCCACACCCCCATGTTCACTGCATCATTATTCACAACAGCCAAAATACGGAAACAACCTAAGTGTGTCAATGAATGAATGGATTAAAAAAATGTGATACACACACGGAATATTATCAAGTCATGAGAAAGATGGAAATTCTGCCATTTGTAATAACATGGATAGACTTCTCGAACATTTAGTGAACCAAGATAAGTCAGATATAGAAAGACAAATACTACATGATACCACTTGCATGTAGAATTTTAAAAAGCTGAACTCATATATACAGAAAGTAGAGGGATGGTTACTAGGAGCTGGGGGTTAAGAGAATTGGGAATATATTGCAACTAGTTAAGTAAATAAATTCTGGAGTTCTGACTCACAGCACAGACATTACAGAGAACAAGACTCTTTTATAAACTTCTAAAGTGCTAAGAGACCCAATTGTAATTGTTCTCATCACAAGAAAGAAATAACAGTAATGTGTATGTAAATATTTTAAGGTAACCTAAAATAATAGTCGTATTGCAGTATATACGTGTATCAAATCAACATGCTAGACACCTTAATCTTACACAGTGTTATATGGTAATTATATCTCAATAAAAATAAATTTAGGAAATAAACTAAAAAGGGGGGGAAGCATATGATCATCTCAATAGATATAGAGAAAGCACTTGACAAAATCGAGCATCAATTCCTCACTAAAAACAAAAACAGAACTCAAAAATTAAGATTAGCTTGACCAAGTGGTGGCACAGTGGATAGAGCATCAACCTGGGATGCTGAGGACTCAGGTTTGAAACCCCAAGACCCCCAGGTTGAGCATGGGCTCACCAGCTTGAGCACAGGGTCGCCGGCTTGAGCATGGGGTAGCTGACTTGAGCATGGGATCATAGACATGACCCCATGATCACTGGCTTGAGTCCAAAGGTCGCTTGCATGAAGCCCAAGGTTGCTGGCTTGAGCCCAAAGTCCCTGGCTTGAACAAGCGGTCACTGGCTCAGCTGGAGCCCCTGGTCAAGGCACATATGAGAAAGCAATCAATGAACAACTGAAGTGACACAACTGGGACTTGATGCTTCTCATCTCTCTTCCTTCCTGTAGTCTGTCCCTGTCTGCCCCCCCCCCTTTCTCCTTTGCTAAACAAACAAAAATAATTAGGACTAGAAGGGAGCTTCCTCCACCTGGGTGTATCTATGAGAACCCACAGCTCATGGACTTACCAGTAAAAAGTAAAAGCTTCCTCCTGAGATGAGGAGCAAAGCCAGGGGTCTGCTTTCACCACTCTCTCTCACTCTGTCATGGGGGTCTAATAGGCTATAGGGAGAAGCAAGAGGCAGGCAGTGGAGAACTAAGTGCCCATGACACACTGGGGACATTGCGCCTGTCCCATGTGGACAAGGCCCACCGCAGCTGGTCTCCCGGCCAGCTCCGCAGGACACTCACGCCCCTTCTGCTCCAATCACCCCAATCTCTTGTTTCCTTCACGCTGCTTCACTCCTCAAATGCTCACTGACCAGGTATGTGACCATCCTGGGAAACAAAGTGGAACATGGCTGGTGAGGCCCCAGCCCAAGTGGGGCTGTGTCTAGAAAGACAATCACTGCAGAAACACATGGACACGTGAGGGAGATCCCAAATTGAGGGGGCTTCTGGAGAAGCCTCAGGAGGGTAGCCCACAGCTCAGGGGAGCCCACAGTGCAGGGAAACAGGCCCCACAGGAAGCAGTACCAGATGAATCCACCATCATCAACTCAAGGTGGTTCGAAGCATGGGAATGTTGCAGTGGGACCTGTGATCAGAGGGCCACTGTGGCTCCTGTGTGGAGAATGGGGTCAGCAGAGGGCAGAGGGGAAGCCGAGAGGCTGTGTATTGCCTATGGGGGACCGGTGAGGAAGTGCCCATGCTGCCTCACCTTCCTGCCCACACCCACCTCCTGTCCTGTGGCTCTGCAGCTCCTCCCATCAGAGGTGGGATCTCTCCACACCCTCGATCCGAGCTGGCCACCTTGCTGTGGTCACAACAGTGTACGGAGAGTGATGGTTTTCCATTGGAAGCCAGGGCATCCTGGAGCCTCCACCATGAATGAGGACAAGCTCAGGCTCTCCTGATGGGTGTGGGGCCACACAGGGCAAGTGACTGCAGACATGGGACACAGCCCAGCCCAGCTCAGGGGAGCCTGGCCTGGCTCAGCCAAACTATCTCGTCAATCTGAAATCTTGTGAGAAATAACAGGTGGCTGTTGTTTTACACACTTCAAAAGTGACTTGTTACTTAGTACTAGTGAGCTGATAATCACCACCTCCCAATCTCTTCCCTGTCATAGTCGACCTTCTTGGAAAGGTTCTTTGATTACCTCTCTCAATCCATCTTTATTCACTATGGCAATCCAACTTCTGCCCACTCCACCCTCCAGTGACGCTGCTGTCTCATGTTGTCTCTGGTGACTAGTGCCATTCTGAGAAATCCAAGTTCTATGTACCTTTCTTGTCCTCGTGGCAGTGCTTGTACTTGGGGGCTTCATTCTTTTCTTTTCATTTCCTTTCTTTTCTTTCTTTCTTTTTTTCTTCTTTCTTTTCTTTCCTTCTCTCTTCTTTCCCAAGTGAGAGGAGGGGAGATAGAGAGACAGTCTCCCACATGCATCCGGGCCAGGATCCACCCTGCAACCCCCATCTGGAGCTGATGCTCTGCCCAACTGGGGGCATGCTCCCAACTGAGCTAATTTTAGTGCCTGATGTGGGAGCTCCACAGAGCCATCCTCAGCACTCAGGGGCTGATGTGCTTGAACCAATTGAGCCATGGCTGCAGGAGGTGAAGAAAGAGAGGGAAGGAGAGAAGGGAGAGGGATGGAGAAGCAGATGGTTGCTTCTCCTGTGAGCCTTGACTCGGAATCGAATCTGGGACATCCGCATGCCAAGCTGATGCTCTACCACTGGGCCAACTGGCCAGATGGTGTCATTCTTAAAGTGTTTCTTTTTATCTGCTTCACCTCTTCTCGCCAGGATGCCCACTCTGGGCTTTCCTCCTCCCTTTCTGGCTGTTCTTTATCTGTCTCTGTGGCAGGACTCTCTTCCCTGGCCCATCCCTAATGGGCAGTGCCCCTGGATTCGGTGGGGGCACTTTTCCTCTCTCCATGTGTATTCCCTGAGTGAACTTACACTCTACAACCCCCAGTCCCATCTGCACATGATATCTATCCCTTCTGGACCTCCTGCTTGGCTCTCCACCCTTTGCCGCTTTGTTCCGCCATCTGCGCCTTGCCCTGGCTTCCCCATTCCGGGTCCTAGCACAACCATGTGCCCAGTTGAACAAGCCAGAGGTCCAGAAAGTTGTCTTTGGTACCTTCCTATCCTTCACCCTCAGGTCCTAGCAGACAGATCCCACAATCCTGTCTCCCCACTCTCCTCTGGGCACATTATGCCTACCACCTGGAGTCCTCTAGTAGGCCCAGCTGCTTCCCCTCCCCTCCCCCCCACCAACTCCCACCTGCAATTTTACCCAGTGCCACAGAAACTTATTCCGCAAACACAGATATGATGGAGTCATACTCCTTATTAAAACTGTTTAATGGCTTCAGATTAACCTTAGGCTAAAGTCTAAAACCTTTCACCCTGGCTAGACATTTCCTAACCAGCTCTTGCTTATACCCCAGCCTCACGCGGGTCAGGGAGCGGAGCCTGTGCCTGTTGGTGACGGGGCTCTGCCTGCAGAACATCTACTCTTTTCTGGCTGACTCGCACACACCAGGCCTTCACATAGACGTCAGTTCCCCTGGAAAGATGGCTGAGGCCCTACCAAATCTGGGTTGGCCGCTCCATACTAAGCTTCCCCCGCCAGAACCCTTCATCAAGGGTACTCTGGACTGTGCCTGCTAGCCCACCATCATGCTGGAACTTCTGCTCACTGGGGAGCCTACAGAGGCCACCACTGATATGTGGAAGCCAGATGAATGGATACATAAAGTAATAGGCTAAGCTTTACCAAAAAATTCCTCTAAGCACACATAGAAAAGATACACATAATTAGAAGACATACATTTCCTATATTTGCTTGTTTAAAACATCTGCTCTGTCAAAACCAAAAAGAGATGGTTAGCTTTATAGCAAAAACACATACACCTGTGACCAGGGCAGATAATGTTTTAAGCTATCAGAATCCTAATAGAAGCAGGAAGGTAAATGTACTAGGATTGAGGATGGGCTAATTTTATTATTTTATTGAATTTATCAGGGTGACATTGATTGATAAAATTATATAGGTTTCAGGTGTGCACTTCTATAAAACTACATCTATATATTGTATTGTGTGCTCACCATCTCGAGTCATCTCCTTCCAATAAAGTTTATTGATCCTTTACCCTCTTTTACCTCTCACCTCTTTTGTCTCTTGTAATTACCATACTGTTGTCTGTGTCTATAACATTTTTTTCTTTGCTTAATCCCTTCACTTTCTTCACCCAGCCTTCCCAAGTCCCATCCCCTCTGACAGCTGTCATGCTGCTTTCTGTATCTATGAGTCTTTCTATTTTATTAGTTCATTCTCTTCATTCGATTCTACATATGAGTGAAATCATATGGTACTTGTCTCTCTCTGACTGGCTTATTTCACTTAGCATAATGCTTTTCAGGTACATTCACGCTGTTGCAAAAAGTAAGGTTTCTTTTTTATGGCCATGTAGTATATTCCATTGTGTAAATGTACCACAGCTTTTTTATCCACTTATCTATTGATGGGTTTCTTTACTTCCTTGTTGCAGTTGAATTCCAATTTCAAAACCTTATGGTTAGAAAATATGCTTGGTATAACTTCAATCTTCCTGAATTTGTTGTTTGTGGACCAATATATGGTCTATTTTTGAGAATGTTACATGAACATTGGGGGGAAAAGTGTATAATCTGATGCTCTGGGATAATATGTACTGTAAATGTCTATTATATCCATTTGGTCTAGTGTGTTGTTTAAGGCCAATATTTCTTTATTAACTTTCTGTTTGGATGATCAAAGCCATCAATGATGTGTTGAGATCTCCAAGAATGATTGTTCTTTGTCTGTTTCTATTTTTATATCAGTTAGTAGCTGTCTTATATATTTTGGTGCTCCTTGATTTGGTGCATATATATTAAAAGTGTTATGTCTTCTTGATACAATGTCTCCTTTATCAATATGAAATATTCGTCTTTGTCTCTTGTTACTTTTGTTATCTTGAAGTCAGCATTGTCAGATATGAGGATGACCACACCTGCTTTTCTTTGGGCATTATTTGCTTGGAGAATTGTTTTCTAACCTTTCACTTTGCATCTACTTTTGTCCTTGCAGCTTAGATATGTCTTTTGAAGGCAGCATATGATTGGGTTTTAAAAGCCTTTTGATCAAATCAGCTACTCCGTACCTCTTTGTTGGTGAGTTCAGGCCATTTACAATTAAGGTAATTATTGGCACTTGAGGATTTCCTTTAGCCATTTTGTTTGGTTTTCTGGTAGCTCTGTGTCTTGCTTGGTTCTTTTCTTGTTTGTATTTCTGTCAGTTGTTGTTTGGTGGTATTCCATACTTCTTTCCTGTATTTTATTTTTTTAAGCTATGTGTTTCAGTAGTGGCATTTTCATGGGTGGTTACCACTAGGTTATTAAAAGAAAAATTGTCATATGTATGAGTCCTTTATCTTATGAGTGCTTCTGCACTCCATCCTTCTTTGCTACTACAAAACTTTATCCTCTCCCATTTTATGTTATTGTTCTCACAGATTACTCTTGTTTTTATTGTGATTGTAAAGCCAGTAATCGCGGCCACCATCACAGCCGCCTGGCCCATGCAGGTTCGCATTAGATTTGGACAGTCGATAATGAAACAATGGAGCCAACTGGTAAGCCATCAGCATTAATCCTAGCTTGCACCCGGCGGGCAAGTAAAAACACACACTGGGCTCCAAAACCCACTTACTCAGTGCTCACAAAGCTACTGACTTATCCGAGTTTCCTAGAATCAAAGGTTTCTAGCTCACCAGCCTTATTCACCTCTGTTCCCCATCTCCTTCTCCCTGCACAAACTCTGCTCAAACTGGCTTCTCTTTCAGCACTCCACCATCTTGGCTATTTCTCCTCTCCTCCACGTGGCCTTAATCTGCTTTCCTACAGCGTGCACTCCTCCTAGAACGTAATCACTCTTCCCCTGGAATGTGATCTCTCTTCCTTTTAAAACGCTTTGGCGCGAAAGCCCTCCCTCAACACACATTAACATAATTACACTCATCTCCAGAGCAAGAAGGGCAACCAATACCATCACCTGGGCGAGGGGCTTCCATGTGGGCAGCGCCATCTTTAACAAAGTGAGCATAATATATTTTATCTGCCCAACAGTGACTTTGTTGGAGTTTTTACTTGTAGTATTGATTTGTTTTGTTCTTTGTGTCTAGCCAAATAACCCCCTTGAGTATTTCTTGCAGTGGGGATTTTCTGGTGATAAATTTCCTCAGCTTCTGTATGTCTGGGAAAGTTTTCATTTCTCCTTCATATGAGCTTTCCTTTGTATGTTATGTTCTTTTTCCTAGCTGCCTTTAGGATTCTTTCTTTGTCATTCATTTTTGACAGTTTTATTATGATGTGCTTTGGAGAAAGTCTGTTTGGGTTGAGGTAACTCGGTGTTCTGTTTGCTTCTTATATCCGAGGCTCTAACCCTTTCCATAGACTTGGGAAATTCTCATCAATTTTGTTTCAATAGGCTCTCCATTACCTTTTTCCTTTCTTCTTCTGATATATCCATTATTATACTGCTCTTTCTGATGGAGTCATACAATTCTTGTAGAGCTCTGTTTTTTGTTTTTGTTTTTTTAATTCATGAGTCTCTTTCTCCCTCTGTGTCATCTCTAGTTGCCTCTCTTCAATGTCACTGATTCTCTCCTCTATCTGGTCTGTTGTATTAACTAAACTTGTTACCTCATTTCTTTTCACGTATTGAGTTCTTCATCTCTGTTTGGTTCTTTTTTAAAGTTCCAATTTCATTGGTGAAGTACTCATTTTGTTCATTAATTTGTTTTTTGAGCTCATTAAATTGCTTATCACTGTTTCCTCATATCTCATTGAATATTTTCAGAACTTCAATTTTGAATTCTCTATCATTTAAGTTTTCCATGTGATTGAGACTTTTTTGGAGATTTTTAAATTTTCTTTCTGAATTACGTCTCTGTCTTGTGTGGCCATGGTATTTGATTTCTTCTTCCTTGATGGCATTTGAGAGTGGTATTGTTAAGACCTCAAACAAAAATCAACTGAAAAATGAAAAATAAAAATTGAAAAATTACAATGAAAAATATAAAAAATTTAAAAATGACAAGTAAAAAAGAAAAACCACAGAAAACAAAGTATAAAAGCCCCCAAAAATAAAAAACAAAATGCTCACAAAATATAAGAATAAAATATATAAAAGTTAAAGAAAATGAAATTCAAACAAGAAATGAGGGGAAAAAAGGAAATTTTTTTCAGTTTTGAGAGGCTGCTGTTTTCTTCCAGTAGGTGGCATTGTATTACATGTTTTAACTCTGTAAAATTTCTGGGCTGACCTCCACTGTGATGTTGCTGTTGCAGTGATGTAGGTGTGCCACAGTCATGTTGGCAGGTGGGGCATGTTTGAGAGCCTTATGGCTTTGGCTTTACAGATTTGCAGCTTTAGCAATGGCAATCTCAGGCCTCCAGGTTCTCCTCCCCACGTCTCAACAAACCAAAGAAACAGAGGTGGAGCATCTCTTTTCTTCAGGAGAGATAGTGGCTCTAGAGAGCTACCTGGGAGTGGGGGTGTCTCTCTGCCACTCTCCATACCTGCGAGGTGAAGGAGGCGGGATCTGGGAGGTTGAGGGCCCAAACTTTGTTTCTCTGTCTCTGTGCAGAGTGCAGGCTGCAGGCAGACTGTGAGAACACTGGAGTGACGCTTTGTTCTGCTGCTACTTTGGTTTAGTTTCTCCTCCTTTGCCCCTCAACCTCTCCATTCCTCTCCATGGTCTGGCAGAGGAAAAACCGTAACAGTCACTCTGGGCTTGTCTCCTCTTCAGGGCTGACCATGAGTGTGTTTTATCTTCTGCCTTCCTTTTCAACCCTTCCCACCTTCAGTCCATTCGGTGCACTGATCTTTCAGGCACGCATGCTAGCCCAGCTGGGTTACTTCCCTGCACTATAGCTGTTCAATTTGTTGAAATTTCAAGAGTAGAGATCAGTAGTACAGTATCTCTCACACAGTCATTACTCTGATGTCATCTCATAATTCACATTTAGTAAAATGTTTCGTAAGTATATAATTGCAGTTTTTCCCAATATATGTAGCACTGTAACTATGACAACAATATGGAATATTCCTACCACTTTGAAAGTTTTCCTTGTGTGCCTTTAAAGCCAGTGGGCCCTCCTCTCCCTGCACATGCCTGGCAACCACAGCTGACTTCTGTTCTGTTCTGCTAGTTCTGCTTTGACAAAAATGTCATAATCAAGAGTCATATATATATGGCCTTTCATTTCTGGTGTGACTTAGTATGCTACTTTTGATTGATCTATGCTCCTGAATTTACCAATAGTTTGTAACTTTTTGTTGTTATGAATAACTACAACTTGTTTGTGTTCATCAGTTGATAAGACATTTGGATTGTTTCAAGTTTGGCAGATTATGAAAAACCTGCTATAAACATGTACATACAAGTCCTTGTATGAATACATTTTAAATTTATCTTCAATGAATTCTTTAGAAGTGGAATTGCTGGGCTGTATGGCACAACAGACAGAACAATGTTCCCCTAAAGATCTTAACTGCTGGACCTTTCAAATGTTAGTTATAAGGCAAAGGGAAATTAAGGTTGCTAATGAGCAGATAGATTATGCCGGTGGGTACAGTAAGTGCAGTAGTGGAAAAAAGGTCAGGCTGACCCACCGTGAGGACTTAACTCACTGTTGCTGGTTTTTGAAAAGGGGTTTAGAGTCATAAGCCCAGATCATGGGTAGCTTCCAGAAGCTGGAAAAGGCCCAGAGAGGGATTCTTTCCTATAACACGGCCCTGCCCACACCTTGATTTTAGCTCTGTAAGACCCATGTCAGCTTTCTGACCCTCAAAACTGTAAGAATACTGGGTTAAGCTACTAAGTGTTTTGCAATTTGTCAGCACAGCCATAGAAAACACACACACACACACACACGGTAAGGGTGTAGGAAAGTGCCACAGTAGTTGAGTCATTATACATCCCACCAGCAGTGTAGATTGTCCCAGTCACTCCACACCCATTTGTTTTGCTAGTGTCGGGTTTGCTGTTATTTTTGTCATTCTGTGCTTCTCTTTTCATTCTTTTTGTTCACCCTTGTCATGATTTATCTTTTTTCTTCTTTTTTTAGTGAGAGAAGACAGTGAAACAGACTCCTGCATGTGCCCTGACAGGATCCACCTGGCAAACCCCCTACCTGGTGATGCTCTGGCCATTTAGGGTGGTTGCTTGGCAACTGAGCTATCTTTAGCACCTGAGGCTGAGGTTTCATTGAATCCTCCTCAGAGCCTGGTGGCCAATTCTCTGTAACCAAGCCATGGCTACAGGAGGGAAAGAGAGAGAAGGGGTAGGTAGGTAAGAGGGGTGAAGAAGCCCTGACTGGGAACCAAACCCAGTACATCCACACTCTAGGCCAATACTCTACCACTGAACCAGCCGGCCAGGGCCTGATTTATCAATCTTAATAATTTTTTAAAATGTAAAAACTTTAAACATTTTTTCTATTTCATTAATTTTTCTTATCTCTCATTTTTCTTTTTGTTTAGTTCACTCTTTTCTTAACTTTTTGAAGTGAATGTGTAGAGTATTCATTTTCAGCCTTTTCTTTCCTAAGAGAAAGTCCTACTGACACCTAGGACTATGAATTTTTACTCTAAGCATGACGTTAGCTGCTTCTCACAAATTACAGCATATAATATTTTCATTATTTAGTTCAAAATATTTTCTAATTTCCTTTTTGATTTCTTCTCTGACCCATGGGTTATTTAGAAATGTATTTCTCAATTTCCAAACCTATGGGTTTCTTTTGGTTATTATTGATTCCTATCTATTTTACTATCTGAGAACACAGTATGCATGATGTAATTAATTTAGAAGGTATCGGGACTGGTTTTGTAGTCACAATTTTCATAAATGTCCTGAGCATACTTGAAAAGAGTGTGGTCTGTGATTCCATATACAGTCACCAGGCCTAGGTTGGTGCCCTTACAAAACCCTTTTCTTGATCTGTCCCCTGCCCACCTTAAGGCCCTTACTCAGGGCCCAGTTCTCCCCTGTAGCCACTTTCCAGAGTACACAGATTCGATCACAAACATGGTGTTCCTTGTACTCAGACTGCCTTTCTCCACTCCTGTAGTGAACAATTACTTCCAATGGTTCAAGACCCAGTCACTTCCCTGTGCTCTGTGGGTGGAGGCAGGAGCCCTTGGAGAGGACTTGGCGAATAAATCTGCTCTGTCTTGCTGCCCTGTGGATGTTCTGTTAAGGGCATGGATGGCCTCCCAGTCCAGGCGGGAACACTGGGTCCTAAATTGAGTTCATCTTTAACATGGAGATAATAATAATACCTTTTTTCTTTGTGTTGTTTTGAAACTAAAATCATTGTCTGTGTAAAAGAATAAAATTTAGAGCAGAGCATACAAAGACGAATGGCTGGTGGTGAAGGGCAGTTCTTTTTCACAGGCCTTATAGGAAAAAACACAAATAAAACATGTCCAGCTTCATTCTCTTCCCAGGAATTCATTAATTTGAGCATTAGTGGATAATAACTCACTTTGTAAGGATAATGGGAATATTATATAGTACAATTGGTTTCAAATTATTTTTCTTTGCAGTGCAACTCTTAAAGTCATACTCGGAATCCCCTAGATGAAATAAATGAAGACTCGCAGTTGTTGAAACACAGGTGGTAAGTCTTCCTCATAGCAAGATCACTAGCAGCACACACCTACTACCTTTCTGTAAGTGCAGAGCTGCAGACAGCTTCCCATAATCTTTTCAGCTAGAAACCTGAACAACTTTGAACATGCCTACTACCAATCTGGTGTTTAAAAATTATTTTATTAAAGTTTAGGACAGCTGTTTTATACAGAGTTTGATACAACATGGCTACAGCCACCACCACTCATCAGTCAGTGGCTTCTGGTGACACCCTCCTCTGCTAAGTCTCAGCACAGTGGCATTGGCGGGGCTCTGTACAACAGGGCCCTTGCCCACATGGACTCACCAACTCTCCTGCTCCCGCCTTCCAGAACTTCGGCATTACTGATCCTGAGAAGAAAGTTCAGACCTTTTTCTGTGATATTTATAACTGACTTTATTACAATTTGAAAAGGCTAACAGACATCTGTGAATTCCAAATGTAAAAACAGAAAGTGTTTGTCCAGATAAAATAGTGCTAGAAAATCAAAGGTTTTATTTGCAACTTACACAACTTTGTAAAAAACAAACAAAATACACTGTTCAGTCTAACATAGGTTGTTAAACATTTTGTTTTCTAAAAAATACTCGTAATATACCTGTTTTAAAATAATTCAAACATAAAATTAAATGAACTTTGATAAAATGTTTCTTAAGATGACAGTTTATAAAAGGTTAATGTAATTTAAACACATTTTAGTAAAAATGCAGATATATTTTATTTGTCAAGAGTAAATGTCCGTTTTATTTAGGTTAAGTACAAAAATTAAAAAAGTATATACCTACGACCATTAAGAAGTTAATTTTTCTGAGAATACTAAGGCACTGAATTCAATGATCCCTTTTGAGATGAATTATCTAAATTTTTATAGCTTTAATATTCAGATGTTCATAGCTATTTTCTTAAGAAATATTTTTAGTAAGATAAGTCAATCTTATTATTTCTGTCTCTGGAAGACAGGGTTCTAAGCAACAAGTATGTAACACATCCTAATACAAATACTGTGATAACACCTGTGTTCAAAACTACTTGTCACTAGAATACAGTCTGTACACGTGGATGCTTTTACTTTTAAGCATACTTTGTTCCATCAAAATACTTCACATCAACCACAAGAAAGCATGTGGAAGTATGGAAGGCTACCATGTCATACAAAATTTGATATGAACACCTAGGATCACATTACCAACTAGATATCAAAAATTAAAAAGTTCTAGAAGATTATTGAGAGGTCAGAATTTCAGGTACATAATACATTTTAAAACATGTTCCCCAAATTTCACCCTTCGTATGTACAAAAAAGGCTCTTCTTAGACTATAAATGCAATCAGCCAGCGGAATGTGGATATACCCTGTGTTTCCTGTGGTGCCAACGCTGCCCTGTGGTGTGTGTGACACTCTGCAGGGATGGGAGTGAGCAGCAGGGGCAATGGTGTAGACCCGTGACAACCTAGCATAGGAGCAGCAGTGAGGTGGAAGTAGTTACCCACTCTGGCTTGGGTACTGACCTTACACTTAAAAGTGGTTTTCCAGAGACAGCAGTAACTGTGGCCACTGGCCACATACAGAATAAGGGCTACGGCAAATAAAATCAGCAAGAAAATCAGAGCAGACTTCTAGTATTTTAATAACTTTTGCTTGTGATGACCTTCTGTGATCTGGAACCTTTGTTTTACATAAAATTGGAGCTGGAAAGAGAAAAAACAAGCCTTTTGATTGGTACAATATAAAACCATATAGGAAATAAAAATTCCTAGAATCATGTTTTACGTAGCTTCTTACAAAGAGCAAATAGACATATTATCTACTGTCAGATATTAGCTATGGAACTTTGGAAAGAAAGGGAAAAATAAAAACCCCACCAAACTATTTCCTTGAGGATAAACTCTGGGCTCTGAAAAAACTATGGGCTTGGCTGGGATTTTGTCAGCGACAGCTCACAGCAGTGGTTCTCACTGGAGCAAGGTGACAATCTCCACAAGGTAGATGTTAACTGTCTTCCATATATGAAATATGAAGGAATCCAATTTTAGTCACACTGGATAAAAAGATAAGAAGGTAAAGGATCCTATAGCTTTGTAATTCAAAACATAATCAAAAGCAATAATAAACTACTTATAGTTTCTCTGTTGAAAGTCAATGCTTGAATAAAAATAACTATTACATATCATATTATTCTTTGGACAAATAACTGGAGCCCGCTCTGCAACAGGAGATGTTCTAGGCTCTGGGAGGGACACATCCGTGAACAAATACAGACCCAGGACTTGGGGAGCTTATAGTAAAAAATCATACATGAGAACTTTTCTTTCTTACTCCAAAAAGCTGTAAAATCCACAGGCTTCAATTAAATACACCAAACCCTGTTGATGACTTCCCCACAGACATGGAGCAACATCATCTTTTCCTAACTATAATTTCATAGTTGAGTTAAAAATAGTCTGAAAATGCTGGGTTTGAAATGAGGTGTGTTGAAAGAATTACACCAGAAATGTGACTCCGTAAGGAACACAGGAGGACCTGACGCTGCTGGACAAAGGACAGTGGAGTAAACTGAGGCAAAGACCCCTCCCACAGGTATGTTCTCGACAGGACAAGGCAATGATGAATTTCAAGAACAGTCAAATAGGCAAAATGATGATGAGATTTTATGTGGAAGAAATAAAATGAAGGACGCAAAGTACAGAAGAGGAAAACAAACTTATTTTCTAAAGCTTTGGTAATTTCGCTAGTAACATATACCCCAACCTACAAGCCTTGAGAATTCCATCCAAATGCTATTTATGGCCGCCCCCTGTACTGGGGCCTCTCTACCTTCCTCTGCATCTTTACGTCCACCATTGGTTTCACAAGCTCTGACATCAAAGCACATGAGTTCGACTCAATAGCCTGGTTCCCTTTTTAAAATAAAAATTCTCACAAAATCATTATCAGTAAAATTTGTTTTAAGAAAGTGAACCTAAGAATTAGTTTCTAAATCAGGTACTATTTTACACCTATGATTCCGTAAGAGGGTATATAGCTTCCAATCAGACATGAAATTCAATATAAATAATGGTAGGCCAGCAGTTCCTACAGATGCATCAGAGCCACAGGCTTGGCTATGAAACACAACCACCTGACCTTCCCCAGTAGCTGACCCCTTTTATATCGTGATGTATTTTTGTTGAGTTCATTCATTCATTCACTCACTCATTCAGCCAAATATTTCATGAGCACGTAATACATGCTGAGTGCTGTGCTAGGTGCTAGGGAAGCAGCAGTGAGCGAGAGGGACAGGCCTCTGCTCCTAAGGAGCTGCCGAGTGTGCCGCAGGAGGCCAGCGAGGAGTAAGGGAACAGACAGTAAGAAGCACGGCAGGATCAAACAGGCAATGAGACAGAAAGTGACAGGGGATGAAGCTACCAGAAATGGTGGCTAGATAGGGCTTACTTCTTACGGTCCTTGTCCTTCTTCAGGTTGCTGCCCACTGCCATAAAGGTCTGGTTCTGGTAGATCTCGGAGGTGGCTTTCTTTTTAGAGAAAGACATCATTTCTTCTTCCAAAAGCCTTCTCCTCTCTTCAAGCTTCATTCTCTCTTCATGGTGAACCCTCTTGAGGTGCTCAAACTTGGCCTGTAGCTGTGAATCAAAGGTACAGAGCTCACTATAGTCACAGAATAGCAGCAAGCGCCCAGAAGCATCCCCACACAGAGACACTGTAAACGTGGACCTAACCGTAACCTTTGTACAACCCTCCAAGGCAGAAGTCCCCAACTACGGCCCGCGGGTCGAATTGCGGCCCCCTGAGGCCATTTATCCGGCCCCCCGCAGCACTTCCGGAAGGGGCACCTCTTTCATTGGTGGTCAGTGTATGGAGTACTGTATGCAGCAGCCCTCTAATGGTCTGAGGGACAGTGAACTGGCCCCCTGTGTAAAAAGTTTGGGGACCCCTGCTCCAAGGTCTCTAAGTTCATGCCTCAGGAAAAGTATACATATGAAATTCCTTAAGAACCGAAAATTTATGAACAAAATATAATACAATCCATAGCCTCATGAATAAACCTCAATTTCTAAAATACTTGACCTATTTTGGAAATTTCTATTTTCTTGCCTACAGTTTCTTCACAAAGCCTTTTCAAATAAAGTTTCTAAAATCCATGCTCAAAGTAAGAGACACCAATTACAGAAGCAAGTTATCAAAAAGGAAAAATAAATTCTTAATTTCTAAATAAGTTATCATTTGCAGTGAAACAATTGTTGTTCAAAGTTATATTGAGCCTTGGCCGGATAGTTTGGTTGGTTAGAGTGTGGCCCCAAAGCACAGAGGTTGCCGGTTCGATCCCTAGTAAGGGCACATACAGGAACAGGTTGATGTTCTCTGCCTTTCTCCCCCTTCCTATATCTCTAAAAATCAATTTAAAAAATTTAAAAAAAAAGAAAAAGAAAGTTATACTGAAAAATTTGTTTGGGCCTGACCAGGTGGTGGCACAGTAAATAGTGTTGCACTGGAACATGGAAGACCCAGGTTTGAAACCCTGAGGTCTCCAGCTTGAACACAGGCTCATCTGGCTTGAGCATGGGCTCACCAGATTGAGCATGGGGTCACTGGCCTGACCATGGGATCATAGACATGACACCATGGTCGCTGACTTGAGCCCAAAGGTTGCTGGCTTGAGCAAGGAATCACTTGCTCTGCTGTAGCCCCCAGTCAAGGCACATATGAGAAAGCAAACAGTGAACAAATAAGATGCCACAACAAGAATTGATGCTTCTCTCGCCCGACCAGGCTGTGGTGCAGTGGATCGAGTATTGGACTGGGACAAGGAGGACTAGGTTCAAAACCCCAAGGTCGCCAGCTTGAGCGTGGGCTCATCTGGTTTGAGCAAGGTTCACTAGCTTAAGCCCAAGGTTTCTGGCTTGAGCAAGGGGTCACTTGGCCTGCTGTAGCCACCCAGTCAAGGCACATATGAGAAAGCAATCAATGAACAACTAAGGTGCTGCAACAAAAAATTGATGCTTCTCATATCTCTCTGTTCCTGTCTGTCTGTCCCTATCTGCCCCTCTCTCTGACTCTCTCTTTGTCTCTGCCAAAAAAAAAAGAAAAGAAAAAGAAAAATCTGTTTGGAAAGCAAGTTTCAATTGTTAATCAATTAAAATCAAGTACCACAAAAATCTTATATTTTGTCCCTGGCTGATTGGCTCAGTGGTAGAGCACTGGCCCAGTGTTTGGATGTCTCGGGTTCAATTCCTGGTCAGGACACACAGGAGAAGTACCCATCTGCTTCTTCACTCCTCCCCTCTCTCTCCCTCTTCCTCTCTGGCAGCCATGATTCAATTGGAACAAAGTTGGCCCCAGACACTTAGGATGGCTCCATGGCCTCTGCCTCAGGTGCTAAGATGATCTTGGTTGCTAAGCAAAGAAACAACGCCCCACATTGGCAGAGCATCACCCCCTAGTGGGCTTGCCAGGTGGATCCTGGTTGGGGCACATGTGGGAGTCTGTCTCTCTGCCTCCCCTCCTCTCACTGAATAAAAATAAAAAATAAAATTTAAACATCTGTTATATTTTTTCATAGTCACTGACCCCTCTTGAAATTTTTCTTTTGATCATGAATACCTATTTTATTTATTTATATGACCCCTCTTGAAATTTAAATGTAATCAAGAAATCCTAAATTTAGAAAAAAAAAGTCACTTTAGAATTGACATCATAATGGAAAAAAAATAGCCTGTTTCTAATAGAAATAAATTAAAAAAGGAAATGTTGAATACACTCAATAAAGCCATTAAAATGAGTTTCATAAAAGTTTGGAATTACAAGACAAGATTTCCCTGGTTTAATTGTTGTTTATCAGAAAAAGCATTTTGGGACGTCAGTGGGCACCACGTGAAGCAGCTGTGTGTCATGAACCTGGGCACAGCATTCTAAATCCAGACCAACAAAGATACCTTTTCAACAACAACCCCAAATACCTTTATTTCTGATCTTCAAGCCTGGTTAAATAAACTTTAAATTAAAATTCTTAGTTCTAGGCAGCAACCTAGCACTCATACAATAGTAAAACTTGGTTTCCAGGAAAGATGGCACACAGTAGCTGAGGAAATACTCCACTAAAAACCAGAGCCTGAGGCCAGAAACTGGAGAGGGCTAGTCTCTATCCCAGAAAAATGAAATGTTCCAAGTATGGCACAGGTGTCCAGGGAGCCAGTACACCCGACAGACGTACTTACATGGAGGCGGATCAAGGCTGAAACAGATCAGCTGAGGCCCTTCTACCCTAAGATCCTTTTAGTCCTGAGGATGTCATTTCAGAGAAGCTGTGGTTCCTCAGACTTGCTTATTTAAATGGTTCTTGCTTCTACAGAAAGAGGTGCTAAAATGATCTTGGTTGCTAAGCAAAGAAACAACGCCCCACATTGGCAGAGCTGTGTGTGTGTGTGTGTGTGTGTGTGTGTGTGTGTGTGTGTGTTTGCTTGCAGGGGGAGCCCATTGAGCTGTAATTCAATCAGTGGTATAGATAAAATCTACAGCTCTCTGAGCAGTGTGCACCCCCATACACTGGGGAGAGGAGCGGCATGGAGGGTGAAGCTTAGAAAGTGAGCGTACAGAGGCCAGTTTATATTATGAGAATAGAGAACTATATCTTTGATTACTTAAAAGCATATTTTATATGCATACTTAAATATCTTGAAAGGTTATATAGAGTACTTCATATTTCATTCATGAGGTTGATAGTAATTCCAGAAAAGTTGTAACAAGAAAAATGTTTTAAAGAAGGCAAAGGAAGGGTGTGACTGGGACTATTATGAACATTATGTGGAGTCCACAGCTCTTGACAGCCACAGTCTTCTAGTCCATGTACAGGAAGACTCACTCATGGTTCCGTTATCCAATGCAACAGGCATTTAATGCCAACATATTTTCAAATATTAATCAAAAAAGTTAAAAACAGACCTTTTGTGCAACTGATAACTACTCACCAGTGCAGTTAAGGCTATGACCTGTATCTTTTGTAAACGCTACTTTTAAGGATGTTATATATTTTCTTGTTCAATGATCCTTTTAAATGTATCTATTTTTAGAAACAAATGTAGAGACAACATTCCTATCTTGTAAGCCAATGTCCCCTGCATCTGTGCTTGTGTTAAAGACTGTAAACATAGCTGTACTTTTTTACTGAGAATCATCCAGAACACTTTGGGAAACAAGACATGTAAATGAAAACTAACAACAAAGCAGACAGTATAAAACGGGGAAAGAGTGGAGATTTAACCCTTTGAGTAGATTTTTCCATGCTCGCTGACCCCCAGGAATGACTTTTTTCCAAAAAATGAAATTAGTTCCCATTACAGTTTTATTAAACATGTTATTAAACATGTTTGTTTGATAACCACTTTATGGAAGCAAGAACATACATTTGCCTTTTTTGAATGTTGCCATCATACACGTACGATTGTACTCTCGATGGTCAGGAGGCACAAGGACGTACGTACATGAACGTTCGTAATACTCAAAGGGTTAAGGACGGTTGTGTGCTTTACTTGAGGGACAGATATAATCTGTGTACTGGTTCTTGTGGTGGGGGAGGGGAATGCAAAGTCTGTGTGTCACACGTAGCATGCCTCCTCGGTGCATCCAGAACACTGTGATAAAGTCATGGGAACTGTGACATCCAAACCGCAGTAGAGATCACATGTATTTTGTGCGTCTCCCTACTCTAGTTATCTAGTACTCACAGTGTTCAATGCATTACATAATGAAGTCCAGTTTTATAGAGATTTACAACAATAGCAAAGATATTTAAATAACTAGGTCCTCTAATACAGAATTAAATACTTTGGGTTACCAAAATTATATTTTTATTAGTGACTGCCAGTATCTTATTGACATAACTGGCTTTAAAGTGTTAGCAACCAAGTATTGGGTGACCAAATGTCCCTGTTTAACCTGAAGAGACCTGGCTTCCCAGTGTATTAATATGCTCTGTTGTCCCAGTGTATGAATATACCTCCTCCTTTTCCTTTAAAACCATGAGAATTAAGGGGGTAAACTGTGCTATCTTCCTGAGTCCTTCAGAAGATAACTCTGGTCTCCCAGAATCATGGTTACTGAGTCAGTGCCCCTCAGTGCCCCTCTTCTGCTGACTGACCCTTACTCCAAAGTATCAGAAATAGTGGCTTTATGGCAATGAGAACTGGTTTTAAGATGGCCAGTAATCCACTGTCTCTGAGGCTATAGAATTAAAGAGTTTAGAACTTCTGTGACAGCTTCAGTTGTTTGTGTATTAGTTTTAAATGAACTTCTTTATTATTTTATTACGTACTCAATACATTCAAATCACAAAAAACTCGATATAGCACCTACTGACAAATAATATTTTTCTTTCAAAATCTGGTCACCCTTTTAAGTAATACACACTTAAGCAAAATGTTCTTATGCAGGGTTTTATAAATTGAAACTCATCTATAAAGCACTTCTGCAACTTCTTTCCTCATGCAGAAACTAAAAAGTGTGATGTATGAGAAACTCTTGAAAGAATTTTACTCTACTACCCTCTTAAAGATGAATCTACTCATTAAAAAACATCAGCACCCTTATTTTCTACTCATCACAACTCCTTCTTCAATATTTGCATTTAAAAATAACTAAAATCAGGAACTAGTTTAAATGAGACTAAAGAAACATAACACTCAAATGCAATATGAGACCTGTAACAATTCTGGTTCAAAAACAAAAAAATCACCAACCAAAAGAAACAATAATAGACAATCTTGAGACAACTGAGGAAATTTGAATATGGACTAGAGACTAGGGTAAGACTATGATATTCCTATTAATTTTCTTAGGTGCAATGCTGGTACTATAGTTGTGAAGAAAAATACACCTGAGCTTCAGGGGTGCACAGTGACGTGCCTAGAGTAAAGTGCCATAATGTCTTAACCAGCTTCTGGATGACCAGGGAAAAGTATGCATGCACATATATGCACATGCACACAGATGCACAACACATACACACATATAAAATAAAGATAACAAAATGTTCATTACTACATCTAGGTGTGAGGAGAGACATGGGTACTCTATACTTTCACTTTCCTGTTATTTGAACTTTTTCTAAAGAAAAGATTATTATTTTTTAGGTGAGAGGAGGGGAGATAGTGAGACAGACTCCTACATGTGCCCAGACCGTGATCCACCCAGCAATTCTGTCTGGCACTGATGCTCAAATCAGCTGAGCTATTTTTAGTGCCTGAGGCAGAGGTGTTCAGAACAATCGAGCCACTGGCTATGGGAGAAGAGGAAGAGAAGGGGGAGCGGGAGGGGGAAAGGGAGAGGGAAATAAGTAGATGGTCACTTCTCACGCGTGCCCTGACCAGGAATCGAACCTGGACTTCCACACACCCGGCCAATGTTCTATCTACTGAGCCACCAGCCAAGGCCAGATTATTAATTTTACAAAACCACTTACTTTATAGGTATCAGGCACTGTAAATGTACTTGAAACAATAAATTTGTAATATTAAATTACAAGTAACTTCAGGAACTCTTATGTCATCTAGTTCCCTTGTATTAACATTTCTTCTATCTCTTCCTAGAAATTCCTTTTTACAGCTCATCCTTTTTGAGCCTTATCTGAAATGTGATCATTTACTCAAAAGCAGCCACTGCAGTTAGGTCTACAGACCTATAGAAAAGTGCTTAACACAACTAAAATTAAAACTGTTCCTTAAAAAACGAGAAGCAAACAGAACTATGGGAACTCCCTGCCGATGTTCAGTTGTGCCAAAGCTATCCACCCAAAGGTCCCTGGACTGTGAGACTTACTCAGAAAGCTTGAGCTCAAACTCAAAAAGGTACAGAAACAGCTTTTACAGTTACCCATTTCACAGCAAAACACAATCCCAACAACTCTCAAAAACTCTAAAAAAAAAATAATAAAGCTTTATCAAGGCAGAGTGAAAACATATCCAGCTCATGGCTAAGACATTTAAAACTCATAGTAAACTGGTCCATGACAAATCCTTGGTAAACCACTTCTAAAGGATGACTATTTGCTCATGAAGGCCAAAACTTTTACCTGAGTTCAGACTATGATTTTTTTAAAGACTATGTGTTAAAACAGCTAGTTTTTAAAGACTAACAAGTAAACTCCAAATGCATCTCAACTAGATTCTTACGATAAGCCCCCAAACTAACAGGACACCAGAACGATGCAAACCCAGCCAGCCAGTGTACTTGCCTCCCTCTCTGCTTCTTTGAGCATGGCTTCCTTCTCCTTCACGCGCTGCACAAACATCTGCTTCATCTCCTCTTCTTTCCTCTGGCGTTCCCCATAGAATTCATGTCTTTTGGCTTCGTAGGTCTCTTGAAGGCTAAAAAAAAATTTGTCATACTCTCATGTTAAAACGATGATGTAACAAACTTGCAAAAACCTCATACCTGTAATGTGCCAATGTGCTCTTAAATAGAGCAACCAGACATGTGAGACTTCCTACAGTGGGAGACTACGAGGCCGCCAGCGCTGCAGCTGACACAAAACACTCGTTTCGGAAACTGCTTTACCAAGGCCTTCAATAAGCATCCTCATGTCACCTCAATCTCTGTTAACTGGCATCATGTGTCTGGAAACCTGAAGTCATCTGTGACTCCTCCTTGATCCTAGCTCCATATCTGATCACCAGGTCTGGCAGTTCAGACCGTGATCCTGAAACATCATTTGCCCCTGTATTTCTTAATCATTGGCAGGTACTGATGACTAACCCCCAGGCAGCCTGAACCCCAGCTCTCGGAGCATGTGAAGGCTGTCCCACTTGCTCTCATCAGGCTCCGTGCCTCACTGAGGCATACAGAGACCTTGAAATTGACCCGGAGACTGCCAAGAGTGAGAAGCGGAGCCTTCTCTGGGAAACATCAGAGAAGCCAACTCCAGATGACTTATCCTCAATAAAATACATCATCATTTGGCCAGAATTGGCCCATCTGAAAGCACAGCATTTCAGAGTAAGTGAGGAGGGATTAAGTTCACATAATTCTTAGTTTCTTGGGCTTGCAGAGCTAAACCACAAATGAAAATATTCAAGAATTTAACCTCATCTGTCAAGTCTTCCCCAAGGTCATATGCAATTCATTCTAGTGTTCTCCTTCCTCTTGAGCTTAGGAGGGTGCAAATACCAACAGCCAGGAAAATGAATGAAATGCAAATGATCAAATGCAAAAGGAATCCTCAGTGTCACAACAGTTTAAAATAGCTTCAAGATCTCATGCTTCCCTCCATGCAAAAAGTGTTTGGAAATGCTATGTCAGATCTGACTCAGTGCATTAGGGATTAGTTTCACGTTTACATCTACACTGAAGTAGCAGCTTTGGCCACGTGTTTGTGTTCTATCCACATAGCTCCTCAAGTCAGATAAGTACTTGAGAGACCCTTAAAAGCAAGAAGGCTTCAAGTGATCCAAGAAGCACAAGAATTAATCCCTATCGAATGATTCTCATAATGGGGAGATTTCTAAAACACATTCTCAATTATTTTAGCTAGGTAAAAAAGGTCAGTCCACTCTCATATCTTATCAACTTCTCAGGGAGAGCCACCCACCTGAGTGGCTTGTTCTCGGGGCCCACGTCTGTGAAGCCCATCTCCTCCAGCTTGCAGCGCCGGTACAGCTCGTAGTGCCTGCTGTGCGTCTGCTCCCGCAGGTCCTCCATGTTGGTGCAGATGAGCATCTCCCTCAGCTTGACGAAATCACAATGGTTTTCGTTTTCCACTGGCCAGAAAGTCAGAAAAAATCAACAACAGTTTTTAATTCACAATTAACACACCGTTAGCATTTGCTGAATAAATGAGTAAATGAAAATGTCTGAAATAACACACAGTAAAATGATAAGCTTGATTAACAGGCACTGTGGTATGGTGGTACTATACAAGGAAAAGAACTCTTGCTTAACACACACTGAATTACAGGCAACCTTATCAGGCTGGGAGATTTATTTTAAACTTAGTCGCCAATGGGTAAACAGGAATTAGGAAAGAAACATATTATCTTATGTCATCATGTACTCCAGTTACTTCACTGATACAATGTTAGCAATTTACAAACCATCTTCAAGATACTTCAAGGAGTGCTTACAAAACTATGGATCATTATTTTACTGCAAATAAAACTTCCAAGAAGTAAATTCTGCCTATTCACAGAATCCTATCTGTGCACACTATAACTATCAAATTCTTTTTAGACAATGACACGTTTACTATCCTGTGCTTCACCATTTGTGAATAAACTTAAACTTACATGGTCCTCCTATGCTTATGGTGGCCAGAAGGCTACAATCAAATATCTTACTGTTGAAGTATAATTATTTTAAAATATTTTTATACATTACAAATATTATAATTTTGTATTTTTTTCATTAATTATAAAATTTTCCAATTTAGTAAAAGCAGCATTCGGAAGCCAATACTAGCGAGGGCAATCCATTCTCCATGAATTACCATCACTAGTAAATGAACCAAAAAGTACTAATTATTTACTCACTATAATGCTAAATAAATCCTAACAGATTTTTAGTTGGCTGACTTGTTTATTTTGGAAATAGTTGGCAATATTTTGTAGTAAAAACATATGTATTTATAAGATGTTTATTGTACTCTAGAATTACCTAGTAATTCATTTATGTATCTTGTTTAAATATTATTATTTACTCTCAGATTTTGTTCAAAGTGCCCGATCAGTGTGTCCCACCTTCTGAGTGCCTTGGTGTACCTAAGCAGGTAAGTGGGAGGCTCCGCCTGGCATCTACAGACTTGGCTACAACAGAACATGGCCAACTTTTCTGACAACGAAATCATAATAAAAAATAAGCATCTCTTCAAAGGATGCATTAAATGCCACTTTGAGGGTACTGGGCGATATAAATACATTGCCCACAAAAATTAGGGGATAGTTTATTGCTCCATATTCACTTTGAAATATCCCCTAATTTTTTGGGAGCAGTATATTTCTAGCCATCGCTTATCTCATTTACCTTGTACAACACCCCACGGGTACTGGCGCGCTTTGACCATCTTATTTCCAACCTTCACCTCATCCATACTTCCTACAACAGCAAAGGGCAAGTGTCCCTGGAAAGAAACCATGAAATCACTTCTCACACCAACGTGACAAATGACCAACTAAAATAATCTTATAAAAATAGCAGAGAAAATTAATTAAATTGTAAATTTATTAAAACTGAATGATCTGCTATGCCTCCGATTTTAAAACTTGACAGTGAGTATATGCCAACTCTACTACAAGAGTCATTTCCAGGCCCTTAAAAAAGATCATTTACTGAGTATCCCCCCCCTCCAATATTCTACCTGCTCTACAAGACAATAATGTTGAAGAAATCACACACACACATACTGTATACATGCACACAGACTTATATATAAGAGTATACATGTATCTGTATTTAGTGTGTGTATAGATATGATACTAATATAAAATAACACTTAAGCCCCAAGCTAATGCTAAATACGGCAAATGTTAACAGAAACTTAGGTGAGAGGTCACTTTGAACAGGAAGGTACAACCCACACTAAAGATAAAACGAGCAGAGCAGAAGAATCAGCTTAGGAAAGGAGAACATTTTGAACACACAGAAGCTAGATTCAGAGTCAATGAGTAGACTGGTCTGTCTGAAGCTGAGGATTAATATAGGGGAAATGTCTAATGTAAAAAATATTAAGTATTATGTTTGATATTAAATAACTGACATTATTAGTCTCTTAATAGTGCCTTTCTGAAAAATTATTCCAGATGAACATAAAGATGAAATTAGATGTAAAGACAGTATGACACGTTTGAATATGACATATACAAATTATAATCACTTACACTTACATGTGATTTACATTAATCAGCTTTTTTTTTTTACAGGGACAGAGAGAGAGTCAGAGAGAGGGATAGATAGGGACAGACAGACAGGAATGGAGAGAGGTGAGAAACATCAATCATTAGTTTTTTGTTGCTGTTGCGACACCTTAGTTGTTCATTGACTGCCCTCTCACATGTGCCTTGACCGCAGGCCTTCAGCAGACCGAGCAACCCCTTGCTGGAGCCAGCGACCTTGGGTCCAAGCTGACGAGCTTGGGGTCTCGAACCTGGGTCTTCTGCATCCCAGTCCGATGCTCTATCCACTGCGCCACTGCCTGGTCAGGCACATTAATCAGCTTTTTATGTATTTAGTTTAAGTATCTTAAAGTAAACGGAGTATGAAGATTCAGAACAGGAAAAAGGAGAAGTGAAAAATTACTGAATGTCACCTTAGTGCACCGAAGTTGTACTCTCTCAACAACCCTTCAGACAGGGATTATTAGCCCAACTTTGTAAATACATTAACAGTTTTAGGGGAGGTTAATAACATCCACAACATATAGTTAAATATGTCTGACTCCCTCCTCCCAAAAATAAAGTCTGACTCTAAAACCTGGGATCCTCTAAAATATAACCAGATAGTTAAGACAGTAATACAAAAAACTTAGTCATCTTCAGTTGAAGTAAACTAAAAGTCACGTGACTGCTTACTGTGTACATGTGAGGCTGCAAGGGAGGGTGAGCTTAAGTACTGGATCCAAAAAGTCTCCTCAAGATTTCGAGACCCTATAGCACCCAACGGAGGCCACACAGTCTTCTCCCACTTTTAAAGACAGAGCAGAATGGTGTCCTTAAGGCAGTTAGGTATGGCTCCACAAAAGGGGTATCCCAGGCTCACATCCAAGTAGAGAGGAAAAAAAGATGCTCAAAGATATATTCTTACTATACTTTTTTTCAATTCTAGAAAACATTTTCTTATATAGAACTTTTTGAAAATACGTCCAGTTTACCATTTTTCTGGAAGACATAACTGAAAATATATTAGTCGTGTTATATATAAATTATTTTTTCACATGCAAAACAGCGTTCATATTCAGGTAAGCACTTACATTCATTGAAGCATTGATCTTAGCCACAGTGTCATCGTCTGTTGGAAATTGGTATATCTGGACACCATTGTTGACCAGCTCACTCATGAGCTTGATCTTAAACTTCTGCAGTTCAGTTTTAGAAATTGCATCTGCTTTGGCAATCACTGGTATAATGTTCACCTATTAAGAATAAAGAAGCACAAAATCTTATAATTAAAGATTTATTTTTTTAATCCTGCAGTTTCTGCACTCAAACCCACCAAGTGTGACAAATTTCCACCTAGCTCAGTTGACAGGCAAACCACACGTGTAGCTCACAGCTGCTTATATAAAGAATTACTGGGCCTGACCAGGCGGTGGCGCAGTGGATAGTGTCAGACTGGGATGTGGAAGACCCAGGTTCAAGACCCCGAGGTCACCAGCTTGAGGGCGGGCTCATCTGGCTTGAGCAAAAAGCTCACCAGCTTGGACCCAAGGTCGCTGGCTCAAGCAGGGGGTTACTCGGTCTGCTGAAGGCCCACGGTCAAGGCACATATGAGAAAGCAATCAATAAACTAAGGTGTCGCAACAAAAAACTGATGATTGATGCTTCTCATCTCTCTCCGTTCCTGTCTGTCTGTCCCTATCTATCCCTCTCTCTGATTCTCTCTCTGTCCCTATTAAAAAAAAAAATTACTGGAACACAGCAAGGCCCATCATTACACATTGTCTGAAGCCACTATCACTCTACAATAGCAGGTGAGCAGGTATGTCACAGTCAAGTGGCCTGAGAGACCTACGCATTGACTACCTAGCCCTGACCTAGTAACCTCCAGATGTCATTCTTATCGTAAACTCTATACAACCACTCCCACAGATACCAGCCTTACAACTGCTTTTAATTTAAAAAGCACAGCTTTTATAATACCAACGTTTCATCTGAATTCTCGTTTAGAAATCTTACATTTTCTTCCTGCAAAGCCTCTTATAATCCTATCATACACAAGTAAAATGTAACAATAAGTTAAAATCACCTGCTTAACTCATTAATTTATTTTCCAATAATCTAAGCATTAAGTAGTTAGTGACTGATTTCTCACAAAACTATGAAACAGGTTAAGTTTCCTTTTCTGCCTCTCATTTCTGCAGGTCCCCTCTCCCCAAAGAGTCCATTCAATCTGTGCTCACTGTCCAAGGAAAAAAATTTCACAATGGAAGTTCACAACTCAAAGAAATAACTTTCTCAGCGTGATCTGAAGTTCTATCACCAGCCAGAGTAAGAGAGACACGGGGGTCATGAAGACCAACTAACATGTAAAGTTAACTCTAAGGTTAATGTCCCCATGAAAACTGGATATCAACACAAATTTAGGTTTTTTGTTTTTGATCATTTAGCTTGTTTTTAGTGAAAAATTTCGGACTAACTAGTCATATGTATCAAGAGAGTGAGGTATCAATGTAACTTTCAGAATGAACGTGAAAAGTAAAAATCATAATTCCTATTCTAGTCTTAAATTCTCCAATTTCATATTGATATACTGGTATATTCAGATTTATTAGTCTTAATATGCTCCAGTGGATGTAAAGATTTTTCTAACTATCCATGATATAAATGAAAGAAGACTTTCCAACAATTGTGGGTAAACAGCTTTCATGTTAAATCAGAGTATAGTACATTTGAAGTCAAGTTAGTATTATGCACTTGCATGTTCAGTCAATTATGCCAAGTTAATAACTTATCGCACCCACAGTAAACAGCAGAAAGCAGACTGCAGTATAAGTGCCTTACATTAAGCTTTTTGATTGTAATAAAAGTGCCTGACGGTAAGCTTGTGACTGCCAAGGTATCCATCCCAAAGACATTAAGTGTAATTAGACATATTGCCAGGTATATGGCAGAGCTACCAGCAAAATAACTAGATGAGGAACCAGACCGCCCACCCAGGAAGCCCCTTTTTCAGAAAACCTGAGCAACCTAAAAATAGACCCATTCCTCCCTTCCTGTGCTTGAATTCCACTCTTATGCTTTAAATTCCCCAGCAAAGAGTAAATCTACAAAACCCTTGATACCCTGCCCTTAATTAAACCCTAACAACAGAGCCCAGGCTCATATTCCCTCTATGGATCTCTTCTCCAGACCTCCCTGTGTGGTCCCTGGCTGTGCTATGTATCCTCGAGAATCTGTGAATAGCACACCTTGCTCTTCAATGTTCCTGGATGGTTTCTTGCTGAAGTACATCCTGAAATCATAGTATGACACTGACACTGGCAGGTGGGTGGGGATGGATGTCTTGTGGGTGAGTAAAGACAGTCGCTAGAGCGCCTCAGGCATCCTGGCCAGACCACTACTGCCTACAGGCTGGAGGACAGCACACAGACTGGAATGGAAGGTAAACATAAGGAGCACCTGTGTCCCAGGGCAGGGAGAGTAACACATCTCACAGGGTTGGCACCCGCCACTATTTCAGTAAGACAGGGCAGCTTTCTGTGTGAAGCAGGGGAGTATTCTGCTTTTTAGGAATAAAAGGCAAACTACCAATTTAATTAATCTTTATATCTGCCCCTTGAGATTACCTCTTTTAAAAATTCTCTAGCTTTTATTTTAGAGGTGACAAAACTAAAGGTCAGAGGGTTAAAGAAAGTTGTCCAAGAAAACATAGCTATTAAGTCACAGACCGGAGATTCTCACTATAGAGAGGAGTGGCCTGTCCTGGATGTACTACTACTGTCCACCCACATGCTGGCTCTTATGAAGCTCCAATGGCATAACAACTCTAATGAGTTTTCAAGTGTTACTAACCAAATGTGAAGAAAGGGAGTTTTCTGTCCCTTGTGCACACAACCATTTTTCCTCTACCTCAATTTTTTTTAACATAATAAGGCCCTAGAAGTTACATCAGCAGAAATGAACATTTTCAGCAAGAGAAAAGTTAGTTTTCTGCTTGTGGATACATTTACAAGCCAAGGAAAGGGGCCTTAGAAGAAACCAAACCTGCTGACACCTTGAGTTTAGACTTCTAGCCTACAGAGCTATGAGAAGAGCAACTTTTGTTGTTTGAGCCCCCAGTGTGCAGTATTTTGCTATAGAAGCTCTGGCAGACAAACACACCATGTGTCCCAGCAATTTCACTCTGAGGCATATCACCAAGAGGTCTGAAAGGTCACAAAGCATTTCTTATTGTGGCCAAAGCCCCAAATGCCCATCAACTGATGAACTGATAAAAGATAATGCAGCCACACAAAAGAATATTATTCAGTAATTCATTAAAAGGAATGAAGTACTAGTAAGATTTTTTTTTAATGTAGATGAATTCCTATATTCTGACATGCAATTTGATCACTGAAAAAGACTAAAATTTTATGTTGCTGCTTTTTTCTTTGCAGCTTATCTTTCAAACTAAATTTCTCTGGAAAATAACCCAAGATTGAAACTTATCAAATGTTTTAAAAATGCTATACATATATCAGTATAAAGATACCTTAATAATTCAAAACAAATACTAAAGCAGAATAAGCTGGCTCCTTCCCAAGCCCACCTTGCTGTCCAGGCTCTTCATGGTCAGTAGGTCAAGTGTCTTCAGCGAGTGGCCTGTCGGGGAGATGAAGTAGAGGCATGCGTGGATGCGGGAGTCATGGTAGTTGAAGAGGGAGCGCTTAATTTTCAGTTCTTCTTGGAGATAGGCCTCAAACTGAGCATCTATGTAGTCAACGATCGGCTGGTAGCTGCAAAAAATAACTATTTAAACATGGACTGCAACATATTCACATCACCTCAATAAGGTGTTTACGTAACTCTAAAGTTGGAGATCTATAGTTCCTCCCATTAGTAAACAATAGCAATGCTAAATAGGTAACTTCAGTAATAAAACAAATTGTGTAAAGCATGCACGCACAAAGGTAGTACTTTAAAACCATCGGGACAACCTGTGCTTTAAACTGTTTTATAGAAATGATACTGACTTTACATGGATTCATGCTGACATTCGCTCACACAATTGGGTACCTTTCCAACAAGGGTTCCCATACATGCCTACACTACTGATTTCATCCTTTCACTTGATGTGTGCCCTTCCTCCTTAACATGCTAATGCTTTTCATGCCTTACAAATCTGATTTAAAATGCAAGAAGTGGAATTGGACTTAGCTATCCCTTAAGTTATTGATGCTCATGCCTTTCTTGGTTAAACAGTATGCCATGCCCATACTAATTTGCCCTGGGTTTCCATTTCCAGTAAATTACAGGCTCACTCTTTCAATGAAATGAAAGATGCTGGTTTAAAATAAAAAAAATCATCTCTTAAAATATCAAAGTATTCATAAAGTGGTAAGGAACTAACCAGGTCAATATTGAAAAGAGTGTGGAAACTCAGAGGTAAGCAGAGGACTAGAATAAGGGTGAGTAAACAGGCCAAATCCAGTCTAATTCCCATTTTTGCAAGTAAAGTTTTACTGAAACACAGTCACGTCTATTTGCTTATGTATAGTCTACAGCTGCTTTTAGGGCTGAATAGTGGACAGAAATCATGTGTCCTTCAAAGCTTGAAATACCTACTATCTAGCCCTTCACAAAAGAAGTTTACTAATTCCCGCTCTAAAAGCATCAAAGCTCACTTCATCCTGAGGTCATCTGTCAACCTAATTCTTGGGCTTCACTTCTGAAGGGCTCAAAAGATAAGAAGGAAGAAATCAAATTCCAAGACTCACACAATGTTGAAATCTATGGAGACTGCCTTCTCACATTGAGCTGAGATCCTAAAAGCCTAAACCTTCAGGGTAAGAATGTAAAATCTAAAAGTAAATCTACAGTTTCTACCCTCTCCCCAAGAATCTGGAGGGAAGGGTGCCCTGGTACTAAATGAAGCAAGGAGAAATGGAAGGAGAGGAGAGAAAGATCCACGGCTGAGCACCAGTGGCTACCAGGTCAGGCCCTGCACACATCGGCAGCACAGGTCCACACTGCCTCTTCGGTTCTGGGAACCTCGAGCCATGAAGTAGGTTTAGATCTCCTCAGAGCATGAATGCTCAAGCACATGAGAACATAAAAAGCACAATGAATGAGACCCTAAGGAAAATAACAGACACCAGTAAAATAACCGCAAAAATTTTAAATAAAATGAAAAGGTAGATATGATTATAAGAAGAGATACAAGAAATAGAAGTAAAAGGCAAATTTAAACATTAAGTACTGGGAACAGTATAGTATAAAAAGTGTTCCCACAGATACCAATATTAGCCATGCAGAATGGATACATTTGAAAAATACAGTGACCAAAATGGAAAACTCAAAGATAAATAAAAAATAATTATCCAGAAAGCAATACAAAAGAGGAAAAAAATAAGAATGAGGATTAAGAGACATGGTAGACATAATGAGAAGGTCTAACATGTATTTCACCCAAGTCTCAGAGAGAGAGGAGGTAAGAGAAACAGCAGAAGCAGTATTTAAAGATGACGTGTCAGATTATTTTAAAGAGTTGAAGACAATATTCAGACTCAAGAAGTCAAACAAATTACTAACCGAATAAATCAGAACTAAAAATGTAGACGTCATGGTGTAACTGGAGAACAGAAAGGGAAGTCCTAAAAGCACTGGTGGGGAAAAGCAGAGTACACTAACGGACAAGCAGACCAAAAGCCGACTTCTCAACAGTAAAAATAAAGCCATGGGACAACTGGAACACATCTTCAATGGGAAGAGAGTAGATAACTGCCCCCCAAAACTGCATACCCAAGTAAATTTCAACTATAAAAGCAAAATGATATTTTGGTCATGAGGGTAATAAATATTAGCAACATAAAATAATAAACAATTACCTGTGTGGTTAGAAAAGAATGAATATGAAGCGCACACCATGGTAAGTCAGGGGCAGCTAAGGGGTTAGCTGGTCAGATTCCACTTCCTCATCTACTTGCATCACCAGCAAGTATAAATACTAACTGATCTTTAATGTTGATTAACCTAAAGACTACATTTTATCCTTTCTACGGTAATAGCTACAAGAATAGAAATCACGCTTGAAAGAATCGAGAAATATGGAAGTGGCAGGACAAACAAAAACTCAAAAAATGGTAAATTTAAATACAAATATATCAGTAACTACATTACTACATTAACAGTAAATGAACTAAATGCACAATATAAAAATAAGCATTGTTAGAGTGAATTTAAATAGATATATAAATACTTAATGAGAAACACATCTCAAGCATGATGGTTAAAAAAAGGTTGAAAATACAGGGATAGGGAAAAAAACACCATATATGCAAAATTGAAACACCTATACTGAGGTCTGACAATACAGACTTTAACCTAAGAAGCAAGACAAGAGAAAAATGGTCACTACATAAAAATAAAAATTTCAAGTCTTCAGGATGAAAAATTAAAATGAACCAAAACTGGAAGTACCATATATCAAAATATGCGGGATTCAGTTAAAGTCATGCTTAGAGAATAATATATGATTTTAAATGCATATGGCTGAGCATCAATAAAAAATTAGAGCAAATCAGAGCAAAATCCAAAGAAAGGTACTTAAAGATATGAGTAGATATTATATAAAATAGGAAAATCACAAAGTATAAAAATTGAAAGGATCAATAAAGCCAAAATTTGAAAAGACCAAGTAAACTGATCAAGCCCTGCTGAGACTGACTAAGGAGAAATGACCACAAGCTCAACTGACCAGCATCAGGGAAGGAAATGCAGACATCACTACAGATGAGGTAAACAACTAAGAGATGTACATAACACTGGGGAACAAAATTTGTGTTGCATCCACAAAAATACCTGTTCTTGCCTAATTTGAGTGTGCTGATCTCAAATCTGACATTAGTTTTTCTCTGTAAGCTATAGTTTTTTTTTCAATTCAAGATTTTAGGTTTTCATCTTATTGTAAAATTTTCAACATTTAGTTTAACATAATGAAGTAGAATGTCTTCTTGGGCATCATCTTTGTGAAAATATAATTTATATAATGCAGTAAATACACTAATACACTAAAAGATATGATTGCATCAGAATTTGTTTACAGTTTTGAAAAAGAACATATTAAAACACCTAGTTTAATCATAAAATTTGTGCAAAACTTATTTAAATTCTACTCAGGCAAAAATCTGTGTTTGTAGCTCTTGGCGTTTGTGTCCTTGTTGAGGACAATCTCATTTGATGCTCCAGCAGTAGGATGCTCATCACTAACAGCTCCAAGATTTTCGGAAAACTTATCAAGGTTACTGTTCAGGAAGTGAATCTTAACACTCATGTTACATCCAATGTCGCGGAAAGCCAACAGCATCCTTTGAACTGAAGTTCAGAGTTTTCTGTTTTTTTGTTGCCAAGGAAGTTCTTTGTAACTGCCACAAAAGATTGCCATGCTGCTTTCTCCTCCTTATTCATCTTCCTGGAAAATTCTTCGTCACATATGAGGGTTCGAATTTGAGGTCCATTGAATACACCTGCTTTTATCTTCTCAAAAGACAAGGCAGGAAAAGGAGAAATAATATGTTGAAAGCATTCACTTTCTCTATTCAAAGCCTGAACAAACTGTTTCATTAAGCCAAGTTTGATGTGAAGTGGGGGAAAAATGATCCTGTCTCGATTAACTACAGGTTAATTCACAGTATTTTGTATCCCTACTTCCAGAGTTTAACGTTTTGGCCACTCCTTCTGTGTCCAGTGTTTCTCCCAAGCTTGGCCATCCCACAAACATAGAAAGTAAGGATACTTCCTGAAACTTCTCTGTTGTCCTAGCAGGAAATTGACCATTTTAAGATTCACACAAATGATCCAGTTATGCTCCTCATACTTCGAAAGTCGAGGACAATTTTTATATCACTATAATCTTCTTGCAGATGAGCTGAATAACCAGTTGAAACCACTGGATAAACATTACCGTTGTGTAGGAGAACACATTTCTGATTCGGTTTAGAGCTGTCCAAGAAATAGCCTCCATTCTGTTGGACTGTAAGTGGTAACCCCTAGCTGGCTGGGAAGACTACTGATATCATGACAGTAAACAAAGTGTTTGTCTTAGGAAAAAAAGTCCACAAAAATTTGTTCATGCTTCCTGAAATGGGATACTTTAGCTGACCGGTGGTGAAGTACATTCTTTTCTTGAAGCCTGGAGGCTAATAACTCAGCTGCTTTCTTTGATAGGCCCAAATCTCTTACTAAGTTATTCAATTCGGGTTGGCTAAACTGCTGAGGGGTTAATGACTGCTGGGCATCAGAAGAAGACCCTTCAGATTCTACAACCATTTCCTCATGCATGTTATCAAAATACACTTGATCACCATGTTCACTTTCTTCGTCCTTAGAAGAAATAAAACCATTGAAAACTGGAACCGGGAGTGTCTCAGAGTGTGGGATAGGTCGTATTGCTGAAGGAATATTAGGATATGCGATTATATGCCATTTTTTCTTGCTGATGTCCTTGGTATGGATCAGACAGAAATAACAGTCACTGCTGTGGTACTTAGGTTCATGCCAAACCATGGGAATACCAAAAGGCATTCCTTTGCGTTTTCCTTTTGTCCAGTCATGAAGCATTTCCTCACAATTATGACACACAATATGAGGAGCCCAATTCTTGTCTTGATCGCCAAGGGGAACTTGAAAATAGGCAATATATGCACATGTCACAAATGATAAAATATTGCGCCTTTGATGCTGAAGTGTGGAACAGCCACATATATAACAGGTGTCAGGACTATTCTTAGATTTACGACTACTCGAAGAAGCTATGATTCAATCTTAAAACAAAATAAGAGGGTGTTTTTATCAGATAATAATATTTTACATTTAAAAACAACTACAGTTATGTAAAAGGAATGTTTGTAAAACATTAATTGCCTTGTGGTTATGTTCAATCCAAGTGTCATTGCCCTTTAACTCCAATTTAAAAACCAATGCATGCCAGCCTGACCAGGTGGTGGCGCAGTGGATAAAGCGTCGGACTGGGATGCGGAAGACCCAGGTTCGAGACCCCGAGGTAGCCAGCTTGAGCGCAAGCTCATCTTGCTTGAGCAAAAGCTCACCAGCTTGGACCCAAGGTCGCTGGCTCCAGCAAGGGGTGGCTCGGTCCGCTGAAGGCCCGCGGTCAAGGCACATGTGAGAAAGCAATCAATGAACAACTATGGTGTTGCGACGGTAATGAAAAACTAATGATTGATGCTTCTCACCTCTCTCTGTTCCTATCTGTCTGTCCCTATCTATCCCTCTCTCTGACTCTCTCTCTGTCCCTGTAAAAAAATAAAAAATAAAAACCAATGCATGCCATTAACTATAACAATAGAAATTAAAATTGCATAAAAACTAGAGCATGTATCAAAAAACAGATTTCAGATTTGGAATCAGCAATGCAGAAATATATAGAAAAAGTTCTAAAACCTCATGCAACAAAAAATAAAAAAAAAAATTGTTCCCCAGTGTTATCAATATATTTAAGTAAATATATTTCAAAATTTGGATAAAGTGGGCAGATTTCTGGATAAGTGTAACTTACTACAACAGTGTCCTGAAACAAGAAAAACTTGTTTTATTACAAGAAGAAAACATATACCTCTCTTCTTTGTTTATTTGGTCACCAAATCCCACTGTATTCACAATAGTCAATTTCAATCGAACATTACTTTCTTGGAGTTCATAACTCTGAGCTTTAAGTCTAACATGTGGGTAAAAATGTGGCGATTCACAGTCTTCAAAATTAGTATTAAACAGTGTGTCAATCAGCGTTGATTTTCCAATTCCAGTTTCCCCTGAAAGAAACAAAGGTATATTTTCATAGATTCACAAGATGGATGAGACAAAAAATAGACCTGTAAACTTAGAGTGGTTTTGAGGATGCCACCTATTTCAAATATTTCAAAGGCTGGGTTTGTCCATGAAAGAAATACATGCTAGGGGTGGACCACTAAGTCATTAGTGGAACATAAAAATGAGTATGTATAAGTTATACAGAACTCAGAGGTGCTGAAATGTTTAAAGAACAAATTAAAAAGTTATAGTAGTACAGCCACAAAAACCAAACTCATAGAATTTAGTAACTGAAAAAAAAAAATGTGATCGTGATCTCAAATTATAACATGAGCACCACACAGCTTACAAGAACGAGGTGAGCAGAAGGCCAGGAAGGAACAACTTAGAGGAAGGGCTTGGCACTCACCAACACAGAGGATGTTAAAGCAGAAGCCTTGATGGATGGATCTGTTGACCAGCTGATCAGGCAAACTCTCAAATCCAACGTGGCCTGACATCATTAAAGAACGAACATTTTCTCTTTTCTGATGACAAAAAAACAAAACTTTTACTGAGACAGAACATAAGTATATTTGCAAGAATAAATATAGCAAAGAGACTAAAGACTTTAGGACCATTCTATTTCTCCCCAAGATACAACTGATGAAGTAAACTTGTGAGAAATGAGTCTAGACCTTCAAAACACATTTTTCTTTATAGAATGTGAGTCCAGAACTATTTATAACATAAAAACATTTGATTTTCCAAGTAAACTAGGGCACATTCATTCACCAAACAGGATGTTTGAAGTCCTTAAAGATGTTTGTGATACATTTTGACAATACTTTAGTTCTTAATTTTTGTCTTTGACCAGGGTTTTTATCCAAAATAAGCTGTCCAAAGAAATCTGACTTCTATGAAAATAAACAATTATTTCATGCTACAGCCTTCTTTTCTTCTGTGGTAGGTTTCTTTTCTGCAGGCTTCTTTTTCTCAGCTGCTGGGTCCTGAGGAGCTGCAGCTTTTCCCCCACGGAGCACTGTAACACCAACCGTCTTTCCTTTCTCCCTAACCCTGGCTTCTGGCCTGGATGGCGCTGCTGCTACTCCTCCCATTGGAGCCTGTGGTTCCTGTGGAGGCCAAGGATGGTGTTATGAAATGTGATCCTTGCATACAGGTTTACCTTCAACAGAATTGTCAGATTTTGCAGTGGGTTCTTCTTCAGGACTCCACAATGAATCTTATTGCGAGGTGCTCGGAGGGCTCTTTGGATCTCTGGGCTGTTCAAGATTCCGCTGAAGTCTATACTGAGCATTGTGTGCATGGGCAGGCTGTAGTTACTCATGAGGGAGGCAGCCTTAGGCCAAGTGCCATGCAAATCATCTGACTTGCAGGAAGCATTCGCAATCCAAACGCAGAAATGGCCCCAGGCCCACAGCAGCAAGTTTCAAAATGTTCAGTTTGCTTACATTACAGAGTGATTCCTGGGATGTGTCTGAAGGCTTTGATGATACCTCTGTCCTCACAGTTGATGATGCAGGGTCCCCAGTGCTGGATATGATGATGGTTTCTCATTTTGCCCTTGCCAGCTCTATTTCACTAAGGGGCATAAATCGTTTTGATATCACTTAAGGCCTTAAGTCTCTTAATCTTAAGAAGCAAATCAGCCTCCTTGCTCTTCTTGTAGTCCATCAACTTTATCTTCAGCCACCAAAGAAGTCAGGAACTTCTCAATACAATGACCTTTAGCCATGACCATTGCTGGTGAGGTTGAGGCTGCCAGGGCAGTGCAGACAGCATTCATGTCTATGCTGAGCTCACTCTGTGGTGCCAATGACACCAGGTTTGGGTTGGTGTAAACCTGCAGCCCCCACGACATACTTCCAAAAGCACACCAGTCAGAACTATGAGTCTCCTCCCCTGGAACTCTGGGAATTGGGGACACAGCCCTCCCTGGACCCCAACTCAGCACTGGTCTCATGACCTTCCAATTCACAGACAGTGCTGGGCTGTCTATCGTTTCACAAGTAGATGTGAACACAGGTCACAATATGTGGCCAAATGACAGCCTTGAACACAGGAGGCAGAGTGACATTTCTGCCAGTTGATCTCTCTTTTGGAGCACACTGATGTCAGCGGACAAGCATATAGCATAGCGTGGGGATGACAGAACCACGCTCCTCTCAACCTGTGGCTCCTTTTTCACCAGAAAAGGAACATTTTAATTCTTGTATTAAAATGTTAAGAGAAAAAATATTCAATATTATAGATACAGTTCTAGCACCCAGTAATGACAGAATGACATGTCACACTAACCTCCCTGTTAACCCTTTGAGTTGTGAGCTTTTTTCATGTTCCTGATCCCCAGGAGTGAGTTTTTTTCAAAAAAGTTTCAGTTACAGTTTTATTAACTTAAAATCATGTTCGTTTGATAACAAATTTATGGAAACAAGAAGAACATACATTTGCCTTCTTTTAATGTTGCCTTACACATTTTTAAAATACATTGATTGTACTCTGGGTGGTCAGGAGGCATGAGGACATACATGAATGTTTGTAATAAAGGGTTAATAATAATTATAATCAATTTTTTCAAGGTACTAGAGTGCAGCCGAAGGCTGACAGGCAGTGGAGGGGAGAGTCTAGAGAGGAGGAAACTATACAAAGTGAGGTGACACTTTCAGCTTTCTGACTGATGGTGCTCCTGGTCACTTGATGCACAGGAAGACAGGGTTCAAAATGCCAATGTGGTCTTCCTGGGTTGATAAGTCAGTTGGAGACTAAGGCATGCAAATCAGCTGGAAATTGAAGGAGAAAATTCCAGAAAGGAGAAACTCCAAAATCTGCAAATACACTCCCCCTGAAATCCTCAGCTGACTGCTGAGCTGCACGTGTGGTAGAGGTACATGAGGGGCCAGGAGGGGAGGATGGGGAGAGGAAGAGGCTACGGATAGTGTCCAAGAGAGTCTTTTTGGAGAGCTTGACTTTTAAGTCTGTAAATTAAAGGGCTTGGTAAATACTTCAAGGCTTTCCACTGAAAACCTATATGGGTCACATGTTAGGAAGAAGAATCACACCCCAGGAGCCAGAAATGCTCCCTTGTATAGTATAGAAAGCACCTCTGAGGTAGACCTGCTCTAACAACGACTATGACAAAGGCTCAACATAACCAATGTGCCCAGCTACTAATTTGTTGCTAGAACAAAGGTCAGCACTCCTCAGAGGAAGAAGACAATCCAGCACCCCCACAAGGTATCATTCATAATATCTCTGATACAAGCAAATATACTACACAGGAAGAAGAAAAAGCTGACTCACAGTCAAGAACAAAACAAAACAAGTCAACAGAAAGAGATTCACAAATGAACCAAATGTTGAATTACCTGATAAGAACTTTAAAATACCTATGGTAACCGTGTTAAAAAAGAGAAGATACTTTTTCCTAAAGTAAAGAGAGATGGATATAACAGGTGATATCACAGGAAATTATGATGTGAAAGCTCTCAACAAGAGGCAATAGAATTCACAGAATGACTAAATGCAACATCTAAAATAAAGTTACTAGACAGTATTAATAAATCAAGCAATGGAACAGAGATCTGTTCAACAGTTATTATCCAAGCTAAGTATCTTTATTTATCCAAGCTAAAATTTTGTAATAGAAAAGTATAACAAAGACTCAAAAAACTACAGGACAATATCAACGACCTAACACAACTATGACCAAAATACCAGATAGGAAAGAAGGGTCAGGCAAGGAAAAGGAGGAAGAAATTATGGTATCTAAGTGATGGAAAATGTAGCAATTTTCTAAAAATGAAGTAAGAGATACAAGAATTTCAGCAAACAATAAATGGAGAAAATCCAAAGGAACCCATAAGTAAGAAAACTATTCTATTATATTTAACCCTTTTGAGTAGTATTTTTTATGCTTGCTGATGCCTGGGAGTGAGTTTTATTTTCAAAAAATGGAATTAGTTCCAGTTATAGTTCTTAAGTTTAAAATCATGTTTGTTTGATAATTAATTTATGGAAACAGGAAGAACATACATTTGCCTTTTTTTAATGTTGCCTTCTACATTTTAAAATAAAAATTTTTTTGCCATGATCGCACTCTGGATGGTCAGGAGGCACAAAGACATACATGAACATTCGTCAAAGATAAAAGAAAAATGTTACAAGCAACCAAGTGTGGGAGACATATTATACACAAGTAAGACCACAGGTTTCTCATAAGAAACAATGCAAACCAGAAGACAAAAGGACATCAAATAAAATGCCAAAAGAAAGAAAGGAACAACCAAGAATTCTATACAGTGAAAATATCCTTTACAAATGAAGACTTTTTTTTTTTTTTTAAGTGCAAGGAGAAATAGAGAGAAAGACTCCACATGTGTCCCAACCGGGACCCACCCAGCAATCCCCATCTGGGGCTGACACTCAAATTAAACCAAGCTATCTTCAGTGCACAGGGCCAATGCTTGAACCAAGAGAGCCACTGGCTAAGAGAGGGGAAGAGAGAGAAAAGGAGGAGAGGGAAGGGAAGAGAATCAGATGTTCACTTCTCATGTGTGCCCTGACTGGGGATCAAACCCAGGACGTTCGCACACTGAGTCAACGCTCTACCCCGAGCCAGCTGGCCAGGGCAGACATCTTTACACAAACAAAATCTGAGAAAATTCATAGCCAAAAGACTTACACTGTATGAGATGCTTAAAGTTCTTCAGGGGAAAGGAAAATGACAATAGATAAAAACTGAGATTTGCAAAAAGGAATGAAAATTGCAGAAAATGTAAAATGAGTAGATATGAGAACTTTTTGCTTATTTTAATTTCTTGAAAATATAATTGAATGTTTATAGCAAAAACAGCAATTATAGGATCTACAATACATGCAGAAGTAGAATGTTTGATAACAATAGCACAAAGGATAGGAAGGGGAATAGAGATACACTGTTGCAATGTTTCTTTATTATATATGAACTACTATAATATTGTCTGAAGGTTGTATGTCAGTTAAAACCTGTATCAATTACTATTTAAAAAAATTAAAATAAAACAGAGATGTAGCTAATAAGCCAATAGGGAAGATAAAATGCAATCATAAAAATACTGCATCAATCCAAAAGAAGGCAGGAAGAGGGGAAAAAAAGGAAAAATAGAACAAATGGCAAATTAAGCTGTATTTGTAATTAAATGTAAATGATCTAAACCAGCACTGACCAACAGGACTTTCTGTGATGACGAAAATGTTTTTTCTTTTTATGATTATGGTTACTCCTACCCGTGTAGTTTTTAAAATGTTTTCTTCTTTTCCAAGTTGAGAGGAAGGGAGATAGAGAAACAGACTCCCGCATGCGCCCTGCCGGGATCGACCTGGCAACCCCCATCTGGGGCCATGCTCGCAACTGAGCTACTTTTAGCACCTGAGGCAGAGGCTTTACAGAACCATCTTCAGCACCCTGGGCAGATGCGCTTGAACCAACCGGGCCATGTCCGTGGGACAGCGGAGGGGGGGGGGAGGTGAAGAAGCAGATGGTCACTTTTCCTGTGTTCCCGGACCGAGAATCAAACCTTGGACATCCACACACCAGGCCGACACTCTTCCACTTAGCCAATTGGCCAGGGCTAGAAAAATTCCAAAAATCTTCAAGGTGATAAAATAAAGATGAAATACACTATTACCAATGAGAGAAAAAAATAAGACAGCAGTTTGGTGGTCTAATTACGACTTACCAAAACCGTGGGGACTGGAGCATGAATGGGTAGAAGTGGGACATACAAGAAGAGAATTAGCTGGAGCAAAGAACTAAAGGAAATTCTTTAATCTTATCAAATTATGCATACTTGCATTTGCAATTTTTTTAATAAAAAAACTGACAATTGATCTCACCATATTACATTTACTCCCTCATTTTAAATATAAATTTTAACATGAATTATCCAAACACATCCCTCCTACATAGGCACATTTAGGACCCCACAAGCAGTAGGGTCTGACCTTGCACTCTCTGGAAGGCATATGGCGGGGCCATCCGGAGACCTCTGACACTCTAGAGAACTGAAGGAGCTCTGTGCGACACCAGAGTCTGGAAGATGCACAGCAGGAGCAGTGCTGGTCTTCAGTTAGTATTTCCATCTGCTTAATGTGAAGCACACCACACAGTGGAGATGTGACTGCTATTCAATTCATCGATTTTTTAACTTGAGTCAACATAAAAGTTAATTCACATTCAAGGTAAGGACAAACGAAAAAGACTATTCGGGTCTCTCCATAGTGATCCTGAAATCATAGAGACGTCTGGAGTACAGTATTGATCTGTGTAAGAGAGATACTCACTCTCTGTTCATCGTCAGGTACTTGGGAGGACAGACAGAATTTTGTTGCCATGTGAGACTGAAAGAGCTGAAAAAATAAAATGAAAATAGTATTACTAAAAAAACTCATCTTTAAGTACTATACTTACATTAAAAGGAATTCTAATATTGTCATTATCACCAAATTTTTTCTTGTAATCTATACAACTGAGTCATGTTTAAAACTTTTCTTGCTACACAGATATCTGCATAAGTAAATATATAATAGTCAACATATAATACACATTAATACACTCACTCACACACACAAAATTTATTTAAAAAATAGTAAACATTCATTTACATATAGGAAGACAAAGAAACACATTACTTTTATTTGAAACACTTTATGGGATTAAAGAAAAAAGAAACTAAGCTATTTCACTCAAAAAAATACTCTAGGATCCAAGAGGAATTCAAAATCGGTACATTCCACTATAGCATGCCAGGGGAAACAGGTATGATAATGCTCCAATTTCAGTGGAGTTGGGAAAGCAGGAATTTTCAATGTGAAGATATCCCTTAGTTATCCAATTAAAATATAAATAATTATCATTTTTAAAAATAATTTTTTAGAGATTTTAGAGAGGAGGTGCGGGGAGGGGGGGGAAGCATCCACTCCCATATGTGCCTTGACTGGGCAAGCCCAGGGCCCCAAACTGGTGACCTCAGAGTTTCTAGGTCGATGCTTTTTATCCACTGAGCCACCAGAGGTCAGGCTGAAATAATTATCACTTATAAAACTCCTATTATATTCCCCATCTCTATGCTAGCTTGTTAAATACATTTTCTTAGTCAAACCTTACAACAAATCTGAGCTACACATTCTCACAGCCTAAACAAGATTCAGATAGCTTAAGTAACTCACCCCAGTCCATAAAAGCCAGTGAGTATAGACACAGGCTTGATCTGAGGCAAAGCTGTCCCTTGCATTGTTACATGTTGTAAACCACATATGTATTCACTGTGTTGCTGGGCTTCAAGTCAGGGGTGGGGGCAGAGAGGTGTCAGACTTGTGTGAATTCTAAAGCAATACTGCCTCAGAAGGCACAACCATCCTATTTCTGGTGCAGCACAAGATAGTGAGGAAATGTGTGCATTTTTTAAAAGAGCAGTATTAAAGTGGGCATAGTAAGAACACATGTAGACAGTACCAATGGGAATATAGTGCACAATAAGCTCCCCCCCCCTCTGGTCCCTAGGACCTCAGCAGTTCTGCTCCCCAGATGCCACCAGACTTCTGTCTCTATCCAGGGACAGACAACCATGCATGTAGAAACACACATGGACATGTAGGTCTTTGTTATATAAATGGGAGCTGCCTATTGCTCAGTATTTTTTGTTTGTGTTTTGCTTAATCTTCCCTGGAGACTGCTTCTCCAGGATTCGGATCTACCTCATTGTTTCTACAGCATAGCATTCTGTTCTGTATACTACAGTATACATGGAGGTCCTATCCTTATTGAAGCAGCCTCCCTGATAAAAGGAGGAACCTTACCACTGCAACAAGGGAGTGGTGTTTCTGCGCCTCACCCCCACCGCACTACCCCACTCCACCCCTGCCAGGGTGAATGCAGTCCCACACAGATACATAGGACACTTCATGACTGGACTTTGCAGATTGCTAACAGCAGTCTTCCCCTGTACATCTGGGTAGTCTAAGCCTAGAAAGTGAGCCTTGTCCAGTGACCACCACACACTCAGTGTCTCCAAACCTTCAGCAGCTGGTTGAGCACACTGGTCCAACATGAAATGGCTCTTTTCAGATGCAAGATACCTCAACAATATAAAAGTACACCTACCCTGGCTGGACAGCCCAGTTGGTTGGAGCATCATCCCTATGCAATGCAAAGGTTGTGGGTTTGATCCCTGGTCAGGGCACAAACAGGAACAGTGTGATGTCCCTAACTCTTTCTCTTTCTCTCTTCCTCTCTCGCTGAAATCAATAATTTTTAAAATAAATAATAAAAGTACACCTACTGGCTGTGTTTCACAATTTAAAGAGTGAGAAGAACATAATGATACAAAGTACATCAGATTGGCATAAGGTTTTATTTCTTCTTTTAACTATACATATACTTCCTTCACCTCACTCCCTCCAACCAGCCTCTGACATTCTAATAAGCCCCCTCACTCTGGTCACTACGTGGCATGTAAGCAGTATATCACATCCATTTCCTGCCCAGGACAGAACAGTGAGCAGTGGTAGTTATGAACATTTGGAGAAAGACAGTTACAGGCAGAGCAATTTCTAAGAGGTCAATGATAGTTACCTGAGTCAGAGAAGTAGTGTAGCATCAGATGGAATGGCATGTAAGGTAGGAAAAAGCCCTGAGCACCAGAAGGCAGGTAGAATCTTGTATCTGGGGAAAGTAAACAGTGTTTACAAGAGCTTGGTAAGAAAGGGTTCACTGCTCTCCTGCTGGTAGGTCATGAACGAGGCTGAGGAGCAGATTAGGGACAGTGCACAATAGCAGCTGACGGATCAAGTCTAAGTGTCCATCTGAAGAGCCTGACTTGTGGCAAAGTCAAAGATGTGCCACAGAAAATAACTTTTTAGGGGCCTGTTGAGAGTCTGGCATAACACAGACTAAGGGAGAGTAGTACTCCATGCTATTACCAATGTGGCGTGTGTGCTCACACCAGCGATGGCAGTGAGTGAGGTGCCACACATCCAATTAACCAAAGACTGTCATTTCCATGTATCAATGATAAAACTTTAAGTAAAATTAAACTTTTAAAAATTAAAGTAAGAAAGCAGTTGTTGGTTTTTTTTTACTGGTAAGTAAAATTTGGTCAGGAAAAAAAATAAGGTAGGTTTTGTACTCATTTGTTGTTAAACTTTGACTAATAAAACTTGGGTTATGTAAGTTGCTATCAAACACCTGCTTTTGTTTATTAATTTCCTTTGTTTCCGAATATCTGCCAAAAAGCCTACTTAAAATCTCTATGTATAGCCTGACCAGGCGGTGGCACAGTGGATAGGGTGTCGGACTGGGACCCGGAGGACCCAGGTTCGAAACCCCAAAGTTGCTGGCTTGAGCATGGATGGGCTCATCTGGTTTAAGCAAGGCTCGCCAGCTTGAGCCCAAGGTCACTGGCTTGAGCAAGGGGTCACTCGGTCTGTTGTAGCCCCTAGATCAAGGCACATATGAGAAAGCAATAAACGAACAACTAAGGTGCCGCAACTAAGAATTGATGCTTCTCATCCCTCTCTGCTCCTGTCTGTCTGTCCCTATCTGCCCCCCTCTCTCTCTGTCACACAAAAAATAAAATCTCTATGTATAAATGTTTTGATCAGGAAGTAAGAATGAGTCATATAAAAGTATTATAGTTTTTTTAAGTGAGAGGAGTGGAGATAGACTACTGCATGTGCCCTTACCAGGATCTCTGGCAACCCCATCTAAGGCCAATGCTTGAATCAACAGAGCTATTCTCAGCACCTGAGGCCAATGCTCAAACCAAATGAGCCACTGGATACAGGAGGGAAGAGAGGAGACAATGGGGAGAGGGAGGAGGGGAGAAGCAGATAGTCATTTCTCATGTGTGCCTTGACCCAGGATCAAACTCGGAAGTCCACACACTGAGCCAACTGGCCAGGGCCATAAATAGTTATTTTAAATTTTTTCCACTGTTGCTATTTAACTAGTCAAGTTTTCAAAACACGTTTTAGAATGAAAATAGTTTTTCATAAATTAACAGGGCTATATTGAAGGTAAAATAATGAGGCAAGAGTTGATTTACTCCCTCTAGTGGTGAACCCTATATTTAAAGAAACAAAAAGCATTCTGGAGATGGAATTTTAGTCTGCTCTATCCCTGGCCACTTACTATGTGCAAATCACTATGCTGGGCACTGGGGTCTCAGGAGTAAGACATGGCCCTTGACATTCAGAGCTTATCTCAAGAGAAACACACTTAAATCAAGCAGTCATAATTTTATTCCAAAGCACAAGGAAGATAAACTCACTATGTAAAATAACTACACATAGTTTACTTTTTCTATATTTATTATAATATATATATATGTATATACACTATACATAAACACATATACATATACTTAAATCTATACACTTACTACCTAAAAGGAAAAACCTTAAACAGTGCCTTTAACTCCTGGCAGTCAAACAGATACTTATTTACTTTTTAAAGTTGTAATATAAATCAATCATATAAAACAGTGCCAGAACATTCTGGGGTAGCTAGAGGAAAATCAGGTTCTCCGCCTTCTTCAAACTTTCAGTTTGGGAGGCACGGGCAACACAACAGAGGTGGCATCAACTCGTCCTGGGGTCCTTTGGGAGACTTGTAGCAGATGACCATTTCCCTATCAGCCAATTATGGGGAAATGTCTGGTGATCCTTTCACAACAGGCCCCTAGAAAACTTTCCTCATCCTACTGGGACACATTTCTTGGAAACTGCCTTACAGCTTCTCCATGTATTACAATGACCCTTGGAGGAACAAAATCTTGACTTTAAAAATAGCTTCATTTAACTTCATTTCCCCACAATTTTTATCTTTACAAAGTTATATACCAAAGTACCAAGAAATAGAACCAAAGTTCCCAAATTGTCCCCTGGTGTTCCTAGGAGTTCTTCAGGACCAAAAAAGGGGGAGGGGTGCTAGTTAATGGATTTGATAGGACAGCATTCTTTGGCTTAAAACAGTACTTTTAAAGATCCCACAGACTAAATCTTTAAAATTGTTTTATTAAACCTTCAGGTTAAGGAAATTTTAAAGTTAATATTGCTGATCTAAAATTTTTCTAAAAATAAATAGTAATATTACCTTAGTGAAATTATGCAGAGGATAACAGAAGTAGCCGCTAATTAGGATGACTCTAGAAGTAGATGCTAATTACAACCCAGGAGAAAAAGACCTTAATTGAAACCAACAAGACCTGGTAACATGAGGCAAAGAAACACCTGTGACTGGACTTCCCCAGGACAGCCTCTGTCTAGGGCAGCTTACGGTAGTCCAAGCGACATCATAGATTAATTTTACCATCATCTCCAATAAATACAAAAGCTAAATGATAGCGAAAAAAGTCTATTATTCACGTGAACCTCAACATATCAAGCCAGGGAAATTCTTGATAGTTGTTCATGTAAAAGAGAAGTTTCAGGCTTAATAAAAGCTTACAGTATTACATGGCTGCTTAAAATACAAATGCAAGCTTATTTTGAAATTACTTCCCCCTCCTTAATTAGAAGTATTTCCTGTTTATTATAGGAAAAAAATACTGCTTCTAATTGTGCCATTTTAATGACGCAGCAATAAATGTCCCTCTTGCAGCAGCCAGAGGTCCTCCACTCAGGTCTCCTTGGAGCAAGAACTTGCCCTTGGGCTATGAAGAATGCAGTCAGTAATCTTCAGCAGCAGAGCCTCCAGTCTGTAGTTTTCCATCTGGTACCCATCCTCTTCCTAGGCAGCCCCTAGCCAAGGATGGAGCCCCTTCTGCTCTAAGCAGGCAAACCTTACAGGCTGTCAAAGCTCTCCACTAGGCTGGCCCAGACTTTGCCAGATATGCAAGCCCTCTGAGGCTCTCCCTGGCCAATTCTGCGTCCTAACCTCTTTCCTTTTAGGCTGTCAAAACCTGCATCAAGGCCCGAGGCTTTCCCTCTCTAGACCTGCTTTCTCCTCCACTTTCTCTTTCACTGACATTACCTCTATCCCCACCCTCCACCCTCCACCCTCAATCCTCAATCCTTCTCTAACACTCCTAACTCCAGCTTCTGCTTCCTGGAGCATACAAAGGGACATACCTGAGAAGCATCAGTTATTTTGTGCACCTGATAATTTCCTCATGATAAATTCCTAGAATATAATACTGGTCAAAGGTATAAACATATTGCTAAACTGCTTCTCAAAAAAAAAAAAGGCTGCACTTGCTTACTTTCCCAAAATTAGTATATAAAAATGGTGTCCGTTTTATTATATGGTCATTAATACAGGGTATTAATAATTTTTAAGTGTTTGTCAATTTGATAGGCAAAAACTGAGAAGTTCATTTGACTTCTCGTATTTTGAACATTTTATTTCAGGTGGCCTGAAAAGTATATATATATAGCTCATGAAAATTAGGAGATATTTAAAAATAAATATGAAGTGAAAATAATATTCCCTAATTTTTGTAAGCAGTGTAGTATGTTTTCATAAATCACCAGTTCATGTTTCCCCTTACTTGCCTACCAGGGTACATCTTTTATGTTTCTTTAAGAGCTGATGGATACAACTCTAAGCCTGTCAGGCACACTGCAAATATTTTTTCATGATTTGCCACTGATCTCTTCATTTTCATAAAGTTCACTCTAGCCATCTTTCCTTCATGGTTCTTTCCTCAAATGTACAGCTTAGAAAATCTTTCCACACCCTGAGTTTTAAAAATAAATGTATTTAAATGTTTTCCAAGTTGTTTTAAGGTTTCAGGTCTTACACATAAGTTTTGAAATCTTCTAAAAATTACATTCTAGTAATGTGTGAATTAAGGCAATCTGGCTTTGTCCCAACACTGCTGACCTATTGCACCATCAAGGGACAGCAAAGTATACTCAAACATCTATAGTCACAAAAATGAATCAAAGGAATACTAGGACCCATGAATAGACCAGAGAAGCAGACTTGACACAATGAAGAGAAATTACTGAAGGACTAGACCTGTCTGGCAGAGTGGGATGGGCTGCCCCAAGAATGATTCAGCTGCTGGCCACGGGAGTGAGGGTCAAACTGCTGACACAGTAACTGTCAACTAGGCATACTGTAGGTGATTACTGCACTGCGTGGTTAGCAAAAATAACACTTTAAGAAAAATAAAATAGCCTGACCAGGCAGTGGCGCAGTGCATAGAGCGTTGGAATGGGATGTGGAAGACCCAGGTTCGAGACCCCAAGCTCGCCAGCTTGAGCATGGGGCCCATCTGGCTTGATCAAGAGCTCATCAGCTTGGACCCAAGGTTGCTGGCTCCAGCAAGGGGTTGCTCGGTCTGCTGAAGGCCCGCGGTCAAGGCACATATGAGAGAGCAATCAATGAACAACTAAGGTGTTGTGACGGCAATGAAAAACTAATGATTGATGCTTCTCATCTCTCTCCGTTCCTGTCTGTCTGTCCCTCTGACTCTCTGTCCCTGTAAAAAAAAAAAAAATAATAATAATAAAATAAAATAACACTTTCAAGGTCTCTTTCAACTCAGACTTTATGATGGTCCACCTCTGAGCAAACAATGAGGTAAATTACTATGTGATATGATGCAGAAAGAAGAATGAGCTATGAAAACTACAAGTACAGACAAGGTGGATGAAAAAGACAGAAGAACTGCACCTGGTTGATGAGGAAAGACATCTTGGAACTAAATCTCAAGGCTTATTTAAATGCAAAGTAGACGGCTAGAATTCCTGGGAAAGAGAGCATGTTCCATGCAGATCAGGTGATAAAAAGCCAATTGTATTTGAGAAGTGACTTATTTGACTCAGGAAAAGCAAGTGAGACAGGAGCTGCAGAAAGGAGAAGGCAGAAATCTCATTAAAAAGTCATTAAATTGACAAGGAACATTTTGGGGAAAATATGTATTGAGGAGTTAGTGTGAAATCTATTAATATATACTACTTTTCATTTATTCTATAAATACATTACTACACTAAAAGGCCTTATATTTTCAGGACAATAGATTTCAGCCATTGAAGATCAAAAATGAGTAAGTCAAAATCCTTGCAACTTAAATTTTAGTACAGGTGGAAAATATAGGTGCAACTATGAACAGGACACAGTGGCAGCTCTGGGTATGATGACCCCTGCATGATCAGCAAAACCGCTGCCAAGAAAAGGCTTGAAGGCCCTGGCAGGGAAGCTCTACTTAGAGCTTTGTCTGGAAGCACCAAAGCTGCAGTTTGATCCCGGGTAAAGGCACATACGGAAAGCAACCAGTGAATATATACTAAGTGAAACAACAAATAAATGCTTATCTCTCTCTTTCTTTCTCTCTAAAATCAATCAGTTAAGAAAGAAAATGCTTCAGCTGAGATTTGAAGGAGAAATAGGATTTTTCCTAGCATATGAGAAAAGAAGGTGTAAGGTATTTTTCCCCGCCGAGAAAGAAGAAAGGGGGGCTGAAAGCCACAAAGTGTGGAATAGCAAAGGCTTTATTAAGTACTGCACATCCAGCCCAGGAGGTCCCCTAGCCCCTGGGTCAGAGGCTAGGGGAGTCGCATGAATTAAACTGCGTGAGAGGTATTTAAAGGGGTCCTCTAGGGTGGGCAAGCAATTATGATGTGTGAAATCTCACTGGCTGACCGACAGTCGCTCTTCTCCCAAGGACCTCTAGGAAGTTTCTTTTTGGAGTGCTTGGTTGTGTGGGCGGCTCTAGCCAAAATTCCCGGGTCTGAGTTCCTCACGTGACCGTCCCCATATCTACCAGGGGAATCAATATATACAAAAGCATGCAAATAAACTTGGTATGGCTAGAAAACGGCAGTGAGTTCATTATCATTGAAGCCTAAGGAGGCTTAAGCTCAAGTACAAGGAGCATAGGAGATGGTGTGAAGCTGAAGTAGGCTACAGGGGGCTGGGCATCTACTCTGCCTTGGAGTGAGGCTATGAGTGCCTTCAAGTGTGTTAAATTGAAATAACTTGAAAGATGTTAATGTGAAACAGGAAAAAAAATTAGATAAATCAGCACAGGTTTGATGCAGTTTAAGAAACACCAAGGTTTAAGTTCCTATGAGTGCCTCAGAGCCCTCAGGGCATTACCACCTAATCACCCACACCTTTACAGTCAAGTGTATAATTTAATCTAGGGTAATTTTTACAATATTAAACACAAATTCAGTGGTAATTCCCATTATTCTTGAACTTTCCACTGATTCCACAGATTTGAATTCCTCCACACTGATAACAGCACTAAAAGTTGAACCAACTCGCTAAGTCAGTCAGGCTGACTTTCTAGACTGAGCACAGTGAGCACTGTACTACCGGTAACAGGCAGCCACCTAGAAGGTATTACTCCACTTTCAAAAGTGAGAATGTATGTCTGATAAATTACCATTTTCATTTTATGTGAGATCTATCTTCAAAGGAAGGAAAAAGTTGCATATACTAAGAGTCTATATAAAATACTGACTGAAGAATACTACTACAAAGATTAAAAGCTGTAATTATGAAGATAAAGAGAAAGGAGGTGATGAGGTATTAAGTGGCAAAAGAAAAATATAAGACTACTGACACCATGGTTATGAGTAAAAATTATCTATGCACATGAAGGAGCATATACAGAGTCTGATTCTTGGGGGAGTAGAATATTTCCTTTTCTTCTTGATATCTACTCATATTATTATGTATGTGAATTTAGTAAAGACTAAAGTAGAAAAAGAGTGTATTTTCCTCAAATATCTATAAAGATGAATTTATTCAACAGCTATGCATTGAGTGCCTCCTCTGATCCAGGAACTATCCTCGGTGCTGGGAATATATGATTTAACAGAGGAGAAAAGAACTCGTAGTTATGGTGCTTCCATTTGTTAGGGAAAGACAGGCAACATCAAGGTAAAGCATAGGCTAGGATATAATAACAAAGAATAATAAATGCAATAATAAAAAAGAAGGAAGGCTGGGAGTTGTGGAGATGGCATGGGTGGAGGGTGCTGTCCTGAACACGGTGGTTAAGGAAAGCTTTCCTGCAAAGACGATGTCTGGAGCAGGAGCCTTCAACGCAGAGGGAACTAAATGTGGCAGAGATCCTGAGGCAGGTGTGTGCTATTGTGGCTGAGAAAATAGCAAGGAGGCCAAGCAGCTGGAGCAGAGAGGGGGAGGCAGAGAGAATGCAGCACCAGATCGTGTAGGGCTCTTGAGGCTAACACTAGGACCTGGCTTCGCAGGTATTGTGTATAAGATGGACATGAATTCTCTCTATACTGAAAGGTTTGCTAAAGTTACGATGTTGAAGTAGACTGAAGGATGTCAAAGCAGAAACAAGACATGTTAATAGACTACTGCATTAGCCCAAGAAAGAGATCACAGCAGAATGTTAGTGGTTGAAGAGGTAAGATGTGGTCAAATTTTGGCTCTATCTGGAGGGTGGAACCAACAGAACTTGCTGAAGGCTCAATGTGGAGTGTGAGGAGACACAGAGAATGGTTGCAAAGCTTTTGGTCTGAGCAAGGAGGAGGAGGAAGCTTCCATTTCCTGCGCCTGGGAAGCCTGCATGAGGAGGAGGACTAGGGTGACCAGGAGCTCTCTTTGGGGCATGTTAAACTGGAGTGGATGCTGAAGTGAAGGTACTGAGCATATAGTTGGGCAAACAAGTTGAGAGTGCAGAGATATGCAGACTAAAGAAAACAATTCCGGAGTCATGGACATATATGGCTAGTACTTAATGCTGTGAGGCAAAATGAAATCACTCAGAGATTGAGGGTATCCAGAGAAAAGAGATCACAGAAGAGAGTCCTGGCGAACTCCAATATGTAAAGGCTGGAGAACTGAGGAGCAATCAGTCCAGATGGCTGAGAAGGACAGTGCACGAGGTCCGGAAATGTGTTGAGTCCCGGAAGACAGGTAACAGTCTTCCAGAGAGGAAAGAAAAATGTGCCGTTCCCATTCCTTCAAATCTGTGAAATTGCTTTCAGAACACGATGGCAGGTAGCATAGCTGTGACAGAGACCTTGTGGCTCACAAACCTGGGAATATCTGACCCTTTAAATGTCTGCTAACCCCTGACCTGGAAGAATGAGAGTGAATGAATGAGGAAAATGCAGTACAATTTTTAGGCAGCCAAAGTTTAGTGATCATGACGTTCAAGTGAAACTGTTCAGTGCCACTTTCCTCCATAACATCCAGCTGTGAGGGTGCAAGAGAGGATCCAGGGGTAGTTTCCTTCAGGTGTGTGTGCTGAATTATAAAGCACAAGATGAGACTTAGACATGCATGAAAATAATCATGCATGTTACAAGGAGGGACTCAGAGTTGGGCAGAAAAAGGAAAAAAGGACATGAAGGACATGAGGGAAAGGGGAAAGCTAGTATGATCAACAGATTAGGTCAAAGAACTGTGGGGCTTTGAGTACATGAGAGAGTCAATAGGCAGTGTGGTTAGAGTGGGACACCTGAAACCAAGATTAGGGAGTGGCTGCAGTTATTTGGTAATGACAAGGTCAACAGACAAATGACAAGGAGAGGCTCACGTAGGATAGCGAGTCCAAGGTATCTTAGAAGAGGTCAAAACTGAAAGACAGGGCACTGAAAGGATAATCTACGTGGGTACTGAAATCACCCAGAATTACTACAGGTCTAATGTTATGAGAATTATGGAGAGCCAGTAGTTAACACCATCAAGCACAGGAGTGGGGGTTAAGAGGGAGGGGGGTCAGAGATGACTCTGAATAAAGAAATGGGGTGAGTATACAGTGTGATAGCTAAGTGAGTCAAAACTGGGGATATTTAGAAAGAGGAGAAGAAATGATCTGGAAGTGGCAATGAGAGGCCAAGTCATTAATGACCATGCCTCCAGCAAAGAGAGCTATGTGATCCAGAGCAGTCAAGGTGGTAATGGATGGGGGTTAGATTTTTCAACAAGGTGCAAATGTAAATCAATGGAGAAAGGAATAGTCTTTCTCTTAAAAATGGTGCTGGAACAACTGGGCTCCTGAACACAAAGAAACAAAACAAAACAACAACTTTGATTCATACCTTTATACCTTACCAGGAGTAGTCAACCTTTTTATACCTACCGCCCACTTTTGTATCTCTGTTATTAGTAAAATTTTCTAACTGCCCACTGGTTCCACAGTAATGGTGATTTATAAAGTAGGGAAGTAACTTTAAAAAATTTATAAAGCAGAGTTACAGCAAGTTAAAGCATATAATAATAATTACTTACCAAGTACTTTATGTCGGATTTTCGCTGTTTGGCAGAATAAATCTTTATAAAACAACTTACTATAGTTAAATCCATCTTTTTACTTATACTTTGCATACATAGAAATTACATTAGTTAATTGAATTATTACTGGGATCCCTGAGGCTGATGCTGGGAAACTAAATATTGAATATCCAGTTCAATTTTTGTGAGGAACAAATGAAGGTCTCTCCTTTGGAAATATTCAGGCTGTTTCTTTCTTTCATCATAATATGATTAACAGCACTAAATCCTGATTCCACAAATATGAGGTAGGGAAAGGTATCAATAAACTGAATACCATTTCCACATATTTGGATATAAGACCAGCATTTTTTATTTTGCCATAGGTTTTCATATCCACCACTGTCAAATTTATGTTTACTTTCTTCATCATATCTAATTTCTAACAGTTCTTCTTGGCAAGCTGTATCAGCCTCTTCAATATTTGCAGTAAAAGGATTTTTCATCTAGTCATATACCTTCAATTTCAAAATATCTTCAAATCGGTTTTCCATGTCCAATTTAAGTTCGTTGAGGTGGCTACTGAATCCGTCAATATCCTCTGGAGTTACATCATCTTTTATAGATAATAATTGAGGAAACTGATGAAATTCTCTCTTCAATAGATTATGACGAAGTAGTTCAAGTTTGTCAATAAATAATAGCACAATACTTTGGCAACCTATAAGAGTTTTATTAGCTCCTTGAAGCTGCAAATTGACATCGTTAAATCTCTTGAAAATATCTGCCAAATAAAAGGCATCATTCTTTACTGTTTTTAACTGTTGACACAGATTGGTCTCATTATTACTTTCAAAAAGTTGTATGACACTACCATATAATGTTACAAATCTAGCCAAAGATGTACCCTTTGACAGCCACCGAACTTCTGTGTGCAAAAGTAACTTAATAAAATCTTCATTATTGTCCTGGCAAAGCTGCCGAAACATTCTATCATTCTTTGCATTGGATTTGATCTTGTTTATGGCTCAAATTATTATAGTTAATGATGAATGGAGACTTATACTTAGATGTTTTCCTACAAGATGTTGTCTGTGCACCACACAATGAATACGTAAAACATTTGGCACTTCCTGCTTCAAATAAGCAACCAACCCACGATAGCGACCTGCCATTGATGGTCCTCCATCAGTAGTGCATGCAACAATATTATTCAAAGGAATATTATTTTTTGTAAAGTATGTTCTCAGAGTATTAAATATAGATAATCCTTTTGTATCTGTGATGAGATTTATTGCAAAAAGCATTTCTTCTCGTAATATATTGTTTTCATCAAAATAGCGTACATATGCCATCAATAAAGCATCATTATCTGCAATGGTAGATTCATCCAATTGCATGGAAAATGAAGAGTTTTGGAGAATACTTATAAGTTTGTTTTCAACGTTAATTGCCATTTCATCAATTCGTTGCTTTACTGTGCTATTGCTTAGGGGCAACGTTTTTATAATTTGAGGTATATCCTGTTGCATTACTTTTGAAATAAATTATTTTATAGAGAGTATTATTACAGTTTCTCCAATATTATAGCTTTTACCACTTTTTGCAATTATTTGTTAAATGTGATTAGTGGCAATTAATTAATTCATCTTCGTTCGTTGTATGTTGTTTCTTAAACGATGCAACGATAGTTGAATGATTTTGAAATTTTTTATATATTTCCTGAAAATATTCAATGGGCTTGTCCTTATCATTTGGATGCTTTGTAGAAAGATGTTCTCGCAATCGACTTGGCTTCATTGCCTCATTGGGTAATGTTTTATGGCACAATAAACACATTGGATGTTGTTTATTTGCAACAGATTTTGTGAAACCCATCTTCAGATACTCTGGCGAATAGCCGCATGCGTCTTCTTTTTTTTGAGACATGGGCTCACGATATTTCACAATATTTTGTTTGAAGCTGTAAGCATGTGCTTGCTCTCAGAAATCTAACTAGATACTAAGTTTAGTTTTGATTACATAACGATTTAGCTTCACTTATGTAACATGAACAAAACTTATATGCTTGAAGTCTGTTGTGTGGTCGCGACATTACAAGTGTCATGGTTGAGCGAGAGTTTGTCAGAGGAGATTAAGTTAGTGAGTATCCGTGGTTGTGCATTTTATAAAATTTTATGTAGCAGGTGTTGGCCAATGGCATCACTTCTTTGTGATAGGGGCGAAGTAGCGAGACATTGGCTAGTTTTGGCAGTCCAACGCAGGGTTCCTAGAATGTCACTCTATTACCCTAAAATCTGGAAATCCAGATGGAAATATGAGTTAATTGGTTTCTCCATTGTCCGGCAGTTTCTGTCATAGAAAGAAGCGTTGAACCATGGAGTTCTTTGTCTACGGGGTAATAAAACGACAAACTGCTAGTTTTGGGGCGACAATAGCAGTCATAAACTGCCTGCTGGATGGGGCAGCAGGTGTGGATCCGGAGTCAGGTACCTGGCCGCTCGCAGATGCGGGCCAGGTGTTTGTGAAAGAGGTCGGGTGCGGTCCCAATACATCTGCCCTATAACAGAGTCTGACTGCTGTCCTGATCTTGACTGGTCAACATTACGTCGACTAGTATGTAATCGCAGTGCCATTTGGTTGCTCCGCTACCGCCCACCATGAAAGCTGGAGCGCCCACTAGTGGGCGGTAGGGACCAGGTTGACTACCACTGCCTTACACTATATACTATAAAAATGAGGTAAAAATGAATCATAAACCTAAAACATCTAGAAGGTGTAACAAAATCATTGTGGCCTAAGGTTAGACAAAGATTTCTTAGCTGTAACACCAAAAAGATGATCCCTTTAGAAAAAATGATAAACTGAACCTAATAAACTAAAAAACTTCTCTTCAAAGCACAGTGTTAAGAGAATTAAAAAACAAGACACATACTTGGGTAAAACACTTGTAAATCATTTATTTCACAGAGAACTTATATAAGATATATATTTAAAGTTTCTATAAAGGTCATAATTAGACAACTCAATTGTTTTAGAAATAGGAAGAGTTGGGCACTTCATAGATATAGAGATGGCAATTAAGCACATGACAAGGTGCTCAATAGCCTTAGTCATTAGATAAATGACAATTAATTCATGAGCTATCTCTATATATGTATCAATTACTTTTTAAAGAAATAACCAAAAAGATGACAATACTGCAAGGATGCAGACAGCAGGTACACTGTGTCCTTAAAGCTGGGAATGCAAACTGGTATAAACATGTGCAGAATAGTTCAGCAGTTTCTTAAGTTAAACATACACTTGCTATCCTACTTCTCAATATCAATTCAAGTGAAGTGAAAACTTACATTCACATAAAAACCTGTACGTAAATGTATATAGCAACTTAATTCAAAACTCTTAAAAACAGCAAACAGCCCACATGTCTTCAAATGGAGTCAGGGTGAACAAGACAAACTGTGGCACGTCCATGCAAGGGGTTACTAGACATCAATAAAAAGGAACATGCAGCAACACAGGAATCTCAAAAGCATCACACTAAGCTAAAGAAGCCAACTCACAGGCTGTAATGGTTCCCTACATGTGAGATTCTGGGAAAGGCAAAACAACAGGAACACAAAATGGATCAGTAATTGCCAGAGATTAGGCCTGCACTGAAGCAGAGGAATTGGGGAGAGGGGTGATGGAAACTGTTTTGTATGTTTGCAGTTGTGCTACACAACTGTATACATTCACCAAACCTCATGAAATGTTTAGAGTTAATTTTACTGTACATATATTAGTCCCCAATGAAAAATAAGTTAACTCATAAAGATATAACAAAATTTTCTAGCTAAACGTAAGCAATCAGTACATAAATAGTAGTTAACAAAAACTTGGACTATCTGAGGATCAACAAAATGATTAAGATGATATATGCATTATTTCATCAACAGCAATAAAAATGAAAACATACAGCAAAATATATTCTCCAATTGTTCAAATTTACAATTCATTTATTAGGTTCTTCTGGCCCTCAGTTATGTGGAAATTGTAAATCATAATTCTTCTCTATACAACAGAATCTCTGTTATTGTATGACAAGTAGCCTATCTTCTCCCAAAACAGAGAGCCCCTAGAATCATCTCAATGACCAATGTCACAACAGAGAAGAAAACATGACATCAGTATGAATGTATGGCTCAAGAAGGCTGTTAGAACTAACTGCTTAAGGGCAGAAACAGATGCAAACCACTAGTGTACTAGCTCCCACCCAGGACGAGGGCCTGCGCAAAGGAGGTACAATGACATGAACAAAACGAGGGACAGTTTGTTCAACAAAGTTTGAGAAAGATAAGCCTCATCCCCCCACCCCATCCCAAATGGAAAGGGTACTCAGCTCACGGGGTTGGGAGGATATATGTGATAACACAAGCACTACAATCCTTGTCATAGGGAATGCACTTGAGCCCTTGGTAGTATTCAATTACCCAGAGGATGTATGCAAAGCAGCAAAGAAGTCCAAATAAAAATATATCTCCAATACTTCAATGTTTACAAAGATCTTTAAAGATGACTAGACTACTAAAAAGTAAAAATATGTTCACAAATAAGTTAAAAATGCCTGAAGTTCCCTTTAGTTTTAAAAATACTATATATATCAAAGAAAGGCATCTTATGTTATTTTAAGATTGTGTATAGAGTTTACAATTGCTAAAAAAAAAGGTGTACAGTAGTCCCTCCCTTATTCATAGTTTCACTCCATGATTTCAGTTCCCATAGTCAACCAGTTTGAAATTAAAATGAAAAATTCCAGAAATAATTTATGTTTTACACTGTACATTGTTTTGAATAGCATCATGAAATCTTATACCATCCCGCTCTATCTTGCTGGGACAAAATATATCCCTTTATCCTGTGTATCCACATTATATAAACTACCCACCTGTTGTTATTCACGCTGTAGAATTTCAGTTTTTTTTTTTAAATTTTCTTTTTATTTATTCATTTTAGAGAGGAGACACAGAGTGAGAGAGAGAGAGAGAAAGGGGGGAGGAGCTGGAAGCATCAACTCCCATATGTGCCTTGACCAGACCAGCGCAGGGTCTTGAACTGGCAACCTCAGTGTTCCCAGGTCGACGCTTTATCCACTGCGCCACCACAGGTCAGGCTAGAATTTCAGTTTTAACATTGACAGTTTACTTAACCCTTTGAGTAGTATGAACGTTTGTGTATGTCCTCGTGCCTCCTGACCATCCAGAGTACGATCGATTTATTTTAAAAATGTGTAAGGCAACATTAAACAGAGGCAAACATATGTTTGTCTTGTTTCCATAAATTGATTATCAACAAACAGGATTTTAAGTTAACAAAAATGTAACTGGAACTAATTTCATTTTTTGAAGAAAAACTCATTCCCTGGGGTCAGTCAGCAAAGCATGAAAAAAACTCACTACTCAAGGGGTTAGTAATGGCCCCAAAGCTCAAGATTAGTGATACTGGCAAGTTGGATAGACCAAAGAGACCCATAAAATCTTTCCTTTTTCTTTTTAAGAGGAAAGGGTGTATATATAAGAAAAAAAATCACAGCATATATAGCGTTCAGTAACTACCCACAATTTCAGGTATCCACCTGGGATTCTGAAATGTATGTACCAGGAAAATGGGGGGAACTACTGTGAATCTAACAAAGTACATACAGGACTTGAATGCTGAAAACCACATAGTGCTGATGAAATAAAGAAAACATGAAAAAATGGGGAGAAATACTGTGTTCATAAGTTTGAAGACTCAACATAGTAGAAATACAAATTCTTCCTAAGTTGATCTACAGATTTAATGTAATTCCTATAAAAATCCCAGCAAAATTCTTTGTGATATAAATAAAAATATTCTAAAATTTATATATAATTAAAGGCAAAGGAACTAGAATAGCTAAATAAAAACTATTTGGAAAATAAAAATAAAGTGAGCGGAATCAGTCTACTTTATTTTTAAGAATTATAATTTAGTTATAAGAATGTACTAATAGAAAAATCCAGAAATAAATGTAATCAACTGATTTTTGAAAAAAGAGCGGAAGTAATTCAAGAGGACAGACAGCCTTTTTGACAAATGGTGCTGGGGCATCTCGCCGCCAAAAAATGACCCTAGACCTAATCTCACACCTTATATAAAAATTAACTCAAAATGGTTCATGGACTTAAATGTCAAGCATAGACTGGAAAACTTTTAAAATAAAAAAGAAAAAACTTTTGGGATCTAGGGCTAGGCAAGGGATGCTTAGACTTAAAAGTATAACCCACAGGAGAAAAAATTTAAAGAAAAAGGTTTTATAAAAATTAAAAACATTTGCTGTGCAAAAGGCTCTACCAAGAAAATGAAAACAACTACAGATTTCAGGGAAGGACTAGTAGTATCTAAACTATATTTTTAAAAACCTATAAAACCAACAATTAAAAAAAATCCAACTAGAAAATGGGTTAAAGAGATTTCACTGAAGAGACTATATACAGATGGCAAATAAACCCATGAAAAGATGTTTAACTTCATTAGCCATTACAGAGACACAAGTTAAAACCACAGTAAATCACTACATACCTATCAGAATGTCTAAATAAAAAAACAGAAATAACAAATGCTGGTGAGGATTTGGAGAACCTGATAGCTCATACATTGCTGTTGGGAATGGAAAATGTGCAAATAGGAAACAGTTCAGCAGTTTCTTATAAATCTGAAACCCACCGATGCGACCCAGCTACTATACTCCAGGGAATTAATTTATCCCAGAGAACTGAAGACTTACATTTTTGTTGTGTTAACATTGATACTGTACAATAAAGATTTATAGAAGTTTCATTTCATAATAGCCCAACAATGGAAACAACCTAGATGCCCTTCAAATAAAATGTCCATCGATACCATGGACTACTACTCAGCAATGAAAAGGAACACACTAATGATACATGCAAAAACCTGGATGAAATCTTCAGAGAATTTTACTAAGTGAAAAAAATCCAATGCCAAAAGGTTAAGTACTCTGTGATTCTGTTATGTAAGTCATGAAATCACAAAATTACAGAAATGAAGAACAGATCAGTGGTTGTTGGAAGTTAAGGAGGATGTGTGGTGGAAATGAAAGGGGTGTGGGTATAAAAGAGATCCTTATGGTGATAGAAAGTTATCTTCAAAATATTTACCTGAATGTTCTGGTTGTGGTCTTTTACTAGGATTTTGAAAATATTATTGAAGAAAGCTGCATAAGGGTACAAGAATCTCTACTGCAGGTGAATCTACACTTATCGCAAAATAAAAAGCTTACTTAGAAAATAAAGGTAGCTTTATTAGTCAGTTGCAAAATAAGTGCAGCAATTGATAAGAAATCCAACACCAATTAAATGAAGTGCTCTTTTCAGCCCAAATTTAATTCTGAAGATTACTATGAACCAAAGTTTACAAAACACATTTTCCTCATCCACACGTGCATTCAAACATAGCAACTGTTAACAAGGCAGTCCAGATAGAAAAACTGAGACTTTGTAGAATAGAACAAGACCCAGGCTGAATCAGGGAGAAAAGTCCTGACCAAGTTCTACGAAAGAAACTGTGTTAACTTTAGATACATCATCTAACCTCACTGTGAACTGTTTAATTCCAAAGAATGCTTTTAGACCAGTTCTCAAACTCTTTGGTTTCAGCCACCCCCATCCCCCAAAGAGCTTTTGTTTGCACAGATAACAACCATTGATAAGTATTTAGAATACTGACAGTATTAGAAATTTTTTCAAAAATTAAAAGACAAGTATGCACAGAGGCACATTCCATAAACTCTCAGGGCGGTGAGGTCCCTCTGCACACCATGCAGCCTCGGAAAAAAATCCATGTGCACTCAAAAGGGAATGAACGTGCAAAAGGCAAGTAATAGCTTGGTATTGTTAGGAAAACAATTGTGACCACGCTTTGAGAACCGCTGGCTTACTATCAAGTGAGATAGCTATATAAAATCGACGTGAACGGTATAAGACACGGGACAAACTGGACCCACGTGTTACTTGAACGCACAAGGGTGCCAGGGTAAAAAAAGAAAGGGGGCGGGAGCCGCAGGAGGCGCTCACACCTTAACGGAGGACAACCTGGACAGGTTAAGCGAGGAAGCGAACCAGGCCCGGCGGGTAATCAGGGAAATGTATTAACACTGTTGTATTAATCGTCCCTGTGCGCCCAAAACCGTTACAAAAGCGATGGACCCCAGCCCAGCTTCAGATCCCGCTCCTGGCGGAGACGGGAAGCCACGCAAAGACAGGAGCAGCTCCCGCCGGGCGAAAATACGGAACCCGGGGCGCCAACGCGCCGCGAGGGGCCGAGGAACTGGTGCGGTTCCCGCCAGCCGCGGAGCCCGAGGACGCGGAAAGCCGGTCCCAGCACTGCCCGGCGGGCCGCACTAGGAGGAAGTTACGTGGAGACCCCGGGAACGGCAGGGCGGAGATGCTGGGGGTCAGGCCCGCACTCACCAGGTGCCGCGCCTCCTCCGAGGTCATAGCTCGGGGCAGGAGCGGAGCGGCGATCTCAGTCCAGCCCCGAGCGAGTGGTGCGTCGGGACCGACGGAGTCGTGGGTCTGGGAGGGCTGGCGCGGGCGCAACCGGGGGCGGAGCCGGCCTCCGCGGGCTGGAGCTGGGCCCGGCCTTGCGGCCTCGGTGACGCGACGCGGGCGCGGCTCTCTCTGGAATTCACACGACGGCTCAGGGAACAGGGCAGTGCAGGCGAGGATGAGCAGGGGACACCGGGGACGTGAGGACGAGCGCGTAAGGAAACGGGACCGCACTCCTTAGCCCGCAGGAGCCGAGATTGCGGTGCCCGAGCGGGCCGGAAGTGGGTGGGGCGTGGGCCCCGCCTGGCTAAGCTGCCCGCCCGAGCAAGTATTGCGGCCTGTACTGGGGCCGGAAGTGGGTGGGGCGAGGCGGGGCTGGCGGGGGCGTGTTTGTGCGGAGCGCGGCCTTGCGAGACGGTGGTGGTTTCTCCCGCTGTAAACGCTAGTTTGGGATCCCCGGAAGCCTCCGCTTGGGCGCGGACCGCGATGGGGCCCGGGTGAGCCTCCAGCTGCCGCCACCGCCGGACGAGCCGCGGGACCACGGATGGAGGAGCCGGCTGAGCTCAGCTACGAAGCGGTGCTGCGCTTCCTCGCGGAGCGCGGGGGCCGAGCCCGGCACACAGACCTGGTGCAGCACTTTGCGGGCGCCCTGGGCGGCGAGCCCCAGAAGCGCGCCCACTTCAAGGGGCTGGTCAACACTGTGGCCACCGTGCGCACCGACCCCGCCGACGGGTCCAAGTACGTGCATCTCAAGAGGAGGTTCTGCGAAGGCCCGCCGTTGCCCGAGACCGCGCCCTCGCGGGACGTGCCCCGCATTTCTGTGACCGCAGAGCCCGAGTCCCGCGGCAGTGCCCCGGGGGGAACCGACGGCCCGGCCGAGCGCCGGGAGAACACCCTGGACCCCGAAGTGGCGGCCCGGGGTTCGGACTGCGAACCTGGCGGTGGGGAGCCCTCCGCCGCCGTCCTTGGGCTGCCCAGCCTGGCGGGTGACAGCTGCGGCGGGCCGCCCCTGAGCGGCGGGGCTCGTAGGAAAAACTCGGGGCGCGACGCGAAGCCTCTAGCCCGGGGACCGACCCCCGCGCGGGTCGAAGACCTGGAGCCGCAGCCCCACGGCTCTGCGGAGGTGGAAGGGAGCACTCCCGGGGACACCACCGTCCCGAGGTCTACTCGCCAGAATCTCCGGGACCTTGTGATGGGCAGCTCCCCGCAGCTGAAGAGGAGTGTCTGTTCTGGGGGCAGCAGCCCCGGGAGCTTCTCTGGGGGAAGTCGCGGCAAAGGCGGGGGCGACTCGGACAGTGCGTCCCTCTCTTCGTCGTTTGCAGAGGAGGAGAGCAGCAGCGGCGGCTCGGTAACGCTGGACCCTTTGGAGCACGCCTGGATGCTCTCGGCCTCGGACGGCAAGTGGGACAGCCTAGAAGCCTTGCTCATCTGCGAGCCCGGCCTGTTGGCCAAGCGAGACTTCATTACCGGCTTCACCTGCCTGCACTGGGCCGCCAAGCACGGTCGGCAGGAACTCCTGGCCATGCTGGTCAACTTCGCCAACAAACACCAGTTGCCAGTGAACATCAACGCCAGGACAAGTGGAGGCTACACTGCCCTGCATTTGGCAGCCATGCACGGGCACGTGGAGGTGGTCAAGTTGCTGGTGGGGGCTTACGACGCGGACGTGGAGGTCAGGGACTACAGTGGGAAAAAGGCTTCGCAGTACCTGAGTCAGAGCATCGCTGACGAGATCAGGAATCTGGTAGGAGCTCTGGACGAGGACGACGACGGGGAGAACTCTGCCGGCAGCGGGGGTGGGCGCTGGAGGTTTTCGAAGGTGCTCCCCTCGCAGCTCATCACCTACAAACTCTCGCACGTTCTGGAGGATGGAGGGGAACACCACCACCATCACCATCACCACCACCACTTAGCCGAAGGGTGGGCTAGAGGGAAAGCAAAGGACCCAGGCCACAAAGCCTCAGGCAGCTCTAGTGGGCGAATAAAACCTAGACTCAACAAAATCCACTTCCGAACACAGATCATCCACGCCACACCCTCTTTTGGAGACCCAGATCAGCCGCTGGAGGAGGGGGAGCAGGAGGAAGAGGATCGGTCACTTAAAGGCCATTTATCCTCATTCAAATTGAGACCGAAATCCAATGTATTTGGATAAAAATAATTTTTTAAGAAAATTCTAAGGTTTTTATTTGTCTACTGAAGTAGAATACTAGATATAGGCAGTAATTGAGACCAGGAAAGACAGGCTAAATTATGCATTCTTACTTGGGGTGGGAGGGTCCTTCCTAGGATGCTGGGTTATGTGGTTTTCCAAATGATGTGTCAAACCACGCCACCTCTCTGCCCTGGAGTCCCTGTTTGTGAGGACTAGGAATGTATCTAAATCGGTACAGAATTGATGATGCAGTGCAAAGTAAGGAATATTACACTTTTATGTTTCTTTTTAAAAGTGGTTACTCTTCCAAAAACAAGAAGTGCAAATTGTAATGAAGCTGGTGGTATTGTGTAAACAAAACTGCATACTACCTTTTTAAAGAACCTACAGAAGGTCAGTTAAGAACTGAAATGCAAAAAATATTAATTAGTGAGTAATGTGACTAAAATACGGGAATCCTGTTGGTATCCTATTTGTATTGAGTAGTATTCAACTATTTTCAAAAGGATAATACAGCTTTAATCACTGAGCTAAAGAAATAAGCAACTTTAACTTTTGGGTTAATATGTGAGTATACCTTCCTCTAGACTGTCTCATACACTACACTCAGTATTAAGGAACATTATTAATAACTGCACAGATTTTTATTAAAAAACTATGATACTTGAAGTAAAATATTGTCTCTAATTCTGATTCTAAGTTGTTCTATTCTAAAAATCTAAATTTGCTGAAGTTTTTATTCTGGGGTTGTATAACCATTGGTTCTGTTTGATGTGACCTTATTTGATACTGCTTAGAGTTGAATCGCCTATGGAAACTGATTCAGGTTTAGATGATTAGCGAAAGTTGGCATAAATATTAGTGAGCCTGTGCTTCTGTGAAGTGATTAAATCAATGTAATGATTTAATAAGTGTAAGGTACACTTTGTTTTACTGAGAAAACATGCTCATAGTCTCTGATTTGTAACAATATTTTGCAGATGTTTAGAACACCGAATCTTTCAATTTTCCATTGTTTTCGTGAATTTAATAAACACACAGTGAAGTTACTGAAGAGCTGGTTAGTAAATCTGCCCAGTTAAAAATAGCACTTTATAAAATGAAAAAGAGAAGAGATGGTACTATTTCTATATTCAAACGCTACTGGCTATTGAATTACTTTGCATATAGATGAAAAATACTGTTCATTAAAATTAAAGATGTACATGTGCTTCTTAATTACATTCAAGTACATTAATGTGCTTTATAATTATTGTAAAATTTAACTCACAAACATATTAACTCTATTTGTAACAAGATTCAAAACAACTTTTGTGGGAGGCTAATTCCAACAAGTCCTCCTTCTTTAGTCTTTTTGGTGATGAAATTGCTGAAACAAGTTTCTGCAGCCTATAGAGATTAGGAGTGAGTGAGTTTGCAGAGAGAATGAACCAATATGTCAATTGTACACAACTGCAGTTTTTATGAGGTCTTAGATCTTTAATTTCCTAAGTTGTAAAAAGTTGTAACAAGTTTGTCACGCCTCTCTAGACTGAATTTGTTGAAAGATTAATGAAAACTATTCATGCAAAATATATAAGCTATTTTCCACTTATGTGCCTTTATTTTGGTTTAAGGATTAGGGAAATGGGCCATATACATTTGAGAAGTACTTTTTTCATTCATGTGGGTGAAAAACAGTATAATTTTGTATAAATTAAAAATAGATTTATTGAAGGTAAGAGCAACCATTTGTTCTGAATCATATACACATTACCTGGGTGTGGTGCAGAACAAGCTGTAACTTCCCACTGAGGAGTCTTACTCTTCACTGTCATGTAAAGCTAAAGTGAACTGTGAAGAGCAGACACTTCAGAACCATCTAAACGTTTTATTGAACTGTCAGTATTAAGCTCTTAAATGTTATATTACTTATTAATTGCACAAAATCTGTAATTTGCTTCATCTGTAGAGATTGAGCCAGTACTTCATTTAACTTGTTTTTCACACTAGAGATTTTAACTTTTCTGATAAAATTTGTTTTAAATTTCAAAAATCATTCATGAGGGAAACTACTTGTAGCATTCCTTGCCATGATGTGCTTGTGTAGCATTTTAAGCTACTGAAACTCTCTCTACCTTCCTCTTATTTTTCAGTTTCCAAATTGAGATTATAAAGAGCACATGATTTGTGTAATTTGATATTTGTGGAGCTGTATTTACCATTAATGGAAATTATGTTACGTAGGTGTTTGTTGATATGACACTATATGGTTAGAAAACTCAAGAATGTCCATGTGTTTCTTATATAGGTACATTTGAAACTAGGGCATGTATGTCATAGTTCACTTCAAGTTTATGGTACATAAAATGCAGCTAGCTAGTTTATATAACTTGAAAGGCTGGTACTGTTTTATTCATGTTGAAAATCTTGGAGTACAGGGTGCCTTGTCCCTTATTTTTTAAATGAATAAAACTTTGGGAGTTTAGAATGTAAAATTTGTATTGTCAAAATAAAAGATTCACACTAGATTCTTTTTTCTCTGAATTGTCTAAATTTCTCTAGTGCTTTATCACACATTTTATGATTCACACAATGCTTTTTGAAGTTTCTATGTATTTGATCTCTTTCCTATTCCTTGAAGTTACTGATCATACATCCCTAATTTACAGATAAGGAAATGAAAGTTGATGGCTGTTCAGTGACACGAAGTAGCAGTTAGTAAGGCTGAATGTTTTTTTTTTTCATTATCTTTTCTACATGGCAATGGCCAAATTTTGACAGAACTGCTGTAGTTTGGAACCGGTGATGAACAAATCAACTTAGGAGAAGGTAAACTCTACCACTACCAAAAATAAGAAAAAAATGTATGGCTCCTGCACACACTACCTACCATGAACCCTTCCTACCTAGACCAAATCTTCAGAAAGGTGTGGGGAATGCCTTTTTCTAAATTCTTCAGTATACATTAATTATTGGACTCATTTCCTCATCAGGGCTGCCTTTGATCTTTAACAAAATTCACCTCTGAGATGGCAGAAGGATGTATGTGGAACGCAATGTAATTGTCCGCCATTATTTTCTCTTGGGGAGATCCTGTTATGATTGCTGTTGGAATATTTTGTTATCACCGTTGATTTATGACAACTTGTAAAACACTTTTCACTAAAACCGACATACTAGATGAGTTGTTTCTGTTTCTAAAATGACATTTTTTCCTTGTAAGTATGTATCTTGAAAGGCTGCATTAAGCAGTCCATTTGAAGATGTCTTTGTAATTTTTTCTAGTGAAAAATTATTTTTCTAAGTAAGTGGTATTTAGAGCTTCTTATAAATTAATCTTAAAAGTGAGTACTCTGCAAACCATTGTTTCTTCAATGATGAGTCAGCTTTTTGTGAAATACTTAGAGGACTGGAAGAGGACAATTGTGAACTTGTTTTTCAAGATATAGTAATAGAGTTGTTGGCATTTTCCTCTGAAAAACATTACTTTCATGTGACCATGCTTTTTCTCCTTAATCGTTAAAATGTCAGTTTTATCTCAGGAAGTGGTTTCCCATCCAGTTAAATTGTCTCTTTTTCTGCATTTATTGATGAATGTGTGACAAATTCTGCCTCCCTTGCACAATACCTGGCATGATGAAGGCACTCAGTAAGTGTTGTTTGTTTTCTTTTAACAGAAAACACTAAAGAAACATTTTGTAATGTTGCATCATATATATATTTAAACCATGTACATTCATGCCAGGTGAATAGAGTTCATTTTCATACAACATGGTTCTTATTGTCAGATAACCACTTGATCTGCAACCCAGACAAAACATCATTCCAGTCCTAGCACTAAAATCAGCTTTACTGGGGTTTTACTTTGTGAGCAATTTAAGAGATTTTCAAGAGTAAATTTGACATAAAAATGTTTTACCTTTTTTATTACAAGTTGACTGAAGTACATAATTCCTAGGAAACTCCTTTTACATTCTTTTTTTTTTTCTGAGTTGAGAAGCATGGAGGCAGAGAGACAGACTCATGCCCCAGCCGGATCCCACCCAGCATGCCTACTAGGGGGTGATGCTCTGCCCATCTGGGGTGTTGCTCCGTTGCAACCAGAGCCATTCTAGTGCCTGAGGCAGAGGCCATGGAGCCATCCTCAGTGCCTGGGCCAACTTTGCTCCCATAAAGCCTTGACTGCAGGAGGGGAAGAGAGAGACAGAGAGAGAAAGGAGAGGGGAAAGGGTGGAAAAGCAGATGGGTGCTTCTGTGTGCCCTGGCTGGGAATCAAACTCAAGACTTCCACACGCCGGACTGATGCTCTATCATTGAGCTAAACCAGCCAGGGCCTTTTTTACATTCTTATTGTTCAATTTCCAAATTAAAGTTACAAAGAGCAAGTAATTTGTTATTTGTGGAATTGTTATTTATCATTAATTGAAATCATATCAGTTATTTAAGATGTTTGTTGATAGAAAACTGGTAAGAAAACCCACATTTTCTGACTTTAAATATTCTAAGTGTTACCAAGTATACAAATGACTTAATTTGTGAAACTCCAAAGAGCAAAAGAATGGAGATGAAGTTTAATTTAGCTTAGATAACTTTCTAATTGTCATTTTAAACATGCCATGGACTCTCATGAAGTGGAACACACACCACTGGAAATAATTAATCAGAGGTTATGTGAGCACCTGGAAAGTTAAAATAGACCATTTAAAGTACCCTGTGACTAAGTGTCTTGAGAAACTTTGCTCTACTCCATATCAATTCTGACCAAAGTTTTAGTGAAAACTGACTTGATTTAGAATGTAAATTAACCAGAGAAGTAGGATCATTTAAGTGTTTGTTTTTAAACACAGTTTTATGCTGTTCTCATCAGAGAACCTGGAAACACCTGTGAAAATACTCTTCTGGGTCTCTAAGAAACTTAGAGTTTAATAGTATACAAATATATATAATTGAACACCCTTGAGATTTGTCAAGACATTTCCGATATGACAAAAGTGGTCCTTGAGTTTTGTTTAATCCAGTAGGGCTGCTATAACAGAATACTATAGACTAGGTGACTCATAAACAACACGTCTATTTCACAGTTATGGAAGCTGGAAAGTCCAAGATCAAGGAGCTGGTATATTCAGTGTCTGATGAGAGCCTGCTTAACTGGTTCATAAGTGTTCGTCTGTTTGCTGTGCCTTCACATAGTAAAAGGAGTAAGGAAGCTCTCTAGGGGCTCTTTTATAAGGGAACTAATTCCATTCATGAGGGCTCTACTTTTATGACTTTCTATCACCTCCAAAGGACCTACCCCCTAATACCATTACATTGGAAATTAGGGTTCAACCTGAATTTGCGATGACACAAACATTCAGTCTATAACAGTGGTTCTTAACCTGGGTTCTATCGAACCCTAGAGGTTCGATGAGTCGGTCTCAGGGGTTCGGAGAAGCCTCTGCCGCGGAGGCCAGAATAAAGTAATACGGTAATTTGTTGTAAGTTCATGCACTTTGTTGGTTTTGTTCTTTGAGCAAGGTGATGTTCATGCATGCTCATTTTGTGCACCAGTAAAAAAACATATACCTATGCCTTGAATTTGGAAAAAAATATCATATTTATCACTAAAGAAGGGTTCGGTGAATGCGCATATGAAACTGGTGGGTTCGGTACCTCAAAAAAAGTTTAAGAACCGCTGGTCTATAACAAGTTTGCATTCTAGAGACAAATACTTGCCTGACCAGGTGGTGGTGCAGTGGATTGAGTGTTAGCCTGGGTTGCTGAAGACCCAGGTTCAAACCCCGAGGTCACTGGCTTGAACATGAGATTATAGACATGACCCTATCTATGGTCACTGGCTAGAGCCCAAAGTTGCTGGCTTGAGCAAGGGGTCACTGGCTCAACTGGAGTCCCCCAGTCAAGGCACATATGAAAAAGAAATCAGTGAACAACTAAGGACCTGCAACTCTGAGTTGATGCTTCTCATCTCTCTCCCTTCCTGTCTGTCTGTCCCTCTTTGTCTCTCTAGTCAAACTCTGTCACTAAAAGAAAAAGAAGGCAATTAGTTGGTTGTCAGCAATTCAGTGCTGTGGCTGCATGCAGAGTCCGCTCTAAGGAGATTCCAAACCTGGCTGAGGGATTTCTTTGGTTTAGAACAGTACTTCCAGGAAGCTTACTGCGTATGGCAGGCAAGGTTTAAAGCACTATATAAAAGATAAGCTGTTTGATTCTCCCAATTCCCCTCATTCAATTTTAGTATCTCCGTTTTATTGATAGGGAAATAGAGTGTAGAAACTGGCTACTTGACAACATACACAAAGCTCGTTGGTGACAGAGCCTGGCCTTGAACTAGGACACCTTGGCTCTTGCATCTGTGGTAAGCACTAGGCTATGCCACTTCTCTGGGAACATAAGATATAGTCAACTAGCAGTAAGTGTACAAAGCTACCACCTAGTGATGTGGAAATAGATGTAGAAAATTCATAAGTCAGCCTAAAGAGACCAAAAACCACCACCAAGCACTATAGTTGAGACCAACGTGCATGAATAGAGTAGAGCTGGAATTTTATGTGTTTGACTTTTTTCCATCTCCCCTGGAATAAAATTCATTTGGGCTGGAGAAGAATATTCCCTTAGCTCAGAATGGTGGAGTTGCTAGAATGTATAGGATGTGGTTATGTCTCTTTTCAGGCTCACAATCCCTCTTCCCAGCCTCCACCCCACCTTGTCTGGGCACTTAAGCATCAGTGGAAAGACTTGGACCCCCTTTCCACATAACTATAAGCTTGAAGGTCCACCTGAAAGAAACAACAACACAGCATCCATTTTCCTTACCATAAATCTGTACATTTGGAATGGTACGTCTGAATTTAGATAGCTAATTTTGAAATAGGCAGAAGCTTGCCTTTGCTCTATTTCAACAGGTGAATATTTAAATTTTTTTAAGAACAAACTCTTTAAGGACATTGGCTCACTGTTTGCAGATTGCTTTTAAAAATGAGCCCCTTTCTACAACTGATACCCAATGAACTATGCATGTACTTCAAATGAATAAAAATTTAATTTATTATTAAATAATTTAATTTATTGACATTTTTATATAAAAATGTAATGTATGCTTGTGGATTAAAACTAATGACAGCATAGAAATGATGAAAAGTAAAAACTACTTATTTCTCCTCTATATGCCCCAGTGTAACTCCAGCTAAAACCTTCTGTACTTTGGCTTATTTGACTTCTCTTTAATTTGGGCTGACATATCTTCTTGATTTAAAATAATTTGCCCTGACCAGTTAGCTCAGTGGTAGAGTGTCGGTCCCACATGTGGATGTCCTGGGTTCAAATCCCAGTCAGGGCACACAGAAGTGACTATCTGCTTCTCCACTCCTTCCCCTCACGCTTCTCACTCTCTCTTTTTTTATTCTTTCTCTCCCTCTCCTGCATACATGGCTCGATTGCTTCAAGTGCATCTGCCCCAGACACTGAAGATGACTCTGTGTAGCCTCCACCACTGGAACTAAAAATAGCTCCGTTGCCAATATGGCCCCAAATGGCAGAGCATCAGCCCCAGATGAGGGTTGCCGGGTGGATCCCGGTTGAGGCGCATGCGGGAATCTGTCTCTCTGTCTCCCCTCCTCAAAAAAACAAAACAAACAAAAAGTAGAATAAAATGATTTGTTCAGTTTTTATTGGATTATACCTAATAAAGATATTGAAGTAAAAACCAGTATTTAGACTTTCATTCAAAGGACACGTTAACTATGAGGCTTCGGAGGTGCAAGCAGGACTTGTTTCAGTTTGGGCTCCGGGAAGCCTCACTGGGGCCCCAGCTCTGACTCAATGAACCTGCTGCCAGTCCACTGTGGCCTTCCCAGAGAGAGATTTGCAAATGCAGCTGACCATGCCATCTATGGCCTTGGACCAACAAGAAGGCTTTTGCAAACTCCCAGCCTACTTTCTGTTTTCCAGCCTCATCTTCCCCCCACTTGCCGTCTACCCACTAACCCCACGCCATGCTTTGGACACATCAGCTTCTTGGGGTTCACAGACCACACAGTGCTCTTTCGAGCCTCTGCCATTTTCCAAGCTGTGCAGGAGGCTGGAACTCACTTTCCTGTCACTGCATGGAAACCCCTGGTCCCCTCCTCCTTGGTTACCTCCCCCACGACCCTGATCAGCTGACAATGTCCTCTTTTGTGCTCTGCCCAGCCTCTGAGTGTCCCTGGCTCATCGACCCCTGGTTTTCTTGCCCACTGTCTGTTTCTCATGCTCAGTCATCCGGAGATGTACTTGCTCTCAGGAGCTCTTTAAAGATTGAGGGATAATGGTTCTTCTTGACAGCCCCCCACCCCAAGTCTGTACTTTGCCCCACAACTTTTAGATCTCTAAGAGGGAATCCGAAAAAAAAAAAAAAAAAGAGGGAATCCATCTGGAGCTGCTTTTTCTCAAAAACTAGAGTGGCTCAGGTACATAGCTTCTGGCAGGTGAGTCTGGTATCCGTGTGGTGTGATGTTATTTCTTTGAAAACCATTCCACCCTGAATACCTTTCCCAGTATATCACCTCAAAAGCCCTATGTGTTATTGGAGTAAGGTATCTTCCTTTATGGACAAGGTGGGAAAATTCCTTTCAGGTGAGATAACCAACCACTAGAAATACCACCTTCGAAGCCAAGATCAATCTCCCAAATGAACTTCATAAACCAGATTGGTAAGTTTGGGGTGGAGAGAGGAAAGGAGAAGACAAAAAGGACACAAGGACAGCCTGAAGTTGAGTCTGGACCAAAAGGGGATGTTCTCGTGGATCCTGGGCAGCACTCCACAAGGGAGGAATAGGACAAGTTTCTTCTGCTGTGTCATCTCTGTGCTGATTTCATTCTACAAAAATGATGGTTGCTTTTCTGTGCACCATAGGGCTAGGTATTTCCTGTTAGCCTGCAGGCTTTCTGAGGGCAGGGCTGGGACACATTGTCACACTCCATCCAGTGCTTTTACACATGGTAGTTGCTTAGTCAAAATGTGTTCAAAGGCGGGGGCAGGGCATGGGAACAGGAACATGGATGGTGGTCTGAGGCTAAGACAAAAATAAATGCCATGGTCCAGCTCATCATACAAAACGGTTCAGAAGCAGCCTTTACTCTGGGGATGCTCTATGGAGGGGTAGTAGGAGACCAGCATATGAAAGCTGGTAGGGGCCATCTCAAAGAATATTTTGAATGCCAGGCTGACAAGTTTATCCATATACACTGGTGAGGCTGCTTTTGTTTCTTTGTTTTTATTTAGCAGAACAGCAACAGAAAGCGTATTATATTTTAAGAAAGATTATCTCTCACAATTTTATTATTCTGAGCAACATTCTGGACCACGATACATACTTTCAAACATCCTTGTCCATTTTACAAACATTATTTCAGGCTCTTCGACTGCTTCCTCAGGTCTCCATTTGAAGCCATCTGTGAGTGGCTCGGGAAATGTTTCTGGATAACTGCTCTTGTTTCTTTTCCTTGTGAGGATATATTAAGTATTGTCTAGATGAGTGTGATGATAATGATGATTGTTGCAGACTCTCCCTGTGTCCTCCACATCTCTCACTGCCTCTTGCTCACACACAGAAAATCTAATTATTCAGATTTGAACTACATCAAAATTAAACTCTTCACTATGAAAAGATATTTTGGTAAGCAAATGAACAGAATACAGTATTTAAAGGGAAGCTAGCCTAATACTAATCATTATTGTGGAGAGAATTTTTGAACCAAGTGGGAAGTCAGACAGGACAAACTTTGAGGTCATTTTAAATAGACTATTTCATGATATAAATGCTTATTCTCATGGTCCAGAAACCTAACAGTAGGTCACTCTCAGCATTCATTAACTCTGAAACCTATAGTGAAGCAAAACTTTGCAACCTATTTTGAGTTTCAGTAAATAGAAATGAATTGCATTTGTTAGTATTTTATAATTCAGAAGTTTCATCAATTCATGTTGATCTGTCCCCCAATCAGTACTGATTATAGTATATATTTTAAAAAGACTGACTTAGATAGAATTGACGCATGCAAAATGTAGATTATTTTTCTCATTGAAAGTGACCACTGGAAAATTGACCTGCCCTTTAATGCCATTTAAACTCGGGTACACTGTGTATTTTGAGTTTCAATAGTTCATGTATAAATTGAAGATAATATGTATATCCTGTCCAGCCCATCACACATAGTTGTTTTGATATTTATAAGGTATATCATGTGGAATTAAAGAAGTCCAATGTCAATATTCCTTTTTCTTTTTCTCTAGTATATCAGGCTGTTTCCTTTTCTAAAATCATGATTATATACCGAGAAGTTTTGCTGGATAAAATTAAAGACTTGCTGGTTCCAAAAGGAATTAATAAATCAGAAAAGAATACATAAAATGTCTTTCAGAAACTGATAGATCATGCATCCCAAATACTAGAAAGGATATAGACTATTTGCATAAATGAGTAGGTTACTTAATCAATATATCTATAAATGAACCCTGTACCCAACAAATTGTGAATGTATATCTTTGCTACTATACACAGAAAATCTTATAAACATTAACCATTTACAGGTCACAATGGAAGTCTCAACACATTTTTAAAAATCAAGATCACAAAAATGAACCCATTTACCATGCAATTAAATTAGGTTAACAATAATCATCTTTTCTAAAAAATAATTTATTTGGAACTCTAAGATTTTGTTTCTAAAATGCTAATGAGTTTTTAAAATTCACATCAAATGAGACAACATACTGGACCTAGAAGTGAACTTACAGTGAAAGTAGTACCTACACTATATAAAGAGTTGTATCATGCGTCTAAACTGATATTTGAGCTGAATTTATAGCCTTACAGAAATTCATTTTTAAAAGATTGAAAATAAGTAAGTTAATCACTCAAATCAAACCCAAAACCAAAATACAAAAACAATACAGAAACTTTATACAAATAATATAAAACTAATAAACAGTTTATGGTTTAAAACTAATAAACCGTTTTATGGTTTAAAACTAATAAACAGTTTTATTTCATAAACCATAAATAATGGTTTATAAAATAAAACTTGAAAGAGAAAAATTTTAAAAACCAAATAACCATGAAAGAAATTCAATTATTAATTTAAAGTCATCTGTTCCCATCACAGTACTCTCTCTAAAGCACAACACAAACAGATACTTCCTGTGATATAAATGAGAATATAAAAAGAAACACTTTATAAGTTTAATGCAATCTTGACATCAAAATCAAACTGGTAAAGCACAAGAAAAGAATTATAAACTATTCTCACTTATTAATCTTAATAGCATATCAAATTAAGCAAATTCAAGTAAGATTCTCTCCCCAACAATGGAAGGATGATTAAAATCTGAAAATCTGTTTAATAAACATAATACTTTACATTCAGGTACAGAAAAATAAACATTATACAACTTTAATTATTTTTTAAGGCTTTATTTTATATTTTTATTTTTTTATTTAATTTTTTTTAAATTTTATTTTATTCATTTTAGAGGAGACACAGAGTGAGAGAGAGAGAGAGAAAGAGAGAAAGGGGGGAGGAGCTGGAAGCATCAACTTCCATATGTGCCTTGACCAGACCAGTGCAGGGTTTTGAACTGGCGACCTCAGTGTTCCCAGGTCGACGCTTTATCCATTGCGCTACCACAGGTCAGGCTATATTTTTATTTTTTAAGCTTTTATTTATTGACTTTTCAGAGAGAGAAAGGGGACAGAGGAGCAAGAAGCATCAACTCATAGTAGTTGCTTTTGGTATGTGCAAGTCCCAGATTTCAAACCAGTGACCTCAGTATTCCAGGTCGAATGTCCTCCTTTCACTTAAAAAAAACATCTCCACTTGTTTTTTTAAGTGAAAGGAGGGATAGTGAGACGGACTCCCGCATGCGCCTCCACCAGAATCCACACAGCTACCCCACCCCTCCACCCCTGTCTGAGGTCAATACTCGAATCAATTGAACTATCCTCAGTGCCTAAGGCTGATGCTCCAACCAACAGAGCTCTTAGTGCCTGGGGCTGATGCTCAGACTAATCGAGCCACTGTCTGTGAGAGGGGAAGGGGGGCGGGGGGAGAAGGTGTGCCCTGACTGGGGATCAAATCTGGCACATCCATACACCAGGCAGACGCTCTATCCATTGAGCCAACCGGCCAGGACCATCCTTGGCAAAAAGTAAATTTCAGAATCAAATGTAAAGTATGAATCCTCTAAGAAAGGTGTAGGGATTGTATACACAAAATTTAATATGGAGTTATTTCTGAGGTAAAGGAAAGTGGAGAGAATTAGATCTGTTATGATGTCTGTTTCTCAAAAAAATCAAAATCAAACAGCAATATGTTTAAATACAATAAAAATGGGTGCTAAATATATTTTTCTAAATTTTCAAAATACGGCACAAGGAAAAACAATTTTTAAAAATAGGCACACTTTGTTCTGCGTCATGGCTTTTCTTTTCTTCCTTGTTTTGCTGTTTAGCTGAACTCACTCACAATAAAATCTAAATGATAAATATAAATAAATGCTAGCTTTAAGCTGTGAACAGACTGGACAGAATTATACTAAATAGGCAGAGATCAGCAACTTCAGCCAGTGAATGGGAAAGTGCGGTCAGTTTGCAGACTGCTTACACAATTCCATTCCATCCCCTGTACACCACTCTAGAAATCAGCCCAGTTTTCAGACTCACAGCTCTACTTCTCAGACCCCTCAATATGAGAATTTCCATTCAGCTTTGTTTACACCAAACTGCTGCCTTGCAGATTAGAAAGGCCAAAGTGAAGATGAGGCTATTCTTCTATCTCTGTTAGTACAGTAGGCAAGCTGGCAATGGAGCTATTTCTTGGAGTTAGAGCCCTAGTTTGGTCCTCAGCCTGTTACCAGTCTAAAGTTTGTGTTCCTGATACTTTGAAAGGCAAACAGGCCATCAGAGTTTGGAGTAAGGCAAGGTTTATTGGTTGAGAAGGTGACAAGGAAGAAGGGAACCGTAGCAGTGCCTCAAATTCATCTGAAGAAAGTATGGACTTTAGACTTCTTTTACATCAGGGAAGTGGAAATGAGAGGGGCTGTTTTTATAAAATTCAAGCCTCTAGCACAATTTCTCTAATGATTAGCATTTCTATATGCAAGACTAAGCAGAAGTTATTAGCCTGAAGGCCAAGGGAACAACACAGGCTTGAACAAATGGAGCAGAGAGACCAAGCATTTCACTGCCACAAGCTTCATGGGTGTCCAGAGCAGTGCGAAGGCATCCGGTTTGCTGGTGTGACTGAGACTGAGGCAGTGTGGGCCAAACCCACAGCTGAGGCAGTGACTTAATGTTGCAGCAGAATGGAATGCAGAAAGCCAAACGACTCAGAGAGGCAGAGAACTAGTTTATTACGCAGGTGAGCTCAGAGGCGGTTAATTCCCCCAAGTCTGAGCCCAGACAGGCAGGGTTTTTGGGGTTTTAAGGTCACAGGTTGAGCGGAGTTACAAGGTATGTGGAATGCGGAAGCGTTTACAGAAGCTAAAAAGGCAGAATTAGTATACGCATAACAAAGAAACAGCAATAGCCATATCAAAGTGAAGCATTTTGCTTTGTTATCATGGAGTCATAGCCCTATCATTCCCCCTTTGATGCTCTATAACTACATCTATAGGGCATCACTATACATGTCTGAAAACACTCATTAGGACATTGTATGGCCAGTAGTCGCCGCCATCATGGCTATTTACACGCAGGTTCCCATTAGATTCGGACAGACGGTAAAGAAACAGTGGAGCCAAAAAATGTGGGCCATTTCTTTATTCAAGTCTCGTACCAGCAGACGAGACACACAAAGAGGGAAAACACTTCCTTTTCACTCAGAACTCACAAAGCTAACTGACACATTATCCAGTTCCACAACCAGGAGAATTTTCTCCAGTTCCTCCTAGAATTAAAGGCCCCACCAGTCCCAAAGCCCCTCACCTCTGGTTCCCCATCTACCAACATGGCTTCTTACTCTCTGTACAAACTGACTGCTTTCTCTTTCCCTGCCACCTTGGCTGCTTCTTTTTTTTTAAACACTGTTTTGGCAGGAAAGCCTCTCCTCCAGAAAACATTAGCACGACAATGGCCATTCCCAAGCAGGAAGGTAATTTGCAATTTTACAGATCACATACCTGGCACTGCCCAGCGCCATTTTCTAACACTAAAAGTGAGCAAACTGAAAAAACACAAATTTTGCAAACTCATTTGCTCAACAGACATGAACGTGTGGGGGCACTTAGAGGCAGGATGAGGAACGTGGCTGTGTTCAGTGTGTGTAGTTTTTAGTGTCACCCATGGGTTTTTGTACAATAGTCCCTGATAGTGGACCATCCTGGTGCTGGTGAGCCACTGGTACCTCTGGATATTCATTAGGGTTGTTATTCTATGTCAGACTTTCACATGGATGTTCTGGCAGCCAGAATCTGGCCTAAGGTGAGCTTGTCAGTCTTTCTGACTAGCATCACGGTGGCAGCTAGTGCCCCGAGGCAAGGGGGCCACCCAGCAGCCACTGGGTCAAGCTGTTTAGACAGATGGGTCAGTGGTCCCTACCATGGCCCAACAGTTTGGGTGAGGACCCCTAGTGCCACATAGTCCTTTTCTAAGGTGACCAGATGTCCCGCTTTTGGCGGGACAGTCCCGATTTTTAACAATTTGTCCCGCGTCCCGTGGCGTTTTTAAAAAGTCCCAATTTTTGGAAAGAATGCACGAGAAGCTAGGGAAAAGCGGGAGAACGGGAAGGGAATATACGGTTTTCAGCAGGGAAACCCGCCTCGCCCTGGAGCAAGAGCTGGCTGCCCCGTGCGAGGCCCCAAAACAAGAAGTTCGGGTGGGACGTACCTGCTGGGGCAGCTGTCAAGTCCCCTAACTACCCATAGGCCCGTGTTCTGGATGCTGGCATGCGGCTCTGGGCTCCGCGAGGCACCTTCAGTTTCGGGACCATGTAACCTGATCCCTCTGACTCACCCAAAATTTCCCATATAGTAATATTTCCGAAAATGATCTTTTTAACGAGGTATCATTATTAAAAAAATAGATTGATAAGGAAAAGGTTAAATCTTGGGCATCAGCAAAAATCACAATAGAGAACAAATGGTTAGAATATTTCATCATTTTGAAACAAACCATGTTCCATACAATAATGCACTAAAAATTGTGGAATACGCACTGTCTTTACCAGGAACTAATGCTGTGACTGAACGCATTTTTTCTACGGTAAATAAAGTGTGGACATCAGAAAAATCACAATTAAGTGTTGAGACTTTGAAAGCCATTTTATGTGTGAAATATAATTTAACAAATTCTTGTGAAAAATTTCATGACCTTTTAAACAACGACAGCAATCTACTAAAAATATTCACTCAAATGAGAAATATGCCAAAGAATAAAATAATACTACGCATAATTTTTTAATGCATTATACAGTGTGTCCATAAAGTCATGGTCCACTTTTGACCGTGTGACTGGTCAAAAGTGCACCATGACTTTACGGACACACTGTATTTGTAAATTGTACTTATGTTGAAATTTAAAAATATATATTACAATATTATTTTTGCATTCTATGAAAAATTTTTTTGCTCCATATAGACCAAATTTTTAATCAAGACCCCCCCTCCCCCGGTTAATGGTGTCCTGCTTTATCAAATTTTAAAATCTGGTCACCTTATCCTTTTCACAAATGAAAAGGTTGAATTTGTGATTTACATTCAGCAATCCTAGCACCAGAGCACTAGTGAGCAGTCTCTTTATTTCTTGGTATACCATCTCCTGTTTTTCACCTCAGTCCAGGGGTTTTCTTTTGGCCTGTTGAGTGCTTCATACAGGGGCTTTGCCTTCCCTGAGAACCTGGGGATTCAGATGCAGCAGAACCCTGCTGCTCCAAGGAATTATTAGAGCTTCTTTTTGTTGTTAGGTTTAGGGATTGAGCAGATGGTTTGCTTCCTCTCAGGCCCTAGAGAATGATATCTGTAAAGCCAGTAGCCAGGGCCATTATCACAGCCTCCTGGCCAATGCAGGTGTAAAGCCAGTAGTCGCGGCCACCATCACAGTAGCCCGACCCACACAGGTTCGCATTGGATTCGAACAGTCGGTAATGAAACACAGGAGCTTTGTGAGCACTGAATGTGTGGGTTTTGGAGCCCAGTGTGTGTTTTTGCTTGCCCGCCGGGTGCAAGCTAGAATTAAAGCTGATGGCTCACCAGTTTTTGGCTCCGTTGTTTCATTACCGACTGTTCGAATCCAATGCGAACCTGTGTGGGTCGGGCCTCGACTACTGGCTTTACAGGGGCCCTTGGTGTAGGGGTTTGGGACTACCGGGTGCAGAGTAACAGCTGCACTGTTGACCCTCGCATGTCCTGGATTGGCCGGTACTCACCTCCATCTGGCTTTTTCACTGGTAGGAGAGGTGAGTTCTCGGGGACTGACACTCTACTAGAATCCCGGCTTCTTTGAGTCTCTTAATGTGTTTCTGTATCCCAATCTGAGGTTCCCTGGGCACCAGATACTGCTTTTGCCTTGTTGGAATGGCTCCAGGCTTTTGGTTCTTAGCTAGTCGGGTGGGGGGCTTCTTTTCAGCCCATACCAGTGGGAACTCTTCTAGTAGTTCAGGAGGCTTTTGCTCATTTATCTACTGCATGTGGAGTTTCCATGCCTCTCTAGGAACTGTTACAGATGTAATCAAGGTCTCCTGTATTTCTAAAGTTAGGCTGGTAGCTTTTCCAGGAGTAAAAGTTATTTGAGCTCCCAGCTTGGTCAACAGGTCTCTTCTTAGAAGAGGGATAAGGCATTCAGGCAGATACAGGAATTCATGAACAACTTGGTGTCCCCCACATTGGCACGCCCACGACCCACAGAAGAGGTGAGCAGTTTGAGCGCCCATGGCTCCGATTATAATGGCCTCCTGTTCAGTAAAAGGTATGACCAGCGTGGTAACTACCGAGTGTTCTGCTCCTGTGTCCACTATAAAATCATTGGCTGGCCCCCTACTGTCATATTGACCATGGGCTTCTGGGGGCCTAATTTCATGGAGCCCAGTCTTACCCAATCGGAGTCAACCTCAGCTAGCTCAATGAAGTTCTGGACTGCTGGTTCTGGTTGATGCTTTCCTTTCCTTGACTAAGCAGTTTTGGCAGCAGGGCTGGAGACTGCTTTCGGTTGAGGCATTCATTTTCCAGTGTCCGATCTCTGCAATATGCACATTGATCAAGTTTCAAAGGCTTGCCTCCTTTTGAAGGGTGGGTTACCAGTAACTTGCTCTGTCTCTGCTTATTAATGTAGAACCAAATCCCTGGGGGCAGGGTCTGTGCTATCTGTAACCAGGAATCTGTATGGGGAAACTGATCTGGGTGGCTGGGATTACCCGTCATGACCCGGTAAACTGCCTGAACTATTGATAAATCTCAGGTTCCTTCCAAGGGCTACCCAACTTGAAAGGTGGGCCATTCAATTTTACAGAGGGTGCAGAGCTTTCCAGAGGTTAATTTCATAGCATAGTCATCAGAAAATCCTTTCTTAAAGTTCCTGAACATACAGTCTAAAATGGTGGGTTCTGACTGACTGAACCCTATTTCTACTTTTGTCCTCCCTGTGTCCAGTGCCTCAAGGCAAAGGTCAGGTGCTCCTTCTTCAGGGACCACTCAGATACCCACCTGGTCATGTCTCTCGAGAGAACTTAGGCATGTCTTGGCTAAGATGCACTCGTATAAACCCGAACCTGGTCCCCTCTATGAGAAGCAAGTCACCATTATGCTGTACAATAATACCTCCATGGAACCAAAGATTAAGGCCCACTTGGACTCCATTGCTTACACCATGGAGTAATAGGTTCTCACTCACACATGCACTCAGAAGTTATAACATTCCCCCCACTCTCCCAGGGAATCCCTATCTGGTGTTTCAATCCTGAGACCAAAAGAGGTGATCAAGCTCCCCTTCTGTCCAGAGATGGGACTGACTGAGGGACTGGTCCCGGGACCTTACCGTGTTCAGATACGCATCCCCAAAAGGTAAGTCCATCTCTCCACTGAGTCCAGTCGGGTCCAATTACCTCTGGGCATGGGAGGCCTCCAGGAAGAATATCCCATGCAAAATGTTGAGTGGCACCGCTTCATTCACATGGAAGGTCCCCACTGTCCAGTGGCTCTTGTTACCAGGCCAATGGCACAAGGGGCCAGTATGGTTCGCTTCCTGGTCAGGGAACCAAATGTTGCAGCAGAATGGAATGCTGAAAGCCAAACATAACACTCTGAAAGTTGGAGAACTGGTCTATTTATGTCAGTGGTCTCAGAGGAGGTTAATTCACACAAGTCTGAGCCCTGAATGGCAGGGTCTTTGGAGTTTTAAGGTCACATGGTTGGGTGGGGTTACAAGTTTTAAGGTTATGTGGTTGGGCGGGGTTATGCAGAATGTGGAGCCCGGTTTATAGGCTCTAAAAAGGTGGGATTAAGAAAAACAGAACAAAGAAGCAGTAACAGCCACAATAAGGTAAAGCATTTTGCTTTGTCATCATGGAATCATAGCCATATCATTAACACAAAAATCTTTTCAATAAACGTATATAAAATACATACAGAAAGCAGATACATCCTGCGAATATTATTATGACATTTTATAAACAGAACATAGTTGTGTCACTTGCATTTGGAACAAGCTACAAAACATTACCAGCACCTTAGATATCCCTGCCTTCTCCCTTCCAGTCACTACCCTCTTCACAAGGGTAACCCTAGCATGACTTCTCACTCTGTAGATTAATTTTGACTATTTTGTACATTGTATGAATGAAATTATGTGGTATATATTTCTTACACCTGACATTATTTTGATCAACAATATTTGTAAGATTCATTCATATCATTGCTTATGGCAATGGTTCTTGAAGTGTGCGCCAGGCTGGTGCACCCTAGAAGGTTTTCAGGTGCGCCCTATGGTATTCCAGAGAAATATGTGCCTGTTAGGGACCAAAAAACCAACAGGCTTTTTGGAGTTTAGATTTTTGGGGCACAGAGGTGTGGGGAATTTGCTGTAAGCTGACAGTCTGCCCAACCCCCACCTCACTTGCCTGATTAGGTTGCAAAAGGCTGTTATGCTGTGGTGCTGGATTGTTTACACTACCCCCCATGTTCGGAAAGACTGGAGGCAAGTTTCTTCTATCCTTTGTTTGGTGTAAAGTTAGGATGATATGTATGGTGGGGGTTTTGGATTGATGATTAAATATAAGGAATTGTCTCTTGAAGCCTTTTGGATTTCTATAAAAGAAGAATATGTGGTAATGTCTAAAAAAGCTTTGAACATTTTACTACAATTTTCAGCATCCTATTTATGTGAATTAGGATTTTCTACCCTCAACACAATTAAGAATAAAAAGAGAGGAATTCTTCAATGTATTGACGAGGAAATGAGAGTTTACCTTTCAAATATATGCCCTAACATTGAAAAAGTCACTAGGACACATCAGGCTCATGTTTCTCATAAACACAAGAATGAAAAAACTTACATTTGTGTCGGGACCTGCTGAATTTACTAAATCTTACTAAGAATGTATCTATATATATAAAAAGATAACTTTTTTTGTCTTTTTTATTTTTTAACCTCTCTTTTTTACAAATTCTAAAAAGCATAACTCAAAAAATGTAACATAAAAATGTTTTTTAATGTCAGAATAAATTTAATTTTGTCATATTTATTTTAATTACCATAAAAGCACACTTAGACTTTATATGTTTTTCTTTAATATTTGACTTAATTATTGTAACATATTTCTCAGAAATTTCTATATAGTGTGCCTACAATTATTTGAAGGATTTTAAATGCACCCTGACTTCAAAAAGTTTGAGAACCACTGGCTCATGGTTGTGGATTGATTGTTTATTCTCATTGCTATATAGTTGTGTGACTATTGTGCTGGTGTGCCAGCCCATGCTAAGGACCCCTCACCCAATTTAGCTACGCTTAAAAGGAACTAATTTATAGTTATAGCTGCAGTAGAAAATTCTCACAAAGCCTCAGCAGGTCTAATCTTGCTAACAGAGGCAGAATGTGTTCTTTGTGCGTCAGCCCTGAAGATATTGCAGGAAGATGGTTTATTATCTTAGAACAGTGTGTACTTTTGCAAAGATATCGTACAAACATACTGAAACAATTGTAACCTTGTGGTTTTTGCCCTTAAATACTCCTCCCCCCCAACCCCCCACCCCCGAGCTAATTGCTGTTCATTGCTTCCCGGTGCAGTGGACAGAGCACTGGCCGGTGAATAAAAGCTTTCCAAATTCCTAATCAGTTTGGGCTCTGGTTCCTTTCAGTGCGGGTTGCACCGCAACAACTATAACACAATTTATCTCTTCTAGTGTTGATGGTCAGTTGAGTAGTTTCACTTTGGGGTTGTTATGAATTGTGCTCCTATGAACATGCTAATGAAAGTGTAGTAGGCAGTTAGGCATGAGCAAAGGAGGGCAATGGGCCAACCATAGAAGGTCACCAGGGTGGAAAGCTCAGGTGCCCAGCAATGGGAAAAACTGAGAAAACGAGGACCTCATCTCCAGGGTAAACTTTCCTCCCCTAGCATATCACTGGTAATACGGTTTAGACCCCTTGACCTTTCATATCACTGGTCATGTGGTTTGGACACTCTCCTGACCTTTACAGCCCTACCATGTCATTAGTCATGTGGTTTTAGACCACCTTAGAGGGGGAACAAGGAGGCCAGAGAATACCCTCATAAGACTCCCATAGAAGCCCTAGAATAATCATTCCCTTAAGCATTAAAGCTTGTGGGCAATAAAGTTTTTACCCACATAAAATAATCTTAGGAAAAAAGCTTCAGGTCTGTTGATCACAGAGTCAAAGTTTTGGTCAATCTAGAGATGATATCCAGGCCTACAGTGTGTTTCAGCTCCAGGCACAGAAAAACAACAAAACCAGAAGGAGTAATTCCATGTCTGATATTGGAACTAATAATCCCCTTCTCCTGGAATCAACCAATCAGTAGAGACCATAGCCTTAAAAGGACACACTTGGAAAGCTGATAAATATTCCATTGAGATCCCTGCCATGACTTTTCTAAGATCTCCCTTTAGAGAAGGGGGATCTTAGAGGAGTGCATTCTCTCTCTCTCTCTCTCTCTCTCTCTCTCTCTCTCTCTCTCTCTTACCTGTGCCTTTCCCCACTCCTTCTCAGGCACACTCTCTCTGGAGCATGTGCGATCCTCTTCCCCTCTCTTTCCCCTAAGTGTGTATACCCTTGATTTCTTTCTCTTGAGCTCCAAGAACCCTTCTTTTGCCTCTGTAATATGTTTTCTGAGCCCACGCAGCCCAGCTGGTTCACTTACTTCTCTTATGGCTCAGTACTTCTACTTCTGTGACTTTCTAAATAAACATATGCATGCATTTGAATCTTGGCTCTGAATCCTTTCTTAGCCAGAACTCAAGTATGGAGGTTGATATCTATAGCAAGATCTCCCTGAAAGCGCCCGATCTCATCTATGGAGGTTGCTGAACCCGGGTCCGAATGCTGGCAACATTCTAGTGTCATTTCAGCACTAACAAAAGGCTTTGGGTAAATAGTGTATGCTTTTGCTAGGTGGCAGGGGTGCATATGTTTAACTGGAAGAACTGGGGTAGTTCTTCCAGATGGTAACAGAGATAATAAGTAGCTCAAGTGTTCCTCTTCACTTATTTTTATTTTATTTTTTATTTTGCTGAAGTGAGAAGCAGGGAAGAACAGAGACAGACTCCCACATGTGCCTGACTGGAATCCACCTGGCATGCCCCCTAGGCGGCGATGCTCTGCCCATCTGGGGCATTTGCTCTGTTGCAACCGGAGCCATTCTAGTGCGTGAGGTAGAGGCCATGGAGCCATCCTCAGCACCAGGGCCAACTTTGCTTCAATAGAGCCTTGGCTGCAGGAGGGGAACAGAAAGATAGAGAGAAAGGAAAAGGGAAGGGTGGAGAAGCATATGGGTGCTTCTCCTGTGTGCCCTGGTCGGGAATTGAACCCGGGACTTCAACGTGTGGGGCCGATGCTCTACTGCTGAGCCAGCCAGTCAGGGCTTCAAGTGTTCCTCTTCTGAAATGATGTTCTAGAAGGGTCCTGAAAGATCAGCCACAGCCTGAGTCTCTCACACTTGCAAAGATGTTCCACACACCTAAGGGACTGCATTCAACCCCTTTCTCTTAGATTCTGTTACAAACTGATCACTAACCAGTAAAAAAGATATTTCCCATTAATCCCAATATAACCACATTCAGTTTATTAGTGTAAGCCTCCCTCATTTATATCCTTATTTATATTCTCATGCTTTCTAGGTATAGTTATCCTTCTGACAAATTCATCTCCCTACCCCCCAAAGATGTCCGCTTGTTTTATATGATTTTAATTTATACACATTTTGTTTTAAGACAAATTGCACCAATATGATGACGTGCTACCTTTTCAAAGCAACACATCTCAGGTAGTACACTTAATCTAATTATAAACAGATTGTTTTTTTAACCTTACAAAAAATACTTAAGTGTGTTCTGCTTATTATTCCTTTACTTCTCGAGAAAGTTTGTATTCTTGGTAAGCAAATTGACAATCATTTAATTATGTGTCTAATTAAATATAAAATACTACTAAATTGATAAATACTACTGAATAGCCACCGGCAAGTAAAACAATTACTTGGTCTAAAGTAGTTTTTTAAAGAAAGTACTGTATTTCCCCATGTATAAGACATTCCAGCCTGACCAGGCTGTGGCACAGTAGATGGAGCGTCTATGGCGCAGTAGATGGAGCGTCGGGCTGGGATGTGGAAGGACCCAGGTTCGAGACCACGAGGTCGCCAGCTTGAGTGTGGGCTCATCTGGTCTGAGCAAAGCTCATCAGCTTGGACCCAAGGTCGCTGGCTCGAGCAAGGGGTTACTCGGTCTGCTGAAGGCCCACAGTCAAGGCACATATGGGAAAGCAATCAATGAACAACTAAGGTGTCACAAAGAAAAACTAATGATTGATGCTTCTCACCTCTCTCTGTTCCTGTCTGTCTGTCCCTATCTATCCCTCTCTCTGACTCTCTGTCTGTAAAGCCAGTAGTCGAGGCCACCATCACAGTTGCCCCACCAGTTCAGGTTTGCATGGGATTCGGACAGACGGTAATAAAACTACGGAGCCTGTAAAGCCAGTAGTCAGGGCCATTATCACAGCCGCCTGGCCAATGCAGGTTTGCACAAGATTCGAACAGTCGGTAATGAAACAATGAAGCCAAGAACTGGTGAGTCATCAGCTTAAATTCTAGCTTGCACTGGGTGGGCAAGCAAAAACACACACTGGGCTCCAAAACCCACACATTCAGTGCTCACAAAGCTACTGACTTATCCGAGTTTCCTAGAATCAAAGGTGTTGGGCAGATAAAATACAATATGATCACTTTGTTAAAGATGGCGCTGCCCACATGGAAGCCTGTCACCCAGGTGATATTATTTGCCATTATGCTTGGGATGGGTGTGGGGGAAAGGCTGTAATGTAAGCAGGCCAGGTCGTTATGGCCTAAGGCTTGGTTTTAAGAGTAAGTTCTTCTCCACACCCTTGACTGATTGGATGATGTAGGGTGGTGCACTCTCCTGAGGAATCCCATTATACAGAGACTTCCTTATTTGTATAATTGGATTAAAGGTTTTGAGTCTATGCTATAAAGTGGGAGAGACCAGTAGCTTGCTCTCTCTTGGTTCCTCAGTTCCTGAAGTATTAGAAAGGAGAGCAGATTAAGGCCATGTGCAAGAGAAGCAGCCAAGATGGCAGAATGCTGAGGAAGAAGGCAGTTTGAGCAGAATTTGTGCAGGAGGAGATGGGGAACAGAGGTGAATAAGTCTGGTGAGCTAGAATCCTTTGATTCTAAGAAACTCGGATAAGTCAGTAGCTTTGTGAGCACTGAATGAGTGGGTTTTGGAGCCCAGTGTGTGTTTTTGCTTGCCCACCGGGTGCAAGCTAGAATTAAAGCTTATGGCTCACCAGTTCTTGGCTCTGCTGTTTCATTACCGACTGTTCGAATCAAATGCGAACCTGCACGGGTCAGGCTGCTGTGATGGTGGCCGCGACTACTGGCTTTACAAAAGGTTTCTAGCTCACCAGACTTATTCACCTCTGTTTCCCATTTCCTTCACTCTACACAAACTCTGCACAAACTGGCTTCTCTCTCAGCACTCTGCCATCTTGGCTGCTTCTCCTGGCCTCCTCCATGTGGCCTTAATATGCTCTCCTCTCTAATACCTCAGGGACCAAGAGCGAACAAGCTACTGGTCTGTCCCACTTTATAATGTAGAAATCCAAACCCTTAATCCAATCCACAAACAAGAAAGTCTCTGATACAAAGTCACCCATCTGAGGCATAATGGGATTCCTCAGGAGAGCGCACCACCCATTCAGTCAAGGGTGTGGGGAAAAGCTTACTCTTAAAACTAAGCCTTAGGCTATAATGACCCGGCCTGCTTACATTACAGCCTTTCCCCCACACCCATCCCAGGCATAATGGCAAATAATATCACCTGGGTGACGGGCTTTCATGTGGGCAGCGCCATCTTTAACAAAGTGAGCATAATATATTTCATCTGACCAACAGAGCAAAAAACTGGTAAGCCATCAGCTTTAATCCTAGCTTGCACCCGGCAGGCAAGCAAAAATACACTCATTCAGTGCTCACAAAGCTACTGACTTATCCAAGTTTCCTAGCATCAAAGGCTTCTAGCTCTCTAGACTTATTCACCTCTGTTTCCCATCTCCTTCTCTCTCCACAAACTCTTCCCAAACTGGTTTCTCCCTCAGCACTCTGCCATCTTGGCTGCTTCTCTTCTCCATGTGACCTTAATCTCCTCTCTTCTCTAATGCTAACCTCAGGAACCGAGAGAGAGCAAGCTCCTGGCCTGCCCCACTTTATACTGTAGAAATCCAAACCTTTAATCCAATCTACAAACAGGGAAGTCTCTGATACAAAGTCACTTATCTGAGGCATAATGGGAGGATTCCTCATGAGAGTGCACCACCCTACATCATCCAATCAGTCAAGGGTGTGGGGAAAAGCTTACTCTTAAAAGTTGCACGTGGGCAGCGCCATCTTTAACAAAGTGAGCATAATATATTTTAACTGCCCAACAATCCACCCCTATGCTCACTTTACTACCCACAATCTACACCACCAGCATTCCTGTACAAGGAAATTAGGTACATTATACAAATTACAGCAACAGCACAAATCATACAGTTTCAACAATTACAAAGGTACACTTCACCAGTCTCTGAGAACTTTGCCATAAGCGCAAAATGTCCTCGGCCTTCTTTCTAGCCATTTGAAAAGCTTCCCGGGGAAGGTGGAGGGCCTCCATCAAAGCTGCCCCCTACCCCCATCAGGGTATTTCACATTGTCCAAAATCTATAAGTCCATCCAACAAAGGAGCCTGTGCTCACTCAGGTCGTAGTCCAGGAAATCAGTCCACACACGTGAGGTGTTAGCCTCCTCCATTCCTGCCGTCATGGCCGGTCTCACACTGTCCTAAAGAGAAGCATGTGGCAATGGCAGTCAGCATTTCCATCTCTGCTCCGGGGAGCATGATGGCATCCACCCCTATGTCCCAAAATCACAGACCTACCAGCGTTGTAGTAGAAGCTCCTTGCTGCTGGGCTCTCACCTTCTGGAGACTGCGGATTGCAACTCCAGCCTGATTCTCCTCATCCTCCAAAGAGGAACTGAAAGCATCAGCTCCTGCTGCTGGGCTCGAGCTCCGGGCCACCGCTACCTTCTGCTCAGCAGGCCTTGCAGCTCTAGCACTGGCCTCAGCCTTGGCCTCATCCTCATCCTCAGCCTCAGCCTCCTGCCACTGCTGGCTCTCCACAACATCCAGAGCAATCTGCTACTCAGAAACCCGTGATTCCTCCTTCAGTGGCTGCTCCATTTCCAAGCGAACCTTGCGAACCTGGTCGGCCTCCTTCCGTACTTGCTTCAGCTCCAGGCTAAGCATCTCTTTCTCCCACGTTTGCTCAAGCTCCTTCCACTGCTCAGCCTGCAGGTCCTGAGCAGCCTCTCAGTTTCCTCACACATGTTTGCAAAAGTCAGCCATCCTACAGTCCCCAGAAGGACAGCCATAGGGAACCATAATAGCAGCCAGTCTTCTACTCCACCGCTCAAAGGTGGTAGTGGCTCCATACCGATCTGTATCGAGTCCTGCCACAGACTATGCCAGATGTAAAGCCAAGAGCCAGGGCCACCATCACAGCCTACCCGCCAGTGCAGGTTCGCATTGGATTCGGACAGACAGTAATGAAACTACAGAGCCAAAAACTGGTAAGTCATCATCTTTAATCCTAGCTTGTACCCGGCAGGTAAGCATAAACACACACTGGGCTCCAAAACCTACTCATTCCATGCTCACAAAGCTACTGACTTATCTGAGTTTCCTAGCATCAAAGGCTTCTAGCTCACCAGACTTATTCACCTTTGTTTCCCATCTTCTCTCTGCACAAACTGGCTTCTCCCTCAGCACTCCATCATCTTGGCTGCTTCTCCTGGCCTCTTCCATGTGGCCTTACTCTGCTCTCCTCTCTAATGCTAGTCTTAGGAACCGAGAAAGCAAGCAAGCTCCCGGTCTTCCCCACCCCATAGTGTAGAAATCCAAACCTTTAATCCAATCTACAAACAGGGAAGTCTCTAATACAAAGTCACTTATCTGAGGCATAATGGGAGGATTCTTCATGAGAGTGCACCACCCCACATCATCCAATCAGTCAAGGGTGTGGAGAAAAGCTTACTCTTAAAACTAAGCCGACCTGGCCTGCCCACAGCCTGTCCCCCATTACACATTAATATCAACGAAGTTCCATGTGGGCAGCGCCACCTTTAACAAAGTGAGCATAATATATTTTATCTGCCCAACATGAAGCCCAAAATTTGAAAAAAAAATATATTATATCAAGTTATTGAAATCAAGTTTTATTCATCATAAAATTCATACAATTCCTCATCTCTGTTAAAACTCTAATCCGTTAGCTTGTCCTCATCTGTGTTTGAAGATGAATCACTGTTTTTAACAATGAGCACAAAAACAGGCGTGAAAAGGCAGAAAATGCAGGTAAAAAAAAAATCTACAACTACTGTTTAAGACACACTCAGTTTTTAGACCACAAATTTTTTGGAAAAGTGTTCTTCTTATACATGGGTGAATATGGTATATTGATTTCTCATTCTAGTGGGCCTTGTTTCCACAAGCTTGAAAAAATGATGTCTCTACCTTAATATACACATTAACTTTATAAATATTTACTAAATTAAGAATTTATTTTTAAATCTCAATTTGAATGGTGTAAGGTTGATGCTGGACATGGCCATTACCCCCTCCCAAGACTCATGGCTCCATGGTCACAGATCCTCACCTCAGACGATGAGATAAAGAGTAGTCAAACTGCACCAAGGTTTTACTAAAAACCATGCAACTCAATCACCAGATATATATTAAGGAGGGAGAAAACAGAACACATATGTACCCATCCCCCTATCCCCTGCTCACTTGCTTGCATGCACACAGACAAAAAGTTTCACTTGCGTAACCATCCAGGGTTTAGCTATTTGAACTTAGTACTTCACCAACTGGCCCCCATCAATGCTGCCTGTTGGGCAGATAAAATATATTATGCTCACTTTGTTAAAGATGGCGCTGCCCACGTACAAGTTTTAAGAGTAAGCTTTTCCCCACATCTTTGACTGATTGCATGATGTGCGGTGGCACTCTCATGAGGAATCCTCCCATTATGCCTCAGATAAGTGGTTTTGTACCAGTGACTCTCTTGTTTGTAGACTGGATTAAAGGTTTGGATTTCTACACTATAAAATGGGGCAGACTGGGAGCTTGATCTCTCTCAGTTCCTGAGATTAGCATTAGAGAGGAGAGCAGAGAGAGGCCAAGTGGAGGAGAGGAGAAGTAGCCAGGATGGCATAGTGCTGAAGAAGAAGCCAGTTTGTGCAGAGTTTGTGCAGAGAGAAGGAGATGGGAAACAGAGGTGAAATAGGCTGGTGAGGTGGATACTTTTGATTCTAGGAAACTCGGATAAGTCAGTAGCTTTGTGAGCACTGAATGAGTGGGTTTTGGAGCCCAGTGTGTGTTTTTACTTGTCTGCCGGGTGCAAGCTAGGATTTAAGGTAATGGCCCACCAGTTCTTGGCTTCACTGTTTCATTACCATCTGTTCAAATCAGATGCCAACCAGCATGGGCCAGGTGGCTGTGATGTTGGCCGTGGCTATTGGCTTTACATTTGGCATAGTCTGTGGCAGGATTCGATACAGATCAGTATGGAGCCACCACCACCTTTGAGCGGTGGAGTAGAGGACTGGCTACTGTTGTGGTTCCCCATGGCTGTCCTTTTGGGGGCCATATGCTGGCTGACTTTTACAGCTATGTGTGAGGAAACCGAGAGGCTGCATGGGCCCTGCAAACCAAGCAGTGGAAGGAGCTGGAGCAAACGTGGGAGAAAGAGATACTGACCCTGGAGCTGGAGCAAGCACTGGAGGAGACCGACCAGGTTTTTGAGATTTGCTTGGAAACAGAGCAGCTTCTGGAGAAGGAATCACAGGTTCGTGAGTTGTAGATTGCCCTGAACGTTATGGAGAGCCAGCAGCAGCAGAAGGCTGGGGCTGAGGCTGGAGCTGGGGTTGCAAGGCCTGCAGAGCAGAAGGCAGCAGCGGTCCCGGGCTCGAGCCTGTTGGTGGGAGCTGATGTTTTTAGTTCCTTTTGGAGGATAAGGAGAATTGGTCTGGAGTTGCAATCTGTAGCCTCCTGAAGGTGAGAGCCCAGCAGCAAGGAGTACCTCCTGTGCCCCTGGTTGGTCTGTGATTTTGGGACATAGGGATGGATGCCATCATGCTCTCCATAGCAGAGATGGAAATGCTGACTGCCATTGCCATGTGCTCCTCTTTGGGACAGTGTAAGACCTTCCAGGATGGCAGGAATGGGGGGATGGTGGCTGAGGCCCCATGTGCTTGGACTGATTCCTGGACTATGACCAAAGTGGGCACTGGCTCCTTTGTTGGATGGACTTATGGATTTTGAACAATGTGAAATACCCTGATGGAGGTGGGGGGCAGCTTTGCTAGAGGGCTTTCCCCTGCCCTGGGAAGCTTTTCCCATGGATAGAAAGAAGGCTGAGGACATCTTGCACTTTTGGCAAAATGCTCAGAGACTGGTGAAGTGTATCTTTGTAATTGTTGAAATTGTATGATTTGTCTTGTTATTGTAATTTGTGTAATGTGCTTAATTTCCCTGTGCTGGAATACCTGTGCTTTAGATTGTGAAGTGAGCAAAAAGGGTGGAATGTTGGTCAAATAAGTTTGTAATATAATATATATGTTTGCTCGCTTATAGTTTTATTGGGTATGGGGGACAGGCTGTAAACAGGTCAGGTTGTTATAGCCTAAGGCTTAGTTTTGGGACTGGGCTTTTCCTCACACCCTTGACTGATTGCATGATGTGGGGTGGTACACTTTTATGAGGAATCCCATTTATGCCTTAGATAAGTGGCTTTTTATCAGAGACTTTCTTGTTTGTATATTGGATTAAAGGTTTGGATTTCTACACTATAAAGTGGGGCAGACTGGGAGTTTGATCTCTCTGAGTTCCTGAGATTAGCATTAGAGAGAAGAGCAGAGAAAAGATACGTGGAGGAGAGGAGAAGTAGCCTGGATGGTGGAGTGCTGAAGGAGAAGCCAGTTTGTGTAGAGTTTGTGCAGAGAGAAGGAGATGGGAAACAGAGGTGAATAAGGCTGGTGAGGTGGATACTTTTGATTCTAGGTAACTTGGATAAGTCAGTAGCTTTGTGAGCACTGAATGAGTGGGTTTTGGAGCCCAGTGTGTGTTTTTACTTGTCTGCCGGGTGCAAGCTAGGATTAAAGGTAATGACCCACCAGTTCTTGGCTCCATTGTTTCATTACTGTCTGTTCGAATCAGATGTGAAACTACATGGGCTGTGATGGTGGCCTTGGCTACTGCTTTACAAGAACCTATAGAAATTCCTTTTATTCTTGTAACTGTTCCCCTTCCCTTTACATTTTTGAAAAATTTCTTATCAATTAAAGATGCATACTGTTGTATTTACAGATTAAAAGTGACATAATAACAGAGATTGCTTTAAAATACTCTAAAACAAAACAAAATACCATTGTTTGTGAGGAGAAAAAAAAAGATAAAAAATAATAAGAGGAAAACACTGACAATTTTTAAAGCTGGGTGATAGGTAGATGAAGGTTTATTATATAATTCTCTTTACTGTTTTATATGTTTGAAACTGTTATAAAGTAATGCAATACATGGGTTACATAGAGACACCAAGGCAGGATACAGAAGAAATTTTAGGAGATTTGTTAATAAGCTTGCTACATTTGACTTACACGGGGTATAGCTAACCCAAATCGTGCAGCCTCAAATATAGCTCTAAGGCTATTTATACAGACATGATCACATATAGGTTGGGGGGGGGGTGTTGGGCAGATAAAATATATTATGCTCACTTTGTTAAAGATGGCGCTGCCCACATGGAAGTTCGTTGATAATAATGTGTGTTTGGGGACAGGCTGTATGCAGGCTGGGTCATTATAGCCTAAGGCTTGGTTTTAAGAATAAGTTTTTCCCCACACCCTTGACTGATTGGATGATGTAGGGTGGTGCGCTCTCCTGAGGAATCCCATTGTGCCTCAGATGGGTGACTTTGTATCAGAGACTTCCTTGTTTGTAGATTAGATTAAAGGTTTGGATTTTCTATGCTATAATGTGGGGCAGACCGGAGCTTGCTCTGTTGGTTCCTGAGGTATTAGAGAGCAGAGCAGATTAAGGCCACGTGGAGGCCAGGAGAAGCAGTCAAGATGGTAGAGTGCTGAGAGAGAAGCGAGTTTGTGCAGAGTTTGTGCAGGAGGAGATGGGAAACAGAGGTGAATAAGTCTGGTGAGCTAGAAACCTTTTGATTCTAGTAAACTCGGATAAGTCAATAGCTTTGTGAGCACTGAATGAGTGGGTTTTGGAGCCCAGTGTGTGTTTTTGCTTGCCCGCCGGGTGCAAGCTAGAATTAAAGCTGATGGCTCACCAGTTCTTGGCTTCGTTGTTTCATTACCGAGTGTCCGAATCCAATGTGAACCTGCATGGGTCAGGCGGCTGTGATCCTGACCCCGGCTACTGGCTTTACAGGGGGGAAAGGAGGGGAAGCATGATGCTATAGTCATTTACTGATAAGCTTACAACATTTATATATAGGATCTATTAAAAGAAAAAAACATTCCTACACATTAATTATAAGATAACAAAGTAGTGATAAATGTTTTATATACCCAACACAGTATCAGTAAATGTTGTTATACATATCAAAGACATTCCCAAATTTTCTAGTGCCTACCCCCCATCCCTGTCACCACAGCAAAATGGTTAGCTTAAAATAAGGAGGGAGGCCAAATGAAAATACCCTTGCTGAAGTGACTTCAGAGAAATGGCACCGTGAGGGGTGCTCCCGATACCTCTCCCTGAAACTTCAACAAATTCAACAACTAGAGACAGAAAAACAATCTCAGGTGCATCTGAAATACACATACATCAAACAAAGGTATAATTGGGTGAAAATGTGGCTGAATATATAACCCACTCTGAAGGAAATAAGACAGAGAATGGAGTATTCTGCTTTCCTCACTGAGCTGAGCAAGACCTGCTTTCACTTGGAACTGAGAGAAAGTGAGGGATGGGGGCATGGAAAAAGCTGGGCTAGGGCAGAGACGTTCAAGCTGAGGAGAGAGTGTGCCCACCGCTCAGCTCACATGGAGCTAATGCCAGTGGCAGACCACGGCAAGGTGGGTGAGCAGTTGCCTTGTTTACTCCCGGTATCCCAGTTGGCGAGTGCAGGTAGTGTGTGAGTGAATCCACCTGGCGCTTCGGGCATGGGTGCCCGCATTCCTGGATGGAGGGGCTGGTCAGAGAATGTCAGTAGTGGCCCTCTGTGTGAGCTGAGAATAGAGTTTCTGAATAATCCCGGCTTCCCAAACAACAGCGCACAGGATGTGCACGAAAGCTGCCTTCCCTACACCTGGATCTGTCTGGGCACGGCACCTCCACCAGCCATACTGGCTAACAAAGCACACTCCTGTGGAAGAGAACTATGGAAGTAGTAGGGGGAAGGACTCACAGGTAGCTTGCAGACAGCCTCTGGAGAGCAGACCTGCGGAGTGCTGAGGCATACTAGACATGCCCAGAGGCTTATAGAAAGACACCTGAAAGGCAATTAGCCCCCAGCCCTGCCTGATTACGCTGGCAGCTCTGGCTGGCAAAGGCTTACCCAGAACCCTGTGTTGAGTGACGATAGAGGGGGGATTTGGCAGCTCTTAGAGCCTCTTGCTCTCCAGGCAGTGACTGGAACAACTTCACAGCTGGGTACCAGGCTGCTGGTTCAGGAAGGAGAGATTTGGGGAGTGGTTCTGGGAAAATGGACTCCCCCATTGTTGGAACCTGCAAACGCTAACAAACCCTGCCTACCAATGGGACTGAGGTCTAGTTTATGTCATCACCATAGTGACACAACAGAAAATCGCTGTCTAAGAGTGCCACAGGGGCAGAACCTGGGGTATAGCGCCACCAGCCAAAAAAAGAAAAAAAAGAAGAAGGAAGAAAATCTCAAAACCAGGAAAAATCCACAGTCTTTATAACTTTTTCCTTTTTTTTTCTTGTATTTTTTATCTTTATTTTTTGCCTTCCACCTTAGTCATTTTATCCTCTTTCCATTTTATTTTTTTCTTTTCATTTTGAATGTTATTACCCATAGGTGTTACATTTTCCATTCCCTTTTATTCTTTTCTTTTTTTTTCTATGAATGTTACATTCCAAAAAACTTAACTCAATTTTTTTCTCTCTTTTTGTTTTTTCTTTTCTCTTTCACTTTTTCTCTCATTTGAATCTCACCCACAAACAAATTATTTTATTCTGAATTCAATTTTTTTCTTTGTAGCATTTTGTGTGCTTTTTATTTCGCATTTTATCTCTTTAGCATTTCCCCCAGTTCCAGCTCTCCATTCTATAGTTTTTGTGCCACTTAATACAATAGAATTTTCATTTTTCACTGTATCTTTTTTTCTCTTTTTCCTTTTCTCTTACACTGTTTCTCTCATTCAACCATCATTTACAAAGAAATTATTTTATTCTTGATCCAAATTTTTTCCTTGTGGCATTTTGTGGATTCTTGCCTTGTTTTTTGCCTCTTTGTCACTCCCCCTCCAAAACAGGCCCTCCATTCTATGTATTTTTGTTCCAATAGCACAATAGAATTTTCAATTTTTCACTGCATTTTCTCAAAAAATTTTTTTATCAACTCTTATTAGTGTTATTAACAATACCACTCTCAAAGGCCATTAAAGAAAAAGAAATAGAATATTATGGATACAAAAGACAGTGATGTAGTTCAGATGAGAAAAAATCTACAGAAAAAAATTTCAATAGCTTAGAAACCTTGGAGTTAAATGACAGATAATTTAAAATTGAAGTCCTAAAAATACTCAGGGATATACAAAAAAGCACAGAAAAGCAATTTAGGGAGCTCAAAAACAAATCAATGAACAGAAAGAATACTTCACCAAGGAAATTAAAACTATGAAAACAAATAAAAAAGAGATGAAAAACTCAATTTATGAACTGAAAAACAAGGTAACAAGCTTAGCCAATAGAACGGGCCAGATAGATGAGTGAATTAGTGACATAGAAGACAGGCAACTAGAGGTACTACAGAGAGAAGAGGAGAGAGACTCACAAATTTAAATGAGATAGTCCTATAGGAATTGTCTGACTCCATTAGAAAGAGCAACATAAGAATAATGGGTATATCAAAGGAGAAGAGAGAGAAAATGGAATGGAGAACATATTCAAACAAATAAAAGACGAGAGCTTCCCAAGCCTGTGGAAAGAACTAAAGCCTCAAATTCAAGAAGTAAACAGAACACCGAGTTATTTTAACCTTAACAAACCTACTCCAAGGCACATCATAATGAAATTGGCACAAACCAATACAAAGAAAAGTTCTTAAGGCAGCCAGGGAAAAGAAGAATACAACATATAAAGGAAGGCCCATTAGATTATCAACAGATTTCTCAGCAGAAAGTCTACAAGCTAGAAGAGAGTGGACCCTAATACTTAAAGTTCTGAAAGAGAGGAACTTCCAGCCAAGAATACTATACCCATCAAAGCTATCCTTCAAATACAAAGAAATAAAAACATTCACAGATACAGAAAAGATAAGGGAATTTATCACCATAAAACTCCCACTTCAGGAAATACTAAAGGGGGTTTTCTGACCAGACACAAAAAACAAAATAAAACAAAACTATACATAAAAGCTCCATCAAGATCGCAATATAAATAAGATTAATCTGTGACAAAGAAACAAAAGAAGGGAAAGGACAAAAATTAACAGTAGCAAAGAAGGATGGAGTACAGAAACAATCATGAGATAATGTACTACAATGAACATGATATGTATGCTTTCCATTACTTAATGGTAACCACCCCTGAAAAAACAACACAGAGGTACATGGCTTGAAAAAAGAAGTAACAGAGAAAAAAAGTATGGATTACAACCAAACAAAAACAAATGATAGAAAAATAAAAGAGAGAACCAAACAAGATACAAAACTATCAGAAAGCAATACATAAAAGGGCAATAGAAAACCCTCAAATGTCAATAATTACACTAAACGTAAATGGATTGAGCACACCAATAAAAAGACACAGAGTAGCAGAATGGATTTAAAAAGAAAATCCAACTGTATGCTGCCTACAAGAAACACATCTAAGCTACAAGGATAAAAACAAATTCAAAGTGAAAGGCTGGAAAACAATACTCCAAGCAAATAACATCCAAAAAAAAGCAGATGTAGCGATACCCATATCTAACAATGCTGACTACAAGACAGCAAAGGTAATTAGAGACAAAAACAGTCACTTCATAATGATAAAGAGGACATTGAATCACAAAAACATAACACTTCTTAATATATATGGACCAAACCAAGGAGCACCAAAATATATAAGACAGCTACTGACTGACCTAAAAACAGAAACCAACAAAAATACAATCATACTTGGAGACCTCAATACACCGCTGACGGCTCTAGATCATTCATCCTAACAGAACATCAATAAAGAAATATTGGCCTTAAATGAAACACTAGAACAATTGGATATGATGGACATCTATAGGACATTTCATCCCAAAGTGCTAGAGTATACATTTTTCTCTAGTGTACATGGAACATTCTCAAGAATTGACCATATGTTGGGCCACAAAAGTAACATTAACAAATTCATAAAAACTGAAATTATACCAAGAATATTTTCTGATTATAAAGCATTGAATTCAACTGCAAAAAAGAGGTAAACAAACCCACAAAAATGTGGAAACTAAACAACATACTTTTAAAAAATGAGTGGGTCAAAGAAGAAATAAGTGCAGAGATCAAAGGATACATACAGGCAAATGAAAATAACAATACAACATATCAGAATCTCTAAGATGCAGCAAAATCAGTAATAGGAGGGAAGATCATATCACTACAGGCTTATATGAACAAAGAAGAGAGAGCCCAAGTAAAACACTTAACTTCACATCTTAAGGAACTAGAAAAAGAAGAACAAAGACAACCCAAAACCAGCAGAAGAAAGGAAATAATGAAAATTAGAGCAGAAATAAATGAAATAGAGAACAGAAAAACTACAGAAAAAATTAATAAAACAAGGAACTGGTTCTTTGAAAAGATCAACAAAATTGACAAACCCTTGGCAAGACTCACCAAGGAAAAAAGAGAAAGGACTCATATAAACAAAATCCAAAATGAAAGAGGAGAAATCACTACAGATATCATAGATATACAAAGAATTATTGTAGAATACTATGAAAAACTATATGCCACCAAATTTAATAATACAGAAGAAATGGATAAATTCCTAGAACAATACAATCTTCCTAGACTGAGTCATGAAGAAGCAGAAAGCCTAAACAGACCCATAAGCAGGGAGGATATAGAAAGAACTATTAAAAACCTCCCCCAAAATAAAAGTCTAGCGCCAGACGGCTATACTAGTGAATTCTATCAAACATTCAAAGAAGACTTTCTTCCTATTCTACTCAAAGTCTTCCAAAAAATTGAAGAAGAAGCAATACTTCCAAACACATTTTATGAGGCCAACATAACCCTCATACCAAAACCTGGCAAGGACAACACAAAAAAAGACCAATATTTCTAATGAATACAGATGCTAAAATACTAAACAACATACTAGCAAATCGAATACAACAACATATTAAAAAAATAATTCATTATGATGAAGTGGGATTCATCTCAGAATCACAAGAATGGTTCAACATATGTAAAATGGTTAACATAATAAACCATATCAACAAAACAAAGAACAAAATGCATGTGATCTTATCAATAGATGCAAAAAAGGCATTCGATAAAATATAACATCATTTATGTTTAAAACACTTAACAAATTGGGTATAGAAAGAAAATATTTCAATATAATAAAGGCCGTCTATGATAAACCATCAGCTAACATCATATTAAATGGCATAAAACTAAGGACTTTCCCCTAAAATCAGGAACAAGACAAGGTTGTCCACTCTCTCCACTCTTACTCAACGTAGTGCTGAAAGTTCTAGCCAGGGCAATCAGACAAGAGAAAGAAATAAAAGGCATTCATATTGGGAAAGAAGAAGTAAAGGTTTCACTTTTTGCAGATGATTTGATCCTGTACATCGAAAACCCCAAAGACTCCACAAAAACTCTACTAGAAACAATAAACCAATACAGTAAGGTTGCAGGATACAAAATTAATATACAAAAGTCCATTGCCTTTCTATATGTCAACATCATATAGAAACATCAGAAAATGAGCTATAAAAAACAATCCCCTTCATGGTTGCAACATAAAAAATAAAATACCTAGGAATAAACATAACAAAGAATGTAAAGGACCTATATAATAAAAACTATAAAGCATTGTTAAGGGAAATCGAAAAAGATACAATGAAATGGAAAAATTTTTCTTGTTCTTGGATAAGAAGAATAAATATAGTCAAAATTACTATATTACCCAAAGCGATATACAAATTTAATGCAATTCCCATCAAAATTCCAATGTCATTTTTTAAAGAAATGGAACAAAATATTATCAAGTTTATATGGAACTATAAAACCCCGAATAGCCAGAGCAATCCTTAGGAAAAAGAACAAAGTTGGGGGCATTACAATACCTGACTTCAAATTATATTATAGAGCCATGATAATCAAAACAGCATGGTATTGGCAGAAAAATAGACACTCAGACCAATGGAACAGAATCGAAAGCCCAGAAATAAAACCACATGTATATGGTCAAATAATTTTTGATAAAGGGGCCAACAACACACAATGGAGGAAAAAAAGCCTCTTCAACAAATGGTGCTGGGAAAACTGGAAAGCCACATGCAAAGAATGAAACTCAACTACAGTTTGTCCCCTTGTACTAAAATTAATTCAAAATGGATCAAAGACCTAAATATAAGACCTGAAGCAATAAATTACATAGAGGAAAACATAGGTACTAAACTCATGGACCTTAGTTACAAAGATCACTTTATGAATTTGACTCCAAAGGCAAGGGAAGTGAAGGCAAAGATAAATGAATGGGACTACATCAGACTAAGAAGCTTTTGCACAGCAAAAAAAACTGACAACAAAACAAACAGAAAACCAACTAAATGGGAGATGATATTTTCAAACAACAGCACAGATAAGGGCCTTATATCCTAAATATACAAAGAACTCATAAAACGCAACAACAAACAAGCAAACAATCCAATAAAAAAATGGGAAGAGGACATGAACAGACACTTCTCCCAGGAAGAATACAAATGGCCAACAGATATATGAAAAGATGTTCATCTTCACTAGCTATTAGAGAAATGCAAATCAAAACTACAATGAGACACAACCTTACACCTGTTAGATTAGCTATTATCAACAAGACAGGTAATAACAAGTGCTGGAGAGGCTGTGGAGAAAAAGGAACCCTCATCCACTGTTGGTGGGAATGTAAAGTAGTACAACCATTATGGATGAAAGTATGGTGGTTCCTCAAAAAATTAAAAATAGAACTACCATATGACCCAGCAATCCCTCTACTGGGAATATACCCCCAAAACTCAAAAACACTGGTACGTAAAGACACATGCAGCCCCATGTTCATTGCAGCATTGTTCACAGTGGCCAAGACATGGAAACAACCAAAAAGCCCTTCAATAGATGACTAGATAAAGAAGATGTGGTACATATATACTATGGAATACTACTCAGCCTTAAGAAATGATGACATCGGATCATTTACAACAACATGGATGGACCTTGATAACATTATACTGAGTGAAATAAGTAAATCAGAAAAAACTAAGAACTATATGATTCCATACATAGGTGGGACATAAAAATGAGACTCAGGGACATGGACAAAATTGTGGTGACCAGAGGTGGGGAGGATTTGGGAGGGTGTGGGGGGAGAGGAGGGGCACAAAGAAAACCAGATAGAAGGTGACGGAAGACAATTTGACTTTGGGTGATGGGTATGCAACATAATCAAATGTCAAAATAATCTGGAGATGTTTTCTCTGAACCTATGTACCCTGATTGATCAATGTCACCCCATTAAAATTAATAAAAAAATAAAAATAAGAAAAAAGAAAATACCCTTGCTGAAAGTGTTAGGGCTAGCTTATTAGGTTTCCGCTTGTTTAGTTGACAAGTTTTTATACATATAAAGGATTTCAAGAGGGATGATTATTAGGAAGCGTATAAAATGTTACCAAATGCAGGTTTTTTCAAGCAAAGAGAGTGGCCTCGTGAACCCTTTGTCTAGAGGTATATGTCACTCTCAGGACTCCAAGAGGGGAGGAAGAATTAAAATCAGTGTAAGATATATAAACATTGTCTCCTAAAGGATCTTATTGAAGGGGAGGAGGAAATTTTCAGATATTAACTTTTGCCCCTTTAATCTCTTTCTCTAGTTCTTTTCTTTTCAGAAAGGAGGGGTAAGGGACCCTGATTCTTCCTTTTAAAATACTAATGTTCACAAAACTTTCTATCATAAAATGTTTTGCTGCGGGAAGCTTTAACCATATACTGTATAGATGAGGGACAAAGGGTCTTTGTACTCTGGTTGTATCGGTGAGATGGTGAGAACTGAAGAATTTGGGTTAGGGTTATATTTTGGGGGAGTAGAGTACTGGTTTTCAGTGGTTACAGAAAAAACCAAGTATGACTCTTAGGTTTTTGGTTTTAAGTGATGGCCACAAACTTATAGAGAAACTGAAGAAGGCAGAAAACTGGGAGAGGTGGACAGAACTCAGACACTAGATGTTGGCCAGGCTAAGTTTGACATGATAATTAGAAATGGCACTCTACAGTAAGACATCTAGCTTTGATGCTCCAGCAAGATTCCAAAGCTGACAATGTCCATTTAGGTGTCATCAACCTATAGATAGGATTTAAACCATGGGACAAAATAGAGTGACTAAGGGAGAGAGTGTGGTTAAAGAAAAGCAGTGTTAGAATTAGAATTTCTCAGAATCAAGGATGACTACTAAGAAGTCATCTGCAAAATTTCCCCAGGGCAAAAGCAGAGACCAGCTATGTTGCAGTGTCACATTCAAACTACAGAAGCTGCCCATATCGGCTCCTGTTGTCTCTTCAGCCCCATGAGCCTGAGACCACTGCTGCTGGGGAGCTGTTGTATCAACGCTGCCTGGATGCAGCTGGGATTGAACTCCAGCTCCCCGCCAGCACCTCCCTTTCCAAAGAGGTGGAGCTGTCATCCAAACCTGTACCTTGTGTCCCGTCCTGCTTCCCTGGCTGCTTGTCAATATTTGATTTCCAGATTATAGGACCCCATCCATTGCCAAGCCACAAGGTCTGCCACTTAAAACAAACAAGAGAGGAAGTAAACAGAAACTGGTCTGGTCAAACAATCCACTTTTAAGGACTTTTCCCTAGTTGGTTTGTTTCTGCCGGACCTCCTCCCCCAGGTTAGCAATGCAGTGCTAACTCTAAGGAGTTTTTGTGTGCTTCCTTGACTGTGTGACCCCAAAAGACAATACCACGATTCACAAGCCAGTGTAAATGCAATACTAAATGTCAACAGAAAGGCAACAGCAAGCTTACTCTTCAATCTGTTGGAAAAATTCTTCCACTGTGTTTTATTTTTAATGTACACTTCCATGGACCCAGCGAATGTAATTGCGTGACTGTGTTTCTCTCTGATCTCCCTCCAGATGAGGAACAGGGTGAGGCTAGTGAGACACTCACCCAGGGGCAAAATGCAAGGGTGCGGGGATGGTTTGTGTGTGTGGCAGAAAACTCAGTCATTCAGATAAAGCATATCTTGATGAAATATTTTTTGTGTGTGTGTGACAGAGACAGAGAAAGAGACAGAGAGAGGGACAAATAGGGACATACAGACAGGAAGGGAGAGAGATGAGAAGCATCAATTCTTTCTTGAGGCTCCTTAGTTGTTCATTAATTGTTTTCTCATATGTGCCTTGATGGGCGTCCGGGCCGGGGGTGCTGGGTGAGGGTGTGTGTGCTATAACAGAGCAAACGACCCCTTGCTCAAGCTAGTGACCTTGGGCTTCAAGCCAGCAACTTTTGGGCTCAAGCCAGTGACCATGAGGTCATGTCTATGATCCCATGCTCAAGCCAGCAACCCTGCACTTAAGCTGGTGAACCTGTGCTCAAGCCAGATGAGCGCGCGATCAAGCTTGCGACCTTGCGGTTTCAAACCTAGGTCCTTTACGTTCCAGTGCGATACTCTATTCACTGCGCCACCGCCTGGTCAGGCTTGATGTAATAGTTTTTTAAAATTAAGTAAGTGCAAAAACATCCATAATAAATAAAATTAAAATTTTAAATAAAGACAGGCTTAGCCGCATTGAAGCCTGAAACCAAAGCAATAATGTGTTCCCTTATATTCATGTTTTCATGTATTTTTAAATAGCTAATGATTTTAATACAATATTATTAAAGTGGTTGCTTCCATCAAAGCCTAGAAAGAAAAATAATAATAAATTTTAGTTTTGGTATAAGTAAAACATTTAAAGTTAAATCATGTTAACCATATATTTATTTATTCATTTTAGAGGAAAGGGAGAGAGAGAGAGAGAGAGAGAGAGAGAGAGAGAGAAGGGGGGGGAGGAGCAGAAAGCTTCAACTCCCATATGTGCCCTGACCAGGCAAGCCCAGGGTTTCGAACAGGCAACCTCAGCATTCCAGGTTGACGCTTTATCCACTGCACCACCACAGGTCAGGCCATATATTTAATAAGTAAAAATATTGAACCTAAAATAATACTTTGAGTGAGTTTCAATGAGCTTATTGAAGGGGTTCACAACAGGCTTCCCCAAAATCAGCCACTTTGGTATATAAATTATTTTGAACTAAAAGCAATCAAGACCCTACAGGCTCATAAAAATGTTTTACCTCTCCTTTAAGGAATTTAAATAAGGGGGTTTTCCCATGATAACAGATTATTAGAGATAACATTTTATGACCTATCTGCAGGGCCAGAAAAACTTCTAATCCCAGATCTTAGCAAACTTTGCCTCCAGCCTCTCTGAGGCTGATCAGCAGTGTCTCAGACCCACTTTCCGGGCCAGCATCTGCAGAGTGCACCCAGCAATCACTCTCCTTATAGAAATATTGTTCCTTCACCCCACAAACTGGTCTCTGCAGGTGACATCTGTTCCATGTGACCCCCCTGAGAAGCACATCTGATCCAGGCTGCACCAAACAGAGTTGATAGCTATAGAGAGCTGGGAAGTGTGGACCAGAGCTGCTTGTCTATGCTGGCCACTGTAACAGGCCGTGCCAACCTGAGGCAAGGGGTAGTGGTGGCTGCTCGTGTAACTCATCTTCAGGAACAGATTGTGGATGACGTTCTGACAGAGGTGGAGACAAGTGACTGTGTGGTCCAGGAGCGAGACTTGGAAGCAACTTTCTAGGTCCTGGCATGTCCTCAGGAGGCTGCTTTGAGGTCCCTTACCCACACGCCTATCTTTATAAACAAGTCATTTCTTCCCTTTACTGTGATATAAGTGGATTTGTATTACTTAGAATTAAAAAAAAAATCATTGAGGCAAATTTGGTAAATAGAATAGTGGAAGCCTAATAACATGACTACACTTTGTGAGGCTGTCATCAGCGATCACCACAGGTGCCTGAAGACAACGTATAAGAAAGCTCCGTGATGAAAGGTGATGCAGACGTACCAATCAGCAGGTGTAAACTAATACAGGGTAATATCAGGAGCAGCTATTTCATGCAAATGCAAAAGCCTGATGGGCTACTCTTGAAGTTTTGGTTTACCACTTCCTCATGGAATCCTTTCCTGACCCCCAGACTAAAAAGCAAGTCCTCCCAAAATTATGTAATTAAATATTTGTAAGAATGTTTTAATACCTGTCTTTTCTGCTAGAATGTAAACTCCCTGATGGTAGTGACCTCACCATTCTATCCCTAGTACCAAGCACAGGGGATGACAATGTCAGGTGCTTATTATAAACAAGCAGATACTTTGGGTAAGACAGTATCTTACTGTGATAGCATGACCCAGAGTAGTCCTAGAAGTTAGAAGTTGCAAACACATACTTCATAAATGAATATTTGTTTTTAGAAAGGATTATCATAACTCATGCTTATGCTATACTAGGTCTGCACCAAGGCTATTCACAGCATTTACACAAATTCCCTTTTTTATTCTGACAATAGCTCTAAGTGGTATAGTCAGTGTAAGGCAGGATATTTGAACCAGCATGTTGGGCTCACCCTTGCTCATTATTTAAATGAATGACTTCTTATTACCTTTTTTTTAATGCATTGAGAGGAGGGTTGGCAGAGAGACAAACTCCTGCATGAGCCCCGACCAGAATCCACTAAGTAAGCCCAATAGGAGGCAATGCTTTGCCCATCTGGGGCCGTTGTTCCATTGCTCAGCAACTGATCTCTTCTTAGCACCTGAGGCGGAGGCCATGGAGCCATCCTCAGCACCTAGGGCCAACTCACTACAATCGAGTCATGACTGTAGGAGGGGAGGACAGAGAGAGAAAGAGAAGCAAGAGGAGGAGGGGTTGAGAAGAAGATAGGCACCTCTCCTGTGTGCCCTAACCGGGAATTGAAACTGGGACATCCACTCGCTGGCCAACACGCTACCACTGAGCTAACCGGCCAGGGACATGAATGACTTCTGAAATAGAAATTTTTTAGTTTTAGTGTCATTAGTCATTTATACTTTATTATAAGTAGAGCACCTGAGAAAATAAAGCAAGGAGACCAGAAGGGAATTAGAAGGGCTTGGCCCCCATAGCCAGGGGATATAGAGATATAGGAGTTACTTACACAGAAAGCAAAGAAATAAAGACACAGTAATATCTATCTTTACCAGCCCATTTTACAGATGGGAAAGCTGACACACAAAGAAGTTATTTAAAACTAAATTGGCAGAACCAGGGTTCAAACTCAAGCAGCCTGTCAAAAAACCAAACCAAAACATAAAAACCCCAGCATGCTGCATCAATATCTGTCTGGTTTGAAGATTTAGATTCCAAGTCATTTAATATGATGTTCTAATATTTTGAGACAGTCAATCATAGAAGTATCAGGGGTGGTATTTAGCCAGTTTGCACCAGTTTGGCAGAACTGATACCTAATTTTTTGTTGAGTTTGGTGAACCAGTTGTTAAAATAGCATTTGTAATCAGGGCTTTCTCTAAGGTGGGCGCCTGGGCAGTCATCTAATGTAGAAATCACAAATTTACATTCCTTACTCTTTTTTAATATTCATTTGTGCAACAGTGTATTCTAAGCGCCTGTAGTAATGTTCATTCCATCCATAGGTAAAAAAATTGCAAGTGAGGATGCCAATCAAGAAGCAATATGGAAATATCTTTAACAGTTTTGCTGTTTCTTTGTCAGATATTATTTAATATTTTATTAATATTTTAAAACTCCTTTTTATTATCTAGTTTTGTGTAGCTCTTCTATTGTTCTTACTGAAGTATTAAGTGTATGAAATAATAAACTACCTTTCAGTATGTCACTTTTTTTATACTTAAAACGGTCATTAGGACAGAGAACTGGTTGTTAAATTATTTGAATCCCACCACTGGAATTTCTCCTGCTGTTTTTATTCCTCTGCCAGTAATTAGCAGTAATAGAACTTCCTGCCCCCAGTGGGAGACTAGGTCCCAGGGGTGGAGGGTGCAGAGGTCCCCTAGGGAGCATGTGAAACTGTAGCTTCCTAATGAACCATGTTTATTATTCAGTTCAGCTTCTTAGTTTATTATGGTTACCCATGTTTGATTCCCTTTGCTCCTTCTCTTTATTAATATCTGCCTACCAACTGCTAACATTACCATCGTTACTACTGCATCAACTGCAGTAGTGACTTCATGTTCCAAAATTTTGCTTTCAAGAGGTCCTTCACCTCAAGTCAGCACAGATGATGATTTAAGTCATTGGGATTTCATAAAATTGGCAGAAGTTATAACTTCTCAAGTTCAAATAGGTAAGCAGTTTCATAATTCCTGGGACCACTTCTGAGATCAGCCAGAAACCAATCAGGACAGGGAAGGTATCCAAGACCAAACAAATTCCTGGTGTAGCAATGGACTGTAGAACTTGTCCTCAGAGACTTAACTAACTGTATGATCTTTGGAATGTTGTGTGATCTCTCCAGGAGTGTTCTCATTTGTGAAGGGGAGTGATATTATTTTTTTGTTCTGCTGTTTTTTGCCCAGTGGCCATGAACCATTTAGCTCTACTCCCCCTGCTTCCAACCACAGTTGTTTTTTTTTTTTTTTGGAACTTGGAGGACATTGGACCAACAGCTTATAAATGGCTGACAATGAAGGGCTCTGTCCAGATATAAGAATGGCTCCACTAAAGCCTCTCATTTGAGAATTAAAATAGGTAAGGACTGGAAGCTCCTCAAGTTTGAAAAAGTTTGGGTACCAGAGATAAGCTGACAAAGAAAGAGATATGACTCCAAGATAGGAAGAAAAACAGGGATAGGAGACAAGCGAACTGTGGGGCAGAGGCTGCAAGGAGAGGAGGGTTCATCAGCTGCCAGCACTGCCCCCAATACATAAATGGATTTACCCTGGTTCCTCAGTTGGGTTCTTGAGAGTCACCAATATTTTTATTTTAAAACAGAAACTAACAAGCAAAAGCAAAACCAACAAAATAGCACCCTCCCTTTTACTTGAACCGTTTACATGATTTGTCTTCCTTAAAACCAAAAGATCCTGGCCTGGGGTAGGGGGAGAATATCTTTAGTATGTTGTTGTGAATATTAATTAAGGTAATGGAAAATACTAAGTGTAATGGAAAAAGAAAAAAATCAAACAAACACATTTTTAGAATCAGATAGCTCAGGGTTAAAATTCTGGGCCTACCACTTAGCATGGCCTTGGGTAGATTACACTCCCTGCACCTCAGATTCAACAACTGTAATAGGAAGATAATAATTCCATTTGGAATGCCCTTCCGAATCTATCAATTTCCATTTGCAAACCCATTTTTCAAAGCCTAGCTCAAGTGACATTACCATGAGTCCTTCCTAAGTACCTCAGGGGTCACTTCCCTTTTCTGCCTCTGTAGACTGATCCTATGCTACCTCAAATAGTACTAAATTTATAGACCTGCCTCATCTCTACCACACGTGAGCATCCTGTAGTTTGAGCCATGTTCATCCCCTTTTCTCCCCTGTGGGGCTTGACAGAAAGCCTCCAGAGAGCTCTCATTTCTGGCAGAGCAAACATTTCTTGAATGAGTGAAGCATTTACTGTCCATTAGAATCACATTCTTTCTTCTAATTTTCAACTGCTTTACTTAAAAACAATATTTTAAATGCAGTGCAGTTTCATTTGTTTGGGTGCTTATCAGAAATAATCATTTCTGAGATTTCAGAATTCCTGGGACCAAGAATTAATCAGAAAGTTATTTTTTCTTTTGTCATTCCGTCATGTGAGTATTCTCAGTTTTCTTCAGCTAAAACTTTAGTGAATGCAGAATAAGGCTGCAAGGGGATAGTAAGAGATAAAACATGGTATACTATAATTCCGCTAACATAATGGAAAAAAGTTAGAAAAGTAGGAAGACTTATAAAAAACCTCAAGATCCCCAATGTAGAAAAAATTAAAACAATGGGGCCTGACCAATTTGTGGTGCAATGGATAGAGCGTCAGCCAGAAACGCTGAGGACCCAGGCTTGAAACCCTGAGCGTGAACTCACCAGCTTGAATGTGGGGTCACCAACTTGAGTGTGGGATTATAAACATGAGCCCATGGTTGCTGGATTGAAACTCAAGGTCTCTGGTTTGAGCTCAAGGTCACTGGCTTGAGAAAAGGGTCACTGGCTCAGCTGGAGCCCACTAGTCAGGGCACATATATGAGAAGCAATCAATGCACAACTAAGTTGCCGCAAAGAAGAATTGATGTTTCTTATCATTCTTCCTTCCTGTCTGTCTTTCTGTCTGTCTCTCTCATGCATGTATGTGTGCATGCGTGCTCAAAATAAATAAATAAATGGAACAATTGGTAAAAATTAACTATAGGATGAGTGTAATTTTGTGAGCAATTATTTCAACCATGGGGCCAAGAAAATCTATGACATGGTTTGAAAGATGAAGTCATTTCAGGTAATTAGAAATCACTTCTGGATCCCTAGCTTTCCTGAATGGCCCTAACCTAGACATTACTTAATTACTAACTGTTTGGTGATTACGTTCTGATGGGACATGCAGACACCCCCGCATTTCAACCTGCCAGACAATTTTTGTTTCAGTAGAACTGGGGTACTCCCAACCACTTGATCTATATTCCCAAAGGAAGAAAAGAATACAGTGTGCAGGGCAAAGTTCAACTTGAAATAAATATTTGAGTTAGTTATAAGTTCGTGTTTGGTTGTGTTTGACTATCGAGAATGATATATGTGGTGAGGGGGAGGAAGAAGCCATTCTCAGAAAGGCGTCTGACTGGACGTTTCAAAAGCATTAATAAGCTGACTTTGTCATTAGCTGTTGGATGTGGAGGTCCTTCCCCAAGTTCATAACTCTGAAATTACCTCAAATCAGAGTTCCTGGTTTATAAACTAACTTAAAATTTTTTCTGAATAAAATTATTTCCTTCCTAACAAACATAAATCAGAATCATAACACTCCTTATTTAAACAGATCAGCATAATATCTAGTGATAAGATTTTTTCAGGACACATTTTAATCATTGTGAAAGGACCTGGTTAATGCTCCTCAAAGACTGATAAGTGACATCCCAAGAAAAAAATAGATAAAATTAAATAAGCTCAAATAATAGCACCCAGTGACCTTGGTTTCATTTTAAAGTTAATGTTAGTGAATGGTAATCAGAGTGCTGTCTTCCAATGAGAGGCATTCAGTGAGTTATTCCCTGGTGGTTGTCAGTAGGTCATGGGCTGCTACTAGACAAACAATAGGAGGAGCCATAGGTGGAACAAACCCAGGCTGGCAGGAGGGGTGGGGCACAGCCTCCACAGCCATGTATTGAGCGGAGAGGAAGTTTTGTCTGGCAGACACAGTGTGAAAGCCCAGGGCTCAGGGTTACACAAGGAAGCAACAGGGGCTCCAGGTGAGGTGGAGTGGCTCTAAGGCTCAGGGGAAGCAGAAGGACCAAGAAACTGAAGGGCTCTGTCTGCAGGGTTCCAGTCCTTATGATCCTAAGATACAATAACAAAGCAAAGCTCTAGTCTGAGTGGGAACTAATATTCTAGGCAGATTAGTTGGCCAGGGTTTCTTGGGACCAGGGACCAGACAATATCCTAGTTATGAGAACTGAGGCACAGGTGGGAGCACAGAATGAGTACCAGGAGCTTGGCTCTTGTCTCAGGTCAGGATTGGTCCTGGGAAATCAAAAGGCAAGATGAGATCTTACTGGGAGGGACCAAGCTGTCCCCATAGCCAGGAAGCAGCAAGTGCACTAAAGGATGAGTGATCAGCTGGCCAGGGTGCCCAGCTCTGCCCTGGACAGAATGACAGAAGCTGTAGAGGGCCTGAGCAGCAGAGTGCTGGTTCTGCTTCTGTGTCCCCAGATTGCCTCTCTACCTCATAGTCCTCTTCTGAAAGAATGGTAAAAACACCACTCCCTTCTAACAGTCTGGATTAAGATCTAATTTTCCTTTCCTGGTTCCTTGTATTCATCTGGTCCTTGTATGCACAGATGTTAGTCTAGTATCAGTCTTCAGCCTTCTTCTCTTGTTCTGTACTATCTCCGTGGATTGTCTCCTTTACTCTTATAGCTACACCTTTAGCCTTGGCATCTTTCTTGGACCTCAGTGGCCTACTAATCAATAAGTTAGTTAAGGCTGGTTTATCTGCTTTAAGAAATAGGTGTACAATGAAAGAATAATGTGCTAAACACAAAAGAGCCTCTAATTAAACCTGTTCAAAGTCAGACTCACTAGTGTCCCCAATAAAAACTTGCTCTTTCTACTAGATTCTTTCTTCTGTCAATGGTATTCATCCAGGTGCTCACCTACTGACCTCTGAGCAAGCTTCATACCTCATCTTTCAGTAAGTTTGGGTAGGAGCCAGGAAAATGCACTTTCTTGTCTGCCGCATTGGAGAGCCCACCTGTTGAAGACCCCATCTGGGTTTATCTCTGTGCTTACACTGATATCACACTTCCCATAGGCTATTATTCCAGCTTATGACTGCCCATTCTTGCAAGATGTGGGAGTGTGGCTCCCTTCCTTCAGAGGGAGATTTTGGCTTGATGACTACCCATCAGCCTGGGAGAAAATTTCTTGGACTTGTGTTGAGTCGGAGAATTTCCTCCGTAGTGCTCTTACTTTTCTCTTCTTTGCCAAGATCAGACCTGGTCTGTGATCTCAGGGCTCTCCTCACCTTTATTGTTCACAGATGTCCCCTCTAATAAACCTCTAACAAACAAGTCTAACACATGCTGACACCTGCATGTCAGAGAACCTGAGCTAAGGCAGTTCCTAAATTGTCCTCTTTTCTAGCCCCACTGTCACTGCCCTAGTTCAGTTGTGTTCTCCTTTTTCCCTTGTACTATTTCAAAAGCTTCTATGGTCTTCCTGCCCCCAATCTAGTCCTTCCCTTCCCTTCCCTTCCCTTCCCTTCCCTTCCCTTCCCTTCCCTTCCCTTCCCTTCCCTTCTCTTTTCCTTCCCTTCCCTTCCCTGCCCTTCCTTTCATCCTTTTTCCAAGTGAGAAGCAGGGAGATAGAGAAACACATGGGAACTGATTGGGATCCACCCAGCAACTCTCATCTGAGGCCGATGCTCTGCCCAGTTGAGGACCATCTTTGCAGCCGAGCTATTTTTAGCACTTCAGGGAGAGGCCTCACAGAGCCATCCTCAACACCTGAGGCTGATATGCTCAAACCAAACGAGCCATGGCTGTGGGAGGGGAAGAGAGAGAAGGAGGGGGAGACGGAGGAATGGAGAAGCAGATGGTCACTTCTCCTGTGTGCCCTGACCAGGAGTCGAACCCAGGACAATCAGAGACCAAGCTGACATTCTACCACTGAGCAAACCAGCCACTGCTGCAAAGCTGTCATCAAGACAACATTAATAGAGAAAGACATTTACTCTCTTAATGTTGTCCTGATGACAGCTTTTCATTGTTTACATCTATTTTAAACAATAAGTATTGAGTATAATTTTACTTGAATTTAACAGAAAGAAATTTGAAGTATAATTGCAGAAATTGCTGAGTTTCAGATAAATGTCTCATCACCATAAGAAATACTAGTTTCTTTTTGTTGTTGTTGTTGTGGCAGAGACAGAGAGATTCAGAGAGAGGGACAGATAGAGACAGACAGACAGGAAGGGAAAGAGATGAGAAATATAAATTCTTCATTCCAGTTCCTTAGTTGTTCATTGACTGATTTCTCATTTGTGCCTTGACCAGGGGGCTACAGCAGACCGAGTGACCACTTGCTCAAGCCAGTGACCTTGGGTTCAAGCTGGTGGGCCTTGCTCAAACCCGATGAGCCTGCGCTCAAGCTGGCGACCTCAGGGTCTCGAACCTGGGTCCTCCACATCGCAGTCCAGTGCTCTAGCTACTGTGCCACCGCCTGGTCAGGCAAGAAATACTGGTGTCTAAAAGGTTTAAAAAAACATTAATAGGTAGAAGTTTTCATTAAATATGTCCTAACTTTAGGTAGTATATAAAGGCTCCTTGTTATGAATAAGGAAATTAACATCCAGACATTTCTTCTTCCCTTCTCTCTCCCAGGCTCCTAAGTGTGCCAGTTTTAGACTGTCAAAATTTAAATTTTATCCTGAAACCACACCTTCCACCATAGTCCAATTTTCACTCTATTTTTGCACTCTTTACCACTCTTTTTACCATGACTTCTCCCTCTCTTCATTTTAAACTTGGAGTCATCTCTTGATTGGCTAGACTTCATTTTCAACTACAATTTTAAGGGCCTGTAAGTGCTGGTTTCCTTAGATACTGAAGACTGTCTGTTACCTTCAAACTCGAACCACAGCATGGCAAAATATAAAGCGATCAAGCAGGGCCCATAGACAAAAGCATGCATGCACCTCCCATCTTGGTGTACTGACATCATTGAGTTACCAAGTTCCTGGGATCAATAAGCAGAAGCAAACCTTGAGCTGAGAAAGGAGCCAGGACCATCTAGGGGTTTGGAGTTAACCCTGGGCCTGCCTGCTTGCTCTTCTTGCCTCTCTTTACCTAGGGTATGTCCTGTTTGAAAGCTGTGTAGTAAAGCAACACTAGGAGGATCGATGGTCTTATATCAAACTTGCTTTCAAACCCTGGGACCTGCGAGGACTCAAGAGACCTGTTTATGTTTCACTGTGAAATGATCTGTTTGGTTCCCATGGGGATATAGGTGTACATGTGGATCATTGTGATTACAACAGCCAGTGAGGAACACTGAAGTTGTTGATGTAAGCCATCTATGTATGCATCCCTTCAACAAATGTTTACACGCAAGAGGGTTCCTCCAGTGTAATATCTACCCGTCTTGCTTTGTGTATGTATGAAGTGTTCAAGAGAAATCTTTGCCAGCAAGCTGGTAGGATTGGAGCCAAATAGCACTAAGTCACCCTTACTGGCTTCTAGATCCACTGGTAGGCTCTGCCTTTGACTCTGCTTTCTTGTTTCTATTCATAAAGACCTGAAAGGCTTGGCTGAAGATGGGAGTCAGGCATCTCCTTAGCATCTCCATCACCCATTCAAAGGCAGCCTTCACAGGCATCATTCTCCACTGTCGCAAACCAGCGTGACTAGTAATTCCAGGTCCTGAGTGGGAATGGCGCAGAATTAAGAAAATACGCTTAAAGAAATAAAAGGATGTGTTTGGGAGGGCTCTGCAAAACTGCTGGCAAGAACAGAGCACGCTCAAAAGCTGCTTCCTCCTTTATTTATCGGGCAAAGTGGGCCATTAGCAAATCAGAGATCTCTGATCATGTTTCCAAGGCAACCCAAGAATTTTACCAAGTGCAGGAAACCCCCACCATACATATCTTAACTTCACACAAAACAAGGATAGAAGAAACTTGCCTCCAGTTTTTCTGGGGGACATGGGGATAGGATGAGTATAAACAATCTAGCACCACAGTTTAACAGCCTTTAGTAACTTCACAGAACAAGTGAGGTGGGGGGAGGTCAGCTTACAGCCATTTCTCCGCACCTCTGTCCCCCAAATATCTAAAGTGCAAAAACCCTGTTGGCAATTTGGTCCCCAACACTCCACCACCATACTGGACCTGCTCTTTCCCACCTTCTCTCTCCACTGACTACTACATAAGTAACCTGGCTGAGTTCAAATGAATTGTCCTTTTTAAAGAGAACCAGCGAATACCACAGATGGGCATGTGCAGACACATTGAACACACCCGTTGCCCAAAGTCTAGGCTGTGCACATCGTCATGTTTGTCTCAACTCATTCAGCACTGCTGAGCAGGAAGTGCCAGTTTTGCTCTAGACCAGGGATGGACAATCTTCTAAGCTTGGTGTGTCAAAATTCGCCAAAAAACTGAGCATAACTTGGGTGGTGTGTCACTTCGAGAAAAAAAAAACCCATAATTTCGCGATATTTATAGTTTAAATAACAAAAATGTTTTGGCCTACAGACCTCCAGCACAGAGTGTCTACACGACAGCAAATGTTTTATCCTCGGTTATTGCACCTGGCAGTGCAGGAGCCGAGAATGAAACGTCCTTCTCGGCATGCGGCCCCATACTTCTCTGGTATGCGGCCGCGTGTCATCGAAGATGTCTATGTGTGTCAGTGCTGACACGCGTGCCATAGGTTCACATAACGACTATAAGCACTGCGATTACTTTCATCAGAGCAGAAGCCGTAGAGCTGACATGATACAACAGGCTCAGGAAATTCCACCTAAAGGAGGGGCCTTTAGCCTTTCTGTGGAAAGAAAGGGAAGCATTTTTTTTTTCTCCCTCAAATAAGGAGGCAAGCAAGATATTAACAGCACAAGTACTTTGCAAACTCTGACTTAGAAAACAAGATTACATATGTGTCCAATTTTGTGCGGTTGAGTTCTGTGAGCACTGGGCATGCGCACAATCAGAGGCTGATCTCTGGGGAGATCTGTGATACAAACTTAGCAGTGGGTTTTTCTTTGTTGTATCTATCATCTATCTATCTATCTATCTATCTATCTATCTATCTATCATCATCTATCTATCTATTATCTATCTATCTATCTGATTATTTGTCTATTCACCTTTGGACATAGTAATTCTCTTGAAGGTAGAGAGGGCCATCTATACTGATGAGATGTAAATTTGAGAGGAAAGTATAGTTACTTTTTCAGAAGCTAGGACATCATCTCTGAGGTTTACCACCTTTGCTCCACTCCTTGCTAAATATAGCCTCATCCCTTTTTGACTCATTTTCCATCTTCTGAGGTTTGTTCCTTTTGCCTTTGCTCATGCCTATTCTCATTAGCACCTACGGTGGTTTCCTTCCTTCAGGAGTTCTCTTGGGTGTCACATCCTCTGGGCACTTTTCTCTGACTCTCCAGGCTGAATCAGAGCTCCTCCCCTCACTTGTGTTATAGAAAGCCTGGTGTTGGCCAGGGTCTCACAACTCCTTAAGATCTGGTTAGGATTGACCCAGGTCCCATTACCCAGCTTCTCAGAATGGAAGTCAAGGGCCATCCTAAGATTTCTCTGAATTTGTGCACATATGTGTGTTAAGGGGTGGGTGGAGGGGGCTGTTGTATACTCAGGGTCACAATTGTGCCAATTGTCAGCCTTGACAAAACTGTTTGATCATTTCCCTACATGTTATGGCTTTTCTTTTATCTCTTTCCTGACTCAGTAAGAGTCAGAGTTATTTCTCTTTGATCACTCCCTTCACTGTAAAAGTAAACTGTATTTTGTTCAGAGCAGCAGAATATTTATTGTAGGTTTATGAGTTATAGGAAGTACTTTTAAAAGCAAAGAACTTACAATCCACATGACTCTTTAAACTTGTCCTTCAGCTAGGACTTCTCACAGCCAGGCTGCCAGTCCTCTTCCTCCCTACTCTTCTCTTCCTTTTCAAGAACTCTCACCACTGGCTCCTCTCACCAACACCATCTGTGCTCTCATGTGCCAAATCCTGACCTGGAAGTTCATCAAGTTGTTTTCCCAAATGAAGCTAGTTCCCTCTCAATAAAGAATTCTGGTGTCAATTGTTTAGATAAAATCCTCAGGTTAGGATAGTGTTGACATACAACGTTTCCAGTTTACGATGCTCACTCCCATAAAAACTTAAAAAAATTAAAAAATTGAGACATGTTTCATGTTATGCCATTAGAGTCATACTTACAGACTACATGAGCGAAATAGTTTGGTTGTGCGCAATGGAAGAATACACAGTAATGTGGCGTGCGAGTGAGAAAGTTGTTGTCCTCCAGTCAGTGCCATTTTGGACTGTGAGAGGTGTAAGTGTTCCATGTGCACTAGGCGAGGCCAGGAGTGGCCAACAGCATTTGCCCCCGGGCCGGATTAGAAAGAAAACTTTTTCCACGGGCCAGACGAAATATTAAAATTAAAAAATGTTAAATACAAAAATGATTTGTTTAAGTAAACAAAATTTTATTATGTAATTTGTTTATGAATAAATGTAAGTGACTGAAAAAAATTTTAATATACAATATTATTTTAATAAAATATATTTTAATAAAAATATAATTACATACCATATAAATATCCAAACTGTATTGCAATCAATAGAAACAATATTTAATTAATAGAATGAGCTTGAAGGGGTTATATCACAAATAAAACAATTATTTTGTTTTACAAACAGCCTGGACACGTTTTCAGTTATCAACTGCAGCTATTGTCTATGTACAATGCCACTTGATTCAGCACACTTGACCACAAAAATAACGAATTGTTTGACCTTGGGTGTGCACTGGCAAACTCCGCCTAAAAGAATGTGGGTTTCACATCGCCGCTAAATGTCAAACAGTTCATATCGAGTACAGACGAGTACAAAAGTTGTAAATCTTTATAATGGAATTCTTTTTGAAAAATAAAGAAGTATCGCGAATCCATTCAACCAATTATTGGAAGTTAACCTGAGATCAGTCACACACAGAATTCTTTTCCGCATATCACTATCTTCTTAAATATCTCAATTTCCAATAATCAAAGACGCTTCTGCTTCTGAGTAGCTGAGATTTTAAGGTAGTGGAGCATTATTAAAAATTTAATCATGGGCCGCATAAACTCATTACACGGACTGGATCTGGCCCGCGGGCCATATGTTGGCCATGCCTGGGCTAGGGTGTGTCTCAACTTATATCAAAATTTGGTTATGTCATTGTTGTAGGAACAGAACTGTGTCATAACCCGAGGACACCCTGTAGTACCAATGACCACACTATAGTATAATCATTTGTTTCTGTTATCTCTCTCTAAATCTAGGCTGGACTCTCATTGAAGGCCTCATCTTTTGATATATGCATCCCTAGTACTTGGCAGGGTGACTCATAAGCACTAAATAAATCCATGCTACAAGACTGCATGACTGACCAGAAGAGAAGAGACAGACAAGCCTGTCAGGCAACAGTTTCTATGGTGGTTCTACTTCATAAGAGCCTGAGGGTCATACCAGGAAGCCTGTTGCTAGGTGTTGATGGTATCACTTAGCAACATTTCCTCACTGTTCTGCCACTCAGAATATACAGGATCAAACAATTCTTATGGCAAGACTAGGTCTGTTGACCTATGTCTCTTACAAATAGGTAAGAGCTTGCCTTTTGTCTCAGCTCAAAATATATTATTTTTAAAAGAACCACAAGGGCCCTGGCCATATAAATCAGTTGGTTGGAGCATCGTCCCAGAGCACAAGAGTTGCTGGTTCCATTCCCAGTCAGGGTACAAGCAAGAGCAGCTCAGTGTTTCTGTCTCTCTCTCTCTCTCTCTCTCCCCCTTCCTCTCTCGCTGAAATCAATAAATAGAAAATTTTTTTAAAAAAAGAGGTTTTAAAAGGACCACAAGGGTAAAAAAAATATTGAGACTCTCAAATGATCATAATCAAGAATCTACTTCATCTGAAGGTTACCTGAGTCAGAGAAACACTGAGAGGTTTTTCAAGAGCCTGCAAACTGCCCTGTCCCCTGAGAGGCACCTTCAATCCATTGTAGCTGGTAATGCCACTTGCCTGGAGTCTTTCCTTCCCGTTCACGGACAGAACCCTCTCACTCGCATGGCCTGAACTAGAGTGGGCCAGTAATAAGGATGAGAAAGGCCTTCTGGATAGCTTAGCTTAGCCCAGGAGGAAGAACAGTCAGATTTGTTGTTCATCTAGAAAACCTTCATATGAATGTTTCTTGAAATGTGTGCACTGAAAAAGCTGCATGTGAGTCAAACTGTCATAATGAAACAGATATCTCTGCATGCCAGAGAATGCACCCGCCCCCGTGAGTGTGTTCCTTCACTGCCACAAAAGGCTGCTGGGGTCTTGGAACCCAGGTCCAGGATGTGGAACGTGGCTGAAGGAGGGCTCTTATCAAGTCTCTGTGGGCTCAAGGCAGGCCCATGACCTGGTAATATGGAGCCAGCAGCTCTCCGAGGGCTGTGATCTCCAGGTAGGACCCCACAGACAGTAGGGGCACAATCAGTAAATAAACCTAGATCCATCCAGTTGCAGCATTCAACTACACTTGTGCAGCAGCAGGTACTGCAAAGGCAGAGAAGTGCCCCTCCATATACTCAGGACCCGGTCTAACCTAGAACCGAGCCACTGAGGGACCTCTTGCCTGGCCTCCCATCTCTCCCCAGGAATTATGTTCTATAAAATCACAGTAAACACTAACTTAAAAATCTGAGTCATTGGCTTTAAGACAAGTATAGGGTAGGTCCTGCAAGTGTAGTGTTTTTATCAAACAATCAATATAGAACCTTGTCTTAGGTGTGTTTCTGCTTACAAATACTTATGTAATATAAATTACTGATTCATTGGCATTGAACTCTTGCCAACAGCAGCACTCTAACTCAGGCCGGAATAAAGCTCATCTAACACATGCGTCTTCTCCCTGTAGTAAGTACATTATAACCTCCCTGCCGTTTGGAACACTGGATAGCAGCGTTAGGCTTTGGGGGCCATTCTGAACTGCAAAATCACCTGCAAAAGGCATAAAATGTTAAAACTAGACCACGAGAAGGACGCTTATTTTCAGTGTGCGAGCTTGAACAGAAATTAGAGTCACTCATCAGACTTCAGCTGGGAGTGCCTGTTAATAAATGAGCACAACAGAACGACAGGTATCGGTTTTGGAGTTTCAAATGTTTTAGAGAGGAGAATTCACAAATACAGAAACTGTGGTAAGATAATGAGGATTAACTGTGTCTTTGTATGTATGTACATAACATTATCTATTAAAGTTGAACACAACACCCACAGGCATACGTATATAGATATTTAAAAAATAAAATTTAAACTCATACCTACCTGCTTCCTGCTTCAGTATTAAGAGGCATGACCCTAAAGGTACCCAACTCCATGTCATCTCCTACAGCTGACTGAAGCAATTTATTTTTTTCAAATTCAGTAAGAGACAGGAAGGCAGAAAGACAGACTCCTGCATGCACCCTGACCAGGATCCACCATGCAAGCCCACTAAGGGACAATTCTCTGCCTATCTGGGACATTGCCCATTGCTCAGCAACCAAGCTCTTAAGCTATGGAGCCATCCTCAGCACCCAGAGCCAACTTTGTTTGAACCATGGCTGTAGGGGTGGGGATAGGATAGAAAAAGAGAGAGAAAGAAAGAAAAGGGGGAGGGGTGGAGAAGGTGATGGGTGCTTTTCCTGTGTGTTCTGGCCAGGAATTGAAACTGGGACTTCTACATGCCAGGCTGATGTTCTATCACTGAACCAACCGGCCAGGGCTGAATCAATCTTTTGGTTTCTCAGTTTCAAAATGGTTTAGGATAGAATTTCCAAATCTAATAAGACCACACCAGCTCAATCAGAATAACTCTGCTGGTATAAAAACTACCAGGGCATCTTGTTAAAATTGTGTGTTCATGGGTCCTAACCATGGACCTGACCTACTAAAACAGTCTGGGTTAAGAGGACGCAAGCCTCTTAACACAAACCTGTATTTTCTACAGATGACACAGCTCACACAACTCAAGTTTGAAAATCACTGTGAAGAGATTTCCAGCCAGTTATAGAAGTCAGCCCTTGAAACATTTTATCTGACCCAGGGGACAAGAGGCAAATTGCAGACCCTTATTTGTTTCCTACGCTTACTCCTTTGTGAGCAGATAGAACCAGACTGAATTTGATCCCAAGGAAAGAAAAATGTATTATATAATTTGTGGAAGACCAGTAGGTAGAGTTTCATTTAAAGTTGAGTGATCTAGGGAAGGTTATTTAATTTCTCTATACCTCAGCTGTAAAGTAAGGGTGATAATTCTCTCTTAAGGTTGTCATGGAATAAAAGGTATTAATAAACATAGAACATGAAGAATGGTGCTTACCATTATAGTTAACTCTTCCTGCTGGGACTTTAGTCTGACCCCTACAGCTAGGGGTCATCTTTTCCTCAGGCTCACTTTCAGCCCCCCACCCCCTCAAACTTCTCCTATTTTAGTCTGGATGTTTCTATTTTAAATGATTACTTTTCAAAACAATTGTATTTCAAAGAAAAGTGGAACTACACATCCATTGGATGGTTGAAATGGAAAAAACAAACAAGGCCCTGTGCTGGTGAGGAGACAGAGGGGAAGCGGGATTTCCAAACCTTGTGGCTGATGATATAAATTGGTACAATCCCTTTGAAAACCTTTTGACTTTGTTAAAGTTAAACACATATGTATGTTTTGTCCTAGAAATCCCACTTCTAAAGGTAAGGATGGTTAAGGAGGAAGGTCTTTTCATTGACCCTCTTGGGTTCTACAGTTGGGTCTTGGGAATTAAACTGACATAAGACAGATAAACAGAAGAAAAACATTAGAGTTTATTTAATATATTTATGAGCACATTAGAGCCTGCATAAGAAAAATAAGACCCAAAAAAAGAAGATTGGTCTGAGTTTTCTAACAAAGGACAATAGAAGGAGAAGGCTTTTGTGAAGAAGGAAGAAACTCAGTCAGGCCCCAAGAGATGCCCAACATTTGGCCAGGTGGGAAAAGACAGCTATAAAGAATAAGTGGAGGAGACCCAAGCTTGTGGGGAGGAGAGTGGGAGTCAACTGGAAGGGCCACAGTGGGAGTGAGGTGGGCCGGGGTGTGTGGCTAGGATGTGGAGGACCTTGAAGATCAAGAAGATCAGGGAGCAATAGGAATGTTCAAACATGGATTCATGAGCCCTGAATCACAGGGAGGCTCTGCAACCCAGGACATTTCCCTGGCGACTCCCTCCCTTCGCCTGACTGGAGATGATGTCATAAGCTACGCGTGGCACTGTATGACTCAACACAGAATAAATATCACTTCCAGAACATGGACTAAGTCACTTCTTGTGCTCCTGTTAAGCTGTTGGCCTTGAATCCTTTAGTCAATGACTCTCCTCACAAGAATGCTGGTACCTGGAGCAGTACAGTCATGGTTTTCTGGGACAGAACTCACTATCTTCCTGGAATTCTAATGACATTGGCCCAAAGCACTGCCAGGGCTCCTGCACCATGACTGGGAGAGTTTCACTTGTCTTCCAAGACTCCACTCCTCCCTGCGCCCTCACTTTTTTTCCAGGGGCCGGGGCAGGGCAGGAAAGAGATGCATTTGGCCATTTTCATTGTATCCTTCCTGGCATTGTTTGCTGACAGTGGTCTGCTCGTTTTCACTCTGAGTCCAGACCATTTCATGTTATCCTTTGTGTCTCCCAAGAAATAAATAATGCCAGGTCTCCCGTGGGTGATAATTCAAAAGAATGTTCATGTCTCCCAAGTTTACTAGAGACAAAAACTATACATATTATTTACTATTTCATTTATTTATTTATTTTAGAATAAACACAATGGTAAAAATACAAAAGGGGAAAAGCAAATTTTTCTCCCTCCTCTGCCTTTGATTCCATCTGATTACACTAGTACGTTTTCAGGAATCCTATGTCAAATATGCTCTATGTTTATGAACATTTGGGAATATATTTTCTTTTTTTATTATTCAGTGAGAGGAAGGGAGGCAGAGACAGATTTCTGCATGTGCCTAGACCAAGATCCACCCAGCAAGCTCACTAGGGGGTGATTCTCTGCCCATCTGAGGTGTTGCTCTGTTGCTCAGCAACTGAGCTCTTAGCATCTGAGGCGGAGGCCATGGAGCCATCATCAGTGCCCGTGGCCAACTCTGTCCAATCAAGACATGGCTGCAAGGGGAAGAGAGAGAGAGACAGAAGCAAGAGGGAGAAAGGGTAGAGAAGCAGATGGGCTCTTCTACTGTGTGCCCTGACTGGGAATTGAACCCAGGACTCACAATTTCCCCTCCTCGCACCTACAAAAGAGAGAGAGAGAGAGAGACCCCCAGAGAGCTCTATTGCTCCTTCTACTATGTGAGGACACAGCAAATAGATGAATGCACATATACATATATATACATACATAATATATATATATAGTTTATTTATTTATTTTAGGTGAGAGGAGGGGAGATAGTTAGACAGACGCCCACATGCATCCCAACCGGGATCCACCCAGCAACCCTCATCTGGGGCCAATGCTCGAGTATCAAACTATTTTAGTTCCTGAGGTTGTCACACTCCCATGGAGCCATCCTCAGTGCCTGGGGCCAATCTTGAACCAATCGAGCCACTGGCTGCAGGAGGGGAAGAGGAATAGAAGGGGGAGGTGGAGGTGGAAGGGTAGAGAAGCAGATGGTCGCTTCTCCTGTGTGCCCTGACTGGGAATTAAACCCAGGATGCCCATATGCCAGGCCAATGCTCTATCCACTGAGCTACCACCCAGGACCATACATATATTTAAAACACCATGTGTTGATATTAACACCTTGATATCAATCGCTACCACCCAGGACCATACATATATTTAAAACACCATGTGTTGATATTAACACCTTGATATCAATCGCATACCCCAAGTTCATTCTAGCTTCATCTGTAACTTCTTTCTCCAACAGTGAGGAACCTGGTCTCAGTCTCTTCATTTTCTATATGTTCAACCTCATTATACGCATAAGGTAATTTCAGAAATGCCAACTCTTATCTGTGGGAGGAAGAAATCAGCCACTTACATTATAATGTTTCTGTATAATTCCTTTTGTCTTTAGCTTGACAATATCCAGTCACAGACTCTTTTCCCAAATTAGTTGAGTCAGGGGAATATTTGTTTCTACAGATGATAGAAATGACCCTGAAAACAGGAAGAACACACTGGGAAGCCTGAGGTAGCAGAGGGTTTGTGTGCAGAAGAAAGTGAAGCCACTGCCCATGCACCACGGAGTAGCTGCCCAATCTGCCTCTGAGCCAACGTCTCAGGAGCTGACCGTTGTGTGTGTGTGTGTTTGGTCCCCAGTACAGAGGAAGATGGTGTGAGTGTCTGTGGCATCGCAGGACAGCTCTGCCTTTGGCCCATAGTGTCCTGGAGGGCAGGCGGTTCAGGGGCTGTCCAGGTCTCTGCAGACAATTCTGGGGAAAATCTGCTGTGTAAACTCTGCTCTTCCTCGTAGGATGCCCTGGGCCCTCATATTGCTTCACATTCTGTTCTGTGCAGACTCTTTTTTTTTTTTTTGAGAATGCTTTACAATTTTACTTTCTTTTGTGTAGACTCTTGAAGGGACATCTGTTCTTCTTACAGCACCAGATGGCTCCTGGTAACCCCTGTGCTTCTTTCAGAAGTGTGACCCTTGCAGGTCCCTGGGGTCAGTCTCCTTTGGGCTGAAATCAATAATGGAAACAAAAAATAACAAAATGCCTTGCTGAGATAGTCACTTAAGCTAGAGTTGTTAGGCTATTAAGGAAGTGGGGCCGATGGCAAGCCTTGTGCCTTAACTTTTTAGAGCTGCTATTGAGTTGCTAAACCTGTTGCTAAACTCAGCTCAGAACACCCTGGAACCATAAACACCCTGGCATAATTGCATGTGGACTTGACCTCCTCCTGGTAGTTTTCACTTCCCTTGTTTGCATATTGACGCTAACCAACCCCTGTTAACCTAGCCGGCATCCCTCACTCGCATGAAAGAATTTCACTGTGTGTTTTTTTTGCCTTTATAACCCTGCCTTTTTCATTGTGTTTTTCTGGAGAACAGTTTGGGTTTCTACCTGAATCTGAGTCTCCAAGATTTGAATCTTTGAGACACTCTCTGCCCCTGCCAATCTAACCTTGTAAATTATTTTACGGCTTCAGATCTTTTTTTCTTTCTTTCTTTCTTTTTTTTTTTCTGAAGTGAGAAGCAGGGAGGCAGAGAGACAGACTCTCACATGTGCCCAACGGGGATCCACCCAGCATGCCCACCAGGGGGCGATGCTCTGCCCATCTGGGGCATTGCTCTGCTTCAATCAGAGCCATTCTAGCGCCTGAGGCGGAGGCCATGGAGCGATCCTCAGTGCCCGGACCAACTTTGCTCCAACAGAGCCTTGGCTGCAGGATGGGAAGAGAGAGAGAGAGAAAGAAAGGAGAGGGGGAGGAGTAGAGAAGCAGATGGGCATTTCTATGGTGTGCCCTGGCCGGGAATTGAACCCAGGACTTCCACCAGGCTGGGTCAATACTCTACCACTGAGCTAGCCGGCCAGGGCCAGTTTCAGATCTTTATTGGTTAATAAAATTGATCTAGTTGGCCTGACCTGTGGTGGCGCAGTGGATAAAGCGTCGACCTGGGAACACTGAGGTCGCCAGTTCAAAACCCTGCACTGGTCCGGTCAAGGCACATATGGGAGTTGATGCTTCCAGCTCCTCCCCCCTTTCTCTCTTTCTCTCCCTCTCTCTCACTCTGTGTCTCCTCTCTAAAATGAATAAAATAAAAAATAAATTGATCTAGTTGGACCTCTCCTTTCTCCTTTAGAATGTCTGGGTCCATATTTTTATTTCCTGGTTGACATTTTGTAGGAACTTTTCACCTCCCTCTCCTGAATCTGGTAGGCAGTTAGGACAACCTTGTGAGCTAGACACAAGCTGTTAGAAAGGCCAGACAGAATGCTTTGGAAACAAGGAGGGAGGACAAACTTGGAAAATAGGTGCAGCTTTATTGGAAGGACTTCCAAGGCCTCTGAGATGAATCTCTGCAGCCTAAGTGGTCCTAGCATTTCTTTTCAAATCCATTTTGGATAAAACAACAGGGTAGAACCTAAATTTAAACTTAGGTATAGATGTCTTTATCTTTCAGTGCCTTTGGCATTAGTAGGCATGGAGGAAGGACAAGGTCAGCAGGAAACAATATGTGGAGATTTTCAACTATCTGTAATATATTTCCAATACTTGCTTCTCATGAGCAATGACAAAAACCCAGCCACACCCCAGATTCTGCAATAATGTTTCCTTTCTCCCGTACACTCTGGCTCAGTAAACACTAAAATTCCTTCCTCCAAGCACTCTCTTCTCCCTGTCCCCTGTCTCTGCTCTATTTCTAAAAGCATATTCAAGCACTTACCAGAAAATCTGATCCATATGGGCTGGGTTATCTACACTTAACTCAGAAAAGCCACTCTTTTGTAAGAGCTAGTCCATTACCAAGTGTTTCAGAACAACAATATAATGTTTTTCTAAGAAAAAGTGATACCTGAATTTTCCGCAAATACTCTCTCCCTTAACCTAAAATTGCACTCAATTTCACCAGCATTTGTGAAATTAAAAAAAGTACAAGGTACATACTGGGGTAGGTACCTAGGGGTACAAAGGTAAGGCTATCTAGTTCCTGTTTTTCAGGAGTTACTAGTCTACAGAGGGAAATAGAAACGTTATGATGATATCACTATCATTAAATTCTTACCATGTTTCAGGCACACATGACAAAATAAGCCACCAGGAGCAGAGAAAGTTCAGAGACTGTTGAGACTGCGTGACGTGTACAAGGTCCCGCCATGAGTCAGAGCCTGAGCCATCCTCTACAGCCAGATGACTCCTGCTCACCATCAGTGAGCCATGTGGTGCCCCAGGGAGCCACCTTGGTGACCCAAGAACCTCTGCCTGACTTTGTTTTTCCTTCAGCCCGCCTTCTTCCTCCTGGCACACTCACTCATCAGAGTTCTGATCGTTGCCTTTCTGACTATCCCAGCCCAGTTGCAGCTTTGCTCTCTGCTCTCCATACCACAGTTGGGGTACCCTGCCAGGTCTGGTGGCATCTGGTTCTGCAGGTTTTGGAACACTCAGGCATCAACACTGGAGCGGTCAGCTCCATCCTGCTGTGAGGGGGGCTCCTCACAAATGACCGACCGAGTGCAAACCTGGCCCTATGCCAGCACTTGGACATGGAGGAATGGGAAGCGTTTACAATGGCCTTGCCAGAAGCCCAGCAAATGTGTTTAAGGGAAAACACACTGACTTTAAAGTAACAGAACCGTCCACAGCCAGCAGTGAATGACTCGGGCAGAAACTTCCCTTACCTAACAGGTTTTTTAGTGGATACCACAGAACTGTGGTGGTTTCAGCCTAAACCACGGTATTTGGTGGAGAGCCGCCCAGAGACACAAATCAAGTACTTCCACTGCAGGGGCACAGAGCTCTGCTGAGCTGGTCCTAAGGGACCCAGGGCCTGTGGGGGCTGCTCTTTGAGCTCACTTTGACTTCCAGAGCTCTGCTCTGAGCTGGGTCAAGGCAGCAATGCCCAGCATTGCCTGGTGCTTGGCTAGAGCATCAGGGTCCAGGTTAGGTTCAGAGCAGACTTCACAGAACACTTTGCAAGTTCTCCAGCCCTTCTCACCTTCTGAACTGAGACTTGCAGCTGCATCACGTGATCTCTTGGGTCCTGGGCTCTTTCTTCTCTACCATTCCCTGCCCTTTGGGAGGCAAGAGTGGAGGAGACAGTGACAGACAAGCAACCAGAAAAAAAATCTATGCGGTAAAATGGAAAACCTCTGTGGGTATCCTGGGCACATGCAGCCCTAGTGTCACCTCCAGTCAGAAGCATCCTGGACAGTTTGTGATCAGTTCTCAATTCTTCTCCCCTCCTGCGAGCACATTGCTCGGGCAAATGAGCACTGGTGTTCTGGGTCACTTGCTGATCGGCTATGTCAGCAGAAAGAGGCCAGGCCTTTTATGTGAACTGTCCCAAACAGGCAAAAGTTAAGACAGAAAGTAGATTTGTGGTTACCTAAGTCTAGGAGATATGCAGAAGTGAGAAGATTGGGGGTTACAGCAAAGGGTGTTGAGTATCTTCTTGGGTTAATAAAAATGTTCTCAGGTCCACTATAGTGGTGGTGGATGATGTGCTCTGAGCACAGACTAAAAAGTACTGAGTTATGCACTTTAAGTGTCTGACCTTTATATGTCAATAAAAAAATAAAACTGACAGCAGAATTGAGAGAAACAAACAAAGCCAAGAGGCCTCATGAGCCTCTCTCTCCTCATTAGGAAAGTCCCTGTGACTTTTGTCTTTGGCTCAGCCAGAGGCTGCAGGCTTTGTGAGGGAAAAACCTAAAACGGGAAGGAGAGCATCTCCTTCTTCCCGCACTGGCCCTGTGCCACTGCTTCTGTCCTTCAGTCAGAATTTGGAGTTGTCCAGGAAGCTGTGAGAGCAGTGGACCCACACATCTCATCAGATGTCCTTTAACTACTGTTATTCATCAGACACGTTTGTGGAGGGCCCTGTTCTCAGCAGCCAGGATGTCTCACATCCATGCGCCACGGTATTCCTGTTTCAGACAGAGAAGATGTGGCATTCTAGAAGTTAGTAAGTGCTAAGAAAAACTCCAGAGCCAGGGAATAAGGGTTGGTAGTACAGGGTGTGGATGGAAAGACTGCAAGTTTACATATAAAAGGGTGGGCAGAGCAGACCCCATCGACAAGGTGTCATCTGAGCAAAGGCCATGAAGGAGGTCCAGGCATGAGCCCTGCAGGTAGCTGAGGGAAGCACTGTCCCAGCCCAGCTGCTGCACTGAAGGGAAGGCAGGAACATGCCAGGGTGGCAGAGAGGGAGTCAATGAAGGGGCAGTGGAAGAGGAGGCCAAGCAAAGCCAGGCAAGGGCAGCAGCTCAGGCAAGGCACTGCTAGATGTACTGGCCCTGTCTTTTTTTAGTCTGTATTTTTGATGCTTGACATTTTGGGACCTTACTGACTCTGGAGGGACTACCCTCCCAAGATCAGCTAATTCCTAGAGTAAGTAGTAAACCAACCAACTCGGAGCCCACACTTCCAACTGGCTTCTCTATTGGGCTCTCACACACTTGGACCAGCTACCGGGAGAATGTAGGGACAGCCCCTACATTCCAGAGCTGGCTGATAGCATTCCAACCAGCTAATCCTAAACCTGCTTCCCAGTTTTGCCTATGCCTTCCTACAGAAGTCACAATAAAGGTTCACACCAATGTTTTCCTTCTCCCTCTGCCTCCTGACTGGCCCGGTGCTTCCCATGGCATTCAATAAAAGAACAGTGAAATGGATACAAGACCCAGTTCAAACTGGGAGTTCTTGAGGACAACCAAAGAGAGGGATATCACCGAGGAGCTGTGAGAAAGTGTCTGGAAAACCCCTAATCCATCCATTCCCAAGAACTCATAACTAAGGGGATTAACAGGTAATGATTATTGTTCTTAAGTAAAGAGCTGTGAACTACATACACTCTTAGATGTCTACCAGGTATCTTGTGTGTCCTTCCTCTTTTTTATTAGAACTTAGATTTTGCAGGCTCAGTGACCCAAGGGAAACTGAACCATGATTCCATGACCCAAGACTCCAGCAGGGGGTCTTGAGCATTCTAAGTAAACTCATCATGCTTATCCCACCTATCATTGCCAGTGATTGGTTCAGGGATCCTAGCTTAATCCAATCAGGACATTGCATTCTTCTGGAACCACTTATTATTGATCTAAGGATGGGCAAGGACTTGCAGTGGGCCAATAAGACTGAGAAGAATTATTACTTCACACTTGGAAGGAGTGTCTTAACAAGGCAGCAGGTTTTCTCTGTTGTGGTTCACAACTGTGGCCATGAAGGAAGGAAGTCTGGGGACAATGCCAGGAGGTGAGGAAGGGAAGAGTGGTGGACAGATAGGCAAAAGAAACCCTGATCATGTCAGGCTTAGAGCTGCCTTCTATTGGGGCTTCTTGAGATGTGAGCTCATCCATTTTCTTGTATGGGTGATATTAGCCTGAGGGATCAGAGTCATTGATATCCTTCAACTCCCCCTTCAATCAGAGGACACATGGAAGTAAAATATCTATGAAACCATCTGGCTCTGGTGACCTGGGGTTCTGGTTTAACTGCAGGCAAAGTAGCCTAGTCGAAAGAGAAGGTGTCTCCCAGCATGGCAGACCCTACGGTATGCTGGTTGCAGTGGGAAAGGAAAACTGATGGAGGAAGCCAAATTTGAGGCAGCTATTAAATCTGTCATTATTTGTTGTCATTTTTAATTAGAAAGGCTAATTTTAAAAGTAAAGCATTTAGTAGTTCTTGTTTAAAAAAACAAAGCAATATAATCGAGTTGTCTTATTGGTTTTCCTTTTTTTTCTTTCCTTTCTTTTTTGTACCTGTAAATCAATGGTTGTTGACAGAAAATGGGTCTCATCCCATTCATATCAATAAAAATCTATGCCAATAATTGGCGTACAGGCAACTTGAAACAACCAAACCCTTTTTTGTTTAGAAAATCCAATGGCTCCACATTGTCAGAGATCTGGGTTCCCAATGTGGTGTGTGAAGTCTTCCAGATCTGGCCTTGCTTTCCTCTTCAGACACACCACATGCCAACAACCGGGATTTTGCAGCTCTCTGTGTATGCACCCACATTTGCGTAGCGCTCTGCTCTGTCTGGAACATTCTTCTCTCCCCACCCTTTATTTAGCCTACTACCTCCTGTCCTTCAGGACCCAACTGAAAAGTCACTTCCTCCAGGAGATATTCCCTAATTCATTACCCTAGCCCTCACTGGGAAAAGACACTGCTCACCTGACCTCATATGGGTCATACCTTTGAGCTTCATTTCAGCCTTTAGCACTCAACAACATCTGTCTTTGGATAAATGAGAATGTTTCCCTGTTCAAACACATCCTGTCCTACTCTGGTCATCTTCTGTTAGGAGAGGCCTGGAACTGAAGGGAGAGTCCTACCCTTCTGTTAGCTGCCGTGAGGCTTTCCTGTGTAAACGCCGTGAAATTTGGACAGCAAGAGGCTGCCCAAGATAATGGAAATAAGTGTCTCACCTTGCCAGGGCCTTACTAGCCAGAAAAACCATTTGACTTCATAAACTCACAAACTGCCAGGGAAGGTGATGAAGGCTTGTAAGGCCAGTGGCCAAGGCCACCATCACAGCAGCCTGGCTCATGCAGGTTTGCATTAGATTCGGACAGTCGATAATGAAACAACGAAGCCAAGAACTGGTGAGCCATCAGCTTTAATTCTAGCTTGCACCTGGCGGGCAAGCAAAAATACACACTGGGCTCCAAAACCCACTCATTCAGTGCTCACAAAGCTACTGACTTATCCGAGTTTCCTAGCATCAAGGGTTTCTAGCTCACCAGACTTATTCACCTGTTTTCCATCTCCTTCTCTCTGCACAAACTGGCTTCTTCCTCAGCACTCCGCCATCTTGACTGCTTCTTCTCTCCTCCACGTGGCCTTAATCTGCTCTCCTCTCTAATACTAACCTCAGGAACCGAGAGAGAGTAAGCTCCTGGTCTGCCCCACTTTATAGTGTAGAAATCCAAACCTTTAATCCAATCTACAAACAAGAAAGTCTCTGATACAAAGTCACTTATCTGAGGCATAATGGGAGGATTCCTCATGAGAGTGCACCACCCCACATCATCCAATCAGTCAAGGGTGTGGGGAAATGCTTACTTTTAAAACTTGCACATGGGCAGCGCCATCTTTAACAAAGTGAGCATAATATATTTTATCTGCCCAACAGGGCTGTTGCTATAACCATTGGTCTTCAGGGTAAACACAGGCATTGTTCTGCTTCTGATATACTCACTTTTTTTCAGAGTAAATGAATGGGATGTAGTAGGATTGAGGAGTAATGGATAGAAGCCAGAGAGGAAATATTCTGACAGGGTTTTATGTAGGAAGTTCCTCAGTGACTTGCAATTGTTCTAGTTAGAATAGAACAACTAATTACACTCAGTAGATGCCAAGTGGTAGCACGACAGCAAGATTCCAGAAGACGGAAACAGAAATGAAGGGCAGCCTCTGTCCAGGAGACACCCAGCCCTTGGCAGTGTGTGATGAGGCCTGGGAAAGGAGACAAAAGACACCAAAGCACCCTGCGGGGTATGGGGAGGATCCAAGCTATGAGATATTAGCATGCAGTGTGCTTGCTCAAAGGAGCCCAGTTCATTGTGAAGAAAAAGTCCTCCTTTTTCATAACTTCCCTTCTTCTGACCGCCCCCTCCTGTGTCTCCTCCTGCCCTCCCCGCCCCTCCTCCCTGCTCTTGGCGACTGTGTCTCTTCTCCTCTGTCATCTGCCCTTCTAGTGTGCTCACCAACAAGAAACACTCCTTTCCTCAGTGGGTGTTCCGACCATAATTCAAAACCAAAAGTTTGGTACTTTCCTTCAAGAAATTCACGTGTTTTTCAGGTTTAAACCTGCCACACCCCAGGCCTCAGGCGGCAATCAAGTCATTATCAGGACTATTTCCAAGAAGCAGAAAGAAATGCAAAGGTTGTAATTTTCAACTAGGTGTTTTGGGAAGCTGTCATCCAGTTGTCATTTTGTGTTGGGCAGCCAGTTATCATTTAGAATATTTTAAAATGGAAACAAAAGGTGGTCCTCTTTAGTCTTCTTTTTTCAAATAATTGAATCGATTAGGGTGATACTAGTTAACATAATCATACAGGTTTCAGTTTCCCAACTCCACAACACATCTGTACACCAAACCATGTGTTCACATCTCCCAGCCCCATTCCATCAAGTCCTCATCCATCACCATTAGTGTTTCCTTTGCTTGGGTTTTGTTGAGGTTCTTGCATTGCTAAACTTGCAATTTCCATCAGATTTGCAAAAATTTTGGCCATTATTTCTTCTAATATTACTCAGTCTCCCCCTCAGCTGATCTCTTTCTGGGACTCAGTTATAATATATAGATGCTAGGCTGCTTATTATTGTCCAGTAAATAACTGATGGTCTTTCGATTCTTTTAATTCTTTTTTTTTCTTTTTGTGTTCAACTTGGGATGAATTGTTATGTCTTTAGCTGTTGTGTGTGTGTGTGTGTTTAATCTACCATTAATCTCCCTAAATATATTTGTTCATTTCAGACATTGTATTTTTCATCTCAAAATGTGTCATTTGTATCTTTTAAATATATCCTTCCTTTTTTGTCCTCCTGATGTTTTTCTTTAGGTCATTGAAATAAGTATGATAATACTATGGTAGCTGTTTCTAAGGCTGTTGTGTGCTAATTCTATCATCAGTGGCAATTCAGGTTTTTGTATTAATTGAGATTTGCTTATATTCATTTCCCTTTTGTATTTGAAATGCTTGGCCGGAGTTTGGACAAAATGTCTCTCCCCAGGAGAGGAACTGGGCAGGAGGGTATGACTAGAAAGGAGTGAGAGAATGGGTGACCCTCAAATAGGCAGTTAAGGAGGGTCGTCCGCAGTGGGGTCGAGGGCAATCCGTCGATTCCCATAACCGAGACCTGGGAAGGAACTGTAAGGCCCAAATGAGAGGGAAGGACAGAGTAGGTAGCCCCCGTGTCTATTAAAAAGGAAACAGACTTACCCGCTACCTGGAGCGTAGCCCTGGGCTCGGTGAGGGTAACCAGAGTCGAAGGGCCAGGAACCCCTCAGTCGTCCATCAAGCCCAGCAGTTCTGAGACCGGGAATGCCTGGTTCTCAGCTCCCCAGCATTGAGGTGCCGGAGGCTGAGCCAGGGTCAGGCAGTCTGACTTCCAGTGGCCCATTAGTTTGCATTGTGGTCAAGGCTTGGCGGGGGGCCTTGGTTGTGAACAGGCCTTGGCCCAGTGGCCCTCTTTGCCGCATTTAAAGCAAGCGCCCGGCCTGACCTGTGGTGGCGCAGTGGATAAAGCGTCGACCTGGGAACACTGAGGTCGCCAGTTCAAAACCCTGCACTGGTCTGGTCAAGGCACATATGGGAGTTGATGCTTCCAGCTCCTCCCCCTTTTCTCTCTTTCTCACTCTGTGTCTCCTCTCTAAAATGAATAAAATTAAAAAAAAAAAAAATTTAAAGCAAGCGCCCGGCGGTGTGCGCTGTCCTCCCTTGGAGGTTGGCCTTTTTAGTCGGTTCCCCTACCGGCTGGAGGGCCGCTACCAGAGCTTGGGTCTGGAGATTAATCTTCTGCTGTAACTGTGCCTCCCGAGCTGCTTCAGCCATTTCCTCTTGGGCGTTAAAAACTTTAAAAGCCATTTTTACCAGGTCTTGGACGGGAGTCTCAGGGCCCTCTTCAGCCTTTTTTAGTTTTTTTCTAATATCTGGGGCTGACTGAGAGATAAAGTGAGAGGCTAAGACTGTGGCCCCATTGTGGGACCCTGGGTCTAGGCGGGTATAACGAACAAGGGCCTCTTGAAGGCGGTTAAGGAAAAGGGCTGGGTTTTCTTTGGGGAGTTGGGTAATTTCCCTCAGTTTATCATAATTTACAACCTTGTTAGAAACTGCATCCATACCTCTGATTAAGTATCGAAGCATAAGGTTTTGACGAGGGATGTTGGACCCTTGGCCAGGTTGATAACTCCAATTGGGGTCCTCCCCGGGGACCGCCTCTGTGCCAAGGGGGATTTGGTCATCCACTAGATGGTCCCTGTTTGCCTGCTGTCTGGCGGCAGTGAGGATACGTTCATATTCCTCAGGGGTAAGAGTGGAGGTACAAATTACCTTAATATCATGCCAGGTCAGGTCATATGTCTGAGTCAAGTACCGGAATTCCTTAATGTAGGTTGAGGGGTTGGCCGAGAAAGATTCTAGCCATTTCTCAATCTGTGAAAGGTCTTGGAGGGAAAAGGGGACATGTACCCGAACTAGGCCCTCTGCCCCAGCTACTTCGAGGAGAGGGGCGAGGACAACGGATGACGATTGGGGGCTGTGCGACCTGGTATGAGCTGCGATGGGAGAGGGGAGAGGGGAGAGGGTTGGCGGGAGGTGGGGCCAAGGAGCCGGAGGGCGGAAGGAGCCGGAGCCTGGCCCGGATCTGGGGGGTTCTCCCGGGGGAGAGCCGGAGGAGGAGATAGGTGGTCGGGAAGGTCATCGGGTTGAGAGTAAGGAGGGGGGTCTTGGGATGAAGCCTTGGGAGGAGGGGAGGTCTGGGCTAGAAGAATTTGGAGAGTGAAGCAGTAGGAACAGAGATTGGGGCAGGAACGAAGATCCCAGAAAGCCTGAACATATGGGACCTCAGAGTCTTTTCCTGTGCGCTGGCAAAAATTGTCTAGGTCCCAGAGGACATTAAAGTCAAAAGTACCCATAGGCGGCCAGTGAGACCGGTTATCTAGGGTGTATTGAGGCCAGGCGACCTGTGACAGGGAAGATGAGTTTCTTCCTGCGATGTCTGAATGTATCTGTTGGGCAGATAAAATATGTGGTATGCTCACTTTGTTAAAGATGGCGCTGCCCACATGGAAGCCCGTCACCCAGGTGATATTATTTGCCCTTATGCTTGGGATGGGTGTGGGGGAAAGGCTGTAATGTAAGCAGGCCGGGTCGTTATGGCCTAAGGCTTGGCTTTAAGAGTAAGCTTTTCTCCACACCCTTGACTGATTGGATAATGTAGGGTGGTGATGTAGGGAGGAATCCCATTATGCCTCAGGTGGGTGGCTTTGTATCAGAGACTTTCTTGAATGTATAATTGGATTAAAGATTTGGATTTTCTAGGCTATAAACTGGGGCAGTCCGGGAGCTTGCTCTCTCTCTCGGTTCCTGGGTTCCTGAGATTAGTATTAGAGAGGAGAGCAGATTAAGGCCATGTGGAGGAGAAGTAGCCAAGATGGCGGAGTGCTGAGGAAGAAGCCAGTTTGTTAAGAGTTTGTGCAGGAGGAGATGGGAAACAGAGGTGAATAAGTCTGGTGAGCTGGAAAGCTTTGATGCTAGGAAACTCGGATAAGTCAGTAGCTTTGTGAGCACTGAATGTGGGGGTTTGGAGCCCAGTGTGTGTTTTTGCTTGCCTGCCGGGTGCAAGCTAGAATTAAAGCTGATAGCTCACCAGTTCTTGGCTCCAGTGTTTCATTACCGACTGTTCGAATCTAATGTGAACCTGCACGGGTCAGGCTACAGTGATGGGTGCCTCGGCCACAGGCTTTACAGTATCCCAATTTGGAAAAATTTTTAAGGAGACATCCTAGAGGAGTTTTTGGTTCTATTTTGGATTTGGAGTTCCCCATAATTTAGTAGTCCTGTGGACCCCTACGTTTCGGAGGAGAAAGGCTATGAGGGAGGCGTCCCTTCCAAATATCCGTCTCCAGACAGGAATAGAGGAGCGAGTGAAAGGCGTCCCTTTCAATCGGACCCCCTATTAAGACTCCAGGAGTCGGCGTGGGGAGGGCCTCCCCACTCAGCCGAGTCTAGGACGAGAAACCCGGCGGAGACACAGGGGTCCAGTGAGACAGAGAGAGAGAGAATCGAATTACTCACGGTTGAAAGTCACTCTCACAGGGAACTCCGAATTCAAAGCAACGGGCGGCATGAGGCAGGAGGAGAGGGGGGGTACTCTCACTCCGGCCTGTGGGGGCCGGGATGGGTCGCAAAGCCTCTCTCCCAGGTTTTGGCACCAAATGAAAGATTGCCGGGTGCCGCTGATGAACGAACGAAGAGCCGAAACAGCCAGATGAGCAAAAGTAAGGCTTTATTGGGAGGACTCCGGGCGGGTTCGTAGACTCGGAATGGCATCCCGAGAAGCCGCGCCTAACTGGTGGGGTTTGAGATTTTTTTATCCCTTCAGGATAGCTGGCGGATTTCCACTGCGGTTTAGGCCTGCAGGTGTCTTGCGCAACCAGGGACGTTAATGGTTGAGGAATTTCTATTGTGTTTTCGGACAGGGTGTGTGTGCTAACGGTTAGTAATTGCAGAAATGCCAAAGATATGAGGGACTGTCCGACCCCTGCCTGGAGGGTGCTACCGGACAGTATTAACTGTGAGTTTTACATTGTTTAATGCTGGATTTTCTTGGGTTCAGTGAGAGCACTGTACTTCATTTGGCCAAGCAGTTAGCTTTTATGTGGGTGTTTTTACAAGTGGGTTTTAAAGCTTTGTTCAGGTGGGTGTAAGGTAGTCTTTGTTCTAGGGCACTTTAACCCACTGCCCAGGTGTGGCTCTGTGAAGACTTGGCCCAATGTGTTACTGTAAAGCCAGTAGTTGCAGCCAAGGCTGCCATCACAGCAGCCTGGCCCATGCAGGTTCACATTAGATTCAGACAGTCCGTAATGAAACAATGGAGCCAAGAACTGGTGAGCCATCAGCTTTAATTCTAGCTTGCACCTGGTGGGCAAGTAAAAACACACATTGGGCTCCAAAACCCACTCATTCAGTGCTCACAAAGCTACTGACTTATCCGAGTTTCCTAGAATCAAAGGTTTCCAGCTCACCAGACTTATTCACCTCTGTTCCCCATCTCCTCCTGCACAAACTGGCTTCTTCCTCAGCACTCCGCCATCTTGGCTGCTTCTCCTGGCCTCCATGTGGCCTTAATCTGCTCTCCTCTCTAATACTAACCTCAGGAACCAAGTGAGCAAGCTCCCTATCCGCCCCACTTTATAGTGTAGATTTGAAACCTTTAATCCAATTTACAAACAAGGAAGTCTCTGATACAAAGTCACTTATCTGAGGCATAATGGGAGGATTCCTCATGAGAGTGCACCACCCCACACCATCCAATCAGTCAAGGGTGTTGAGAGTAAGGGAAAAGCTTACTCTTGAAAGTAAGCCTTGGGCTATAAGGACTCTGCTTACTTACAGCCTGTTCCCCAAACCCAATAATATAATTACGCCCATCCCAAGCATAAGGGCAACTAATTTCACCTGGGTGATGGGCTTCCATGTGGGCAGCGCCATCTTTAACAAAGTGAGCATAATATATTTTATCTGCCCAACATATACCAAGTATCTTCCTCTGCCTGCGTGAGTTCTGGCTGCTGTTTCTGGTGGTTCTGCTTATACCTTGTGGAATTTTGTTTTATGCATTAGTTAGTTCTCAAAGAGTCAAGGGTACTGCTGCAGATCTCTGAAACACTCTTTTTTTTGCAGGTCCTTTCCTTGTACTACTCTGGCCCAACCACTCTAGCCACCTTCGCCTCCTCGTCGTCTGATATCAGGGAGTCCTCTGGTACTGCTCAGGTTTACCATCCCCGTGCTGCAGCCTGGACTGGTCTACTGGAAGTCAACTGGGGGCCTGGAGGACTTACCTTGTTTGCATCTTCTCTTAGGGGTTGATTTCCTGCATTACCTGTAGTAAGGTACCAAAAAACTGCAATATTAATATTGATATTTTAGGAGGAAAGGTCAGGCTTTCCTGTCCCGTCCTTCCTTTGGAGAGGGGAGGGAGAAAAATGTAGAAGTTTCTGGCTTGCAAGGACAATGGATCATTTAGTTTTAAAACTAAAATAAAGGTTAACTGAGAAACTTCTCTTTCAATGGGAGACAGAATTTACATACCACCCTACATTCATTGTAATTCCTCCCTCCTTCCTGGAATCCAGAGAGTAACACACCTCTAGGCAAAGGAGGGAAGATGAACCCTGAAAGACTGTAAAGGTTTTTGATTGTGTTACCTTGAAAGTCTTAATGTTTCTGCGTATCCCCTAAACAAATGTTGTTAGCCCATGCCATGATGTCATGCTCTCCCCAGCCTGTGTGTGATCAAGGGTATATATCCAGCCCCTGAAATGTATTTGGCGCACACGATTAGGGTCTGCAAATGCCCCATGTCAGCCATATGCGGCCGGCATATTTAATAAATCTCCTTTAATAAAACCCTTAAAAGTCATCTGGATTTGGTGTCTCTACGTGTTGGGCAGATAAAATATAATATGCTCACTTTGTTAAAGATGGCGCTGCCCACATGGAAGCCCGTCACCCAGGTGATATTATTTGCCCTTATGCTTGGGATGGGTGTGGGGGAAAGGCTGTAATGTAAGCAGGCCGGGTCATTATATCCTAAGGCTTAGTTTTAAGAGTAAGCTTTTCCCCACACCCTTGACTGATTGGATGAAGTGGGGTGGTGCGCTCTCATGAGGAATCCCATTATGCCTCAGATGGGTGACTTTATATCAGAGACTTTATTTGTAGATTGGATTAAGGGTTTGGATTTCTACACTATAAAGTGGGACAGACCAGTAGCTTGCTCTCTCTTGGTTCCTGAGGTATTAGAGAGGAGAGCAGATTAAGGCCACGTGGAGGCCAGGAGAGGCAGCCAAGATAGCAGAGTGCTGAGGGAGAAGCCAGTTTGAGCAGTTTGTGCTGGAGAAGGAGATGGAAAACAGAGGTGAATAAGTCTGGTGAGCTAGAAGCCTTTGATTCTAGGAAACTCGGATAAGTCAGTAGCTTTGTGAGCACTGAATGAGTGGGTTTTGGAGCCCAGTGTGTGTTTTTGCTTGCCCGCTAGGTGCAAGCTAGAATTAAAGCTGATGGCTCACCAGTTCTTGGCTCCATTGTTTCATTACCGACTCTCTGAATCTAATGGGAACCTGCACTGGCAAGGCGACTGTAAAGCCAGTAGCCAGGGCCACCATCACAGCAGCCTGACTCATGCAGGTTCGCATTGGATTCGAACAGTTGGTAATAAAACAATGGAGCCAAGAACTGGTGAGCCATCAGCTTTAATTCTAGCTTGCACCCGGCGGGCAAGCAAAAACACACACTGGGCTCCAAAACCCACACATTCAGTGCTCACAAAGCTACTGACTTATCCGAGTTTCCTAGAATCAAAGGTTTCTAGCTCACCAGACTTATTCACCTCTGTTTCCCATCTCCTCCTGCACAAACTCTTAACAAACTGGCTTCTTCCTCAGCACTCTGCCATCTTGGCTACTTCTCCTCCACATGGCCTTAATCTGCTCTGCTCTCTAATACTAATCTCAGGAACCCAGGAACCGAGAGCGAGAGCAAGCTCCCGGACTGCCCCAGTTTATAGCCTAGAAAATCCAAACCTTTAATCCAATTATACGTAAAGAAAGTCTCTGATACAAAGCCACCCATCTGAGGCATAATGGGATTCCTCAAGAGTGCACCACCCTACATTATCCAATCAGTCAAGGGTGTGGAGAAAAGCTTACTCTTAAAGCCAAGCCTTAGGCCATAACAACCTGGCCTGCTTACATTACAGCCTTTTCCCCACACCCATCCCAAGCATAAGGGCAAATAATATCACCTGGGTGATGGGCTTCCATGTGGGCAGCGCCATCTTTAACAAAGTGAGCATACCATATTTTATCTGCCCAACAGCGACCCTGATAGGGGTGACCCTGACTACTGGCTTTGCACTACGTAAACCCGCAGAAGTGAAGTACGGTACTTTTCAGCATCTGGGTACAGTACTTTACAACAACCTGTTGTTCAATCTCTAAAAATAGCCTTTTGTTTATTTTATTTATTTTCTAGTTTTTATGGCAAGAAGGTAATTGCTGCAGTTATGTTTCACAGGTAGGGGCAGACATTCTAGACAAATATTTTATTGTTACTATTATATTGTTTCTTATTCTTTTTTCTTTTTTGTGTGTGTGTGTGTTTGTTTTTGAGAGAGAGACAGGCACAGACTGGGACAAACAGGAAGGTCAATGAGATGAGAAGGCTCAGCTCAGAGTTGTGGCAACTTAGTTGTTCACTGATTGGTTTTTCATACATGCCTTGACCTGGGAGCTCCAACTGAGCCAGTGACTCCTTTCCTTGCTCAAGCCAGAGACCTTTGGGCTCAAGTCAGTGACCCTGGGGCCATGTTGATAATTCCACACGGAAGCCAGCGACCTTAAGATGGTGAGCCCATGCTCAAGCTGACAACCTTGGGGTTTTGAACCTGGGCCCTCAACATCCCAGGCTCTATACACTGTGTCATCACAATTTAATATTGGTCAGGCAATATTATATTGTTTAAAAAGCTCTCACCATAAAGAAAAATTTCAAGTACTGTACACTTAACATTAAATAGCATTCAGTGCCCAGAATAAATTCAAGTTTGAAGTAGAAACAATTGCCATGCTTGCAGCTTAGTGTGAGTACTTGACAATCAATAGACTATATTACAGAGATTAATTGTTGTCTGTACATCCTGTGAAAACAAAACACTTCTAGAGTGAAATGTAGTTATGGCTAAGAAGGACATGATGAGAAGAAAAGGTAAAGAAAATCCTATCAGTGGCTGGAAGGGAACAGCCAACATTAAAGGACAGATGCTTGATGACTTGTTGCTTTTAAGGAAATGGCAAAAGACCAATCAGAAGGTGGTATAGGGCCAATATTCGGAGTCTAGGGTAAGTCAGGAAAATGAGAATTTGTGAATAATAGAAACTTCAAAACCTACAAAGGAGATGGGTTCTACCTCACAACACTTTGTGACAGAGGGAAAACCGTGGAACCCAACATGCCAAAGACAAGTTCTCAGGAGTTTGGGTGTTGGGCTCAACATTGTTACTCACTGACTTTACAGATCGAAACTAAGACAAAACAATCAGCCACCTTCTGTAGTCAGAATACAACAAAATGAGTCTGATCTCATGAAGGTTTTTAAAAAATCTGTACCTCTGCTTCTGTTAAAATGGATAACATTTTTCCATTTCAGGATGTCACAAAAGCAGACTGGTCCTGGAGCATCTATGTGATCTTGTTATTTTATTAATGACTACACTTATGTGTTATTAATGACACAGCTGTGAGCAGTCTTTTGTGAAGTTAAAGTGAGCAATCCCTAGGGTTTGGTCTGAGGGATACTAGGAAGAGTCACCTGCTTGAAATGCTTTTCTGTGTGCTTGCTGTGAGATCAAAAGTCCTCCAAGTAACACCCCCAAAGAAGGGAGTGCCCCAAGCTGGCCACCCAGCAGTCACACTGCAGTGTGACATAATGCATTAGTTTGGCTTCTTCATAGCAAGTAACTTAGACTTGCAGAGAAATACCAGTTGGATGGGTGTAGTGGTGGGATTCCAATAATTTAATAACCGATTCTGTGCCCTAATGACCGTTTTAAGTATAAAAAAATGATATGCTGAAAGGTAGTTTATTATTTCATGCATTTAATCCTTAAATAAGAACAATAAAAGAGGTACACAAAACTAGATTACAGTATAAAAAATATTTTTAAAATATTAATGAAAATAATATTAAATAATATCTGAAAAAATACAATAAAACTATATTTAAGATATTTCCAATGACAGCTTGTCACCCCCTGGTTGTTTGGCACATCTTTACATTATGTTTTTTTACTGAAGTAACAAGCTCAAGGGAATTAAAATGTAGTACTTTATTAAAGGTATAATGAGTTTTATGAAATGAATAAATAAATATTACAATCATAGTTCTGTCAAATTTTTTTCACCTATGGACAGATGAACATTACTATGGGTGCTTAGAATATGCTGTTGCACAGATAAATGTTAAGAAAGAGTAAAGGGCCTGACCAGGAGGTGGCGCAGTGGATAGAGCGTTGGACTGGGATGCTGGGATGCAGAAGACCCAGGTTCACGACCCCTAGCTTGCCAGCTTGAGCATGGGCCCATCTGGCTTGAGTAAAAGCTCGCCAGCTTGGACCCAAGGTTGCTGGCTCCAGCAAGGGGTTGCTCGGTCTGCTGAAGGCCCGCGGTCAAGGTACATGTGAGAAAGCAATCAATGAATAACTAAGATGTTGCGACAGCAATGAAAAACTAATGATTGATGCTTCTCACCTCTCTCTGTTCCTGTCTGTCTGTCCCTATCTATCCCTCTCTCTGACTCTCTCTCTGTCCCTGTAAAAAAAAAAAAAAAAAGAGTAAAGAATGTAAATTTGTGATTTCCACATTGGGTGGCTGCCCAAGCGCCCACCTTAGAGAGAACCCTGACTACAAGTGCCATTTTAACAACTGGTTTGCCAAACTCAGCAAAAAATTAGGTATCAGTTCTGTTGAACTAGTGAGAACTGGATGAATCCCAGCACTGGATAAGTGGTAAAGAAAGGGGAGTGGAACTTGGAACATGAGAAATTCTCTAGATAGGACAAGCATGGAGTGTTCAAAAGCTTAGGGCTGGCAGTTTTTAAGAAGGACATTGAAGAGAGGGAGAAGAGACAGAACAGACACAAAGGCCACTCTTGTGTTTGCATGGGGCAGACCGTGGTCCAGGATCTCATTCTTACTCACTAGTTTCTGTTCACAGATTTTTAGTCTAACTCAGTGGCCACTGATTCACCTGGCATCCCTGCCAAGGGCTGTGCAAACATTGCTTGAGGTCAACGCTATCTTTCTTACATTTCACACAGAGATGACATCTTCAACCACACAGCTAGTGTATGCTTAAGCTTCATGGAGAGGGGACTCATTTCAGAGTGTCCCCTCTCTCTTGTTCTGACCTTTACTTTCCCTGGCAACTTAGCTGTATCTGATCTTGTAAAAGTTTCCATCAAGAAAATGTGGGAGAGTTTGTATTTCTCAGTGCTTTCAGAAAATGCTAGGTTGAAATTCATGACCAGTTTATTTTCCTATATCTTTCTCAATCTTACATTTTTTTTCAGTTCTGAATCAGTCACTTTTTTTTATGACAGCTGTATCATAAATACACTGGCTTTTTCAGTATGACAACAGAGGTGTGGCTAGTTAGGGATGACCTGTTCTTTCAAGAGGCTTTTGTTCCCTTATGGATATGCTTACCACATTCTCCCCACACCCTAACCTGAGACCCAATGGCATAATTACGACGTCACAAAAATATAACAAACAACATTGATCAGATTTGGTGGTGAAACCAAGAGTCAATTGTACAAAAGGTCTGTCATTCTGAATATAGGGTTTTAAGTGAGTGAGGATGGTTAATGTGAAGGTTAACAAAATAATAATAATAATAATAACAAAAACAGCAACAATTTAAGAGAAAAATTAATAGGAAAAATAGCTACATTTTAATCAAGCTACATTAGTACTAATTAAGACCCAAATGTATACAATAGTTGACCGGACATGAAATTGCTGAGCTCCCAAGTATTGAGAAGAGTCAGTTAATGTGAGTAACTGCTGAGGTTTGAATTGTTAGTGTTTTTGTATTGGGTACTGAGCTGTGGCATTTAAACTCTAATAAAATAACACCGTGTCTTTTTAGCTGTGTCTGTTTCCTAACAGGATGAGTTCACATTCACTCACAGCACCACCTGAATGTACCTGCTGATGATCTGTTTTCCTTTTCTGCATGACAACTGCCTTTTTTTTGCCTTGTGGTTTGTTGTTAGAGTGTCTTTCCAGATGAATCTTCCTCCTTCCTTCCTTTCCTGCCTCCCTATCCAACACACACTGTCAGAATAAAATTCCTAAAGCACCGCATTGCAGATGTTCTCTCCCTGCTCAAAAACATAGTTTCCTAATTACCTATTGGGTAAGTCCAGGCCACTGACTTGGCTACTTGTGGATAAGACTGGTGACCACCATGAGTAGCAAGGTAAACTTCCATCTCTGACATCATCTATAAGATACACCCTTGCTGTGAAGCATATTGGAGCTGCCTGTCATTTCTTCCACCATCATTTTCTCACTGCCCCCACATCTCTGTTTATCAAAGAACCTATCCAGGCTGAGGGCAGTGGATGAATTGACCCTTTCTGCCGAGTTTACTGGTCCAGGGAAGAAACTAGATCTATCAGATTAGTTAGGTGATGATATCTCCCTGACATTTGGAAGTGGGCTCAGAAATCCCAGTTAGTCTATGTTGACACTTGAACAGGCTTCTTCTAAGCAGCCATGTTGGCACCCCATTGTTACCCAGAGCAGAGAACTGCCCTGCAGAAAGAAAAAAGGTAAAGCAGATGTCAAAAAAAAGGGCATCGTAATTTAATAACAGAAATAGCAATTCAGTATGTCAGTACCTATATAGGCTGCTCCAGCCCTCTAGGAATTATAAAAACACACAATGAAACAATAATTGCTTTCTGCTCATCGCTTCAGCATATATAAATAAAATGGAACTTATGTAGCAGGAACAGCAGACTAGAAAGAGGATTAAGTAACAAGCTGGACACAAAGAGGATGGGCTGCTGGAGGTTTTCCTACTGCCTTTCCAGATGCTAGCTCCTGCTCAGTCCTGTGTGCAAATGTCTGTTGGGGTGTGGTCCCTGCTGTCCAGGCTCACTCTGAAGCCACAGCTCCCCAAGTCCTTATCGTGCTCAGCCATTGATCTCTAAGCACACACCTGGTCAGGGCAGCTGGGTCCCGAGCATGAGCCTGGCACCCCACAGACCCTCATGGCACCACGTGGCACCATCTTCATGCTTGGCCTTTCCTGAGACTTAGGCAGGGCTACTTCGTCCAGCAGGCTTTTCCAAGTTTGAATTTTGAGGATGAGTTAAAGTCTCAGTCCCAAGGAGGGTTAGCACCAATACAAACAGAACTACCACCTCCGCAGCTCTGCTGACTGAGGTTTCAGGAATAATTACAGGATGGTTATCTCAAATTCAAACTTCCAACATACAAATCCTAATATCCATCCCTTTTGAGGAACAACACTGTTCTCTGACCCTTCTCAGATAAACTCCAGCTCTTGTGTCCATAAATCAACAACAGGAAGCCCTGGTGTCACCCTGGGTTCTTTCTTCTCAGATCCATACCCCAATTATTAGACTATTCTTCAAAACGTATTGCATATTCAAACCACTTCTCAACACTGACACGCTGGTGGGAGCTGCTGTCACTTCTCACCTGGGTGGCCTCTTTGCCCCTGCACCTGTTCCCAGACATAAATTAAACCAGGCCATCCTTTGCTCAGTGTTGGTACCTTTTTTTCACTCAGATCAGGAGCCAAAGTTGTATTGGGAAGGATGGTCTATGTGGCTTCTCTAATGTCCTTCCACTCCAGCAGTCTGACTCCTGCTGAGTTTTGGAGATGCCAGGCACAACCTTGCCTCTGGGGTTTTGCATGGGCTGTTCTCTCTGCCTGGAAAGCGCTTCTTCAGAAACACGTGTATTTGATTCCTTCCCCACCCCCCTTCGTTCCAGCTTCATCTATCACTGAGGCTTTGACCACCTACTTTCCCCAACACCTCTGCTACTGACCCCCATGCCCTTCTTTTTTATTTATTTTTTTACAGGGACAGAGAGAGAGTCAGAGAGAGGGATAGATAGGGACAGACAGACAGGAGCGGGGAGAGGTGAGAAGCATCAATCATTAGTTTTTCATTGCCGTTGCAACACCATAGTTGTTCATTGATTGCTTTCTCACATGTGCCTTGACCGTGGGCCTTCAGCAGACAGAGCAACCCCTTGCTGGAGCCAGCAACCTTGGGTCCAAGCTGGCGAGCTTTTGCTTAAGCCAGATAGGCCCGCGTTCAAGCTGGCGAGCTTTGGGTCTTGAACCTGGGTCTTCCGCTTCCCAGTCCGACGCTCTATCCACTGCGCCACCGCCTAGTCAGGCGACCCCCATGCCCTTCTCTGCTTCTCCCTATTCCCATGACAAGTCTGCCCATCTAATGTAGTATACACTTCTGCTATCTAACATGTGTATTGTCTGTCCACTTCCTAGCTTCATGAAGGCAAAGATGTTCACTGAGGGACTGGGACAATGCCTGGCACACAGTAGGCACCCAATAAATGTTTGTTGAATGAATGAATGATTGGTTACATCTGTCATCTCTTACAAATAAGTGCTGCCTTAGATTTGAGTGACCAAGACAGAGCACCAAGGGGTATTCGTTACCTTTCCTCCCAGAAGGTCTGATGCTAAGTGATGGTGATAGACTTGCTGGAGGATGTCCAGGTCAAATTCCACCCCCACAGGCATGTGCATGCACAGGTGTGCAGTGCTTCCCAGGACACTGCCTCAGCACTAAAAACAACTTGCTCACAGCACTTCCGTGGAGAGTGTGTCAGAGAGACCAAGGGAGATTTTTCGTTTCACTCTGTATAATTCTAAATTGATAGAATTTTTCCATACTTAGGCAATATTACTTTTATAATTCAATAGTGTTTCATCTTTTAGAGAATAAATTTGATGTACAGAGAGAAGCAAAATCTGAGACTGTGAGGACTGCAGATGGGGAAGCCAGCTGTAGAGCCTGGTCCTGGAGGCAGACTCCAGCTCCTGCCTGGGTCCAGCCCCTTTGCTGCTGGGCAGCATTGCCTGCCGTAATGAAATGTTCCAAGGAACAGGTGCAAACTACAGAAACAACTGGCTGATTTAAGTAGAGAGGGAATTTATCACAAGGATAGTCTCAACCCAGGCTAGGAGAAAGGGTGGGACAACCAGAAACTGAGGAGAGCTGCAAGAGACTCAGCTCTATGTCCCTGACCCAACAGCCTGGCCCCTGGGTACTGGTGCCTCCCCGGCTGCTGCTTCCACCCCTGGAAACTGAGTGTTGCTCTCCTTACCACCATCCTCAAAGGAGATTCGCTCATCCCTGCTTCCTCGTACCACTGGCTTTCTTTCTTTTTTTTTTTTTTTTTTTTTTACACAGGGACAGAGAGAGAGTCAGACAGAGGGATAGATAGGAACAGACAGGAACGGAGAGAGGTTAGAAGCATCAATCATTAGTTTTTCATTGCCATTACAACACCTTAGCTGTTCATTGATTGCTTTCTCACATGTGCCTTGACTGCGGGCCTTCAGCAGACCGAGCAACCCCCTGCTGGAGCCAGCGACCTTGGGTCCAAGCTGGCGAGCTTTTGCTCAAACCAGATGGACCCGCGCTCAAGCTGGCAAGCTCCGGGTCTCGAACCTGGGTCTTCCGCATCCCAGTTTGACACTCTATCCACTGCGCCACTACCTGGTCAGGCACCACTGGCTTTTGACTCAAAACCCGAGGTGGGTGCATCTGATTGGCCTATATACATGCCCATCCTCTAGCAGCAAGGGAAGCTGAGAAAGTACGCAGTTCTTTTCAGCTCCCCCAGGTGAGGGGTCTCTAAACAGAAAAAAGGGTTCGGAAATGAAGCAGCCAAAGAATCCCACACGTAATCGGTGACAAACAGCCTTTTGTTATAAAAATTTTATCAGATTCAACCAACAATTCCTGACTGAGATAGAAACACATTTTGGGTGGTTTTAAAGAATAATTTGTTGGGAGAAAAATGTGCCTTTAAAAATATGCCCTACTGTGATAGGCAGGCCCTCATTTTGTAACTGGCTACTGGAATATCTATCTCCACAGGAATGTGCTGAAACCTCGCTGGGAGGTGGGAGCTGTGGGCCAGGTGAATGGACATGGGGTGGCAGTTTGGCCCACAGCGTGGGGCAGACAGTGCTGGGGATATGGATGGGACAGGGTGCTTCAGAGCTGTGGACAGGCTGGCTTTAGCTTAAGGAGGAAAGAGAATGGCAGAACCAGGGAAGGAACTCAGTGGTGGGGGGTGGAGGAGACCCTAGTGGGATGTGGTAAGAAACAAGCACAAAGAGGAGCTTGTGGGTTCTTCAGACACATCTTTGTTTAGTTCCTTGGCCCCCTCTGAGTGACAGATGGGAGCTGAAGGCCCTGTCCCAGCATGCCTGGGCCACCTACCTACTGATCTCAGACAGGTAAACAGCACTCCTATCCTTGAGCTTTGTCCTAGATCATTGCCTCAAATCTGATCCCTGACCTCAACTTTCACTTTCTTCTATCTCATTTTCCTCCCGAGTCCAGCTTACTGCTGATTCCTCCAGCCCAGTTTCTAGATTGTCTTCCCCAAAGTGGTCACTCACTCCCCTGACCAGCTCTGGGACCAGACTTTGGTTCAAGTTGGGTCTGTTCTAATTTGTTGCCCCCACTGCCTCCCCCTCCCTCACCCTGCCCGGGCTACTTTGTCAAGACCTGTCACTAGGCATCTAGGGGTGGGGGCGCAGGGTGCATGTCAACAGGTGTACTCAGTTGGGTGGTGAGTTCCACAGTAGAGGAAGCTTAGGAGGATCTGGGAGCACAGTGTGAAGCCCCCTCCTGAATGGAGGAGGGAAGTACTCAGAAAGGCCAGCTGAAGGACATCTTACTTGAACACTAAAGAACAGATACTGAAGGAGTTATTCGCAGATTGGACATGGCCAGTAAAGGATGGGGGGAGGTGCAAGAGGTGCTCTGTGACCCTCACCCCACCTCAGACCTAGACTCAGGGAGAAGGGTAGGGATACCCAGATTCTGCACCTGTGTTTATCTCCTTGCAAACCTCTGTGCCTCCCACTCAGCACGATGCAGTCACAGTCATGGACATTTGCTGGGATACTACACGACTTATTTCTAAAACACATATTTAACTTTAAAACTGTTGCTTAGTAACTAACCCCTTGCAGGAAATTGGTGTTTTCCTAACCGATAACATGTTTTGTAGGGCCTTCTTAAGTTTGAATCCATATATTAAAACCACTTACAAAATACCCCAAATGGTTCTTTTTTATTTTTTCAACTGGTCTTTTCTTGCCTTTCATCCTCAATGATGTATATATGTTTCCATTTGACATAGTACCTTACATTTCCTCAAGTACACTTCCTACATAAACCCAAAGAAAAGCAGTGCTAAGATTATGAATGAACCTGTTAGAAAACACTATACTTAGTTGGGCTGACATTCAGCTGGTAAGTACCCACTGGGCACAATGGATTATAGAATATTGACCAAGTCAGTAGTGATAGATAATTTGCTGTGGCTCCCAAGCCTTCCAGTTGCACCCCTTCTCTTCATGACCCACCCACTAAAGGGGATGACAGACAACTGGCCCAGCAAATCAACTCTATAAGATGGGACACCAGGACAGCACTCATTCTCTTCTGATTGGTTAGTACCCATGCTGTGTTGGTCATTCAAGAATTTGACTAACCCCTTGTCCATTTAAATACTCTTTTCTTCTGAAATTTAAATTCTCTAGCCTCATACTTTTCTCTCTCAACCACACTATTATAAAGTGTTGAATAAACATCTAAATGTTTAGATGTAAATAAAGCAAACAAAACTTCCTTGGTTTAAACTCCCAGACAAGGCAGAGTTCTCTGTGCCTTCATGCACCAGCAGAGCTGGTGTGTCCCATAGACAGTAGGCAGAGAGCCACCCTGGCATGGGTGGCAGGGGGTGTGAACTGGACATCTGGCACCACTAGTGTGAACCAATCTTTTTTTTTTAATATTTATTTTATTTTATTCATTTTAGAGAGAAGACATAGAGTGAGAGAGAGAGAGAGAGAGAAGGGGGGAGGAGCCGGAAGCATCAACTCCCATATGTGCCTTGACCAGACCAGTGCAGGGTTTTGAACTGGCGACCTCAGTATTCCCAGGTCGACGCTTTATCCACTGCGCCACCACAGGTCAGGCCAGTGTGAACCAATCTTATGTGAAACAACATTGGTGGGGCTTAGGAAAACTTCCTCAGCATCAGTTCTGAGAACCCCTTCCTTTGTGTCTCCAAAACAAGACCTTTAACTCCCTAGTTCTTTGAGTGGCTGGACACCCCATTTACCTAGGATGCTCAGTTTACAGCTGGCCTCTTGATTCAATGATTAATAGCATCCCTTTCAGTCTGAAAAGTACCCTAGTTGAAATAAAGATGTTATAGCCGTTCCATGTATTCTTCACTGCCTCTCTGGGTCTGTAGGATGTAGCCATTGCTGATATGGTCAGGTTCTTTAATGGTACAAACAAGATTTACAAACCTTTGGTTCAGCACACCGACCTTGAGAGTACACAGGTGTCTCAGGTTGTTTGTCCAGACTCCTGCAGGATCACAGGAGCATTGGCTAACTGAGTGAGAGGTTTCTGATGATCCATGCTCTGTCAAAGAGTAGAAATTGTGGACTCCTGGCTCTTTTTTCTCTGTTGAGAACCCCCACTCTTCATCCCTCACCCCTTTTAAATGGTTCCCTAACGCCACCGGAAAGTAAAATTAAAAAAAGTATTTTTTGGCCCTGGTCAGTTGGCTCAGTGGTAGAGCACCAGCCTGGCGTGTGGAAGTCCCGGGTTCGATTCCTGGCCAGGGTGCACAGGAGAAGTGCCCATCTGTTTCTCCATTCTTTCCTCCCTCCCTTCTCTCTATCTTTCTCTTCCCCTCCTGTAGCCAAAGCTCCAATGGAGCAAAATTGGCCCAGATGCTGAGAACGGCTCCATGGCCTCCACTTCAGGTGCTAGAATTGCTCTGGCTGCAACAGAGCAATGCCCCAAATGGGCAGAGCATTGCCCCTTAGTGGGCATGCCAGTTGGATCCCGGTCGGGCGCATGCGGGAGTCTGTCTGACTGCTTCCCTGCTTCTTAACTTCAGAGAAATACACACACACACACACAAAAGTATTTCTTAAACCTTTCGTTATTTTTTCAAAATAAATTAATAAATAAATAAACCCACTCCAGGCAATAAACTAGAAAGGAGATAAAAGGAAAAATATGTTAATAATAACCCATAATGTACACTCTACTAGACAGCTGTCCTGGTAAATTTCCAAAAGTCAGTGTCATGGGGGAAAAGATAAAGTGATTGTTTCTAGATTGTAAAAGACTAAAGGTTACATAGCAACCAAATGTAATGCAGAAGGGGAAGAGAAAGAGATAGGGGGGAAGGGGAAGGGTTGAGAAACAGATGGTCACTTCTCCTGTGTGCCCTGACCAGGAATCGAACCTGGGACATCTACACACTAGGCTGATGATGCCTGACCACTGCACCAAACAACCAGAGCCTCCACAGGTGATTCTAATGCACCATGAGGGCTGAGGAGCACTCTACTTAAGCAGTGAGATATTGCAGTTACCCCACTAAAATGATGATCTGAAAGAATTTGATATCCTAAATGTCAAACCAAGGATCCAGACACTAAATAATGCCATTATTGTTTGCAGTACTGATGGGACATAAGACATCATCTAATCTAATTTTCTTAGTTTTCAGGTTTTAAAGCCAGTAGTCGTGGCCACCATCACAGCAGCCCGACCCACGCAGGTTCGCATTGGATTCGAACAGTCGGTAATGAAACACAGGAGCCAAGAACTGGTGAGCCATCAGCTTTAATTCTAGCTTGCACCTGGCGGGCAAGCAAAAACACACACTGGGCTCCAAAACCCACACATTCAGTGCTCACAAAGCTACTGACTTATCCGAGTTTCCTAGAATCAAAGGTTTCTAGCTCACCAGACTTATTCACCTCTGTTTCCCATCTCCTCCTGCACAAACTCTTCACAAACTGGCTTCTTCCTCAGCACTCTGCCATCTTGGCTACTTCTCCTCCACATGGCCTTAATTTGCTCTACTCTCTAATACCTCAGGAACCAAGAGAGAGAGAGAGAGATCAAGCTACTGTTCTCTTCCACTTTATAGCAGACTCAAAACCTTTAATCCAATTATACAAACAAGGAAGTCTCTGATACAAAGTCACCCATCTGAGTCATAATGGGATTTCTCCCTACATCACCACCCTACATCATCCAATCAGTCAAGGGTGTGGAGAAGAGCTTACCCCTAAAACAAAGCCTTAAGCTATAACGACCCGGCCTGCTTACATTACAACTTTTCCCCCACAGCCATCATAAGCATAAGGGCAAATAATATCACCTGGGTGACGGGCTTCCATGTGGGCAGCACCATCTTTAACAAAGTGAGCATATTATATTTTATCTGCCGAACACAGGTGTGTACAGAACCCCCAAGATTTGAGATTCTTGCCAAGGCTACCTGATTTTACCTTTGTCCCCAAAATGTTAGGGAGCTTTCTCACTCACTGTGTTGCCCTCCCTTGATTGTCACTAACCCAGCCCCCAAAGAAGATGGCTATTGCAGAACAGTTCAGGAAGGCAGCTACCTGTCTAGCTGTGCCTCTCCTCACCTAACTCTGAAGCCTTGTTCAAATTTGATAAACAGCATCAGGTAACAGACGGTGACCCTGGAGGGCTAACGCTACTGCAGTGAGAGAGCACAGAGATCAAAATGAGAGCTGCCTCACAACATAACAGGGGTGATCGGACACTAGAATAAATCCCTGAAATATTAATGGATCACCAAAGACCATGAAGACTTTAGAATGGATACCAGACCATATTGAAAGGATATTAAAGTAATTCTGTGGAAACATAAACTTTCTTTGCTATACTCACTTCAGCTTTTTATTTTTCCTTTGATGCCCCCCTGCAGAAATAGGCTAAATCCAACATATGTCCTGCAGCTGAAAGCTGTCATACCAGAAATTCCACCCTGTTAAGGCTAATGGAACATGAAATGTGTGATCTGTTTCCAAAGCAGCAGACTCATAAAAGCAAAAGTTTGTGCAAAAGAAAAAATGCTGGGTGTCTTTAATGAATGAGAAGAGAAGGGTGACATAGCTGGCAGCCGTTAGAGCAAAGAGTCAATCGCAAAATAACAGTGCTGAAATTATTTTTCAGAAGTCACCTTTTCTAGTCTATTTTAATCTCAAGGATAAAACAAAATAAAACAAACAAACAAACAACAACAACAAAAAACCCCAGGATTGTCCAGACACACCACTAGAGGTGAACCAGGCTGCCAAACTAAAATGCTGCTGTCCTCAACCCTCATCCCGTGTTCTCCTCAAACAAATCAAACCACCTTGCTTCTATTCTGTTGGTGTCACTATGTCTTTTACTTTATAGATGAAATATATTGCCCTCAGTAATATGTGCTGTGGGTGTCCCCTCATCACAGAGAATAGAACAGTCTCATGGATGCAGAAGACATGGTGGATACCCGTGGAACTGGGAGTCTCCTTGGCAGGTGACCACCCTGCTCCAGTTCCTGCCATAGAAGGGCATCATCTGGCGGGCTCCAAACTCAACTCTTTTCCTGGGGCCATCTCTTACAGTATAAACCATTCAAACTCAAGAATCCTGTGCCGTCAGTCAGCTCACTTAGTAGGGGTCCCCAAACTTTTTACACAGGGGGCCAGTTCACTGTCCCTCAGACTGTTGGAGGGCTGCCACATACAGTACTCCATACACTGACCACCAATGAAAGAGGTGCCCCTTTTGGAAGTGCGGCAGGGACTGGATAAATGGCCTCAGGTGGCCGCAATTAGGCCCGCGGGCCGTAGTTTGGGGACCTATGACTTAGGGTTTTCAGTAACTCAAGTATATTAGAGGGAGTGCAAGGAAGTCCTTTGCTCAAGGTCAAGTGTGCTACAGCAGCTTTAGTGAGGGGTCTGTGTATGAAGTAAATAGCAATTAAAGAGACTATTTAGTGAAACCTAATTATAATGCTTGGTGAGCTGAGAAGCTTGCAGCCATGCTGTGAGGAGCAGAACTTGAGGACCCCATGGTGTCATGCATCTGTGTCCTAGAGAATACCCCAACATTTTGTAGAGAATCTTGGCTCTCGTTGCTAGGTGCCTCCTAATCTATGCCAAGGCCAGTTGGCTATAGGTCAGATGCAGCCAGGGACAGAAATTGGAACTGCCCCTTGATTCAGTGCTTGTTCATGGCTGGAACAGAGAGCACAGAGTTCACTAGCCCTCTCTCCCATCTCTGCACTGTCTAAGGTCTGCGACTTCCCATTGGTCCTCTTCTTATTGGGTGCAGTTATTCTCTGCAAGTGAGGAGCACAGGCAGAGGAGCACAGCCCCTGAGGACACTTGGCATCTAGAATAAGCCCTGCATGCTTGTTAAAAAGCCAAGCCCCAAGAGTACATTTGGTGCCCCTGCACTGATCTAAATCTGGGCCTTGGATTAAACCAGCAGGGCACCTGCAACCAGATAAGGCCTGAAACTCTAAATGTTTTTTTTTTTAATTTATTTATTTACTATTTATTCATTTTAGAGAGGAGAGAGAGAGTGAGAGAGAAAGGGGGGAGGAGCAGGAAGTATCAACTCCCATATGCGCCTTGACCAGACAAGTCCTGGGTCTTGAACCTGCGACCTCAGTGTTCCCAGGTCGACACTCTATCCACTGCGCCACCACTGATCAGGCTAAATGTTTGTTTTTTACCCCAGCACTTGCTGACCCTGGTCGTGGAAGCTCCGAAGCCGCCCGCCTGCCCCTAGAAGAGTCAGGGCGACTGCGGAACTACAATGAGGGATGTGAGGTCTTTACTAGGCGAGACTCCAAAAAGCAGTAAGAAACTGAGTTACTCCTGAAAAGGCAGATGGCTCTGAGGATCCGATCCCAAAAGGGGTCCATGAACTTGTTGCAGGAAACAACATTGATGGAGGATAATAAACACTCAGACAGCTTAATAGAGGAAAGAGAATGTATTAATAGCCATTGGAGCATGTGGGGTTAGTAGCACCAAAGCACGAGCTCCCCAAAGTTAGATTTCTTACATTTTATATATCTTTTATAGTGTCCACGCAAGAGGCACGTGATTCCTTTGTCTGAGATCCTACGTGTACTTCATGACTCAAGATGGGGCGGGGAGTTTCGGTGGGGCAGCAAGTACTGTAAGAGTCTTCAGGAGATGATTTAAAGATCTATAGGATGTGGCTAACCTGTAACAGTCATTCCTGCAGGCCCCTTCTCCTGCATTCTTCTGGTTTCTCTCCTCTCAAACTGGGGTAAGAAGATAGAGTATCAGGCATGACCTTGAGGTGAGAGATGAGTGAGGAGGACGAAAGGGCAAGGACAGACTGAGGATACTTTGGTGGTCAGCCTCTGAGAGCCAGACAGCCAGGAGACCACCCACCCAACTCATTCACTCACTTAGTAAACACTTGTTGAGTGATTACAACATAGTGAAGAAAATAGAGCAAAGCTCTGCTTTCATAAGCTTACATTTCTGGGAGGTAGAGGGGTTAGGGGCGGGGAGGGGAAAGACTGACAATACATACAGACAAGGTTTTGCTGTTACACCCATCCTCCTTGTTTAAGGGCCTTCCTGGAAGGTTCCTCATTAAGAGCAGGTCCTCCAACCTAAGACCAGAGACCCTCTGCGATCCAGGTGCAATCCCAGCACATTTGTGAGTCCCACCTCCATTCTACAAAGTGAGGGTTTGATCAGTGGTGAGATTCAAATAATGTAACAACCGGTTCTCTGCCCTAATGTCCATTTTAAGTATAAAAAATGATAAATCAAAAGGTAGCTTATTATTTTTTTATTTAATACTTAAGAACAATAAAAGAAGTACACAGAACTAGATTATGTACAAGACAGTTTTAAAATATTAATGAAAATACATAAAATAATACTTGACAAAAACAGTAAAACTGTTACTTAAGATATTTCCAGCCTGACCAGGTGGTGGTGCAGTGGATGGAGCGTCAGACTGGGATGTGGAAGACCCAGGTTCAACACCCCGAGCTCGCCAGCTTGAGTGCTGGCCCATCTGCCTTGAGCGAAAAGCTCGCCAGCTTGGACCCAAGGTCACTGGCTCCAGCAAGGGGTTGCTCGGTCTGCTGAAGGCCCGCAGTAAAGGCACATGTGAGAAAGCAATCAATGAACAACTATGGTGTCGCAATGGCAACGGGAAACTAATGATTGATGCTTCTCACCTCTCTTTGTTCCTGTCTGTCTGTCCCTATCTATCCCTCCTCTGACTCTCTCTCTCTCTGCCCCTGTAAATAAATAAATTAATTAATTAAATAAAAGATATTTCCATATTGCTTCTTGATTGGCATCCTCACTTGCAATTTTTTTCACATATGGATGGAATGAACATTACTACGGGTGCTTAGAATATGCTGTTGTGGAGATGGACATTAAAAAAGAGTAAGGAATGTCAATTTGTGATTTCCGCATTTGGCAGCTGCCCAGGTGCCTACCTTAGAGAGAACCCTGATTACAAGTGCCATTTTAAAAACCAGTTCACTAGCCTGACCAGGCGGTGGTGCAGTGGATAGAGCGTCGGACTGGGATGTGGAGGACCCAGGTTCAAGACCCCGAGCTCACCAGCTTGAGCACGGGCCCATCTGGCTTGTGCAAAAGCTCACCAGCTTGGACCCAAGGTCGCTGGCTCCAGCAAGGGGTTGCTCGGTCTGCTGAAGGCCCGTGGTCAAGGCACATGTGAGAAAGCAATCAATGAACAACTAAGGTGTTGCGACGGCAACACAAAACTAATGATTGATGCTTCTCACCTCTCTCCATTCCTGTCTGTCTGTCCCTATATATCCCTTTCTCTGACAAAAAAATAAAAACAACAAAAAACAAAAAAACAGTTCACTAAACTCAACAAAAAATTAGGTATTGGTTTTGATGAACCAGTGCAAACCAGCTGAATCCCACCACTGATCTTGGTGCTGGAAAGTGATGGTGGGGTGAAAGAGGGGGTACCTGTGCTTGGTTTTGGCAGGGCCTAGACAGGGGACCAAATCCACTGTCATTGATATGATGCCTGTCTGCTCTGACCACCCTCAATGATTACTTTATCCCAACTGCAATTTAGTACTATGTCATTGACTTTCATTTCAGGAGAAGATGACTTCTGTCCCTGCAGGATGGCTCTCTTGCAGCATTCCTGCTGTCTCTGTGGCTCTAGGAGAAGAACTGTGGCATATTTAGCAGGGACCAAATGCAGGACTTTTATCACCTGATTCTATAATTTTTTTCTGAGGACTTTCAGGAGAAAAGTCTGTTCTCAGTGCCAGGAACTGCACTTCTGAGCACTGCTGTGCAATATGGACATGGTGGGTAAAAAAACTCTTTAAACTGGCCAGTAGAGCATGACCAGTTGGTGGCAGAGTGGATAGAGCACTGGCCTGGGATGCAGAGGAGCCAGATTCAAAACCCCGGGGTCACCAGCTTGAGCACCAGTTCATCCAGCTTGAGTGTTGACTCATCTGGGTTGAGCGCGGGCTCATCAGCTTGAACGTGAGGTTGCTAGCTTGAGTGTGGGATCACAGACATAACCCCATGGTCGTGGGCTTGAGATCAAAGGTCACTGGCTTGAGCAAGGGGTCACTGACTTGGCTGGAGCCCCTGGTCAAGGCACATAGAAGAAAGTAGACAATGAATGACTAAAGTGCTGCAAGTATGAGTTGATGCTTTTCATCTCTCTCCCTTCCTGTCATTCCCTGTCAGTCAGTCTGTCTTTCTCATTGCAAAATAAATAAATAAATAAGCCACTAGAAAGCTCAGAGCCCAATTTGTGGCTCCCAGAAAATGTACAGGACACCCAACAAGTGCTTTGTGAATCAATTTACTCCTGGCTTACCTTTTCCCATTCATTTTCTTTATTAAATTGTTGTCAGTCACCATTTTAACTTTAACATAAAGATCTCGGCAAAATTCTACTCAAGTACTTTCCTGGGAAGCCTTCTCTGAAAGTCCCAAGATCATTCAACCCTCTTTATGTGGGTCCCCACACAACTCTGGACTGAGGCTTCTGTCCACTTGGAGCAACCCAGCCTGGTCCCAGAAATATGCCAAATGAATGCAGAAATGAGCAAGCTCGACCCTTTGTGAATCTTGAGAAAGAAGATATCCTGGTGGCTGACTGGGCTCACATAAAAAATACAAACCAAACCAAACCAAACAAGACAAAACAAAACAGAGCCTAGCAGCCCAGTGGTAGAGTTTCGGCCCAGCGTGTGGAAGTCCCAGGGACAATTCCCAGCTAGTGCACATAGGAGAACAGCCCATCTGCTTCTCCACCCTTCCCCCACTCCTTTCTTTCTATCTCTCTCTTCTCTTCCAACAGCCAAAGCTCCATTGGGGCAAAGTTGGCCCGTGCATTGAGGATGGCTCCACGGCCTCTGCCTCTGGTGCTAGAATAGCTCTGGTTGCAACGGAGCAATGCCCTAGATGGGCAGAGCATTGCCCCCTAGTGGGCATGCCGGTTGGATCCCGGTTGGGCAGATGAGGGAGTCTGTCTCTCTGCCTCCCTGCTTCTCACTTCAGAAAAATACAAACAAACAAAAAACAAAACAGAGCCTGCAGCCACTTCTACACAGGAAAGTCTCCTACAAACTGCACTTCAGGGAGAAGCCTGCCCTGTGTCCCTGCCATCTGAGCAGCCTTTATAAGGGAGCTCCTGGAGTCTTGTTTCAACCAATAGGACTGAGTCTTTCCCTCTCCAATCAGAACAGTGCAGCTCTAACCAACCAGAGTGCCTCTATTCTGACCAATTAGCACAGTGCCTTTTGGGCCAATCAAATGCCAGGATTTAGAGTCCTGCACTAAGACAGACCAATCAGGGACCAAGGGTGGGGACTTCTGTTTATAGAAGCAGCTCCCATGTAGTTCTGCAGGCATACTTCCTATTTCTTTCTAAGAGTGATGGCTGCTTTCCTGGCTGAACTGAAACACTAAAGCTGTCTCCCAGGAGCAAAGCAGACCTTTGTAGGTCAGAGCAGACTGGCAAGGAGAGGAGCAGGCCAGCACAATGCAAAGCTGACCATTGTAGAACAGAGTAGAGCTGTCTAGCTGAGGGCCTGGCCCCAGGGCTGCCTCACGGGGTTCTGTATCACATTTGAATTCTTTTTCACTGAACAGTTTCCTTTTTTATTGTATCTCAAATTGGAGATTCCTATTGGTGTTGAATTGGCACCAATAATCAGGGTCAACGCCTTGCTATTAAGACATGGTAGAAAGGTCATACCTGTAAACCCAGACTTCACTTTTTAGTAATTTGAGATTAACAGGGAAGCCTGACGAGGTGGTGGCAAGTAGATAGAACGTCAACCTGGGATGCTAAGGACCCCGGTTCAAAACCTAGAGGCTGCCAGGTTGAGCATGGGTTCACCAGCTTGAGTACAGGCTCAATAGCTGGAGCACAGGGTTGCCAGGCTTGAGCATAGGATCATAGATATGACCCCATGGACACTGGCTTGAGCCCAAGGTCACTGGCTTGAGTAAGGGGTCACTGGATCAGCTGGAGCCCCCTGGTCAAGGCACATGTGAGGAAGCAATCAATGTACAACTAAAGTGCCTAAGGTGACCAATCATCCTTATTTAGGGAAAACAGTCCTTCTTTTGTAAGTTCCTTCCTCCCTTGAAAAGTGTCCTCCTACATGTCCTCCTTTTTGATATTGGAAGACTAATCTGTAAATGTTCGTATTCGATCGATGCAGAGTTGATCCATTACATGTGATGTGACGTATTTGTATTTGACATGACGATTCATCAGGGATCAGTACAGTGCTGCCAGACGCGATTATGAGACACATGCTCCGCACGGGAGACCTTAAGAGAGCGCGTGATATACCGAGTGCACAAATGGCTTTGTGTACCTCTTACTGAAACACGACATGGCACATATGACATTGTAGGCTCACAATTATTTCTTTCTCAGTGAATATTCAATCATAGACAGGTAACTACAATTCATGCTTTATTAATTCATTATCTATTTAATAATTTCCAAATATGTATAATTTTATTTACAAGTATCTCCCAAAATTCGAATTTTAAAGTGGAAATCTAAGCTCAAAACATATCTATTAATAATGCATTTTGATTAAATAGTTGCATAAAACAGACGTTTATTTTATTTTATTTATTTATTTATTTTACACTGTACAACCCCCTTCAGTGCTCACAGCCCACAGGTAAGGAAGCCAGGCAATGGTTCAAGGCTGCAGTTTACTCTGGCATGGGTATACTATGAGAGGCCCACAGAAAACAGATGTTTTTTAATTAGAAAATGATAAATACACCCGAATATCACTCCACATTAGTGATTTTGTTTGATATTTAGTTTTGTTAATTTAGCTTCCAGAAAATTTGCCTACTGTAATGTAACGTTTTCAGTTCCTAATGTGCTTGCATCATTCGTGTAGCTCTATATTTTATTTTTAATTTTAAATTTCAAATAAGGATGGAAAAATCAAAAAAGAGAAAATGCCATTTCAACGATAAATTGAAAAAGGAATTTCCAGTCCTCATACCAAAGAAAGATACCATTGTTTTCTGCAATTTTTTGCAGCGAAGAATTTTGTATTGCAGTTGGGGGCAGAGCAGCGATAACGGAACACTTGACCAACAACAAACATAAGCAATCATTAGATGCATCAACTTTCAGTTGTAAAGTAACAAGTTTTTTTAAAACTTCAAATTATTCTGAAGATGAAAAACAGTTGGCTGCAATGGAGGGAACATTTGCATTTCATGCCATAATTCACGAAGTTTTCGTAGTATGGATTGTACAAATAAATTATTGAAAAAGTTTCACAATGTAAAATTTTCATGTACCAGGACAAAATACGAGGCAATTTTGAAATCAGTATTTAAAAATTACTGTGACAAAATACTTACAGAGGACTTGGAAACTGCAGCATTTGTAATGATTTCATCTGATGCATCAAACCATAATGAAATTAAATTGTATCCAATAATAGTAAGATATTTTAATGTTACCAAGGACATTCAAGTAAAAATTTTAAATTTAGAATCCATTAAGGGTGAAACTTCTAAAATTTTGTCAAACCATCTATACAGAGTAATAAATGAAAACAATTTGAAATCCAAAGTTGTTTCACTAATGGCTGATAACACAAATACAAATTTTGGTGGGTGAAGATGCAAAGGGATAAATAATGTGTATGTAAAATTACAGGAATTACGCCTGACCTGTGGTGGCGCAGTGGATAAAATGTCGACCTGGGAACACTGAGGTCACCAGTTCAAAACCCTGCACTGGTCTGGTCAAGGCACATATGGGAGTTGATGCTTCCAGCTCCTCCCCCCTTTCTCTCTTTCTCTCTCTCTCTCTCTCTCTCACTCTGTGTTTCCTCTCTAAAATGAATAAAATAAAAAATAAAAAAATTACAGGAATTACTTCAAAAGAAAATACTAGGAATAGGTTGTAATGCACATATTTTGTCAAATGCAGTCAACACAGCATCATGTGCCATGCCAATTGATGTAGAAGTAATAATAACTACAATTTATTTGCATTTTAGTCATTTTATTATTCATATTGCTACTTTAAAACAATTTTGCAAAGAAGCAAATGTTGAATACAAAAAACTTTTAGGATATTCAAAAGTTAGATGACTTGCTCTAACACCTGCTATAGACTGTTCATATTTTTTACGTTAGACAAATGTCCTAAAATCCTGGAATTGTTTTTCAATAATAAAATATCTGAGATATTAATGTGTTTTGTACATAATCAAGCATATATTTTTCACAAAATAATTCAAAAGATTGAAGGTGAACACATTTCAGCTATGAAAGTTAGTCTTATTTTGAATGACTTTATCCTTCAATATAAATCTTGTTTTGAAGAAAAATTTCTTCCTTTAATTATAAAGAGAAAATTGTCAGACTTAGAGGAATCAAATTTGGGCATAACAGAAAAGTTTATCAAAGAAGTGAAGAATTTTGACCAGACATGTTTTCAATATATCAAAGAATGGTCTGAAACAAACATCACGGGAAATAACAGTTTTCAATGATGTTTTTTGACTTAATTGCAAGTATATTGGACAGATAATGAATCTTGTCTTGAGTTTTTATCTAAAGAAATGCCAGACATCAAAATAGACAACAACTGTCTCTTTGAAGAAATTAGAAGACTGAATGTATATTTAAATTCTGAAAAATTAATACAATGAGAAAATGAACACGTTGAAATTGATAAACGATGGGTGGAAATATTCAGCCATTTCAAAAATGAACATATTCCATGTGAAAATTTATTTATTCTTGTTCAATTTACACTGTGCTGCCCTGGAACTAAGACAGCAGTTGAGTTTATTCAGTTGCTAATGATTTTTGGACAAGTGAGAAATCGAGATTGAATGTTGATACTCTACCTGCAGCACTTGCCATAAAATTCAATATGAAGGATATTTCTTAGTCAGATATTTCCAATATATTGTTACAAGATGATACATTGACAAAAAAATATTTACTCAATGGAAAAGTTCTCATTTAGATAATATTATCTAAATGAGTACTTTTTTCTTACAGTTATTATTAAAAATTAATAGGCATGTAAACATAATTACAATATAAAATATTACAAATGTTTTTATTATGCATTTATCATATTATAGTGTATTATTGTTGCGTTGAATAAAATGTTTTTTTTATTTACAATATTGTTTTCAATTTATTTTTGTCCTCTTTTTCATTATAAAAAAGTTGGTCACCTTATTTTTATTTTTTTACAGGGACAGAGAGTCAGAGAGAGGGATATATAGGGACAGACAGACAGGAACGGAGGGAGATGACAAGCATCAATCATCAGTTTTTCATTGGGACACCTTAGTTGTTCTTTGATTGCTTTCTCATATGTGCCTTGACCGCGGGCCTTCAGCAGACCGAGTAACCCCTCGCTCAAGGCAGTGACCTTGGGTCCAAGCTGGTGAGCTTTTTGCTCAAGCCAGATGAGCCCCCCTGCTCAAGCTGGCAGCTCGGGGTCTCAAACCTGGGTCCTTCGCATCCCACCCCGACGCTCTACCCACTACGCCACCTCCTGGTCAGGCAAAAAAAGTTGGTCACCTTAAAAGTGCCTCAACTAGGAGTTGATGCTTCTCATCTCTTTCCCTTGCCCTCAGTTTTTTGTTTTGTTTGTTTGAGAGAGAGGCAGGGAGAGGGAGACTGAAACATGCAACTATTCTTGTATGTGTCCGGACCTGGGCTGGAACCAGCAACCTCTGCGCTTGGGGAAGGTGCTGGAACCACCCCAGTTACCTGTTTTCTAACCTGAAAAATGAGGTTATGGTACTTCCAAGGCTACCAGGAAGATCAATACATTAAATATAGCACTTAAAAACGCCCTATAGACTTCCTGACCTGTGGTGGCGCAGTGGATAAAGCCTGGACCTGGGAACACTGAGGTCGCCAGTTTAAAACCCTGCACTGGTCTGGTCAAGGCACATATGGGAGTTGATGCTTCCTGCTCCTCCCCCCTTTCTCTCTCTCTCTCTCTCTCTCTCTCAAATGAATAAATAAAAATTAAAAAAAACCCGCCCTATAGACTTATATGGATATGGCTGTACTTTGTTATTCCTGTTATTCCCTTTCACTCCTCCCCCGCCTTCCTCCTCCCCCACTTTCCTCCGCCCTCACCTTCCTTCCCGCTCCACCCACCGGCCTCGTCCCTCCTCCGGAAGCCTGAGTTGAAGCCTGAGTTGAACCCTGCGCACATCCCCAGCGGGCAGCGCCACAGCCTTCGGCACCCTCGGCACCCGGGACGGTAACCGCGCAACCCGGCTGGGCAGTATTTGGCCTGTGGCAGAGGCCACTGATCCGACGCGGGTGGGTTTGGGGTTCCCCTCCCTGTCGGCGGTGACCACACCGCCCCCGCCCGCCAGCAGGTACCCCAAAGGTCTTGCTCTGATTGTGACTGGGGTCTCCTCCGCACGTCGGGGGTGAGGGATATGAGGGTGGGGTGTGGTGGGGTGGGGGTGGCGCGCTCCTTCCCCGGGAGGTCGGTGTATCAGTATTTAGAGCTCTTGAACTTCTTGAGATTTCTTTTAACCCGACTTCAGGGGTTGGCCGTGTGAACTCCCTGCCCCTTTCTGTAATTGATCCGCTGGTTCAGGCCCTGCAAGTTGCAGGAACCTGGGAAGCTGGAGGGCTTTTAGTGCCTTGCACCCTCGGCGGGGTTTTCTGCTGAGAGTAGAGCCCTATCCTGCAGGCCTTTTCAGAACCTTCTCTCCAGAGCCTGGCTAGCCGGGGGACCAGGGACTAGTGATTGACCCTAGACAGGCAGATGTATGCTTGGGACTGCATTAGCCTCCACCACCAGGGACACAGTCTGTGATCTGCCCACAATGGCCAGGGTTTCTGCTGCTAGGGTCCAAGTCTCCTCCTGGCTGTACCCCTTTCCAGAGAAGCCCTTCCTAAAAGGTTCCCAGTGTGGGGCAGTTTCCTGTTTCCCCTTCTTCGGGTTATTCTCTTACCTATCCCACCCTGGAATAGGAGGCAGAGGAGTCACAAGGGTGAATAATGAACTCATATTTCAGAAGTCATTTAGTCCTGTCCCCATCAGATTGTGTGCTTGGAGCCCTCACCCACACAACAGCAGTACAACAAAAGTGCTTGATTTTCTTCCTCAACTCTGTTACCTCCTGTGGCAGCGACTTCTACTTCTGGGCTCCTCTGTTTTATCTTACATTGAAACTTAGGATGTGTGTTCTCTGTAGCTTTGGCCTGTGGGCCTGAGAGTGCTACCCATGGGGGTTTTTGTGTCCAATGAAGGAGAAGGAGCAGTCTTTTCCAGGCAAAGATGGTCACCTGCATGCTCATCCGTCCATTTCCTCACACTGACACATGCCGTTCCTCTCCTTTGTTCCTGGGCATTTGTCCAAATCCTTCATAAAGTGCAGAGCCCAGTGGCCCGGATGTTATGTAGTCCAAGCTACCTAGGGATGTTTCTGTTCCATGGAATGCCCTGCCTGCCCGTCTGTGTCCTTTGCCCTTGGCCACTCCTTGGGCAGTTCAGTTGCCTCCCTTCCTTTAGTCTGGTTCTGTGCAGTGGCCAGGGACAGTCTTCTCTTTGTTACTCCAGGGTCCTGGACAGTTTGTATTGACTCTAACACTTGTGACAGTTACAGAAATTACTCCCCTATGGAAGGTATTGCTAGCCCCTGAACTTCTTACCTTGGTTCTGTTTTGTGAAACACTGGTCCTGCTTTGCTTCCCTGATGCAGTTGACTTTTGGAATTACCCAGATTTTACTTCTTTGACATGCACCCAGTTTGCCTGAGACAGTTCAAGCTTATACTCATTGCCCCATCAAATTATTAATAGTATTCATTTCTACTCTCAAAAGGTTCATGACTTAGATGACTAAACTTGTCTGCCTCTAAGTTGGATGTATTTGTATTTGAAGGCAGAGACTTGCATAGGCTGGAGGGGTATCATATCCGTAGTCTGGAAAACCAGAGTTCTTTTAGGACAATGCTAACTCATACCTTTCCATACAGATGGGAAACTTCAAGTAACTTTGCCCCTAGAGGCAAAGTTGCTCAGCACAGAAATAGTCCATACTGGCACTGAGAGTTACTGTACATTTAGTCAGACTCATACCAAAGGTGCTGTGGGCTTCAAGATCAGAACCCTGAATTTACAACTATGACCCTGAGGCAGAGTAAGATGCCCAGGGCAGAGGAAGATGCCAAGAGCTCAAGCCCAGCTCCTTGACATGGTACCGTGCTTTCTGGAACTCCAGCTGACATAGCATTGTGATCAAAGCTAGGCCTGAGGTGCCCTTGGACACCCTCCCATCATACTCTAATCAGAGATCTCTGAGTCCACATGGTCAATTAACCATGGCCAAGGAGTATTAAGGTCAGCGTGTCAGCACTTCTAACTACTCCTCTAAGATTAGGCTGAGAAGGAGGGTACCAGTTTTCAAGTAAGACAACCAACTGCCCTAATTTGCGTGGTACTGAGGGGTCACCTGGTACAATCGGACTTTCAGTTTTAAAATTAGGAAAGTCCTGGAAAGACTGAGAAGTGTTAGTCACCCTGTTCTTAACACTGGCTGTACACCAGCTGGAGCTTCTCATTTAGAGATTCTAATTTAATTGATTCAGGTAGGTCCCAGGTTGAAATATATATTTTTTTGATTCTTTTTTAATTTCATTTTATTTTATTCATTTTAGAGAGGAGACACAGAGTGAGAGAGAGTGAGAGAGAGAAAGGGGGGAGGAGCTGGAAGCATCAACTCCCATATGTGCCTTGACCAGGCAAGCCCAGGGTTTTGAACTGGCGACCTCAGTGTTCCCAGGTCGACGCTTTATCCTCTGCACCACCACAGGTCAGGCCTGAAATGTTTTTTTAAAGATCCCAAGTGATTTTAACGAATGACCAGAGTTGAGAACCACTGGGTTATAGGCAACATGACTAAATGACCTTTGAAGGTGCTTCTTTTTTGAGCAGAACTGGGCACAAACATCTCTCAAAAGGGTTTATGACCAAGTATGGTGGTCTTCTCCTTATCAAAAAAGATATCACAGTGGCAGTTACTTTCATTGCTAGTATCTTTCCCCAGCCAAGGCCTGGCCTTCTTCCTCACTAGAGAAGAACAAGCTATCTTTCTCAGCATGCTCTGATACACCCTCTCCCATGGTAATAAGTCAGTGGAATTGCCTCATTTTGATTGGAGGGTTTGTGATTTGCTTAGTCCCAGATGAAGTTAGCATAAGAGCCGAAGCAGGTGTCCGGTATTCTGGTCTGGGACACTGAGCCCGTGGGTGGTGATCCGAGAGCTAGCTGACCAGCTGTGTACACTGCTGCTTGCCCGTGGGGTGCTGGAGAAACAGGCCAGCTTCCTCTGCACTGTTCCCTTTGTAGGCCTCCAGGATCATGTGGTACGTCAGCACCAGGGGACTGGCTCCACGCATCGACTTTGAGGGGGCTCTCTTCTCTGGCTATGCACCTGACGGGGGCCTCTACATGCCCGAGAAGCTCCCACAGCTGAGCAGTGAGACCCTGCGTCAGTGGAGCGTGCTTTCCTACCCCAGCCTGGTGACGGAGCTGTGTGCTCTCTTCATTGGCCCTGAGTTCATCCCAAGAAATGATTTAAGTGGTGAGCACGCCTATTCCATTTCCACTTCTCCCACCAGCCAAAATAATCTGCAGGGAATTGTTTTTTCTTTATTTTTAAAGCACGTTTTCAAGACTAGTAGCTTGACTGTTGGGATATTTTCTTTCCTGCTTATAAGGGACACGGACCCTCAGATTGCTGTTTTATTTCTGTGAGTGGTAATTCCAGAGGGATTTTGAGGGTGTCCTGGATCAGCTGGTTTCAAACTGTGCCATGCCCAAGAGTTCCCCTTGGAGGTCTCGTTAAACTGTAGGTTCTGACCCAGAAGGTCTGGGCGTGAGCCTGAGAAGCCTGCATTCCTATCATGTGTCCAGATGACGCTGGTGCGGCTGGTCCATGGGTCAGATAATTGATGTCATAACGTAAGGTCGGGAGTTCAGAAGTGGGCCACTCAAAAATGTGGTCCGATGACCAGTGCTGGTGGTGTTGCCTGGGTGCACAGTAGGGTTCTCAGATCTCCTCAGACCTGCTGAACTACAGTCTCCATTTTAAGATCCCAGGCGATTAGTTCGCCATTTAATGTTTGAGTAGTGTCGTTTTAGACTGCCCTGCCTCAGGTAGGGTTGTGTGCTCACCCTCACAAGGTTCTGACATGACAGGTATGAGATTTAGTAATGCAACAAACAAACAGTATCCTGTCTTTAAGAAGAAACATTGGAAGAGATGAGACATTGATCTGTTTGTCACATACCTTTAATTGAATTCTCTATGGGAATGCATGCTCACAGGAAATTCAAATATGTTTATAAAATAAAAATTTAAAAAAGCAAACCAAAGTCTTACAATGTCATTACTGTTCTCTGGGGAAATCACTATGAGGCCTATCAACAGCCCAATTGGTGCATGTCTTTCCAGATTTTCTCTAGGATTATACAATTATATTCATGTATGGTGTCATTTGGGATGAGAATTGGCACAATTTTTATCCTGTAGCAGTGATAAAACTTCAAAAGTGTGAAGAAATTGAGAGAGAGCTGGAGGGGAAGACATAATACAGCACTTCACCCACTCTCCCTGCAGATCTGATGCACCAGGCCTTCTGCAGATTCCGCTGCAGAGAAGTGGTCCATCTGTCCAGGCTGAGGAGTGGGCTGAATGTGCTCGAGCTCTGGCATGGGGTCACACATGCGTTCAAGGACCTGTCCCTGTGCTGCACAGCACAGTTTCTGCAGTACTTCCTGGAGAAGAGGGAGAAGCACATCACTGTGGTTGTAGGTGTGTGCCCTGGGAGTGCGCAGTGGAGCCTGTAGGACCCCAGCTTGGTGGGATCCACCCACAGGATGTTCTCTGCTGATGTTTCTTTGGGACTGTGTTACTGGCTCTTCTAGAGCAGGGCTCTTCACCTTTTCTTCTCTCATGGTCTCAAATACAGGGACCTTCTCAGAATGATATTTTTAAGTATATGACATATATAAGATTATGTGGTTCCAAGTTCACAGGTGCCCTGAACTCTCTCCATGGGCCCCTTGGTGGTCCCCTACCCTCATAGTGTAATAGTAGGTGTTGCCCTATTCGGCCACAGTTGCTTTAGGAACCACGTGTTTTCCTTTGGTTTCTCCCTTGTTCTAAAGGGGAGGATCCTTTTTTCTTCCCATCTAGGAACTTCTGGGGACACAGGCAGTGCTGCCATTGCGAGTGTTCAAGGGGCAAAGAACATAGACATCATTGTTCTACTGCCCAAGGGCCACTGCACGAAGGTCCAGGAGCTGCAGATGACTACGGTGCTGAGTGAAAACGTCCATGTATTTGCAGGTGAAGCTTGGCTCCCAGGCTCCGTGGCCTGCTCTGGAAGACAGGCCGGAACGAAGCTGGTTATTGACTAGTTAGTTGACCTCCTCTCTCCTCCTCTTCTTCCCTTCCTCCCTTTCTTGAACAGTCATATTTCGAGATTGGTAATAGGTCTTGGCTTAGCTCTGGGCAGATTCTTGGCTACACGGTCCCATAAACTATTAGAGGTACAGATGCATAAACCAGCAGTGACTATATAAACTAGGAAGTGCAGGTTGAAACACACCCCAGAGAACACCACTTCCACACATGTTCCACCTGCTAGTGCTCCATATGTGTGCAGCAACAGAGAACCGTGCCCTGAGCCAAGTGACCTGGTTTTTTCCCTCCAGGGCACTGAAGTTTAGAGGGCAAAAATGTGTTAAACAATTATTTCAAAAGAATGTGTCATTATAGGTTGACAGCTCATGCTCTCCCTTATAGCGTGAAAAGGACTAAGCCATGAGCTTGGTTAGCAGGTTTATTTAAAATAGGAAGCTACTCAGAGGCATTCATTGCTGGTGATGCCCCTTCTTGGGCCACGTCACAAAGTGTAGCACTTTGAGAAAGGCAAGATACCATCTCCTTTAATGTCAGGCCATCTATTCCAAATGGATTTGATCTTTATGGAGATTAAGAGTGAAGAAAGAGGGGGTGAGTGTTTATTGTCACCTCTCATATCCCACAAGGCTCCAGGTAGCCTCAAGAAGGGGTGTTGGTGAGGTTTTTGTACACTACGGTCTTGGGTAAGCTGTCCAGGCATCCTGGCTTGGTTTGGTTACTTCTCTGGCAGGACATCTCATATGGCGAAAGACATTCCTTCTACAGCTGTCCTGTCCTGGTATAAAACCAAGTTAGTTTTTTAGGAGCAATAATGCAGTGAAGACAAACCTCTCCCATGGGAGTAGCAGGAATATCCTTTGTCTAATTTGTTCAAGGGCAAGAAAAAAGCTCCCTGTGCTTTCTTTAGCAAGTGCATACACATTCAGGTGAGGAGATCCTGGGTTGGCTAATGCAGGTGTTGGCAGAGTCTTACACGTTAGTCTTGGTAGTTTTCCATCACTGGCTGCATTTCCCTGTAGTCATTGCAAAATTTTAATGCATAAGGTTCAGGTTCCTGAGGGTCCCTGTTTTACTCCCAAGCACCAAAATTGCTAGTTGTAGAACTAGGATCATCTTTTCCTAGAATCAAAGCAAAGAGTAGCTTTTTTGTACCCCTGTCCTGCCGCCTCCGCCCCCTGACTTTGTGTAGATATCGAAGGCTTTTTATAGGAGGGTGTGTGTGGAATCTTCATTCTTGATGGTGACTTGAAGAATAGTGCCCATTTGCAAAATGGTGACAGAAAAGTAGGTGGTGATGAATATAGTTTGTCAGAAATTGTTAGTGCTCAAGTTCAAGGGATATTTCTCTTTCATACATGTTCTGAGCTTCAAGACAGTGAGGTGACAGACTTTACATTCCTCCTTCTTTCTAAACATCACGAGTTCTTTTCTAGAATCTTCTGATTTGGTTGCCAGGAGGATGTGTGTTAGTTCAGGAACAGTGAATATGTATTTTCTTTTAGACTGGTGAGCTCAGGGAGTAGGGGTGGGTCAACTGGGTTGCTGTGTGTTTTTGTAAGTCATTAATTTGCATATTATTGCATGTGTGGTTCTTCTTAAGTACAGAATAATCGGCACATGCTAATTATATATTATTTGGGAGGGTCATTGCTCTTTGCTTTTTTTACTTATTCCTTTCTGTCTCTGTTTTTTCCACCCTTGCGACTTAAGAGAAGAAGGGCAGAGCCCATACATTAGTGACTTTCCCCCCTAGCTTCTGGTGGAGGACCGTGGAGTCAGCCCCTCACTATCATACTACCTGACAAGCCTTTCCTTCTTACTCCCAGAGAGTAGGGGAGGTGGGCATGGGATACCAGCAAGAATCGTTTCTTCCATATCCCAGAAGGGTGGAATTTTGTATCTTACTTTATATCGTGGTAGAAACATTGGACACATGACCAAAAGAATATGAGACACGGTTTCTGTCCTCGAGGAGCTTAATTCTGAGTATAGGGAGCCAGGCCACACAGTGAAGAAACCAAGGCTGAGCCAGAGTCCCAGCTGCACGGGCTTAGCCCAGGAGGGCCGTGTGGAAGCAGCGCTGACCGCCTGGGTCCTTCATGCTCCTGATGGCTGCCCTCTCTCTTCTCTCCCTGGCAGTGGAGGGAAACAGTGATGAGCTTGATGAACCAATCAAGGCCGTGTTTGCAGACATGGTTTTTGTCAAGAAGCACAATCTGATGAGCCTGAATTCAATCAACTGGTCTCGGCTCCTTGTGCAGATGGCTCACTACTTCTTTGCTTACTTCCGGTGTGTGCCATCCTTAGATTTACACCCGCTGCCCGTCGTGGAGGTGGTTGTGCCAACAGGAGCCGCTGGGAACCTTGCAGGTAAGGAGACTCCTGGGCAGACACAGGCTTTCCGGAAAAACCTCTGCATCCCCAGTCTGTTCCGCTACCCTTGGCCCACCACTGAGCAGACTGAGCCATAGTGCTGAAGGTGATGGGACACTGTGCAGAGGAAGCTTGCCCAAACCTCCCGACTTACCGAGGGGACAGCAGCCTCTTGCAGGGGTGGAATGGTGGATGAACCCTGACATCCTCTGATGCCCTAGCTTGGCAGAGTTTGGAGAGATGAGGTCAAGGTCCAGCCACTGTGCTCAGCTGGCAGTGCCCTCTTTGGGAAATATGGACTTTACCCATAGCCCCGGCTAGCACAATGTGCTTCTAATCCTGGAAACACTACCCAGAGACCTGGGAAGTGGAAAGAGTTCTGGACTTGGGTTCTGGCCTATCCTATCCCTTATGAGTTGGACAGCTGTGGGTGGTCCCTTAGACTCAGATTCTCACATATGAAAGGGACAGTGGGTCACTTACCATATCTTTCAGGGCTGCTGTGAGGTGCACATAAGATTATTTTGTTTATATGTGACCTTTGTACAGCTGCATGATATAAAACTCATTTTCTGTAATGACAGTTAACACTTACCAGACACTAACTATACAGCAGGCATTGCTCTAAGAGCTGTTAATGTATTAATGTATTGAATTCTCACGTGTGCCTAGGAAGAGGGCAGTACTGTTATTCTCATTGTACAGTGAGGAAGCTGAGGAGCTGAGGCACAGAGAAGTTAGTTGGCTTCCCCCATCTTCACACTGGTCAGTAGCAGAGCCCAGGGGGCAGTGCAGAAGCAGCTACCAGGCCACCCCCTAACAGACGTTACTATTTCTGGTGGCTCTGTCAGCGGGTGCCAATGCGGTGGCTCAGGTGAGACCATGCAAGCATCTTAGTGATGAGGAGTCTTCCTGACTTCTTCCATGTTAAGGAGGTGAGTCAGCCTTCTCTACCACCCTCAGGAGAAGCCACCATGCCCCCCACGTGCCTTCTCCTCGTGTCCTGGTCCCATTGCAGTGCCTGCACAGAATGCACAATAGCAGAGGGTCTTCTCTCCCTGCTCTATCAAGAACCAGCTGTTTGACCTTACGCTCCTCAACCCTCCTGAGCCTTCATTTCTCCTCTTTCGTAGAAGGATATTGTGGCATTTCCCTGAGGATCAAATGCAAATGAAATAACGTGAAAATGCTTTGAAAAATTATGAGTGATATTGGGTTGGTGTGGTTATCCTAATTTCTAACAAATCATTCATGGAAGTATGCAGGGGTGAGCAAAGTAGTCTTACAATTGTAATACAAAAAAATATGACAATAGTTAATGAATAATACAATAATGAACATTTTGTGTACTCACACCTGTAAACCTACCTTTGCCCATACCTGTATAAAACCTTCATAAACTATGTTAACTCTCTGGGCTCTTTGTGTCTCGGGAGTGAGGACCTGCTGTGAGAGTGGCCCAGGGCACAGCTGCTCTGTCATCCCTCGGTGCCTCTCCAGTAGGTGCAGTCTGCAGGCACTGGCCCTAGGAGGCTGAGTCAGAGGGTATGAGCACGTGCTCTGGACTTCGAGCCAGTTTGAGTCTTTACTCTGCCACCTGGCAGGCTTTGGATGGATCATTTAAACTTCCCAGAATCTTCACGTTCTCTTGGCACCTCCTCCTCCTCTTTCCTTCTTTTTTTATTTTTATTTATTATTATTTTTTAATTTTTGTTAACAGCTTATTGCTATGTGATTCACATACCATACAGCTCATCGATTAAAGTACACAGTTCAATAGTTTTTCAGTTCCGTATTCCCAGGGTTGTACAACCATTACCACACTCAATTTTAGAACATTCTCATTACCCTAAAAGGAAACCCTGCCCGCATTAGCAGTCACCCCCAGCCCTCACTCCCCCAGCTCTGGGAAGCCATTAATCTATTTGTCTCTGTAGGTTTACTTATCCTGGAAATTTCATATAAATGGAATCATACAACATGTGACCTTTATTGGTAATTCCTTTCACTTAGTATACTGTATCCACGGTTCATTCGTGTTGTTACGTTGATCATTACTTCATTCTTTATTATGTCTAAATAATATCCTTTTGTACGACTAGGCCACAGTCTGTTTATCTATTTATCAATTAATAGACATTGGATTGTTTTGACTTTTTTAGCTATTGTGAATAATGCTGCTATGAACATTTGTGTATATGTATTAGTGTGAACCTAGGAGTAAATTTCTGGGTCCTGTGGTAACTCTATGTTTAACTCTTGGACTGCCAGATCATTTTCCAACCCACCAGCAGTGTGTGAGGGTTTTGGTTCACTTACGTCCTGGCTGAGATGTGGTACTGTCTATCTTTTTGTGCTGGCGTCCTGGAGGGTGTGCACTGGTGTGTCAATAGTTTGGGTTTGCATTCCACTGATGACTAATGACGCTGAGCATCTTCTTATGCATTCATTCACCACGTGTGTATCTTCTTTGGAGAATTGTCTATTCAAGTCCTTTGCTCATTTTTGAAAATGGGCTATTAGAATTTTTATTGTTGAGTTGTGAGAGTTCTTTATCTGTCCTCTCATCAGATGCATGATTGACAAGTCGTTTTTCTCATTCTCTGGGTTGCCTTTACAGTTTCTTGATAGTGTCCTTTGAAGCACAGAAGCTTCAAAAACATGAAAGTTTCTTAAATTGATGAAATCCAGTTTATCTCTTTTTCCTCTTTTTTGTTTGTGCTGTTGGTGTCAAGCCTAAGCAACCATTGTTCTTATCTTCTCTTGCCTTAAGCCGGGTGCATTGCGCAGAAGATGGGTCTGCCCATCCGCCTGGCCGCAGCAGTGAACTGCAACGATATCATTCACAGGAGTGTCCAGCGAGGCGACTTCTCTCTGTCTGAGGCTGTCACACCAACTCTGGCATCAGCTATGGACATTCAGGTGGGATCTGCCTGTGGGTAGGGGGCTTGCAGGTCTGGCAGGTGTTGATTGGGTGGGAGTAGACAAGGGCTGACATCACATGCACCCCCCTGGGGCTCCTGCCTTTCTGCCTAGGTGCCTTACAACATGGAGAGGATTTTCTGGTTGCTATCTGGCTGTGACAGCCAGGTGACAAGAACCCTCATGGAGCAGTTTGAAAGAACCCAAAGTGTGAGTCTACCTAAGGAACTACAGAGCAAGGTCAGTTACCACTCATACACCACAGAGGGAGGAAAGAATACAGCCCCAAGACCCACCCAGACTTGGGGTGTGAGAATCTGTTCAAGGGATGGAGATGCCTGTTTCTTGAGTACCTGCTCTGAGCCTGCAGTTCTTTTATACGGATTCATTGATTGAGGAGAGGCAGTAGAGCGTACTAGCTGAGAGTCAGACAGGGCTCCATTCCAAGCCAGCTGTGACCCATGGAACCATTTCTTAAATTTGGTGCCTCCATTTCCCCATCTGGACAATGGGGATAATAAGAATGCTGATCTCGTTGCCTTTTTGAAGAGTTTAATCAAGTAAAACTTATTAACTACTTTTCCAATGCTAGCAACAACTGGAAGTCACTTGACAGAGACCATTGTCCTGTTAGGTTTCTTCTTTTTAAAGGAGATGAAATTTTATCTCCTCAGAGTCAGAATCTAGTTGGTTTGGATTGCTTTTATTATAATGCCACCTTTTCTCTGCCATGTTCCCACCAAGTGGTCATCCAGACTGTGGACATCCCCAGGGACCAGCACCTCACTACCCCACATCTACTCTAATCATTTCAAAGTTCATGTGGAGCTGGAATCTGCCCCACCTAGCTTGCACGCTGGCAGGCAGTCTGATTCCTGTACTTGAAGAGGAGCTTTGTTCATCCACTAAGCCTTTTTGATTCCTTTAGCTGTGTCTTTTGTGAAATCACTTTGAGTGGTCAATGTCCATCTTAAAGGGTTGTTTTCAGAAGTAGATACAGTCCTCTGGGCTCATCTGCTCCCACAGAGCGAAGTGGTGTCCATATGGTTTTGGTGTTCCCCATCTGCTCAGTCTGGCTGCTGTGACAGACTGGGGTCTTAGAACCGACTCAGGTTCACCTCTCATAGTCCAGGTACAGGAGGAAGCCCAAGGTCAGGATGGAGAATGAGGGGCTCTGCTGAGAGCCTTCTGCCAGGTTGCAGATGGCACCTTCTCGTGTCCTCACGTAGAAGAAAAAAGATTTAGCCCGCTCTCTGACCTTTTTTTTTTTTTTTTTATAAAGACACTAATCTCATTTGTGAGGGTTCCACCCTCATGACCTGAATATCTCCCAAAAGCCCTACCTCCTAGTACCATCACATTGGGATTATGGTTTCAACACATGAAATTTGGGGTGATGCATACATCCAGACCATAACACAAGCAAAGATCAACTTGTTTGATTAATGTTTTTTTGTTTTGTTTTTATTTTCTTTTTTATAGAGAGGGGGTTAGAGAGAGAACAGGAAGGAGAGAGATGAGAAACATCAGCTTGTAGTTGCGGCACCTTAGTTGTTTATCAGTTCTCATATGTGTCTTGACTGGGGAGCTCCTGCTGAGCCAGTGGCCCCTTGCTCAAGCCAGCGACCTTGGGCTTCAAGCCAGTGACCTCAGGGTTTCAAACCTGGGTCCTTAGCATCTTATGTTGACCCTCTATCCATTGTTCCACCTCCTGGTAGGGAGGTTACTGGTTTGTTTTGACCTCACTTTCTTTGTCCTCACATGGATGAGTTGCTCCATGAACACACAGTATTCCCTGGTCCTTCATTCTCTCCCTGGCTGTGCATGGAGGGGACACTTCATCCACTAGAATAGTATTCATTCAATCATTCATTCACTCACACATATATACTATGAGCCAGAAACAGTGCTCAGTGCCAGAGATTACAATATAAATAAAACACAATTATTGTCTTCTATGAGCCCTAATGGGACAGGTCACTATATTAACAATTTATCACACCCTCTGGTTTCTGTTGTCATCAGTATATATGCAGGGTGTTTGGCATATTGTAGGTATGCAATAAATTTTCAGAGAATGATCAAATAAGCCATCTATCTGGGACGGACACCGAGAAGGAAGTTTTTCTCTGAGGGGAGTAGGGAGGCTTCCTGAGGAGCTGCCTCATGAGTTGGTGGGAACTGACCGGAAGGGGTTCTCACACCCACAGTGGGGTGCACCAGCGACAATGCACTGGAGATGTTGGAATGCCCTTAACTTAATCTTTGGTATTTTTGAGGTTGTTGAACCAAACTCTATATTTGCTGATTCATGAGCCAAATTCTAAGTAAGTTTTTGACCTGAAATCAAATACATTCTCCCTTTGAATTGAGTGAAACAGTTTACAACTGGGAAACGTGGGGACACAGATTTTTCTCTGAGCTGAATCGAAACCACTCAGTGTGAACATTTCACTCAAGTCTCATGTTCATCTGTCTTTCTCTCTGCTTCCCCTCAACCCTGACTTTCACCCCTCTGGCTGGGACCTGTCAGCTTTCAGCGGTAATGACATCAGTGTCCGTGTCTGATGAGGCCATCACCCAGACCATGGCCCGCTGCTGGGAAGAGAACCAGTACTTGCTGTGCCCTCATTCAGCTGTGGCCGTGAGCTACCATTACCAGCAGATGCATAGGCAGACGCCCAGGTATGGCTGTGAGCACCTGGGTTCCTGAGGGAACCCTTCAGCTTTCAGGGACCCTCTTTTTTTGCCAATTGGGGAAGATGAGAATGTGAGCAGATGGCTTTAATGAGCACAATGAGTCCCCTGTGAAACTCTGCCCTAAGAACCATGGTCCCAGCGAGGGTGTGTGATAGGTATTTCAGGAACAGTCCACTAAGAGGTGTTAGGTGAGCTAGGCCCTTAATAAGAAGCAGCAATTTGCTCAGCAGTCATGGTAGTGATAAGTTTAAGGTACCAAATACCTGTTTCTCTCTTTCACACCCCACACCATCCCTAACCTGCCCTGCTCCTCCTCTCCCCTTCCCTTCCCCTTTCTATACCTGTCCCTCTATCTATCATCTCCCATCTGCCCACATGTTTTACCTGCTCCGCCCCCACAGCCTTCCCCGGTGTTGTCTGGCCCCCGCCTCTGCAGCCAAGTTCCCAGAAGCTGTCCTGGCAGCCGGGCTGACCCCAGAAACTCTTCCAGAGATCTTAGCCCTGGAGAGAAAGGAGACACGCTGTACCCCAATGTGGAGGAGTGACAACTGGACGCTGATGCTTCGGGACAGAATTGAGGACATTGGCCGTCGGTGGCCGGATCACTTCCAGGATGCCTCAGAATAGCCAAGCAGGAGTCAGCTTCCTTTAGGCTTCAGACCTAGGGGGTGTGGCAAGGGGCATTGCCCGCTGAGCTACCTTGCACACCTTTCCGCTGTGAGGAGTTGATGTGTAAGAGGTTCTCCAGAGGCTACTAGTGAGGCCTGGAGCCAGCTGGCTTTGCTCAGTTCCATGGCCGCTCTGTGCTCTAATCATGGTGTTGGGCCTGGGTGTAGATGGCTGCTGGCACAGTGCATCCCCCAAAGGACAGTGGAGGGTCATTACTGCTGTGTGTGGGGCCTTGGGCACAGAGTCGACCTTGGCTCTAGGGTTTAGGACTCCAGACCCTAAATCTGTAAAGGACATGCACTCCATTAGCACAGGCCTGGGACTCACAAAGTCCAAACCTATTTATCCAGAGTCTTGGCTGGCCTTGTCAGAGGCTTCCACCCTGTCGAGATATCGGAATCCCTAGTATACAAGTGTGTGTCCAGTGTGAAGGTGACTCTGCCATTGGGTGATGGTACCACTGCTTGGATTGGCCCACTGTGGAGGGAACAGCAGAGCAGTGGTGGGGTGGAAGGCACAGGTGGTGGTGGGGCAGGGTTGAGAGGTGGGGTCACTAGGTATCTGCCATGTGGGAAAATGTGCCCCTCAAGGAGCAAGCTGAGTCACCTGCTTTATTAAACTGGGGCCTGGGTCATGTAGCAAGAAGCAGTGGCTCCTCGCTGACCATTAAGTGAAACCCAGATGCCTCCATTTCCATAGGTACCATCATTATCACAATGCCTCAGAGAAATCAAATCAGTCTTTTCTCTGAAAACATGACTCACGCTGTCCCCTCCTCATGCCTCTGACCCTATACTCGCCCCTGTGACACTTGCCCCTGCCACGAGACCCATCCCACAGACGACTTCAGTCTTGGTTCCTGCGTCTTGTTTGCCATGGAGCTGGCCAGCTCAGCCCATCTGGAAGTAAGGACTCCTGTGCTTGATCGTTAGGACTTTGCTGGCGAGCAGTCTTCCCCAGAGCAGGGATCCTTCTTTCACAAGGGCAGGCTTTATGCCTCCTGCTGTTTCATGGCCTGGACTTGCGTTGTCCATTTCGGTAGCCACCAGCCAGCCATACGTGACTACTGAGTACTTAGAATGTGAGTACTATAACTAAGGAATCAGATTTTAAATTTTATTTAATTTTAACTAATTTCTATTTAAATGTTAAAACTGTTACTTGATTTCAGTTATTGGAAAAGTTTTAAGTGTGGTTGGAAAAATGCTGGTATGTGAATCAGACTTTTCAGCTCTATATTTTATGAAGTACATGAAATACATGTAAGTATATTTCTAGTGAAATTAGTTACCGCACTAAAACACTGAGCTATGTCACAATTGTAATATACATATCGAACTTGAAAGACTTCAAATAAAAAAAACTAAGATATCTCATTAATAATTTTATATCAATTACATGTTGAGGTAATTATGTATATATAGTTTAGAAAATTAAATTTAACCAGGTGACATTGATCAGTAAGAGTACATAGGTTCCAGGTAAACACTTCTATAGCTTTTGAACTGTTGATTCTGTTGTGGAGGGTAATAGTTTTGTGTTTGGGGTTAAATAAAATGTATTTCACAGTTTCTGTTTAGGAGGACATTTGCAATTTTATAGGTGACTCCTATTGTACTTGTATGGGCAACAGTGGCTTGGAGCTCAGCCCTGCCTTTGTGCACACATGAACACACACAGCACATAGTTGTGGGTTTAGTTTTACTGCTGGATTGAACTCCTGTGTGTGTTGTGGGCAGGGGGGTGGTTACAGGGACACAAATACCGTAGGTGGTTACAGGACCTATTATTACCTAGGTCCACACCAACCTCCTTCATTCCCTGCATGCTGGGGGTTGGGAGTGGGGGTGGCGGTGAGGCAGGCACCGCATGCAGGGAGAGTTTGGGCCACTAGAGGCCGCTGTTAGTACTCTGAGTGCAGCTGTGGGAGGACCCAGTGGTTACCTGACCTCCAGAGTCGCCTTCCCTGGCCCTGGGCCTGTGCCTGTGCCTCCGCCTCGAGGTCTACAGGAGTTGGTTGTCAGGGCTGATGTCTGCATGCCATCTCCCACATCAGAGCATGCCAGCCCCATGTTTCTGTGGCGCCCAGGACTGAGGGGAACCACCCTCTTACTGGGAAGGTTGGCACTGAAGCATGGCATTATTTAGCACGAAGGTGCTGGGCACACTGAGGATGGACAAGGTGGTCCTGAAGGGATAGGCACGGCCCTCATACCCCACAGCCCTGGACGGTTCCTAAGATTCTTTAACATCCACAACAGCATGTGTGTTAAGCGGGTTCATCTCTGGGGCCCAGTTCCCAGGTACAGTGGGCCCAATGCTTGGGGTCTTGATGTGTTTAGAGGCCCATGAACATATTTGAGTTTCTTTAAAGGAAAAGCTGGGGTGCCTAGGGCCCACAGAAGTCACAACATGGCAGTGATGTTACCTAACATGGCCAAGTGATGCGTCACTAGAATTAACAACGTGATCCCTCACAGCAGCCTGGAGAGTGCATGCTACAGTGGTCTGCACTGTGGAGAAGAAGAGACCAGGGGCTACATGCCAGGGTGGCAGCACCAGGGCGCAGAGGGGCTAAGACGAACCCAGCCTGTAGTTCCCCGCATCCGCACATCGTGTGTAGCTGGTCACATTGTGTGCAGTCTCCACCTTTTTCCAGGTCGTGCCTTGCTTCTGGGCCCCCTCCCTCTGCCCCTCTCAGTTGCAGGAGGACTGGGAAGCACGACTACACCTCTCCAGTCACCCGCCAGGCGCTACTGCAGCCCTGCCTTCGGTCTCTGTCTCCAGCATGGCTCTGTGCCCCATATTTCTGAGGGCTCAGAAGGCAGTGTTGGGGTTCCAGGGGTCACAAAATCCACTCTGAAACTATCCTCTGGATGTTTCAGAGACCTAGACACTCAGAGGCCACTATAGCTATGAAAGGGGCCTAGCATAAAGCCACTGGACACAACGCAAACAGACATGAAACATGAGCCTCGAGGGCGGGTCTCAGGCTGAGTGTAAGAGGAGAAGAACAGGACTGAGATGAAGTCTGAAAAAGCACCCATCCCTGCAAACATGTGTGTGTGCACTCACACATCCTCCCACTTACTGAAAAAAGTGAGAAGCCTCACACCAAACAAAGAGTCAGGTTAAGTTGTCCTTTCTGAGTCATTCACTCCCTGGTGGTGTGAAGACAGACAAGCCATTCCACCTCTGTGAGCCTGGGTTTCCTCATCTGCCAATTACAAATTCACCTTGTTGGTTTGTGTTGATGATTATAGGAGATGGTGTATTTCCAAGTGCCGGGGAAGTGCTAATATGCCGCACTAATGGTTCTTATTAACACAATTACAGTCTGCACCAAATAATTCAGTACTTTTAAGCTATCTTGTGTGTTTAACTAACGGCTTTGAGGACCAGTCTTACCTTGCTAGTGAGTCACCTCTTCCTGGAGCACAGAGCTCTGCTGGAGACTCCGTGCTGGCACAGCTCTGGTGCAGGCTATAGTGACCACCGCCTGGCTAGCACACCCAGCCACAGGATCTGTGAGGGCCGTCTGGGCCAGGTGTCACAAATGAGTCAATGGTGGCTCTGCTAGTGGGTTAACAAATCTTGTCAACGTGCGGCGACGATGACAGAATACTTCCTTTTCTTGAGCACTAATAACGTGCTGAGCCATTGGTAAAGCACTTTCCAGACACAGACCCTTCAATTCTTAGAAGGACTGTGTGAAGAATAATATTAGTGTATCCACTGTAGAGATGAGGAAATGAAGCTCAGAGAGGTTAACTTGCCCAAGGCCACCCAGCCAGGAAGTGGCAGAAGAGAGATGTGAGACATGGGTGTGGGAATGTTTGAACGTAACCCTCATGCTAGACCAGGAGAGGTGCTGTGACTTCTCTTCTTCAAATCAGAGTCTGCAGGCCAGACAGGGAGATGGCTGTGTCTTAGGTAAAGGGGGAGAGAAGAGGGTTCATAGTTAGGAGAAAGACCAGATGCTCCGCTGATGGGCCGCTGAGCTGGGACCTCTGTGGGGAGCTTTTCTCTGGCTCAGACTCTCACAGGGAGCTGGGTTCCTCACTGGAGGTATCTGGGTGCAAGTGTCTACTGAGTGGAATGGGTGTCAGAGTGGAGAGTTAGAGGTGGCTCTGCGGGTTCCCAGCTGCTGGCAAGCAGGCTGAGCAAGTTGGCCACTGGGAACACTCAGACTGCATCTGGGTGAGGCTTTGTTTTCTGCCTCACCACGTAAACAAAGGTGAGGGCTGGCCTATTAGCATCTGGGAAAGAGAAGAGGGCTGACTTCTCACTGGCCTTCCTGCTGCCTTTGCCCATAAAAGCATTTTCCCAGATCTTCCCTTTGCAGGTGCCACCTGTCAATCCATTGATTCTACAACCTGGGTGCCTCCAGGGTGCCAGGGCCAGGGCAAATGCTGAGGACCAGTGAGGTAACTTCCTAAAAAGTGCCAGGCACTATGTTGGGCTCCAAGGGACAGATAAAAAGTGGGAAAATATGTGGCTGGAGTTGACTTATGGAGAAGGGTACGAGTTTGTGACAACACCCTGGGGCTGCTCCAAGACTTGACACCACTGGTTCTAGAATGTAAGAACTCAGTATTTCCCTTCAGACCCTCTTCCCTGTCCCACTTCAGCACTGACTCAGTGTCTTAGTGATTGGTTTAAGGTCTCCTTTCCCAGTACTTAAATACTCCTAACGTCTGTTGTCATATACCTCATAACCCAGGACCTAGCCGAATCTAGCCTTCACAGAGCATGGCTCTGGGTGGTTGATTGGGACAGATGTGGCAGGAGGAGCTGCAGCTCCACAGGAGAAAGCTTTCCAGGCATGACAGGAGGTAGTGGGGTGGCCAAGTCTGGGCTGGTTTTCCAAGAGTCTGCTAGGTACCAGGGGGTCCTCTTCCTAGATTCAGAACTGTTTTCTCAATGGTTTGGTCATCACAAAGGTCTTTTATAAACACTATGCCAAAGAAGGTGGCAGCAGTGTCCTGTGACAGCAGGAGAGTCTGTGCACTTAGGGAAGGGGCTCCTTTCCTCTGAATGAGTGCTCAGGACAAGGTCCTGTAACAGGTACCAAGCCAGGACAGTGCTCAGAGTCATTTAAGCCAAGATGAGACCCCTGGAACTTCCCCATGGTTTGGCCGCTAAGGGGTTGGACACAGGAGTGCCATCTCTGGGGTCTCCCCCTCATCTCATCATTTGTTTGGAAAACCCTTCCATACACCGTGCCTTTTCCAGGCCCCCAGCCCCAAGCAGGAACAACCCTTGTTTGTCAAATTGATTCAACTGAGGTCTTAAGAGTTGGGAAGGATCGGGGACCAGCTCTGTACAGTGTTCTGGCAAATAAAGGTCACTTGGAGCCATAATCACCCCATCTCCCTCCTGTCCCCACCACTTGTGGGCAAACACATCTTCCAAATTCTCCAAACTCAGGATGAGTCCAGCCAATGATTCAATGGCCAGCAGAGGGCAGCAGAGCACACCTCAAAGTTCCTACCCTCCCCAAGCCTCACCAGCATGCTGGTCTGTGTTCTGGAAATAAGAGGCCCTGAAGGTCAGAGGCAGGGACAGGCTCCAAATATTTTTTTTTTAAGTTCATTGTTTCTCACATTTAATATTGGGAACTCTCTTTTTTTTAAAAAAATAAAAAATAAATAAATCACATTTGTTTCCAACATTGTTTCAAACAGAAATAAAAATTAAAATTAAATGAGAAAAAAATCGACTAACAAAGATCAATGAAATTCAAAATCATTTCATTAATGTTTGTGCTGCATTCAAATAAATCTCTGGTGCATGTTACTGTAGACCTGCATTCCTGGGGTGTGATTTCTGTCGTCACTGCTTATTAAGCGTATTTCTTCCCCACCTGTGGAATAACTGCCCTCTGCCAGTGCTTTGGTCTTCTACCCACAGGGAAGCATCCCCAGCACAGACGCTCTGATGTCACACAGCCTTCGCTTGGCATCAGCTTGTCACACGTCTGTCACGTCTGTCTGCCCCTTCACGTAGGTGGAGTGGGGCTACAGGTGTGCTTTGAGCCATAGACTGGGCATGAGTATCTTCCAGGAACATAGGGTTAATTTGAAGACTTGAGGGGGAGATGTTATATTTATATTTACCAAGACAAAAAAAAAGGTTTCTTAAAGAGTATATTAGTTTCCTGGGGCTACCCTAACTATCACAGACTGGGTAGCCTGAATAACAAAATTTATTGCCTCACAGTCTGGAGGCTGGGAGTCAGGTGGAGGCGTGGGTGGGGCTGCTTTCCTCTGAGGCCGCTCTCTTTGACTTGTAGATGGCCTCTTCTCTGTCCTCACACTGTCTTCCTGCTGTATGTCGGCTATCTCCTAATGTCCTCTCTTCACAACAACACCTGTCAGATTAAGGCCTACCCTAACTACCCCATTTTAGTCTAATTACCCTTGTAATGACAAGGTTTTAGATGTCAACATAGGACTACTTGGGGGCGACACAATTGGTCCATAACAGCAATATATCTGAGTCACTGCCTCCAGGATGTTTCTGTGAACTGCCCAACTCTGCACCAGTGGTTTCCCCTCTCAGAACCACCACGGGAAATTGGTGCTCCCACCACTTCACATCCATGTGTGTGTTTGGGTGTGCATGTGTGTGTGTGTGCACACAGATACACAGATCTTCTAGCGGTTACTTGATAGCAGGGGCTCCCTTCTTTGTCAGGACATCTCATCATGCCTAGCACAGTACCAAAGACATAATAGGCCAGTGATGAGCAATCTTTTGAGCTTGCTGTGTCAAAATTTGCCAAAAAACTGAGCATAACTCGGGTGGTGTGTCATTTTGAGAAAAACGGCCTAATGGGAAGTCCCAGAACTAGACACTCTGTGCCGGAGTTCTGTTGTTTTGGCCTACAGACCTCCGGCACAGAGTGTCTACACTACAGCAAATGTTTTATCCTCGGTTCCTGCAGCTGGCTGTGCAGGGGCTGAGGATGAAACGTCCTTCTCGGCATGCGGCCCCATACTTCTCTGGTATGCGGCGGCCTGTCATCAAAAATGGCTAGCATGTCATAGGTTCGCCATCACGGTAATAGGGGCTTTATAAATACTAAATGCTCAACTGGCCATTGACACTAATGCTGAGATAGAACAAAATGTTTTGCTCTGAGGAATCCCAACCCTCTTCTGAAGAACAAGATATAGCTCCACAGAGAGTGGTCAGAGGCCAGGGCTGTGAGCACCGGGGAAGAGCATAGCCCCGCTCATCACAGGCGAACGTACAGCGGCCCAGAGGGAATGGCTGTGTCTGAGGACCCAGCTAGAGAGCAGCAGAAGCAGGAGCAGGAATGGGGCCCTGGGATGCCCAGGCCGCTTCCTTGTCCCAGGACTGGTCTTGGGGCCCAGAACCATCTATTTCAACTCTAGGAGTTGATCACAGCACAAACCCATTCTTTCTCTTGTCTAGAAAAAAAATGGGTATCCCGACTCATTGAGAGGAGCCACGTAAGTCATAGAGAATAATCTATTCCAAAGAGTTTTATATGTTAGGAGGGAATAGACCTGGTACTAAAGCCATGATTGCGAACCTATGACACGCGTGTCAACAGACACACGTAGCCATTTTCAATGACATGTGGCCATATGCGGCCGCATACCAGAGAAGTATGGGGCCGCATGCCGAGAAGTACATTCCATCCCCGGCTCCTGCAAGGCCAGGTGCAGGAGCCGAGGATAAAACATTTGCTGTAGTGCAAACACTCTGTGCCGGAGGTCTGTAGGCCAAAACAACAGAATTCTGGCACAGAGCGTCTAGTTCTGGGACTTCCGGTTAGGCCGTTATTCATTTTTTTTTTTTAATTTTAATGGGGTGACACCAATAAATCAGGGTACATATGTTCAAAGAAAATATCTCCAGGTTATCTTATCATTCAATTATGTTGCATACCCATCACCCAAAGTCAAATTGTCCTCTGTCACCTTCTATCTGGTTTTCTTTGTGCCCCTCCACTCCCCCCTCTACCTCCCTCTTCTCCCTCCCCCCACCCCATAATCACCACTCCCTTGTCCATGTCTCATAGTCTCACTTTTATGTCCCACCTATGTCTGAAATCATGCTGTTCTCAGTTTTTTTCTGTTTTACTTATTTCACTCTGTATAATGTTATCAAGGTACATCCATTTTGTTGTAAATGATCCGATGTCATCATTTCTTATGGCTGAGTAGTATTCCATAGTATATATGTACCAAAGCTTTTTAATCCACTCGTCCTCTGACGGACACTTGGGCTGTTTCCAGATCTTCGCTATTGTGAACAACGCTGCCATGAACATGGGGGCGCTTTTCTTCTTTTCAAACAGTGCTATGGTGTTCTTAGGGTATATTCCTAAAAGTGGGATAGCTGGGTCAAAGGCAGTTCGATTTTTAATTTTTTGAGGAATCTTCATACTGTTTTCCACAGTGGCTGCACCAGTCTGCCTTCCCACCAGCAGTGCAAGAGGGTTCCCTTTTTTCCACATCCTCGCCAGCACTTATTCTGTGTTGTTTTGCAGATGAGTGCCATTCTGACTGGTGTGAGGTGATATCTCATTGTGGTTTTAGTTTGCATTTCTCTAAGGATTAGTGATGTTGAGAGTTTTTTCATATGCCTTTTGGCCATCTGTATGTCCTCTTTGGAGAAATTTCTATTTATTTCTTTTGCCCATTTTTTGATTGGATTGTTTGTCTTCCTGGTGTTGAGTTTTATAAGTTCCTTATAAATTTTGGTTATTAACCCCTTCTCAGACGTGCTGTCGAATATGTTCTCCCATTGTATGGTTTGTCTTTATATTCTGTTCTTATTGTCTTTAGCTGTGCAAAAACTTTTTAGTTTGATATAGGCCCATTTGTTTATCTTGCCTTTTATTTCATTTGCCTGTGGATATAAATTGGCAAATATATTGCTGCTACAGATGTCAGAAAGCCTGCTGCCTATGTTTTCTTCTAAGATGCTTATGGTTTCACGGCTTACATTTAAGTCTTTTATCCATTTTGAGTTTGTTTTAGTGAATGGTGTAAGTTGATGGTCTAATTTCATTTTTTTTGCAGGTAGATGTCCAATTTTCCCAACACCATTTGTTAAAGAGGCTGTCTTTACTCCATTGTATCTGTTCTCCCTTGTCAAATATCAGTTGTCCTCCTTTGTCAAATATCAGTTGTCCATAAAGGTGTGGGTTTATTTCTGGGTTCTCTGTTCTGTTCCATTGATCTATGTGCCTGTTCTTATGCCAGTACCAGGCTGTCTTGAGTATAATGGCCTTGTAGTAAACCTTGATATCTTGTAGAGTGATACCTCCTGCTTTATTTTTTCTTTTTAAGATTGCTGAGGCTATATGTGTTCCTTTTTGGTTCCATATAAATTTTTGGAATATGTGTTCTATATCTTTGAAGTATGTCATTGGTATTTTAATTGGTATTGCTTTGGGTAATATAGACATTTTAATGATGTTTATTCTTCCAAGCCATGAGCACAGTATATGCTTCCACTTGTTTGTATCTTCCTTGATTTATTTTATCAATGTTTTATAATTTTCCAAATACAAGTCCTTAACCTCCTTGGTTAAATTTACTCCTAGGTACTTTATTGTTTTGGCTGCAATAGTGAAGGGGATTGTTTCCTTAATTTCTTTTGCTGACATTTTATTGTTGGTATATAGAAATGCCTCTGATTTCTGAGTATTAATTTTATATCCTGCCACCTTGCTGAATTCATTTATCAGGTGCAGTAGTTTTTTGACTGAGACTTTAGTGTTTTCTATATACAATATCATATCATCTGCAAATAATGACAGTTTTACTTCTTCTTTTCCAATTTGGATGCCCTTTATTTCTTCTTCTTGTCTGATTGCTGTAGCTAGGACTTCCAGAACTATGATGAATAAAAGTGGTGAAAGGGGGCACCCCTGCCTGGTTCCTGATCTTAAGAGGATTGCTTTTAATTTTTGTCCATTTAGTATGATATTTGCTGTGGGTTTGTCATAGATGGCCTTTATCATGTTAAGGAATGTTCCCTGTATTCTCACTTTACTGAGAGTTTTGAGCATGAATGGGTGCTGGATTTTATCAAATGCCTTTTCTGCATCTATTGAAATTATCATGTGATTTTTGTCCTTCCTTTTGTTTATGTGCTGAATCCCATTGATTGATCTGTGAATATTGAACCAGGCTTGCCTCTCAAGAACAAATCCCACTTGATCATGGTGTATGATTTTTTTCATATATTGCTGGATCCGGTTGGCTAATATTTTGTTGAGAATTTTAGCATCTAAATTCATCAGGCCTCTAATTTTTTTTCTTTGTGTTGTATTTGCCCGGTTTTGGGATCAGAATTATGCTCGCCTCATAAAAGGAGTTTGGAAGTTTTCCTTCCTCTTGAATTTTTTGAAATAGCTTGAAGAGGATAGGAGTTAGTTCTTCTTTGAATTTTAGGTAGAATTCACTTGTGAAGCCATCAGGCCCAGGACTTTTCTTTGTTGGGAGTTTTTTGATAACTGTTTTGATCTCATTTGTTGTAATTTGTCTGTTTAGGTGTTCTGATTCTTCCAGATTAATTTTTGGAAGATTATATGATTCAAGAAATTTGTCCATTTCACCTAGGTTGTCTAATTTTTTGGCATAGAATTCTTCATAGTATTTTCTTACAATGCTTTGTATTTCTGTTGTGTCAGTTGTTATTTCTCCACTGTCATTTCTATTTTTATTTATTTGGGTCCTCTCTCTTTTTTTCTTGGTGAGTCTAGTTAAAGGTTCATCAATCTTGTTTACCTTTTTAAAGAACCAGCTCCTGGTTTCATTGGTCCTCTATATTGTTTCCTTAGCCTCTATGTCATTGATTCCTGCTCTGATCTTTATTATTTCCTTCCTTCTACTGGTCCTGGGCTTTATTTGCTGTTGTTTTTCTAGTTCTTTTAGATGCAGGGTCAGGTTGCTTATTTGAGCTATTTCTAGCTTCTTTTGGTTTGGTATGCCTGTAGTGCAATGAAGTTCCCTCTCAGTATTGCTTTTGCTGTGTCGCATAAATTTTGAGTTGATGTATGCTCATTATCTTTCATTTCTAGAAATATTTTTATTTCTTCTTCGATCTCATTGTTAATCCATTCATTATTTAATAACTTGCTATTTAGTTTCAAAGTGTTTGAGTATTTTTCAGTTTATCTTTCGTGGTTAATTTCTAGTTTCATGGCATTGTGATCAGAGAAAATGCTTGATATGATTTCAATCTTCTTAAATTTATTGAGACCATTTTGGTGTCCTAACGTGTGGTCTATCCTAGAAAATGTACCATGAGCACTTGAGAGGAATGTATATTCTACTGCTTTAGGGTGAGAAGTTCTGAAGATATCTATTAAATCGAGTTGATCTAGTATATCCTTTAAGTCTGCTGTTTCTTTATTAATTTTCTTTCTTGAGGATATATCCAGTGTTGTTAGAGGGGTATTGAAATCCCCTACTATGATAGTATTGCTGTTAATCTCACCCTTTATATCCATCAAAGTCTGCTTTATGTATGTTGGGGCTCCTATATTTGGTGCGTAGATATATATAATAGTTATATCTTCCTGTTGAATTGTTCCTTTTATTATTATGTAGTGTCCTTCTTAATCTCTTACTACAGCCTTTGTTTTAAAGTCCATTTTGTCAGATATAAGTACTGCTACCCCGGCTTTACTTTCATTTCCATTTGCATGAAATATTTTTTTCCATCCTTTTACCTTCAGTCTATGTGCATCTTTTGTTTTAAGGTGTGTCTCTTGTAGACAGCATATGTATGGGTCCTGTTTCTTTGTCCACGCAGCTACCCTATATCTTTTGTTTGGATCATTTAATCCATTTACATTTAAGGTTATTATTGATATGTAGTTGTTTATTGCCATTTTATTCTTTAAAGCTGTATTCTTCTTTTGCTATATTTTTTTCTCCCTTTGAACTGTTCACAAAGGGCCCCTTAGTATCTCTTGCAGAATTGGCTTGGTTTGAATGAATTCCTTGAGGCTTTCTTTGTCTGGGAAGCTCTTTATTTCTCCTTCAATTTTAAACATTAGCCTTGCTGGATAGAGTAGTCTTGGTTGTAGGTTCTTGTTCTGCATTACTTTGATTATATCTTGCCATTCCCTTCTGGCCTCAAGTGTTTCTGTTGAGAAATCAGATATCATCCTTATGGGGGCTCCATTGTAGGTGATAGCCTTTTTTTCTATAGCAGCTTTAAAATTTTCTCTTTATTCCTTAGTTTTGGTATTTTAACTATGATGTGTCTTGGTGTAGATTTTTTTTGGTTTCTCTTTAATGGAATTCTGTGTGCTTCTTGAACGTGTGAAATGTTTTCCAGCCTTAATTTAGGGAAGTTTTCCACTATGATTGATTGAACAAAGTTTCTATTTCTTGTTCTCTCTCCTCTTCTTCAGGCACCCCTATGATGCGAATGTTGTTTCTCTTCATGTTGTCACAAAGCTCCCTTAGAGTTTCCTCACATTTTTTGAGTCTCTTCTTTTTTCTGCTCTGCTTCTGTGCCTTTGTTTATTGTGTCCTCTAATTCGCTTATTCGATCCTTAGTGTGATTCATCCTGCTTTTAATTCCTTCCATTGTGTTCTTCAGTTCTGATACTGTATTTGTCATTTCTGTCTTATTCTTTTTTATTATTTCAATTTCGTTTTTTATACTTGTTATCTCTTTATTTAGGTGTTCATAGTGACTATCCATTGTTGCTCTAATTTCTTTGAACATCCTAACTATCATTATTCTAAATTCTGCTTCTGGTAATTTGGTTATATCTGGTTCATTCAGGTCCTTCTCTGAGGATTTCTCTTGATTCATTTGGGTTCCATTTCTCTGCCTGCCCATTTTGTCTGTGTATAAGAAGGTTGTGGCCACTGGAGTCCAGTAGGTGTTGACTTTGTGTTCTCTAGATGCGGTATTTCTGCAAGCCCGCCACCCCCTCTGCTGCTGCCTAGGGCAGTTGCGTATGGGCCTTGCCAGTGCTGGCCCACTGGGGCTGTTACTGTGATTTCCGTCTCTCCTCCACGGGAGGGACTGTTACTCAAGCCACAAGCCTCAGCACCAAGGGTAGAGTTGAGCACCTTTGCTCAGCTGCTGACCCAGCCTGTTCCTGGGCTTCCGCCCAGCCCCTGTGGTCAGAGCCTGCTCGCCACACTTTCTTGGGTTGGATGGGGCTGCTGACGTGCTCTCAGCTGGAAGCCTCCACCTGTCTGGAGCTTTAGCCCTGCCCTTGAGGCCCAGCCCCTCCTGCGCAGGATTTCAAACTGCGGTTTATTGGGCCGGAATGGCTTCTGGCGTTCTCCGGCTGGGAGGGGCTGCTCGCGTGCCCTCAGCTGCGAGCTTCAGCTCAACCGGGGCTCTAGCCCCGCCCCCGCATTCAGAGCCAACTCGCACATGCAGGATTGCAAACCACAGTTTCTCGGGCCGGTTGGGGCTGCTGTCGTGAGCTCAGCCATGAACCTCCGTCTGTCTCTGGTTTTAACCCCATCCCTGTGGTCAGGGCCAGCTTGCGCAGGGTTGCAGAGCAGATCTCTGCCCATTTCTGGCCTCCCACTTTTCCCCTGCAGATGGGGCTGCAGGTGGGCCCGCAGCTGCCGGACCACTTTCGCACATCTCCTCTACCTCTGCTGGGCTAGACCGGGCTCACATGGCTGGGCCTCCGCCCCTGCCGACAGAACCGTGTTTCAGCGTCCCGCCGTGACCGTCCCTCCAGCAACCCTCAGCAGAGTGGGAAGGGGCACCGCAGCTCAGACCCTAACACTCCATACTGTAGACCTGGAAGCTCCCTCCATCTAAGCTGCTCTGCTCTAAGTGCCATGGGAGAGCTTGTTTGGCTGGTGTCCTGTCTCCCTTTGCTGGTATTGCTAGTTCCAGGGGAAATACTCGTTTTTGATTAGGGAAGTGACTTAGTCCAGGGGTTAGGGTGGCTGTCCCTCAGAGTGTTTCTCCCTGTGCCTTCCCGTTTATACTCTCTTCCTGCTGCTCTGGTCCTCTCCTCTGTCCCCGTTCCCTGGAGCCCTGGGTGAGTGGCTGTGAGAGAGGTTTTCTGCGCTGTCCCTTTAAGAATCTTGGGTCTGAGAAAACTGTCTCTTTCTCACAAACAGTATCCTCACTTGTTTCACAGCTCAATACTGTCCAAACACCTCTTCTAGGCTCTGGGACTGCAGGCTGGGGCTTTGTTCCTGGGACCCAGGTCCTTCCCTCTCTGCCAAACTCTCCTCCCGCCACATGGGTCTCTCTGGGCTGCCGTTCGCTCCGAGGATCTGGGCAGCCCTCTTCGCGTTTTCGCTTTTTCTACCAGTCTCAATGTGGCTTCTTTAGTGTTCCTTGGTTGAAGAGTCCACTTAGTTTAGTTCAAAGTTGGTTTATCCAGGTGATGGTTCTTAAAATTGAGTTATAATCCACTTTGGTTCTGGGAGTTGGAAGTTAGTTCGTCCGCCTACTCCATTGCCATCTTGCTCCTCCCTAGGCTGTTATTCTTGAAGTGACAGACCACCCGACTTATGTTCTTTTTTTTTTGGCAAATTTTGACACACCAAGCTCAAAAGATTGCCCATCACTGTACTATAGCCTCACCGGTGGGCTGATCATCTCTTGAACGGTGCTGATGGCCCAGCTGTTGTAGCCTAGTCACCACCATGGAGATAATATTGTTTGCAATTGTAAATACAGAGGCAAATGCAGACACTGAAATATATAAGACTTAGTTGTTAAGTGTCCGGAAAATATCTTTAAAAATATATTTATATATATCGAGACGAAATCACGCACAGAGAGAAACACATCATTTATTGAAAAGTCTTAGACATTGCCTGACCAGGTGGTGGCGCAGTGGATGGAGCGTCGAACTGGGATATGAAGGACCCAGGTTTGTCACTCTGAGGTCGCCAGCTTGAGCGCGGGCCCATTTGGTTTGAGCAAGGCTCACCAGCTTGAGCCCAAGGTAGCTGGCTTGAGCAAGGTGTTGCTCAGTCTGCTGTGGCCCCTGGTCAAGGCACATATGAGAAATCAATCAATGAACAACTAAGGAGCCACAATGAAGAACTGATATTTTTCATCTCTCTCCCTTCCTGTCTGTTTCTACTGTCCCTCTCTAACTCTCTCTGTCTTTGCCACAGGAAAAGAAAAAAGAAAGAAAGAAAGAAAAGAAAAGTCTTAGACACTAAGAATGCATGTCTGGAGCCTCATCTGACAAACATTTCCCCTGATCCTGTTTATTTTTTAAGCAAGAGAGACAGAGAGAGAAACAGAGACAGGGACAGATAGGGACAGACAGGAACAGACAGGGACAGACAGGAAGGGAGATGAGAAGCATCAGTTCTTTGTTGCAGCACCTTAATTGTTCATTGATTGCTTTCTCATATGTGCCTTGATCAGGGGGTTCCAGCTGAGCCAGTGACCTCTTGCTCAAACCAGTGACCTTGGGCTCAAGCCAGCGACATTGGGCTTCAAGCCAGCAACTTTTGGGTTCAAGCCAGCGACCACGGGGTCATGTCTATGATTGCACTTTCAAGCCGCTTACCCCACATTGAAGCTGCTGAGCCTGCACTCAAGCTGGATGAGTCCGGGCTCAAGCCAGTGACCTCAGGTTTTGAACCTGGGTCCTCCACATCTTAGACCAATGTTCTATGCACTGCGCTACTGCATGGTGAGGCCACCCCACCCCAACCATTGCTTTTTGCAGATGAGTGAACAAGTTCAGAGAGGAAAGTCGGCATTTGCCCTTTTGTGACTGCTCTTTTGCTGAGCACTGTGACTTCAAGGCTCAGCCATGGAGTAGTGTGTATCAAAATCTCTTTCATTTGTAAGCCTGTTAATATTACATTGCTTGGCTAAACCACATCTTGTTTATCCACTCATCTGTCTGTGGACACTTGGCTGACTTCCACCTTTTGGCTACTGTAAATAATGCTGCTATGAACATGGATGCATGTTCCCATGGGGACAGCAGAGCAAAGAGTGGCTGGGGCCCTCCGTGTGCTGTGAACCTCTGAACGCAGCAGCTTGGAGCTTCGCACCTCTAGACTTCTATTCAGGGGACATATCAAGGTTAGTTACATTTAAATACATTTTAGTTGGATTGTCTGTACAGTATGAATCTACTTTACCGAGGTACATGCCAGTGGTCCCCAAACATTTTACACAGGGGGCCAGTTCACTGTTCCTCAGACCGTTGGAGGGCCGCCACATACAGTACTCCATACACTGACCACCAATGAAAGAGGTGCCCCTTCCGGAAGTACGGCGGGGCCAGATAAATGGCCTCAGGGGGCCGCAGTTAGGCCTGCGGGCTGTAGTTTGGAGACCTCTGGTTTAGGCAAATTTGTAGAGAAGAGACAGTCCAAGGGCAAGGAGGACGGGGAGTTAGCATCTAATGGGTCCAGAGTTTCTGTTTGCGCTGATAGAAAGTTCTGGAAATGGTTAGGGACAAGGTTGCACAACATTGTGACCATACTTAATGCTACTAAATCTGTCCACCTCAAAATGGTTAACAATGTAAATTTTATGTTATGTGTATTGTGCTATAATTAAAAATAAAAGGTCAGTGTGGTTGAAGTAGACAGGCAGGAGCAGACTGGAGACAGTGTGCAGCCAGGGTCATTCCCCCTGCTCTGTGCCCTTCCCTGCAGGCTCCTAAGTTTCTGCTCAGGGAGCTTTCCAGGCACAGTGCCTTGGACATTGAACTTGAGCAGAGGCTATGACTTTGGACCGCACGTGGGAACCACACTGCAGCCTGGTATTTGGTTACTATTTTGTTGCTGAGTTGGGGAGGCTGAGGGGTGGAGTTGGGCCCTACCAGTGGCGTCTCCCCTCACCTACACCTCTACCTCCCCCACCCCTTGCACCATCGCCCCCACCCCCACCCTGAAGGAGCACGAGGACCGCAGCAGACTGCTCTGTGGGCTCCTCCATGCCAGGCCAGGCATTGCCTGGGCAGGCCCGCATGGGGAATCACCCTGCCCTGAAAAAAAAATGGTAAGAGAGGGAGAAAGCAGCACAATTAAAATCTTAGTGTATAAATAATTACATTTTAAAAATCCCCACATTTTTTTACATCAAAAGGAAATCTGTAATCAGAGGTTTAATTTGTAGATTTAGTGGCATTTGGCAGGTTAAAAGTAGGTGCTGTGAAGTGAGTAAGCGTGGGATTTGGGGCTGGAAGCAAAGAATAAGGGAATCTGCTTGGCCAGAAATCCTGGCTTTGCGCTGTCTCTAAGCTGTGGGGTCTCACTTCCGCTGCCCATGGCCACCCTCGACTGCGAGCACCCTTGGCGAACACCAAGCCCACCTGCCCTGAGTCTTCACTTCCTCCTCCTGCGGCAAAGTAGCCTCACTGGCCTCCCCCACTCCCACGAATGTGCTCATTACAGAAAAAAATAAAATCCTGAAAACAAAGGAAAGCAAAACTAGAAAATGAGGGTGACCTACAGTATCACTGCCTGAAGGTAGGGATGTCTCTTCTTCTCTCAGGTAGGCACACCTGGACTGGCTGAGAGGACCACAGGCCCATTCTGTGCTCTTTCCCTCCTCTTACCCCTTCTCTTCTCTTTGGGGTGAGGGGCTTGTCTCTTTCTCTCCCCACAAAGAAAACAGAACAAGCAAGACTGGAGTCAAGATCAGAAAAGAAGATTTTGGCCCAAGAACCTTTCCAAAAATGACGCTGTCAGAGCAGCCTTATAAGAGAGGTGCAGAGTAGGAAATCCTGGTGGGGGAGGGAGCTGGCCAGGAGGGGGACAGCAAAGAGTAACTCTAGGGTGGCCTTTGTGAGGACTTGTGGACAGGAAGGGAAGGCGCAGGAGTGGGCAGTGTTGATTCCGTCCACCAGCCATGGATGCAGCCCAGCCCATGGAGGCAGGGCCTGGTGTGCGGTGATCTCACAGCTCAGAAAATCCCCACCTAGGGTCAGGGCTCAGTGTTGTCTGAACTCCCAAGGGTGGTGGGGAATTCCCTTTAGTCCTCAAGAGAGAAAGACAGAGGGACAGATAGACAGAGAGACAGATGGAGGTGGTTGCTGGCAACCACTAAGGCAAAAATCTAAAACCAGTGCCAGGCAGCTGCTTCTGGAGAAACATGACCAGTCGCCAGGTTGTTGGAAGGTGCCTCCTGGAAGGCAAAGTTAGCAGGGCTGTCCTATGGCTCTCGGAGATGGGACCAAAGCCATGGGACAATGTGGCACTTCGAGGGGTACAAGAGAAAGGAAGCACTTTGAGGAGAAACTGAGATGAAATCCAAAGCAAAACTTCCTGGGGAGCTGAGGCACCTCCATCACCACTCCTTGATGGAAGCTTCCCTCTTGAGGACTCAGAGAGGTCTGTCAAATACTCATGGCTACTGTTAATTTAGTATGACCGCCTTATCTCCCAAGAAACTTGGGTTATGCCCTTGTACTAGAGCTAGAAAATAAACATTCAAGAAGATCAAGAACTGCCCCAGACTCACACAGAGAAAACGGTAAAAAAAAGGTTCAAACCCAGGCGTCCCACACATATCTGCCATCTCTTGTGACCCTGCTTCTCAATTCTGTCATCATGAAGTATTTGAGGTGGGACATAAAACTGAGACTCATGGACATAGATAAAAGTGAAGTGGTTCCCAGAGGACGAGGGTGGGAGGGGGAGCGGAATAAAGAGGGACAAGCATGTGGAGGCCAGAAAATGATTTGACTTTGGGTGATGAGCACATAATGCCATCTACAGTTCAAATACTACAGAGATGTTTACCTGGAACCTATGTACTCTTATGGATCAATGTCATCCCATTAAATTTAATTATCTAAATAAAGTTTACAAAGTATAATGGATTGAAGGGACACCAAGATAATTAAAAGTCATTAACGTGCTTGGATCACATCAGACAACAGAACATATTAACTAATTGTAGCGAGAAATAACCAAAAGGGGATCTGTATTTTTAATTTAAAATAGAATTGGCAGATTCTAAAACTTAAATCACCTTTATTTTGTTAATAATTAAATAGATCAAGATTTTAATTATGTATTTTGATATTTTTATTACCAAATATGGCTCAAAGTTTTTAATTGAAACAATTATTTTTGCATTATTTAAAAACTATCATTTTGCTTAACATTAGGAGAAAGGTGCTTGGTTGGATCTTTGCTATCAAGTTTCAACATCAAATCTATTTTTATATTCTATTCTGTCACCAGTACAATGTGGCAAAGGAGAAAAGATCAACATTTGCAGTATTTGCAGTGTTTTATTGGAATTATTATTATTAGCAATAATTATCATTAATTATTTCATTTTGAACAGTCCTTCCTCCAACTCCTTAGAAACTACAGGGTCTCTCTTTGTTTGGAAGCTGCCTAATTTTGCAGTTGTATAATTCAAACCCTCCTTAGGAGCACATGAGCCTGCTTTTAATTTGAAACTTTCTTCTTCTGACTCCATTTGGCTTGATATGGGTTAGTAGATATGTTTAGGATACAAGAAACATTGAATTGCATTGCGATTATATTTGGACCTTATATATCTGAACATACAATAGAAGCTGATAGTGGTCATTAAAGAATCACACAACACAAGGGTCAATTGTTAAATACCACATGCACATCAAGTAAGGCCATTTTAGCTGCCAGGTGTATATGGTTAGGTAATTGCTGGTGTCCTTCGATAAGGCACTTATTTTTTTAAAAGGCAGATTATTACATTAACAATGGCACCTATAAAACGGCACCAGTATTTTTCTTAAATAGATACTTTAAATATTTTTTAGGGCAAAAATATGGCTAATAGAGCTTCAGACGTTTTTTTTTTTTTTTGCAAAACATTTATTACATCCCATGGTGCACCATCCATGTCTTTGCCTCCATGATAAGTTGGCAAAATTATGCTAATTTGATTTGATACTCAACAAAGTAGAAAATACACCAGATGCCTTGATAAAAGGCATGTGCTCTAGACCCACATTCTAGAGAAAAACCATACTCAGGGATTTATCTTGATATAGTTTTTCAGTTTTGGAGGCATTGCCAGGCTACCCCCTCTGAAGTAAAAGACAACTATTGCTCCCTTAAGTTCCTACTACTGAGAAAGAAGCAACACTTGGTAGGATGATGCATTGAGTTTTGGAAGCTACATATCCCACATATAGCATTTCCACTATGATCCATTCACTGGGTGATACTAGTCTTGAATGGGGCCCAGAGCAAAAGCAGGCTCATCAGCAGGTCCAGATTATAGTACAAGCAACTCTGCTTCTTGGCTCGTACACCATGGGAGCTCACACGCCATTAGACTGGTCTGGGGTAGGGAGAAATGTCAGGTAAGTCTTTGGCAGACCCCAATGAAGTAGAAAGGGCAAAATCCTTAGGGTGTTCTGAAACAAGGTAAAGGCATCAGCAGCAGAGAATTACTTACTGTTATTGCAAAACCAGCTCCTGCTATGTTATTGTGCTCTCACAGAAACTCACCCTCTGACTATGAAAAGTCAGGTGGCCATGAGGCCATGAGCTAAATGCTATTAGAGTCATCAAGTCCTAAGTCTGGGGACTGGAGTACAGAAACCTATAATAAAATGAAAGTAAGTGATACATTGGGAATTGGGCTTAGGCAGGTCCAGTGGGGATGAGGGAACTACACAAATGGATGATCCAGATACCCACGACACTTACCATGATGGCTCTAACACATCTCCCTCAGCTCGCTCTTATGCAGGGAGGAGAGTGCCCCTGTGACCAGCTGACAAAGCAGAAGAAGAACCATAGATGAATCTGCTCAGTGGTGAGTGCAAGCCCAAAGTGGACTGCTGATACGTCACTGCCTGTCTTAGCAGTGGCACTCAAAAGCAGCAGTGAGGAGACCTACCAACAAACACCTGGTCATCCTCTTTGTGTAGACAGAGCAGTTGCCTAAGTAAAGAGACAATGCAGAATCATGGGCAGTGGCGGTTGACTTAGCTGATGTGTGAGGGGCCTGAAGGGAACAAAATTGAAAGACAAAGAAGTTTGGAGAAGAGGCCTGTGGGAGTGAGCACCAAGCATAAGGATCTTTGTGTCCACCCGTGATTGCCAATCAGAGAGTGTTTACTGCAGAAGAAGGGCATAGGCAACTGAGGGATTGGGGTCATTCAGCCACCAGTTCAGCTAGCTTCTGTCCTCAGCCACCCCAGTGTCTGCGCAATGGCTTGTGAGCAGAGTAACCTTGGTGGCAGACATGGAGGTCATGCATGGGTCCAACAGGACACAAGGACTCAATCACACCAAGGTTGTTTACTACTTTTCATAAATAGCTGCATGACCTAAATCTGTTCAAGCTTCTTGGTCCAAATACTAATTTACAGGAAACATAGAGGGGGGAGAGAAAGAGAGAAGAAAACTGTTAGTGCCATCAGAGGGATGCAATTGGCAAAATCCAAACTGTGATCAACTTCATACTACAAATGCCTGAATTCTTCAGCAAAGAACTTGTGCTATGAGAGAGCGTCTAGATGAAAAAATTATTCTAAAACCTAAAAAATTGTAAGTGTGGTTCTTTCTTGGATTTTAATTTTTTTAATGGAAAAAGTTCTGACTAAACAATTAGAAGTGTGAATGCCAAATAAATATTTGATTATATTAAATAATTATACTTAATTTTTTGGATATGATACTGGTATTGTGGATATGTCTTCTGTGTGTGTTCATTTTAAGTGAGAGGAGTGGAGATAGAGAGACAGCCTTCCTTCATGCACCCAGGCCTGGATCCACCCAGGACCCCCACCCCACCCCACCCACCCACCCACCCCCGTCTGGGGCCTATACTCCAATCAAATGAGCTATTTTTAGCACCTGAGACTGACATTCTTGGATCAGCTGAGGTATTCTCAGCACCTGGGGCTGATGCTCAAACCAATTGAGCTACTGGCTGTGGAAGGGGAAGAGGGAGCGAGATGGAAGGGAAGAGAGAAGCAGATAGTCACCTCTCCTGTGTGCTCTGACTGGGAATTGAATCCAGGACGTCCACACGCCAGGCTGATGCTCTGTCCACTGAACAAATCAGCCAAGGCCTGTGGTTGTATTTTATAAAGAGAGGGAGAAAAGAATCCTAACTCTTTAAAAATATATGCTGAAATACTATGGATGAAAAAACATGACAACGGGCGTTTGTTTCAGATTAAATCAGAGGAAGACATGGACAAGGTGTAGATAAGGTAGAACTGGCCATAGACTGATGGTTACTGGGGTTGGATAATGGATACTTGAGGAGTTATTACATTCTTATGTCTATTTTTATATAGTAAAAATTCTCCACTTAAAAAAAAAGTTGTGTCATCTAGACCTGTTTTCTGGGATAAAAGAGACGTTCTTCAACTTACCTCAGGGAATGTTGAGAGACTAAACTAAGATAATAAACATGGAAAAAACATTAAAAAGTTAAAATTACTAAGAATTTAAGATTAAATAATATCATAGATGAAACTCTAAATAGGGCTTGACTTGAACCAGTGTATGAGACTTGAGAGTATCTCCCCTATCCCAGGACCAGGGGGACTCAGGTTTGCAGCCTGGCTGCTTGATGGTCATTCTCAGGTCCTTAGTTCTGCAGAGGCCTGTAGGGTGGATGCAGGGGGAGGGGCCTCCTGACCTTTGCCCAGCAGCCTCTAAAGCTGCCCTGCTTTGATTTGTTTGCTATAATGGGCTCAGGACCAAATGCAGGCCTTAAAGTTTCCAAATACTGAGAAAATTGTGATGGCTCCATTCTTACATACACCTCGTTTGTAATTACTGACACTTAAGAAGCTCATTTTTAGTTTTGCTGATAGAACAGTAGTAGCTGTGTTTATTTAAATGGAACTTTCTCCTCTCCCTCTTTCTACTTTATTGGTATTCTAAGAATGTATGCCTTTTGGATAATCACAGCATTGATGGGTGTTCACAGAACATTTCCTAAGAAAAGGAAGCTTTATTATTTAAACTTTTGGTCAATCTAATGCCTATTAAATCCTATCTTCAATAGCTCACCAAGTGTTTCTTCAACTTTGGCTTAAACAACCCCCATCCCCATACTAAGAGATTTTCTATCTATTGAGTGAGCCTGGCATATCTTCAGATTATTATTAGAAATCTTATATTGAGGCCAACCATGTCACCTTCTAACTTCCACTCTGGTTCTTCCACTGTCCTCAGTGCCACACTGAAAAAATTCAATCCCTCTTCCACTCTCTGCCTTGGCTAAGGCAGATCCCTGGATAGAGTCACAGAGTCAGCCTTCCTCCGCGTCTTCTCTCCCATCTTGACTGCTCAGAGAGTCGTCCCAAAGTAATAATCATCACAACCACAATTAAGCAAACTCGCCATGTGCCAGTGCCAAATGATAGTTTGTCTCATTCTGGGGTCTGGGAATTTAGCCTCTACATTATGATTTTAATCTTCCATTGAGTATGAAACAACCTCAAAGTGCTATTCCTTCAGAAGGTTCAGGAACAACTAGTATGGGGAAAATATTTTTCAAGTACCCCTCCGACTTTGACAGTGAAGCATTATCTGAAATCAGAAATGCTCACTCAAAGAATTTCCACTTGTCAGTCAGAGGCCCTGCCCCTTAACAGGATAGACCAAGAACTACACTCTCTTCTTCCTTTAAGAGGGCATCTGTTTGGTGCAGGCATAGGGTACCACAGTGACTTACAATGGCCTTGTCATGGCAGGGCGAATCCTTGGATCTGCTGAATACTTTGGGGGCCATCCCTGTGTCTGCACCGATCTGCTGTCCATCTGGGTGGTATGTGCTTGGCAGTAACATCATGACTGAGGTCTGGGGTGGTGTCATCCACACCTCATTCAAGCCAAAGGAGGTAGGGGCTTCTGGTTAGCTAACTTTGGTGCTGTGTCAGTGTTCTGACTGTAAAGAAGGCTGGGTTACTGCCTTCTTAGCAGGACATGGGCTTTCCTTCGCAACAAGAGGTGGGGAGTTCTTCCAACTAGGAAGAAGATTCAACACAATGCGTTGAAAAGTGTCCATGCCTCCATGGTTATGGAATTTCTTGGGTCTTTTTAGTCAATGAATGAACACACATTTATCAAGTCCGAGGTCACTGTTAGGCACAGTGAATGGAAGGAAACTGTCGCAGTTAGATAAAACTCAGATCTCCTAAGAGATCAAGATCTTTCAGTTCCTGCATGCACTGAGCATTAACTGGGTTCTTTATTTATAAGACCAGGGGTCAGATTGAGGAGTGAGAGAGATTAAAATGACTCTCCTTAACCTCTTAGTTTTGGAATGTCCAGCCTGAATATCCCAGTTCTCATCCTTCTGTCAGGGCTCACACAGGGCGCTCAAGGTGATCTTCCTAAAACATAGGTAAAATTTCGTCACCTCCACAGCTCAGAAGTCACTGGTTAATCTCTATTACTCAGAGATGAACCCATTCATATCTTCACTCTCTCTAGCTAGCTGTATTGGTGCCTAGTATGTGGCAGGTCCAGTGCTAGACACTTGGGGTATGAAGATAACACCGTGGGCCCAGCCCCGGGGGGCCCGGGTTGCAGCGCAAGAGAAGGATAAGAATACGTTCACACCTGGAGAGATGGAAACACATGCAGGACTGCGTCTTCGTGCCTTTGCTGAGATCTTCTCAGTGCAGCAGCCCCCAGTCCCCACCCCATCCCCATGCCTGTGTCCTGTAAATCCTGTGCTCCCTTCAGATCTAATCAAAACACCACCACCGCCCCCCACCCCCCAGGGAGAACTTAGATGTTTCTCTGGGTCTTTTTATTTTTGGAGCGAGAGAAAGACAGGTACAGACAGACAGGAAAGGAGAGAGATGAGAAGCATCAACTTGTAGTTGTGACACTTTAGTTGTTTACTGACTGCTTCTCATATGTGCCTTGACTGGGGGGCTAAAGCCGAGCCAGTGACCCCTTGCTCTAGCCAGAGACCTTGGGCTCATGCTTATGATCCCACGTTCAAACTGATGACCCTGTGCTCAAGCCGGTGACCTTGGGGTTTTGAACCTGGGTCCTACAACCTAGGCTGATGCTCTAAACACTGTGCTACCACCTGGTCAGGTTTCTCTGTGTGTTCTGAATGCTGACATCTGCTGGAGAGCTGCATGGTGGGGGGCAGGGGTGGGGGTGGGGGAGGCTGCAGCCCATGACATTTTTCCTGAGTCTCCTGCAGTGCCCTGCAGAACACACACTCACTGTCTAACCGGATGGCACCTCTGACCACTCTTCCAAAAAAATCAGCAGATGTTCGTTGATGCCTCTCAGGAAGATGAAAATACATTTTCACCCTCAGTCCCTGAATGGGATGGGATTGCTTCCCAAAGTCACATTTGCCATGTGCCCTGTGCCTGGTAGGGCTCATCAGGCACTGTGAGGGCCACCTGTAGGGTTTGTTCAGAGGCTCAGCTCCCGTCCTAATTAGCCCTGTTCAGGGTGGGGCTCCTTACATGGGGGGCTCCTTAAGCTAGCTGGGGGTTCAGGGAGGGCTGTGCTGCTTGGGGGGCACTCCACCTACATCAACTCTAAGTGAGGAATCTGGGCCCAGAAGATAAAATGTTTTCTGCCTGACGGAACTTGCCACTCCTCAGATTGGCCAGTGAGCTTTGGTTTCCAGCCAAGTCCATGGTGGGCTTCCCTGCTTTGATGTGGTTTTGCAAGAAAAACATCTGCAAATGAGCAACAAGCAACAGTCTTTTTTTTCTCTCCCTTAGTCCACCTTGAGTTTATTAAAAGCAGTGTTAATTAGCCTCTTGGAGTTTGTTGGGGCTGGAAGGCCATAACCCTTTTGAGAGGAGAGAATGGGTACAGGCTTCAGATTCTAAATATCAGCATACACTTAGATTAAGTTAGGATTTCCAGACAGTTACTCAAACAAATGTCATTGGAAGAAAAGGGGAAGAGGGAAAACTGGAGTTAGAGACCTGGATCTTAAATCACTCATGTTCTACTTTTTAGTTAAGGTATGTAACTTTTATATCTGAGACTCAGTTTTCTCACCTATAAAATGGAGGTATCAATCAAGGCAAAACCTCAGAATAATAACCTCCAGAAAAATGATAGTTGTGAAAGCCCTGTATGATCCGGAAAGCCATCTCCAGGTGAAGTATGAGTCAAGCAGGGAGAAAGAGCCTAAAATAAGGCTAAAGAATTCTTTATTGATGTTAGAGGTAAAACATGACGAGTGATTATTTTTGAAAAAAGGCTTTTCTTAGTTGAATTCAATATGTTTATGTCACATGGCAATAACAAATAGCCTGTAGAAATAGATGCATTATTGAAGTATTTTGACATTTTCCCCCTAATGATGCAGAACAGTTTCTTTAACTTTTTTATTTTGAAACAATTGTGGATTCCAAGGAAGAAGCAGACATGTGTGTCGAGATGTCTGTGCGTCCTCTCCTCAGCCTCCCTTAGCATGAATGTTTTGTATAATGGTAGCACACCGTCAACTTTGGGAAACCGACCTCGGCATAGTTCACAGAGCTTGTTCACACTCAGCCAGTTTCACATGCACTCGTTTGTGTATGTGCATACATGGTCTTGTGATGTTATTTTGTCACACGTGTAGTTTTGTGTAACCATGTCCACAATCAAAACCCAGAGTGCCCCATCTCCAGAGGGCTCCCTCCTGCTGCCTCTCTAGAGATGCACACCTCCTCCCCGACTCAGTCCCCAAACCCTGCCACCACTAATCTGCTTCCTATCATGCATTACGGTTGTGATATTTTAAACTGTCTTTCTTTTTTTTCAACTCAGCTTAATTCCCCTGAGGTCCACGCAGGTCATCACAGGTGTCAGTGGTTTGTACCACTTCTTTCCTGCGTAGCAACAACAGCATGGATGTATTGTGGCTTGTTCAACCACTAACCCACTGAACATTTGAGTCGCCATTATACCTTATTTTAAAAAAGGGAAGCATGTATCGGTTATTTCAATAAATATTTATGAAGCCCTGGCTAAGTATCTTAGTTGGCTAGAGCATCATCCTGATATGACAAGGTTGCAGGTTCGATTCCTGGTCTTCTCTCTCTCTCAATAGCAATAGAGAAAAATAAGATAAATATTTATGGATTCCCTCCATTCACCAACTTCTACAGTAAGTACTGGTGATATAACAGTAAGTGAGAGAAAAGACAGCAACCCTGCAAACAACCCTGCAAACAAGGAGGGTGATTGAGGGAGAGACAGGATTTGAAGGAAATAAACAGATGGGCAGTGCAGAGTGACTCCTTCAGGCTAGCAGCGGTGGAGACCCTCGGGGGAAATAATATTTAAAGGGAGACCTGAATGAGAAGGGATCAGCTCTTCAAAAGCCCCAAGGAAGAACCCAGTATGCAGAGGAAACAGCAAGTGTAAATTTCCTGAGATGGCCCTGTGCCTTGTTGTTCGGGGAGCAAAAGGGGGGCCTGGGTGAGTGGGTGGGGGGAGCTGCAGCAAACGGAGGCAGGGGTAAGAGTGGTCAGAGAAGCAAGAGGGCCAGACCAGGCAGGGCCTGAAAGATGCAAGAAGGAGTCTGTGTTTTATTCTAGGGACACCAAGCAGGGGAAGGCATGATGTCATTAACACTTTAGAGTCTAGAGTCTAGAGACAAACTATTTTAAGCCCCTGAGTATAATTTCACTGAGTAACCATTCATTTTTTATTCACAAGCTCTTGGACAGGGATTGAATGCGAGCAACCTTTGCTGCCTCTTACAGTTTAGATGGGCATCCCTGAGGAGGAGACAGTGTCAGATGTTCACTGCAGCTTCAAAGCCAGTGGCTCAAAAGGAGAGATTCATACAGCAGAATCAATAGTTGCTTCCTTTAGAGATACCTCCCTGGACTTCATGGAAGGTAAATGCTACCTTCCTCCCCAACCTACTTCGCACCTGGCCCCAGCCCCACTCCCCAGTCAGTGGCAGGTGTAAGAGGAGCAGGAGGGACTGAGCAGATGGAAGAGAGGGGAGATACTCTTCAGAGGCCTCAGGAAGCTCTGGGTCTCCTTGAGGGGCGGGAGGCTGGGTTAGGATGGAAAGAGAAAGGGATCAGTGTGAGCTGATGTGGGAAGCAGGAAGGTGAGAGACTGGGAGGCAAGAAACTGAGTTCCAATCCCAGCCTCAAGCGTGGGAGCAGTCACTTTGTCCCTCTGGACTCAGATGTCCTTACCAGCGGCCCATATGTTCTGAGGGTGCTTTCTGGTCCCAGAACAAATCAGTATAGGACAAATACACATTTCCCCTGCCCGACCTACCAAAGTGGAAATGAGAAGAAAATTGAGGTTCATGAGTTTGGGATAGAGTGTCTAAACTAACAATCTCTAAAACCTGAAAGCTGAAATGGACTCCACACAGGGAGCCTACCCGAAGGCCTCCAACTCGGGAATAATGTGCATTAAGAAAACGAGATACGCAAAAATTTAATTTTTCTAACTGGTCAGTTAGAGTCAGGATTGGCAAACTATGGCCCACAGGCCAAGTCTGTTGCACTGCCTGTTTTATGTATGACCTGTAAGGTAAAAATGGTTTTTTATATTTTAAATAGTTGGGGGGGAGGGTAAAAGAAGATGAATTGTACTTTGTGACATATGAAAATTATGTGAAACACAAATTTAGTGTTCATAAATAAAGTTCTATCAGAACAGGCTCATTTGTCTGAGAACTGTCCGTGGCTGACTTTGCTCTACGATGTCACAGGCGAGTAGTTGTGACAAAAACCATCTGACCTGCAAGCCTAAATTGTGTCCTCTCTAGCCTTTTATAGAAATGTGCCAACCCTGTGGTGGACAAACTCTCAGTGGCCCCTGACTCACTCTGTTCTTCATGCCTCTGTGTCATCCTTTCTCCTGAGTGAGGGTGGAGCCTGTGAGCTTGCTTTATTTTCTTTTTATTTTTTGTGCTAGCATTATAAGACATAGCTTTTAAAAAAACTTTGGCCCAAATACCAGCAACTGCAAAAAAGAATGTGGATGGGGGCGGGGGGGAGAAGAAAGGTATTTTATTTAGGAAAAATAACCACTATCTCTTTTCTAATTTTTCAGCACATTCAGTTTAAAAATATACAGCGGCTGTGACACTTCGCGCAATTCTTCTGGACTGGAGTAACAATAAGATGTAGATACAATTATATTTTTCAACATTGGATCAAAGCTTTACATCAAAATGACATTCTACTCCCTCCTCCCCACTATGTTTCTAAAATATCAGGTACTTTCCCTCCACCTGCAGCCATTCAGAAGTTTTAGGAAACCTTCGTGTGTGATCTTAAATCTTCATTTCTGGTTCATTGGGCTCAGTGATAAAAGGTCAGAACTACCCAAAATGATGGTTCATTTGATGCCAGATAGAGACCCTGGCCAGTTAGTCTGGGAGGAGGGGCAAGCATGCTGCCTCTGTTGGCTCCATGCAAGAGGGCTACTGACGGACCTCAACAACCCTCATCTACACAGTCCCGGTGATGGAAGTGCAGGTGTAGCAGAGGTCAGATGTGTCCCCACAGACAAAGTCCACCGCACAGATCACACATTCCTGGATCTTTTTTTTTCTGATTCATCTCTTTCAGAGGCATAAATTCCTTAGGCCAGGGGTTGGGAACCTATGGCTCGCGAGCCAGATGTGGCTCTTTTGATGGCTGCATCTGGCTCGCCGACAAATCTTTAATAAAATAAATAATAACTTAAAAAACATAAAACACTCTCATGTATTACAATTTATTCAGTTCCTACCACTCATGTTCATTATTGCAGGTGGCTAGAGCCAATCACAGCTGTCCTCCAGGACAACACCCAATTTTTATTGGATAATGCGTAAAGTACACGGGTAGTTGTGAGGTCAGGAAGTAAGCTTCCCTCCTTTTAATCAAGTAGTCAGCTAGCTAATTGCAGAAACCCTTTTGATGAAGAAGATGGCTAAAAGAAAAAAAGATGAGGAGTATTGTACTTTTCAGCAGGAATGGACAGAGGAATTCGCCTTTGTGGAGAGAGCAGGTTCTGCAGTATGTCTAATATGCAATGATAAAATTGCATCTGAAACAGTCAAATATAAAGAGGCACTTCAACACACGCCATACTACATTTGCATGGAAATATCCAGCAGGAGACAGAAGGAAGAAAGCATGTCAAGAGCTACTGTGCAGAGTGCAAGCTAGTCAGCAGCAACTCTGTGTTTGGACCCAACAAGGTGACTAGAATTCGGCTAGCTTTGCTGGTGCTTTAGCAATAGTGAAAAACGGAAAGCCATTCACAGATGGGGAATTTGCCAAAACATTCATGCTTGATGTTGCCAGTGAACTTTTTGATGACTTTTTGAATAAAGACAAGATAATCAAACGAATAAAAGACATGCCTCTGTGGGCAAGAACTGTTCATGATTGTACCATTATGATGGCAAATCAAATTGAGGCAACACAAGTAAAGTACACAAATGCAGCACCATTCTTTTCTCTCACTTTGGATGAGTCAACAGATGTAAGCCATTTATCCCAGTTCAGCATGATTGCAAGGTATGCTGTCAGTGACACACTACATGAGGAAAGTCTTGCTATTTTGCCTATGAAAGGGGAGGATTTATTCAAGTCTTTCACTGAGTTCGCTAAAGAAAATAATCTACCAATGGATAAACTTATTTTGGTGTGTACTGATGGTGCTCCGTGCATGGTGGAGAAAAACAGAGGATTCGTAGTGCTTCTTGGTGAACATGAAAAGAGACCCATCCTAAGTTTTCAATGCGTCCTACATCAGGAGGTGCTTTGTGCTCAGATGTGTGGCGAGCAACTTGGTGAGATGATGTCGCTGGTCATTTGGGTGATCAACTTTATTGTTGCCCGAGCTTTAAATGATTGCCAGTTTAAAACGCTGCTGGATGAAGTTGGGAATAATTATCCTGATCTGCTTCTGCACAGCAATGTGCATTGGTTGTCAAGAGAAAAGGTGCTCAGCCATTTTGCAGCTTGTCTGAGTGAAATCCAGACTTTTCTTGAAATAAGAAACATCGAGCATCCTGAGTTAGCTAACACTGAGTGGCTCCTGAAGTTCTACTACCTTGTGAACATGACTGAACATCTGAAACAGCTCAATGTGAAAATGCAGGGCATTAAAAATACAGTCTTATCCCTTCAACAAGCAGTGTTTGCATTTGAAAACAAGCTGAAAATCTTCATCGCTGACATTGAAACAGGTTGTTTACTACACTTTGAGAAACTGGGAGAGTTTAAAGATGCATGCACAGCAAGTGACCCTGCTCAACATCTTGATCTCCAGCAGCTAGCGGGCTTCACATCTAATCTCTTGCAGTCATTCAGAGTGCACTTTGGAGAATTTCGTGAGTGCACTTGTCTTTTTAAGTTCATCACTTATGCACACGAGTGTGCAGTGGACAGCGCTGACCTGAGTTACATCCACGGTGTCTCTGTCAGAGATTTTGAGCTACAAGCTGCTGACCTGAAGACCTCAGACATGTGGGTGAATATGTTCAAGTCGCTGAATGAAGATTTAGAAAGACTTGCACGACAGTAAGCAGAGTTGGCGAGCAAACACAAGTGGGGAGAAATGAAAAAACTTCAACCCGCAGACCAGCTGATTGTCAAAACTTGAAACGTGCTTCCCGTCACATACCACACACTGCAGCGTGTGAGTATTGCTGTACTGACAAGGTTTGGTTCTATGTATGCATGTGAACAGTCTTTCTCACATCTAAAGAACGTTAAGACCAACCTATGATCAAGTTTAATAGATGGAAGTCTCAATGCCTGCATGAAGCTTAACCTCACCATGTATCAACAAGACTACAAAGCCATCAGCAAAACCATGCAGCACCAGAAGTTGCATTAATATAAGAAGTACTTTATTCATCATTGGTTAGCAACAGCGTAATAATGTTATTAGAAAGAATTCAGAGACTTATTGTACTTTAAAAGTGTTGTTCTTACATAAAATGCACACATTTACTTGTATTTAGTGTTAAACCTATTTTATGGCTCTCATGGAATTACATTTTAAAATATGTGGCGTTCATCTGCCTTATGCAGATACTGTATCAGGCCCATTCTGTCAGCCATCCTGATTTGTTCCTCTTCAGTCTGCTGGGTTGCTATGATGAGTCTGGCTAGGTGTTGGATGATGGAACTTACCCCTGATGGGATGGCAGTGCGGTAGGTGAAACTGACCCTCCTGAAGCAGAGAGATGTCATTCCTGGTAGGAGCCTGAGTTAGCTCCCACCTCTGGACCTGGGCTGTGTGATCTGTGCCCTACTCCAACAGTCTTCTTCCTGTGACTTCCTATGAACCAATAGAAACAGCACAGGCTGTCACTCCCGTGATCACTTTTCATGGAATTGTAACTTGCTGCCAGATTTTCTCCCTTTGCAACCTTAACAAAGCCAGTTGCTGCATTATGGGAGAGGCCCTTGTGACAAGAAACTGGGGGGTGGGAGGCTCTGGACAACAGCCAAAAAGAAACTGAAGCCCTCAGTCGAACAACCTGCAAAGAACTGAATCTCCTACGGACCAACTACCACATGAGCTTGAAAATGGATTTTTTCCTGCTTGAGCCTCAGAGACCCCATCTTGGCTGACACTTTGCTTATAGCCTTGTGAGAGACCCCCACCCCAAGGAGAGAGCCCAGCTGAGATAATTGTGTGTTGAATTCATTACTAAGTTTATGATACTATTTACTGTTTTACAGAAATAGATGATGTTGACCGTAGAAAAAGACAGATTATTTCTCTAGTAAAATGGGTTTATTTAGGAACAACACAGAACTATAAATTGGGATGTAATCTAATGGAGAACCACACTACAGAGGACAAAGGAGACAGATAATCTTTTATTGAGGGTAAAGGGGATTCAGAGGGACTGTTGTAAATGGGGTGTTGTAGTAATATAAGGTTATAGTAATTAAATATATAGAAATATAAAAATATGGAAAATATATAAAAGTAATTCAAAGGATATTAAAAGTAATTATTAAAATAAAATAAAGTTATGCCATTTGGATAGGAATTAATATAGTGGCTTAGTGCTATAACTCTGTAATGTGATTGATAAAACAGACTCTGACTTACAAGCAGGGCCCAGTTAGTATGTGTGTGAAGTTATACATAGATAAGAAGTGGCTTGGTGTTATTTACATTAACTTTGTAAATGATTAAAAATAAGAACATCTTAAAAAGTGGTTTGATGTAAACATTTCAGTAGATTGATGTAGAGGGGATTCCCTGTGAGGAACTCCCAAAAAGGTGGTTTGAGGTGATAATCCTGTAGATTGACACCTGTTAGAAGGCGTTGGCCAGAAAAGGTACTAAAGCTGAGGGACCCCGTGCTGCAGTAGTCGCCCAGACTCCAATGTTGATGTGGACTGTCTCCACGCTGCTCTGAGCTCTGACCAAAGCCAGCCAAGAGGAGCACGCCAACGGGGCCCCTTAAGCTGTACCCAGGCACGCCAAGAGGATTTGTGAGTAATAAACTGCCTGTGTGATTATTGAAACTAATTTGTGTACCGGTCGGGTCGTGTCTTTCCTCCAGTGGCACTTAACAGTAGCATCCTCATAGCCGCCTCAAGAATAGTCTCAAAGAGGCTGCCAGCCCTGCTGATAAGCAGGAGAGTCCCACTGCACGGGGAAGTCGAGTCAGGGACGCCTGATGGACGTAGAGCCTGGGCTCTACTGGAACATGGGGTAAGTGGAAGAAACTGGAAGTTTGAAGTATGGTAGCTTTTTAGTGGCTAAGTCGTAATAGTCTTTCATTGGCGAACTCCTCGCCCTTCCTGCTGGGGCAAGAGGGTAGAAAACAGTCTGCTATTGAAGGTGGGAAGTATGTCTCTTCTTGTCGGGGTAACTGACAGTGCGTGGTAGGGTGTGAGAGCTCCACTGACAGGTCTCCCAACTTCAATTTTAATGTGGTTTGTTTGTTAATCTTCACAATAACTAAGACATTGATATGCTGACTCCCTCAAATATGGAGAGTTCACTGGGATTTCCTTTATATGGAGTCTGGGCGACTACGGCAGCAGGGGGCCCTCAGCTTTAGTACCTTTTTTGGCCAAGCCTTCTAACAGGTGTCAATCTACAGGACTATCACTTCAAACCACCTTTTTGGGAGAATCTCCTTTACGTCAATCTACTGAAATGCTTACTTACATCAAACCACTTTTTTTTAAAAAAAAAATAACTTTATTTTTATTTTTTTCCAGGGACAGAGAGAGAGTTAGAGAGAGGAATAGATAGGAACAGACAGACAGGAATGGAGAGAGATGAGAAGCATCAATCATTAGTTTTTCATTGCCGTTGTGACACCTTAGTTGTTCATTGATTGCTTTCTCACATGTGCCTTGACTGCGGGCCTTCAGCAGGCTGAGCAACCCCTTGCTGGAGCAAGGGACCTTGGGTCCAAGTTGGTAAGCTTTTTGCTCAAGCCAGATGGACCCGCACTCAAGCTGGCGAGCTCAGGGTCTCGAACCTGGGTCTTCAGCATCCCAGTCTGACGCTCTATCCACTGCGCCACCGCCTGGTCAGGCATCAAACCACTTTTTAAGATGTTCTTATTTACATCACTTTACATAATTAACACCAAGCTACTTCTTATCTAGGTATAACTTCACAGACATACTAACTGAGCTCTGTTTGAAAGCCAGAGTCTGTTTATCACATTACAGAGTTATGGCACTAAGCCACTATGCTAATTCCTATCCAAATGGCATAACTTTAACAATTATTTTTAATATCCTTTTAATTACTTTTATATATTTTACATATTTTTATATTTCTATATATTTAATTACTATAGCCTTATATTACTACAACAGTAAGGTTTGCACACAACTCCTCCAGAGCAGCGCGGAAGAGGAAATTAGGGTACGGCAGCACTGGGTGTCGCTGGAGGTAGAAGCCAGGTAGGGGAAGACTCCTCACTGGAGTTCACATGATCAGGCCCTAAGATAGTCAGGGTAGGCTCCTGAAGACAACCCATTGACACAGATCATTTGAAAGCCAGTTCTAAGGGCATTACTAAATGGGCATGACTGGCACAGTGTGAATTCCCTCGATGTGCTTAGGGTCCTGAGGGTCTATGCCTGAGAGTCATACTATCTGCTTGGATCTTAACTGCTCCAAGGTCAAAGCTTGGTGACTTGGGTGGGACCCTGCTGAGACTTGGGGACCCCTGTGACCCATTAGTTTAGGTTTCAGCTTGCAGTAAGGAATATGCAGTTTACATCATGGCTGCTGTTACTTGTGCAATCAGGTGATGACTCAGCAGTCATCCCCTAATCTCAAAGAAACCCCTCCTCACCCTGTCCTGGGTCAGACAGTTCCACCACCTCAGAAAGTAGAGCCCGGAGAAATTGAAGAGGGTGAGAAATGAAGAGTTCTGGCCTCTAACTAGAAGTTAAGAAACATCATCCAAACATCTGAATATAAAGAATGACTTGATTATGAAATTTAGGACAATAAAATTAAAGATGCAGTAGACACATTTAAAGGAAAAGTTCAAAACTTTTGTTGATCTTCAAGTTAGTAGACATCATCACAAGATCTGGGGAGAGAGTCGTCATGGGGCCAGGTGGTTCAGGGTGTTGTGTGTGGCCAGGCTCACCATTCAGCAGTGACTGCCAAGGGCTACCCTTCCAGATTGGCCTCAGGCCCTGCCACTCACCCACCAGTTTCAAAAGAGAAGGAAATCAGAATCAGGAGAATTGATCTGCCAGGATTTTTGATAACTAGAGGAAATCATGAAAGTTAATTTTTAGAAAACTGTCTTTTTGTTTTTTAAATTCCTAAGGCAGCAGCCCTAGGGCAAACCATATTTATGGTAAAATGTCAGTTGGAATCTAAACAGTGTTCATTCATTCCCATCAGCAGACATTTACCAAAAAATGTTTGTTGAGCGTCTACTGTGCTCCAAGAACTGTCTTAAATTCTGGAGATGCAGAAGTAGCCTAGATGGCTTGCTTCCTGCACTAGCTGGGAGGCCTCAGGGAGTTTCAAATTACACAATGGCAACAATAATAGCTTTTGTTATTATAACTATCACCTGTGGTCATATTGTAACTAACAGTGTAAACCTTTAACTGAGGTTTTGTCCTGTCTTTAAAGAGTTCGCCCTACTAACCATCAAGCCCACTGAGTACCCCTAATCTGCCCAAAGGAGGATTGTTAAGGGGCATGAGAGTCTTTTCTGTAAATTGTAAAATGCTGTCCTGAGGATGAGACAAAGACCTCAGTGGAGACCAAGTTATCACACACTTGGCTGGAACTTAAATTTTTTTTTACTTTGAAGTCAAATAAAACTATTTCAGGAAATGTTTTGGGGTATATTTGTGTTTTTCAAATAAAAATATATCTTTATTACAAAACAAAACCATGTTGAGGTAAAGACCGAAAGATTCTTATGGTTCTTTTAAATTTTCTGCATTCATTGTTTAAAAAGTAAAAAATTAGAGAGGCATGGATTGTAAGCCTCACCTTTCCTAGATAACTGCACTCCTAACCCATCACCCCACACAGAACGGGACCATGCCTGACAGCTGGCGTGGGTCCTTCCAAGCTTTTATGACACCTACACATATATTTCTGAAGTAAAAATGGAACATTTTACCCACTTAAAAAATCAACTTTCCCCCCACCCCGTGCTCACGGCTCAGCCGAATGCACACACATCACCCCTGTGAGTACTCTGTCTAGAAAGCTGTGTAGAATCCCATCACTGGCTGGCCCATAATTGTTAACCAACTTTTCATTGATAGACAATCAGATTTGCCAACAGTGTTAAAGTGATCACTCCTGTACACAGATGGTTGCATTCTTTGATGAATATTCTGGTAGGATAAATTCTTAGAAGTAGATTTTTTTTAAACCTAGCATTAATTTGATAATGAACTGTTATAGAAAGGGTACCCACTACGGATTCAGGAGCCCCAGTGTAATGACCCTGCCCACCACTCACAGAGAAGTCATTTGACCTCTCTGAGCCTGTTTCCTTATCCATGAAATGAGGGTACTAATCCCCATTGCTTTGTTGCTGCTGCAAAGATAATTAAAATTTATATATATATATATATATATATATATATATATATATATATATATATATATATATATATATATATATATATATATATATAAGTGCTTTGCAGGAAATAAAGAGCTAGCCGGATGGGGGACTGGGTGGTGGTATGCTCATTAGCCCTTAGATGTATAAGCCTGGAAGAGGTTATGAAATTCCCTACATGAATTTAATTAACTTTAACTTCTTAACAATGCCAGGATACTCTGGGAGTAGATGGTAGATTATGGGGACTAGGGATGTGGACTCCCAACCACATGAGACCTTGAAGACAGAGTCCACAGAGCCTGTCTGCAAATACCCAGAGGGCTCTTTGGCAAACTTACCCTGGTGCCTCCAAGGTTGGAGTGTGACCAAAGCCTGAGGTCCTGGTGTCTGGTTCTGATGTGCTCTACAGAAGAGTTTAATGATGAAAGTCATACAACCTGCGAGAGTTTATCCTAAGAAGGGAGCTGTCATTGCTGGAACCCTCCGGGAAGAGGCAGATGATCCCGTACAGAGAAGTTCCTTCAGGAAAACTTGCTCCAGAAGTACCTGGGCAAGGGTGCTTCTTCTCTGAGAGGCCATCAGTCCCTGTCCAGAGGCAGGTTGAGGGCTCTGGCCGGCACCTGTGTGGCGGCATAGTTCTCGGACTGGCCTGGCCATCACTATGAGTCCTTTCATTACGTATGCCCCAGTCTGTGGCTCTACCCTCAGAGGTTTTGCCTACCACCAAATAAACCACTTTTATTATGAAACAAGGAGGCTCCACTCATTTTTAAAAAAATTTATTTATTCATTTTAGAGAGTAGAGAGAGAAAAAGGTGGAAGGAGCAGGAAGCATCAACTCCCATATGTGCCTTGACTGGGCAAGCCCGGGGTTTCAAACCGGCTACATTCATTTTTATTTATCAAATCACAGCCAATCAAGGCTTCTTCTTAAATAAAAAGCTAGGATTGCCATCTTCAACATAGTAGTTACAGCCTGAGACAACACCACCTAATTTGGAGAGGTGATTGGCTGGTCAAAGGACATGCAGCTGGAAGCCGGGTCCCTCGGCACCTGCAGCTTCCCTGCTGGAGCAGAGCACAGGCCCTTTGGGAAGGCCCAGTGACTCTAGCTTCATGTCCTCCTTTTTTAGGAACTGTGGTCTAAATAAAGCCCACTGCACATGCAGTTAGTAGATCATTGCAAGCAAGGCTCAAGTCTCAATCTCATTGCTTTCCAGCTGTGCCAACTTCTGGAAGATGGGAGTAATGACGCTGTGCTCTCAGGGCAACTTGGAGGAGCCGATGCAAACGGAAATGCTTCGTAACCACATATAGGGGAGGTTGCATCCTGTGACTATGACAGGAAATGACAAGTGAGGAATAGAAACCCGCTGCACATTCAGCGTCAGCATCATTGCCTTCTCCTGGATCCCAGAACTGCTAGGTGTGAAGCAGAAGCCTGTGCACCCCACCCTGGAGTGGACCTGTCCAGAGGAAGTGATCAAGGGTTTCACACCTCCTGCAGCCTCCTGGAGGGGCCACTGGAGCAAAACTGCTGGGCGAGGACAGCCACATGGCCCAGGGCAAGGATGTTTCTCAGTTGGGAAGCTCATATCTTAATAAATCTGTGTATCTGAGATTTTACAATGGACAAGGGCACTTGGTCCAGCCCCTGAAATGATCTGTTTGCCTTGGTGCTCAGGCAGCCACTCTCCACACAGAGCTCAGGAAGTCCTCGAATCAAGAGGATATACTGGCCTGACCAGGCAGTGGCGCAGTGGATAGAGTGTCAGACTGGGATGTAGAGGACCCAGGTTCGAGACCCCTAGACCCTGAGGTTGCCAGCTTAAGCGCAGGCTCATCTGGTTTGAGCAAAACCTCACCATCTTGGACCCAGGTTCACTGGCTCGAGCAAGGGGTTACTCGGTCTGCTGAAGGCCCGTGGTCAAGGCACATATGAGAAAGCAATCAACGAACAACTAAGGTGTTGCAACAAAAAACTGATGATTGATGCTTCTCATCTCTTTCCTTTCCTGACTGTCTGTCCCTATCTATCCCTCTCTCTGACTCTCTTTCTGTCCCTGTAGAAAAAAAAAAAAAAAAAAAAAAAAGGATAGGTTGGGCACATCAGGCCCTTATACTTACAGGACAACGAGACATGAGCAGGGCCTCGAGGCCCCTGTGTCCTCTTAAGAATTTTTTTCCCGGATTCTTGGAGCATCTAACCTCAGGCAGCCAGAGAGACTCACAGCCTCTTCCTTCCCTTCTCAGAGCCCTGCTCAGAGCCCTGCTAGTACAGCAAAGACGTTCACCGGCTGCCACGCACATTTGCTAGGTGCACTGAGCTCAAGGCACTCAAACACAAGTGCTGGAGGCACAGCCACCTTGTTTTATAGATCAAGATTGTAAGGCTCAGACCAGGGATGTGCTTGGCTGAGCTCACCCAGGTAGGAAGTAGTGGGCTCAGGATTTGAACTTGGTGCTTATGAGAAAATGTCAGAGAAAAAGAAGGTGATGCTATATATCACGCTTGCAGTTGGTTTGAGGGTGAAATCCCTGATGGTGGGGAGGTGCTCTGGGAACGAGAGGGGCTGTAGCACACTGGCAGTGTGTTGCTGTTAAGCCTACACCCAGCTCTTTCCACCAGAAGTCCCACATGTGTGGCCAGGGCACCCCATGGCCAGGCCTGAGAGCAGCAGCTCTTTGGATCAGCGGTTTCCAAACCTGAGCACACCTCAGAACCACCTGCAGGACTCTTGAATGTGGGAATGCTGAGCCCACTTCCAGAGTGTCTGATTCAGGAACTCTGAGGCAGGCCTGAGATTTGCATTTCTAACAAGAACCCAGGGGATGTTGAGGCTGCCAATTGGAACACACTTTGAGAACTATGGCACTACGTCCTACTTCTGCCCGACTCGCTCACACACTAAAGCCCCGTGGGGACTAAGGTGGATTTTAAACAAGCAGCAGCCTCAGGGAATAAGATGAGAAAGGACTTTGAAGTCAGATGAACTAGGTTTTGATTTTTCTGTTGGTTTCTTTTTTTTTTTTTAGTCTCCATATGATTCTTCCTTAACTCACCTGACCTCTCTGAGCCTCTGAGAATTCTCTAGAAAATGCAGATCCTAAAGTCTACTTTACGGAGTGGCTGAGGTTATAACCACAAACCCAGCTGTGCATAGTAGGAGCTTGATTAACAACTGTTACCCTGTGTCTGGCACCAGTAGTTAGTTTGTTTGCTTCTGTTTGATTTCTGCTTGTCCACCAGGCCTCTGGACTCCTGGGCCTGGATGCTCAAAACTCCGGGGGCTGTGTTCTTTAAAAATTAATCCTAAAAGCAGCATCAGCCTGACCAAGAGGCCTGTCCTCCAGCAACTGCTCCAACCCCAGAGCCTGCAGTGGACACCACAGCCAGGGAGAACAGAGGCAACAGAGGAGAGGAGTTCAGGTGAAGGAGGATAACTGCCTGTAGTTTAACCCCTTAGTGACCTAGGGAGGCACCCTAATACCTGACAGCTGTAGGTCTTGGCTTTTTCACAGGGGAGAAAGCAGCTGGCTCTCGGACCTCTACGCACTGAAGCCGGGCCAGGCCTCCTGGAGCACAGGTGCTGGTGCTAGAGGGTTTTGATGTTGTACGGGGCCTGGCAGCTTGCTGGTGGGGCTGCCGGCATCTGCTCAGCAGACTGGGTGATTGCCTGGTTCCATGACTCACCTCCCCTCTGCCATGTGCCTTCTCTCCTGGGGGCTTCTGGAGGGTCACTGGTGGCAGATTGGCTGACTCCTGCCCAGGTTCTGAGACAGAGGGATGGGGCATGTTGTCAGCATCCCTGCATACTCAGCCCATGGGTATCCTTTCACACAGCTCAGGGATTCCATGCTATGGGGGCCACCCCACAGGCTTGTTCAAGAACCTGTCCTTCTCTGTCAGTCAGGCCTCGGCCAGACGCAGGACTCTGGGCTGTCTTACAGGACTGGACCGTGCAACTGTGTGAGCTGCTTTGCCATCTCAGATGCTTGAGCCTGAAGCCCACTGGGCCAACACTTGGGATGCAAAGTGGGGAGACTCTAGGGCAGGCTGGATGCTCTGTGTACAAGCTGGAACCCAGGTTAGGCTCAGAGAAGTTTGTTAGGGCTGCTGTAATAAGACACCATAAACTGGGTGATTTAAACAACAGAAACGTATTTCTCATAGCTCTGGAGGCTGGAAGTCCAAGATTAAGGTGTCGACAGGTCTGGTTTTTCTGGAGGTCTCTCCTACGTTTGCAGATTGGTACCATCCCCTGGTTTGTTCTCACATAACCTCTTCTCTGTGCCCATGTATCCCAGCTGTCTGTCCTTTATCCTCTTTTTTTAAAAAAATTTTTTTAAAGACTTTATTCAGTTTTCAGGGAGGAAAGAGAAAGAGAGAGAGAGAGAGAGAGAGAGAGAGAGAGAGAGGAGCAGGAAGCATCAGCTCCCATATGTGCCTTGATCAGGCAAGCCCAGGGTTTCAAACTGGCAACCTCAGTGTTCCAGGTTGATGCTTTATCCACTGTGCCACCACAGGTCAGGCCCTGTCCTTCGTCTTTTAAGGACATTGGCCATAGTGGATTAGGGCCCCGCTTTTATGACCTCATCTAATCTTAGTTATCTTTTAAACACCCTATCTCCAAGCAGTCCCATTGGAAGTGAAGGCTTGGGGAGGGCATGGGGGACACAGCTTAGTCTATAACCAGCCCTTATTGCCTCCCACAACCAGGAAAACCTCACAAATGTCAGGACACAAATGTCCTGCCAGAGAGGCTAGTTCCCTTTACCATGAAGCTAAACATGACCAGCTCCTGAACTAGAGAAGGAAAAGTAGGATGGAGGGAGGTGGAGCAGCTTCAGGTTGGGCTGCAGGCCCACACCAACAAAGTGAGCTAATAGAAAGTGACAACAGGTGTGAGCTGTGACAATGCCCGGTGCCCTTGCCACTCACACACATCATGACTACTGCTTCATATCCGCCTGTCAAAACTCATGAAAAATTTTTTTTCTTTCCTTTCCAAGTGAAAGGAGCAGAGATAATGAGACAGAGTAATTAAACAGCAGGTTTCCTCACATGCCTGAAGCTAGGTCGCCAGCTTTGGGAGACTCTTGCCCTCAGGGTTTCTGACCCTTAATTTGTTGTACCTTTTTAGCTAGCTATAAATCACTCATCTTAAAGAACTTTCACCAAAATGACAATATTCACTGAGGACCAACTGAGGGCCGGACCCGACAGCCTCTGGTCACACAACTTTGGGCTAATGGACATCTCTGGTCCAGTGTGCCTCCTTTAGCCTGGTGCAATCCGGCCTGTGGTGTAGCCTGAGGACCTGAAACTGAGTCCTCCAGACAAGAGTGCTCCACCTACCACGGTGGGACTTTTGGGGAACCTTTCAACTCTGTGAGACTGGAATTTTGTCTATAAAAAAGGCAGAGATGATGCTTTCTTTTTTTTTTATTCAGTGAGAGGAGAAGCAGAGAGACAGACTACTGCACCTCAACCAAGATCCACCCAGCAAGCTCACTAGGGGGCGATGCTCTGTTGCTCAGCAACTAAGCTCTTCTTAGTGCCTGAGGTGGAGGTCATGGAGCCACCCTCAGCACTTGGGGCCAACTCACTCCAATCGAGCTATGGCTGCGGGGGTGGGTGGGGGAAGGTAGGGAGAAGCAGATGGGTACTTCTCCTGTGTGCCCTGGCTGGGAATTGAACCCAGGACATGTACACGTTGGGCTGATGCTGTACCACTGAGCCAACCAGCCAGGACAACAGTGCTTTCTGAATTAAAGGGATCCGGGAAACATTAAGGGACATGGTATATGTGAGAAGATTTTGTAAAATTCTAACTTTTTGTGATTAAATGACCATTTATCACTAGCATTAAATGCCTGCATGGTCAGGAACTGAAGTCTTTGCCCTTCACTGTGTGCATGAATTACAGTGAGTTGCAGAAGGGAGTCATGTTAGTTGGCAGCCTCCCGAAAGGGGCCTACTCGACAAGGTGATAAGCAAGTTTCATGGAGCTAGAGGACTCTGAGTGCACCTGAGCTAACGACAGTGGGAAGAAAGGAGTCAGGAAGCACTTATGGAACACCTATGTTGTACTAGGCTTTTCTGGAGTTCCTGATACTTTTCTTATAACATCCCCCATTCAGATGTTCTTCAACAAAACAGTTTTGCCCCTGTTCCAGATGAGGTCAGTGCCAGTTCAAATAAATCACAGCTGCCAGAAATAAAATGACATCATCCCAGACCCCGTGTAGTACGTACATTCATGAGTAAGGCAGACAATGCACACCAGAGCTTCAGCTTGTCCTGCTGCTTTCCAAAGTCTGTGATGGCCAACCATTGTAAGGGTATCTCAGGCCTGCTCTTTCTCCTCCCCATACTGCAGACCAGTTCTTCTATCTCTCTCTTTCTATCTTTTTTTTCTGTATTTATAATATTTTTTTTCATTTTGAAGTCAAATTTAATGTAGTGACACTGATCACTAACAGTACATAGGTATCAGGTGAACATCCCTATAGCATTTAACTTTTTTTTTAGTGAGAGAGCGAGAGAAAGACGTACAGACAGACAGGAACCGACAGGAAGGAAGAGAGATGAGAAGCATCAACTTGTAGTTGCGGCATCTTAGTTGTTCATTGTTTGCTTTCTCATACATGCTTTGACTGGGGGTGAGGGTGGAGTTGGGGGGAGCTCCACCTGAGCCAGTGACTCCTTGCTCAAGCCGATGATCTTGGGCTCAAGCCAACAACCATGGGGTCATGTCTATGATCCCACGCTCAAGCCAGTCACTGCATAATCAAGCCAGAGACCCCTGAGTTTTTGAACCTGGGTCCTTAGCATCCAGGTCAACATTTAATCCACTATACCATCACTTAGTGAGGCAGAATTTGAACTGTTGATTGTGTTGTGTGCCCATTACCCAAAGTCAAATCATTTTTCATCACCTTATATTTGCCCCTCTTTACTCCCTTTCCTCACCCCCCTCCCACATCTGCCTCCCCCTGGTAACCACTTCATTTTTATCTATGTCCATGAGTCTCAGTTTTATATCCCACCTATATGTGAAATCATATAGTTCTTATTCTTTTCTGATTTACTTATTTCACTCAGTAGAATGTTCTCAAGCTCCATCTATGTTGTCATGATTGGCAATATGTCATCATTTCTATGGCTGAGTAGTATTCCATTGTATATATGTACCACATCTTCTTTATCCAATCTTCTATTGAGGGTCACTTTGGTTGTTTCCATGTCTTGGCCACTGTGAATAATGCTGCATTGAACATGGGGGTGCATGTGTCATTGTGTATAAATGTTTTCAAGTATTTTGGGTAGATACCCAGTAGAGGGATTGCTGGGTCACATGGTAGTTCTATTCTTAAAGTTTGATTAATTTCTTCCATAATGGTCATACTAATTAGTATTCTCACCAGGAGTCAATGAGGGTTCCTTTTCCTCCACAGTCTCTCCAACACTTGTTATTACCTGTCTTGTTGATAATAGCCAATCTAACAGGTGTGAGGTGATATCTCATTAGAGTTTTAATTTACATTTCTCTAGTAACTAGTGAAGATGAACATTTTTAAAATATATTTGTTGGCCATTCGTATGTCTTCTTTTGAGAACTGTTTGTTCAGGTCCTTTCCCCTTTGTTAAATTGGATTGTTTGCTTGTTTGTTACTGAGTTGTATAAAGAACTTGGTAAGGTCTTTATATACAGTGTGTCCATAAAGTCATGGTGTACTTTTGACCAGTCACAGAAACACCGTGTATACAGTGGAGCAGCCCATGGCCATGCCACTCGAGATGTGGACAGTACAGAGGAAAGTTCAGTGTGTTCTGTGGTTTTGGAATTAGGATACTGCTAGCCTCGTAGAATGAATTGGAAGTCTTCTCTCCTCTTGAATCCTTTTGTAATTTCTTGAGAAGGATAGGTGTTAGTTCTTCTCTGTGTGTTTGGTAAAACTCACCTTTGTAGCCATCTGATCCAGGAGTTTCGTTTGCTGGGAGTTTTTTCATAACTGTTTCCATTTCCTTTGTCGTAATTGATTAGCTTAGGTTTTCTGACTTTTCCAGATTCACTTTTGGAAGATTGTATGTTTCTAGAAATTTATCTATTTTTCCCAGGTTGTCCAACTTTTTGGCATTTAGATTTCATAGAATTTTCTTACAATCCTTTGTATTTTTGTGATATCAGCTGTTACTTCTCTTCTTTCATTTCTAATATTATTTATTTGGGTCCTCTCTCTTTTTTTCTTGATAAGCCTGGTTAAAGGTTTGTCAATCTTGTTTATCTTTTCAAAGAACCAGCTACTGGTTTCATTGATCTTTTGTATTATATTTTTTAGCCTCTATGTCATTTATTCCTGCTCCGATCTTTATTATTTCCTTCCTTCTACTTCCTCTGGGCTTTATTTGATGTTCTTTTTCTAGTTCTTTTAGGTGCAGGGTTAGATAGTCTATTTGAGCTTTTTCTTGCTCTTAAGGTATGCCTGTAATGCTATGAACTTCCCTCTCAAGACTACGTTTGCTGTGTACCATGGATTTGGGGTTGTTGTACATTCATTTTCATTTGTTTCAAGAAAAATTTTATTTCTTCTTTGATCTCATTATTAACCCATTTGTTATATAATAATATGCTATTTAGCCTTCAAGTGTTTGAATGTTTTTCAGTTTTTCTATTGTAGTTGATTTCTGGTTTCATGCCATTGTGATCAGAGAAGATGCTTGATATGATTTCAATCTTCTTAAATTTATTAAAACTTGTTTTGTGTCCTAACATGTGGTCTATCCTAGAGAATGTACCATGAGCACTTGAAAAGAATGTGTGTTCTGCTGATTTGGGATGAAATATTCTGAAGATATCAGACCAATTCAGTTGATCTAGTGTGTCATTTAAGGCCACTATTTCTTTGTTAATTTTCTGCCTGGAGGATCTGTCCATTGATGTTAGTGGGGTATTAACATTCCCAACTATTATAACCTGACCTGTGGTGGTGCAGTGGATAAAGTGTCGACCTGTAATGCGGAGGTTGCCAGTTCAAAACCCTGAGCTTGCCTGGTCAAGGCACATATGGGAGTTGATGCTTATCAACTTGGTCCTCCCCCACATCTTCTATAAAATGAATAAATAAATAAATAGTAAAAAAAGAATAAAATCCCCTACATTATAGAATTGTTATCAATCTCTCCCTTTATGTCCATCAAAATCTGCACCCACCTTAGAGAGAACCCTGATCACAAGTGCCATTTTAATAATTGGTTTGCCGAACTCAACAAAAATTAGGTATTGGTTCTACCGAACCAGTGTGGACCAGCTGAATTCTACCACTGCCCCAACCGGCCCTTCCTTAAGGGAAGATGACCTTGATTGAAATCACCCACTCTTTTGAATTTCTTGTTCTACTCTCTTTTGGCCTATTAAAAACCTTCCACTTTGTACAGATCCTCAGGGCAACTTTCTGCTTACTCAATGGGATACAACCTGATTTATGATCTTTACATTTAGATCTTTAAACTTACTAAAGTTTAATTTTTGTTGTTTTAACAATGATTTTAAAATTGCAAAAGTTTAATCTAAAAAAATTGGTCTGTGTAAAACTATTCAATAAAGGTGTCAATAGCTAAAGCTATACATGGTAAAATTTGTTACAGATTAAAAATGGACAAAATAATTCAATTTTCTAGGCAAAATGGAAAATTTTAGACTCTCACTACAAAAACCGGGTTTGTTAGAAATAAAAGCAAGAAACCAAAATCTCAATGTTAAAATACACGATATTATTCAATATGACAAAAATAGAGCCCTAATTGATATGTGAATCATTTTCTGTTCTTAAATTTTACAAAAGAGCGGAGAGACGGCAAGATGGCGATGGAATAGGCAGACGTACCAACATCCAACTCCTGGAACCAAAGTGGATTATAACTTAATTTTAAGAACCATCATCTGGATAAACCAACTTTGTATTAAACTAAGTGGACTCTTCAACCAAGAAACACTGAAGAAGCCACACTAAGACTGGTAGGAAAAGCAAAAATGTGGATAGGGCTGCCCAGCTCCTTGGAGCGAACGGCAGACTCACGTGAAGGGAAGAGAGTTTAGCAGAAAGGGATGGACCTGGGTCCCATGATCAAAGCCCCAGCCTGCAGCCCCAGAGCATAGAAGAGGTGGTTGGACAGTATAGAGCTGTGAAACAAGTGAGGATACTGTTTGTGAGAAAGACGGTTTTCTCAGACCCAGGATTCTTCTTAAAGGGACAGCGCAGAAAACCTCTCTCACAGCCACTCACCCAGGGCTCCAGGGAATGGGGACAGAGGAGAGGACCAGAGCAGTGGGAAGGGAGTTTGAACTGGAAGGCACAGGGACAAACACTCTGAGGGACAGCCACCCTAACCCCTGGACTAAGTCACTTCTCAAATCTAAAATGAATATTTCCCCTGGAACTAGCAATACCAGCAAAGGGAGACAAGACACCAGCCAAACAAGCTCTCCCGTGGCACTTAGAGCAGAGATGCTTAGACAGAGGGAGCTTCCAGGACTATAGTATGGAGTCTTAAGGTCTGAGCTGCAGTGCCCCTACCCACACTGCTGAGGGCTTGCTGGAGGGATAGGGGCGGCAGGACACAGAAACATGGTTCTTTTGGTGGGGGCGGAGGCCCAGCCAGTGTGAGCTCGGTCTAGCCCAGGAGGGGCGGAGGGGATGCGTGAAAGAAGTCCAGCAGCTGCAGGCCCGCCTGCAGCCCCACCTGTGGGGGAAAAGCGGGAGGCCAGAAATGGGCAGAGATCTGCTGCTGAGCAGGGGCCCACAGGTGAGCAACATAACCTGGCCTCCAAGGTTTGCGACCCTGCGCGAGCTGGCCCTGACCATAGGGGCAGGGCTAAAACCTGGGACAGGAGGAGGCTCGCAGCTGAGCACATGCCAGCAGCCCCGCCTGGCCGGAGAAACTGTGGCTTGTGATCCTGCGCGAGCTGGCTCTGACCGAGTGTGCTGGGCAGAAGCCCAGGAACAGGCAGGGTACGCAGCTGAGCAAAGGTGCTCACCTCTACCCTTGGTGTCGACACTTGTGGCTTGAGTGCAGAGCACAACCCCACCTGTGGGGATGAGGCAAAAGCCCAGACAGGCTGAGGCTTGTAGAGCCGGGCATGAGAACACAGCCTCTCCCGTGGAGGAGAGGAAGAAATCACAGCAACAGCCACAGTGGGCAGGCGCCGGCAATGCCCATACCCAACCGCCCTAGGCAGCAGCAGAGGGGGTGCTGGGCCTGCTGACAGACCACACCTAGGGAACACAGAGGCAACACCCATTAGATTCCAGTGGCCATACCCTTCTTATACACAGACAAAATGGGCAGGCAGAGAAATGCAAACCAAATGAATCAAGAGAAATCCCCAGAGAAGGACCTGAATGAACCAGATATAACCAAATTACTGGATGCAGAGTTTAAAATAATGATAGTTAGGATGTTCAAGGAGCTTAGAGCAACGATGAATAGTCATTATGAACACCTAAATAAAGGGATAACAAGTATAAAAAATGAAATTGAAATAATAAAAAAGAATCAAACAGAAATGACAAATACAGTATCAGAACTGAAGACCACAATGGAAGAGTTAAAAACAGGATGGATGAAGCTGAGGATCGAATCAGCGGATTAGAGGACAGAATAAACAAAGGCACTGAAGCCGAGCAGAAAAAAGAAAAGAGACTCAAAAAATGTGAGGAAACTCTAAGGGAGCTCTGTGACAACATGAAGAGAAATAACATCTGTATCATAGGGGTACCCAAAGAAGAAGAGAAAGAACAAGGGATAGAAACTTTGTTCAATCAAATCATAGCTGAAAACTTTCCTAAATTAAGGCTGGAAAACGTTACACACGTTCAAGAAGCACAGAGACCTCTATTAAAGAGAAACCCAAAGAAATCTACACCAAGACACATCATAGTTAAAATACCAAAGCTAAGTGATAAAAAGATAATTTTAGAAGCTGCTAGAGAAAAAAAGGTAATCACCTACAAAGGAGCCCCCATAAGGATGACATCTGACTTCTCAACAGAAACACTTGAGGCCAGAAGGGAATGGCATGATATATTCAAAGTAATGCAGAACAAGAACCTACAACCAAGACTACTCTATCCAGCAAGGCTAACATTTAAAATTGAAGGAGAAATAAAGAGTTTCCCAGACAAAAGAAACCTTAAGGAATTCATTAAAACCAAACCAATTCTGCAAGAGATGCTAAGGGGCCTGTTGTGAACAGTTCAAAGGGGGAAAAGAATATAGCAAAAGAAGAATACAGCTTTAAAGAATAAAATGGCAATAAACAACTACATATCAGTAATAACCTTAAATGTAAATGGATTAAATGATCCAATCAAAAGACATAGGATAGCTGCGTGGATAAAGAAACAGGACCCATACATATGCTGTCTACAAGAGACACACCTTAAAACAAAAGATGCACATAGAGTGAAGGTAAAAGGATGGAAAAAAATATTTCACGCAAATGGAAATGAAAAGAAAGCCGGGGTAGCAATAGTTATATCTGACGAAATGGATTTCAAAACGAAGGCTGTAGTAAAAAATAAAGAAGGACACTACATAATGATAAAGGGAACAATTCAACAGGAAGATATAACTATTATAAATATCTACGCACCAAACATAGGAGCCCTGACATATATAAAGCAGACTTTGATGGATATAAAGGGCGAGATTAACAGCAATACTATAATAGTAGGGAATTTCAATACCCCACTAACATCACTGGATAGGTCCTCAAGAAAGAAAATTAGCAAAGAAACAGCAGACTTAAAGGATACACTAGATCAACTTGATTTAATAGATATCTTCAGAACTTTTCATCCTAAAGCAGTAGAATATACATTCTTTTCAAGCGCTCATGGTACATTCTCTAGGATAGACCACATGTTAGAACACAATAGTGGTCTCAACAAATTTAATAAGATGGAAATCATATCAAGCATTTTCTCTGATCACAATGTCATGAAACTAGAAATTAACAACAAAAGAAAAACTGAAAAATACTCAAACCATTGGAAACTAAATAGCATGTTATTAAATAATGAATGGATAAACAATGAGATCAAAGAGGAAATAAAAAGTTTTCTAGAAACGAATGATAATGAGCATACATCAACTCAAAATTTATGGGACACAGCAAAAGCAGTACTGAGAGGGAACTTCATAGCACTACAGGCATACCAAAAGAAGCTAGAAAAAGATCAAATAAGCAACCTGACCCTGCATCTAAAAGAACTAGAGAAACAACAGCAAATAAAGCCCAGGACCAGTAGAAGGAAGGACATAATAAAGATCAGAATGAAAAAAATACAGAGTTCCAATGAAACCAGGAGCTGGTTCTTTGAAAAGGTAAACAAGATTGATGAACTTGTAACTAGACTCACCAAGAAAAAAAGAGAGAGGACCCAAATAAATAAAAATAGAAATGACAGTGGAGAAATAACAACTGACACAACAGAAATACAAAGCATTGTAAGAAAATACTATGAAGAACTCTGTGCCAAAAAGGTAGACAACCTAGGTGAAATGGACAAATTTTTTGAATCATATAATCTTCCAAAAAGCAATCTGGAAGAATCAGTACACCTAAACAGACCAATTACAACAAATGAGATCAAAACAGTTATCAAAAACTCCCAAAAAAGAAAAGTCCTGGGCCTGATGGTTTCACAAGTGAATTCTACCAAAAATTCAAAGAAGAACTAACTCCTATCCTCCTCAAGCTATTTCAAAAAATTCAAGAGGAAGGAAGACTTCCAAACTCCTTTTATGAGACGAGCATAATTCTGATCCTGAAACCAGGCAAAGACAACACAAAGAAAGAAAATTATAGGCCAATATCCCTGATGAATTTAGATGCTAAAATTCTCAACAAAATATTAGCTAACTGGATCCAGATATATATGAAAAAAAAATCATACACCATGATCAAGTTGGATTTATTCTTGAGAGGCAAGGCTGGTTCAATATTTGCAAATCAATCAATGTGATTCATCACATAAACAAAAGGAAGGACAAAAATCACATGATAATTTCAATAGATGCAGAAAAGGTATTTGATAAAATCCAGCAACCCTTCATGATCAAAACTCTCAGTAAAGTGTGAATACAGGGAACATTCCTTAACATGATAAAGGCCATGTATAACAAACCCATAGCAAACATCATACTAAGTGGGCAAAAATTAAAAGCAATCCCCTTAAGATCAGGAACCAGGTAGGAGTGCTCCCCTTCACCACTCTTATTCAACATAGTTCTGGAAGTCCAAGCTACATCAATCAGACAAGAAGAGGAAGTTAAAGGCATCTAAATTGGAAAAGAAGGAGTAAAACTGTCATTATTTGCAGATGATATGATATTGTATATAGAAAACACTAAAGTCTCAGTCAAAATACTACTGAACCTGATAAATGAATTCAGCAAGTTGACAGGATATAAAATTAATACTCAGAAATCAGAGGCATCTTTATATACCAAACAACGAACTGTCAGCAAAAGAAATTAAGGAAACAATCCCCTTCACTATTGCAAACAAAAAAATAAAAGTACCTAGGAGTAAATTTAATCAAGGAGGTTAAGGACTTGTGCTTGAAAAATTATAAAACATTAATAAAAGAAATCAAGGAAGATACAAACAAGTGGAAGCATATACTGTGCTCATCATTAGGAAGAATAAACATCATTAAAATGTCTATATTATCCAAAGCAATTTATAAATTCAATGCAATACCAATTAAAATACCAATGACAGACTTCAAAGATATAGAACACATATTCCAAAAATTTATATGGAACCAAAAAAGAACACGAATAACCTCAGCAATCTTAAAAAGAAAACATAAAGCCGGAGATATCACTCTTCCAAATATCAAGCTATCCTACAAGGCCATTGTACTCAAGACAGCCTGGTACTGGCATAAGAACAGGCACATAGATCAATGGAACAGAACAGAGGACCCAGAAATAAACCCACAGCTCTATGGACAACTGATATTTGACAAAGGAGGAAAGAACATACAATGGAGTAAAGACAGCCTCTTTAACAAATGGTGTTGGGAAAATTGGACATCTACCTGCAAAAAAATGAAACTAAACCATCAGCTTACACCATTCACAAAAACAAACTCAAAATGGTTAAAAACTTAAATGTAAGTCGTGAAACCATAAGCATCTTAGAAGGAAACATAGGCAGTAAGCTCTCCGACATCTGTCGCTGCAATATATTTGCTGATTTATCTCCATGGGCAAATGAAATAAAAGGCAGGATAAACAAATGGGACTACATCAAACTAAAAAGTTTTTGCACAGCTAAAGACAATAGGAACAGAATAAAAAGACAAACCACACAATGGGAGAACATATTCGACCATATGTTTGATAAGGGGTTAATAACCAAAATTTATAAAGAATTTATAAAACCCAACACCAGGAAGACAAACAATCCAATCAAAAAATGGGCAAAAGAAATGAATAGAAATTTCTCCAAAGAGGACATACAGATGGCCAATAGACATATGAAAAAATGCTCAACATCACTAATCATTAGAGAAATGCAGATTAAAACCACAATGAGATATCACCTCACACCAGTCAGAATGGCGCTTATCAGCAAAACAACACAGAGCAAGTGCTGGCGAGGATGCGGAGAAAAGGGAACCCTCCTGCACTGCTGGTGGGAAGGCAGACTGGTGCAGCCACTGTGGAAAACATTATGGAGATTCCTCAAAAAATTAAAAATCAAACTGCCTTTTGACCCAGCTATCCCACTTTTAGGAATATACCCTAAGAACACCATAGTACTGTTTGAAAAGAATAAATGCACCCCCTTGTTTGTGGCAGCATTGTTCACAATAGCGAAGATCTGGAAACAGCCAAAGTGTCCGTCTGAGGACAAGTGGATTAAAAAGCTTTGGTACATATATACTATGGAATACTACTCAGCCATAAGAAATGATGACATCGGATCATTTACAACAAAATGGATGTACCTTGATAACATTATACGAAGTGAAATAAGTAAAACAGAAAAAAACTGAGAACAGCATGATTTCATACATAGGTGGGACATAAAAGTGAGACTATGAGACATGGACAAGAGTGTGGTGGTTATGGGGTGGGGGGAGGGAGGATAGGAAGGGATAGGGGGGAAGTGAGGGGCACAAAGAAAACCAGATAGAAGGTGACAGAGGACAATTTGACTTTGGGTGATGGGTATGCAACATAACTGAATGACAAGATAACCTGGAGATGTTTTCTTTGAACATGTGTACTCTGATTTATTAATGTCACCCATCAAAATTAATAAAGAAAAGAAAAGAAGAAAAAAAAGTTTTATAAAAGAGGAATAAAAAACATAATTCTGATGAAAACTTTTTCAGTAAATAAAAATGGAAAGAAGAGAGGGGGAACTGAGTAACTGTTGTATAGAAAATTTAACTGGAAATTAATGACATTAATTTAATGAGATTTGCTTTCAAAAATGGTCTTTCGGTAGAAATGTATTAATATTGGTATAACTGTTTTTAAAAGTTTGTATTTACAAAACCAGAGTCTAAAACACTTTAGGTGTTTTAAGGAAAACAAGGTTTATTGCAAGGAATGAGGTGCTTACAGTAAGAAAGCGAAATCAGGACACCACTAGATTTTGGTGAGGCTGCCTTTGCAAGTTGCAATCCAGTGATGAGAAAGCTGCAGATACCTGCTGCCGCCAGCATGGACGACAGTTAGAGCATGGGGACTCCAGCTGGCCTCTGTGAGGTTCACAGCAGCATATGCTCACGCTCCAGTACCCGTGCCCCGTGCGTGCGGGAAGGAGGATGCTTCTGCCTTGCTTCCCAATCTCTCTCAAGTTAATGCATTGGCAGAACTTCAACTCTCTCCTTGCTGGTGAGAGAGTCTGGGAAATACAGCTCTCAGGTTTCTAGCCACTGTGGAGCACTGGCAAGTATAGAAAGGTCAGGGGAGGAATGCCCGTTGCCTTTCAACAATGTCCGGCACAGAAAGGTTGTGATGGTTGATTTCATGTGTCAATTTGACTGGGCCATGGGGTGCCCAGATATTTGGTTAACATTATTCCGGGTGTGTCTGTGAGGGTGTTTTTGTGTGAGGTTAACATTTGCATTGGTAGACAGAGTAAGGCAGATTGCTCTCCCCAGTGTGGATGAGGCTCATCTGGTCAATGGAAGACCCAAATAGAACAAAAAGCTGACCCTTCCCTAAGTAAAAAACAGTCTTCCACCTATGTCATTGGTTCTGCAGATTTTGGATTTGCCAGGCTCCATAATTATGTAAGCCAATTCCTTATAATTTATCTATGCATCTATCTACCTGTGTACCTATATGTCTGTCTGTCTTTCTATTCATCCAAATACACACACAAATATTGTACTTGTTCTGTTTCTCTGAAGAAACCTGGCTAACAGAGGGGTCAAAACACCTTATATTCAGAGAGTAACCTGACCAAGGTCACTGTATGAGGCATTGGGTACACAGAGCTGGGGGGGGGATGGTGTTAGCCCTTTACTGCTCACAGTGGAGGGAGGGAGACAGGTGGAGAGTCTGTAGCGAAGCATGGCTGTGTTTACAAGGAGAGTTGAGCTCTCAGTAAGAAGGTGGGAAGGAACAGTTCACACTGCCTGGGAGACAAAGTCAAGAAGAGTTTGAACATTGACAATCTTTACTTGGGTGTTGAAAGGTGGTGGCACTCACCTGGCAGGGAGAACAAGGGCTTGTGAAGAGGAGAAGACAACCCAAACAAGGCCTGGCAGTGCCCTCTGCATGTGGTCATCCTGTGTGGCTCTGAGTAGGTAAGGTCTCAGGCATATAGAAGGTGTGTGGTTGGAAAAGAAGTTAGCATGGTGAGCAGGCCAAGTGTGTCTAAGGAGCATTTCTGTTGGCCATAGCAGAGAATGGAGCAGGAGGGGCATCCGGAAACCCCTTGGAACTCACTGACATCACTCTTAGTGAGCAGTGCTGGGCTCAGTAACCAGGCTGGAGAGAACATCCTAGACAGGTTCTCTAGGGGAATAACATCCTGGGGCTGGTTCCAGTCCCTACCTCCTTTACACAAATTTAGCCTTTATTTTAGTTAATCTACCTCCCAATCCTGCTTTCTGCTTTTGGGCTCTAATTTTCTAAATTCCAATAAATAAGTGCCTTTTATAATCTTTCAGAGTTTCCAAATCCACCTACCAAAATAGCAGTTCCTCGGGGTGACTGCTCCAGCTAGTGTTGCACTGAGTAATGGGTTGGATTTTTTAGGTATAATTAAATTCTTAGTGCTCTGAGTGGAACTCAAGGTGGTGAGCACCTGACCCTGGGCCAAGGCCCCATTGATTCCCTGTGACTAGATCGGCTCTGTTATACCTGAAATGATAAAGGCAAAACAGATTATTCAAGGTGATGGCCACAGGGAAGAAAGCCTACTAAAGTCGTTCACCTTTGACAACCCTATAAAGTGAGTATAATTGTATGCATTTTACAGATGTAGTAACTGGGTCCTACACAGGTAGAAAGTGGTACAACTGAGACTAAGTTCCCAGTTTTCGAATCTAATACTCTTCCCACATGGTAAAACCCTCATTTGGTGGCCTTATTTCCTGCCTTCTTTGATGCTCACCCTTGAAAAAATGTTCTATGATTAATGTCCAAACAGACACTTTCGGTTTGTCTAAAGAGCAACCCAGGGATAGAGCATAACATGTAGATGAGCATCCCCGGTAATGCCTGCTGCTTCCCATCCTGCTTCCAACCAAACACTTCGAGATCACACAAGGAAGGCTCCCATTTGGGTGCTAAGCTTCCCCACCAGGAAGCTCCCACCCTCCCCCAAATTTATCTTCTCCTTGCTGTAATCTCCATTAATATTCTGGTCTGAACTGCATCCAATAAGGAGGCAGCAGGAAGTTCTGCCTGGATAAGACTCCCAGGGGACAAAAGACATCCAAATCTGCAGATGTGGGCTGAAACTCAAGTCTGCTTGGCAAGGGGAGAGCCCCAAGATATCCAGGGGGGATGTACATTCTCTCTCTCTCTCTCTCTCTCTCTCACACACACACACACACACACACACACACACACAAACACATGTGCTCATGCACGGAGACACACTCACACATAAAACCTTCACTTTAAGTCTGAGACGTTAGCTGCACAAACACAGCAGAGAATATGCAAGCTCACTGAGAAACACCTGGAGGTTCCCACCTCATCTCATGTGCAACCTGAGGTAGCTGGGTGACATGTTTGCTGAAAACAGGAATGCCATGGAGGAGACCATCCTGAGACTTGGCATAAGACCCACATTGGGTCCCTGTCTTTGATGCTTCTAGCTGTGTGAGCCTGTGAAAGCCATCTCAGTTCTCTGAGATTCACTTTCATCATGTACGAAATAATGATATTCAGCTCACTAAATTATTGAAGGATTCACTGGCTACACTTATAAAAACACATGATAAAATCTGAACCTGTGATGGCACAGTGGATAAAGCGTTGACCTGAAATGCTGAGGTCACTGGTTCAAAACCCCGGCCTTACCCAGTCAAGGCACCTATAAGAAGCAAATACAAGTTCATGCCTCCTCTCCTCCCTTTCTCTTTCATTCTCTCCTCTCTAATTAAAATATTTTTTTAAAAAAGAGAAAAAATACATAATAAATTCTAGTATTAATTCAAATGTATGATGTAATAATGATGAGTACAATAATTATACAAGATAATGACGTTGATAAAGATGATGGTGAGGAGGTTGTTGCTGATGACAAGTACACAGTCATGGAGTACATAATGATGTCCCTGTCAATAACAGACTGAATATAGAATGGTGGTCTCATAAGATCGTAATGGAGCTGTTGCTTAGTGATGTTGGAGACACTGTAACATTGTAGCACAATGCATTACTCACATGTTTGTGGTGATGCTGGTGTACAGTGTTTATAAAGTCCATAGTAGTGTCCAGTAGTGTCCTAGACCTTCACATGCACTCACCACTCACTCACCGACTCACCCAGAGCTACTTCCAGCTCTGCAGTGGGGTGCCATTTTGAAAATCTTTTATACAGAACCTTTTCTAAGTATCTTTACACCCATTTAAATACACAAATACTCACCATTGCGCTACAATTGCCTCTAGTCTCGGGTGAAGGAGCGTGCTGTACAGGCTTACAGCCCAGGAACAATCAGCTGTATCATCTGACCTACGTGTGCAGTAGGCTAGATCATCTAGGTTTGTGTAAGTGCCGTTTATGATGTCCGCACAATGACAAAACCACCTACCGACTCATTTCTCAGGACAAATCCCCATTGTTAAGCAATGCATGATGGCAAAAGGTGACAGTGTTGATGAGGATGTTGGTGATGATGGTAATGACAAAGGTGGTGATGAAGAGAAGTGTGAGGAGAATGCTAAGAGTTGGGAGGTGCTTGAGCATTGTCTTCAGACAGCTGAAGAGCTCACAGAGGTACAAAGAGTAGGTATAATCCTTCAGCTCCAGATTAACACAAGGAAGGAAATCCCATGTCCCCTAAGCATTGACCATGTTCTAGGACAGTGATGGGCAATCTTTTGAGCTTGGTGTGTCAAAATTCACCAAAAAACCAAGCATAACTCGGGGGGGGGGGAGGGTGTCACTTCGAGAGAAAAACCATAATTTTGCGATATTTATAGTTTAAATAACAAAAATGTTTTGGCCTACAGACCTCCGGCACAGAGTGTCTACACTATAGCAAATGTTGTATCCTCGGCTACTGCACCTGGCCGTGCAGGAGCCGAGGATGAAACGTCCTTCTCAGCATGCAGCCCCATACTTCTCTGGTATGTGGCCACGTGTCATCGAAAATGGCTATATGATCGCCATCACAGTTCTAGGGCCCCCAGGAGCTCTTGCAGCCTCACCTTGTTTCCCCTTACAGGGACTCTGCAAAGTCCCCACATCAGTCTTAGCAAGGCAAAGTGATTTTCCTAAAGTAATTTGAGCTAAGTAAATAAAAGTGGCAGAACCAAAACTGAAGCATTTCTAATTTTTTAAAGTCAGCCTTTACTTTATAGTCATCATTTCCCCATATAAGAAAAACTGTTTCCATGACAACAGAATGAGCATCCTTAAAAAGCATGAGGAAACATCACCACAATGTCCATCAGATATCTATCTGCTCATGAGAGTCACCATCAGCAGGTTAAGCCAGATGACCTCCTGACCCTGTCTGCTCTGTGATTTCAAGATGTAGACATATATGCATATGTGCCCCACTGACACTGCTCCCCAGAACAACCAGTTAGTTTCATCTTTTTTATATCTAATCAGCAGGAGGTGCTGGTTGAGATCAGAGACTGCAGAGTCACCCAGACCTGGTATAGGTCCAGCTCCACATTTCATAGACAGGCATGGGCAGCCCAGAGGGGACTTGCCCAAGAATGTGCAGTGAGTCAGGCAGCAGCACTGGAAGTAGGGTGTCTGGAGTCATCATGTTCTTCCCTAAGAGACCAAGTCCCTCTTTGTGGGTGCCAATATATGTTGTCCATACTGATTCTCAAGTGGCACTCAACTCTTCCATATTTTCCCAACCAGTGGGCTGACTGTCCCATGGGTGCCCACGGCTGTTATTGATTTCATCTCCTTCAAACAGTTCATTGTTGACTTGGTTCGTTCCCCCAAATCAACTGGGATCCTGGGGCCTCGACAAGGGCACTCTTCTGAAGGCAGGTAGCGTGTGCACCGCCGGGACTGGGATGGCAACTGGTACACCTGAGGGCTGTCACTGACAGCTCAGCCACGGCTCATGAAGCAGACAGGGCAGGCACAATTATCTGCTGTTGACAGATGAAGTAACTGAGGGTCACGAGTCCCATGCCAGTTACTCTCCTCTGAGGGCCACTGTTTCTCTTCTCCTGTCTTTTAAAGTATTTTCCAAGTCGAAAAGCCTCTACCTCCATCATTTGTCCAAGTTCACATGACTAGTCAGAAGCAAAGTCAAAACCAGGACCAAAGTTTGAGGGTTCTGACTCCAGTGGCCTTTGTGACGCTGATTTTATTAGTTTCCTAGGACTGCTGTGATGAAGTCCCAAACAGGATTCCTCAGAACAAGAGACATTTATTCTCTCACGGGCCTGAAGTCTAGAAAATTGAAATCAAGATGTTATAAGGGCCAGGCTCTGTCTGCAACCACTAGGGACGACTTAGCCTCTCCCAGGTTCTGGGGCCTCCAGGAGCTCTCTGGTGTGTGGCAGCATCACTTCCATGTCTGTCTCCATTTCCATACAGCCATCTTTCCTATGTCTGTGTCCTCACCTCGTGTTCTTCTCTCTGTACACCTGTGTCCAACTTTCCCACTTCTTAGAAGGACACCAGTGCTTAGATTCTGGCTCACCCCAGTGATTGCATTTCAGCATGATTATATCTGCAAAGACCCTGTTTCTAGATAGGGTCACATTCACAGGTAGAGGGTTAGGACTTTCCCATATCTTTGGGGAAAATTCAATTCAATCCACAAAAATAATAAATTCCTAACCTTTAAAAAAGAATACTTTCCTTTATTCTGGCTCTTTTACATGGGTTATCTCATTTAACACGCACACAGAATAAGTACCATTATTATCTCACATTTACCAATGAGAAGACCAAGTAGAGAAGCTGAGTGATTTGCTCAAGGCCAAGCAGGTGTGAATGGTCAGAGCTGGGATCCGATGTGGCCTCGGTTGATTGCAGAGCCTGCACCCTTCACCACCAGGCAACACAAATATCTGCTGTGTGTGGCCCTGTGGACCCTTACCTATGGTCTCATGTGGGAGTGGCCGGGAAAAAGGCTGTGTTTGTGTGATAAAGAGGGCAAGGACGATGCTAGTGTTGTCTTCTCAGCTGAAACACTAACACTCAGTGAGTTGATATTGAGTTTGGCATCTTCCCCATGATTCCTTAAGGCTGTGGTTTCCCTGAGCAGCTGTGGGTATGATGTGAGTCCTAGGGAAGCAGGAACATTGAGAACTTCACCTCGCTCGACATGGAGCCAGGGTGTCACAGGTGCAAGAGGTTAGGGCAGAACAGGTGTGAGCAGAGCCAGCAGATTCAGACAGCTCTTGGATGAGACCCCTGATATATTGCCTATCAGTTGTGTGAGTTTGAGCAACTTATCCAGATTCTCTGAGCTTGAGTTTCCTCAGCTGTTAAATGCTGAGGATTGTAACAGTCCCTCCTTCATAGAGTTACTGTGTAGACACACTACAATAGCATGTGTCCAGAGCCTGGCACAGAGGAAGTGCAGCAAATACCTACACATGCTGGCTGGTATGCCGGGAAGTGGGAAAGAAAATGGAACATTGATCCCTTGCTTAAGGGACTTTTAGGCAAGAGGTTGCACAAGAAATCTACCTCAGTGCATTCAGCAAATGCAGACTGAATAGAAGCTGACTTGGTGCTCACAGGGAGTGAAGAGAGGTTCCATGGAGAAATGGAATCATGGGAAGGATTTTGAAGGAAGGCAGGAGGGGAGACTGGAGCAGGTGAGGCACATAGGGTCCCACGGCCTTGAGGGCTGTGTGGTCTATCGCCATGAGTGGCCGGCCCTAGGTGGTGCTTTCTCTTTTGACCACCTTGCCTCCTAGCATGGCCACACTCCTCCAGCCTGCAGATCACATAGTGCATCACTGGCAACATGCACACGCGCGCGTGCGGACACACACACACACACACACATACACACCTTTCCATGCCACTTTTTGTTTGAAGAACCACCATGCTTGGGTTTTCCCTGGGAAGAGCCTGTCAGTCAAGAAGTATGTAACCCAGAGCTGATGAGTAATTCAAGAGAGATCAAAAGATAGAAGTGATGCTTTTATTAAGCTCGCAGATTTATTATAAGTGAGTCGGCAGGACCACACAGGTCTCCTGTCCCAGCGCAGGAAAACTGAGTGTGTGTGTGGTCTGCAGGAGCTGAAAGGCAGAGAGACTGTGTGTGAGCCTAATAAAGGCTACAATTGGCACCTCTGTTGCTGCAGAACCAAGCGACCACTTTCTCCCAGTGCCAGGCTGTCTCCTTGTGGGGTGAGGTACAAATGGGGAGCCTGGCCCAAGGAGGAGCCAAGGGTGGGTGAAGTGCAGAGGTATGGGGGGAGACCAGCTTTAGAACTAGGGCTCTGAATGGCAGGGCTTCACGGGAGAGGGCACTTCTTCCTGAGATACTCTGCAACGGTTTATCAGGAGGTGTGTGTTTGAAGCCCCCCCCCAAAAAAAACTGGTCACAGGCATTCAATTTTACACCCCTGTCTCAGGATAGAGGACAGAGAAGATGAGCCATTTTCACAAATGGGTGTCTGATTCATTACTCGTATTAATATTTTATTATAATAAATATTGTGAATATGTGTTGCAATAACAACAAAGTTGGTCTATTTTTTTTAAACTATAGCACTTAGAGTCAACTCCCACAATCCCAAATTCCAAAAGGACATTGGCAATGTAAGTGTATGTATGCAGGACCCTTTCTGCCCAGTGGTGACAGACATGAGATGGCATTTCTTTGAGATTTGTATAAGATGAGTTTAGCCTTTTCTAGATATTTACTTTGGCCAAGAACCATACCACTGGATTTCCTTTTTCTGAATGACCCCTAGAAAGCCAGCCATGTACAAGGAGGCTCTTCCTTTATGTAACATGAAAGTCCGTGAGCAAGTCAGACCATGCTGGGCCTCATTTCTGACCTGATGTGGAGGCCTTGTTTAGCTCCCACATTTTGAGTGTGGCCATATGGCCGGGTTCACCTGTAACAGGGTGCACAAGTCCACTCCTTGTCATTGCCCCAGCCCCTCTTTACCACTGTCCTCCTGGCCCTCCCCTGCAGCCCAGCCCTTCCCCACCATGCCCCACCCAGGCTCCGGCACTGCTTCCAGTCATCTCATCTGCAAGGCGCCCACTGCACATTACAGCCTGACTAATTCTGCTTTGGCAAACCCACAAGCTTGATAATTCCCCCCAGCATTCCTTGGCGAGCTCCCTTTCTCCTCCTCAGCAGAGACTTAAGAGCCAAGAGCAGCCTTGAGCTCATTTTCTGCTGCTGGGCTCTTACTTCTAGAAACCTGGCTTCATCTGCTAATGTGCTATTAATTATCGCTGCAAGTAATTGAATCTGAGTTGAATATTCTGAGACAGCTTTAAAAAAAATGCCTACAGTTTGGGAGATTTACTTTGAATGCTTTATTATTATTATTTGCTAAAACATAAGATTTTACTTTTATGGTAGAAAAATAGAAAATTGTTGTTGATACTAAATAATGCTATTCAAAATAAGTTTTGCTAGGTCAACGGGGGGTTGGGGAGACTTTGGAGGTGAAGAGAGGAATCATGCTAACACAAGTTAGGCATTTCCTTTAAATATCTGAACAACTGACCTTTATCTTCTGTCTCATGAGTAAAGGGACTGAAGCTTTAAGAAGGTAAGTCCTACAAGCCATTTTGGATCCAGGACGTCTCACTCTGAACATTATGCTCTCCTACGGCACCCATGACCTTTCACACAGGGAAGAGTTGCAGCAAATACAATTTCAAAAACATCGGCCCACAGTCAGTGCGCATAGTCAGCCTTTTTCTTTGTTGCAAGCTACGGTATCCAATCATCCGTTTCATCCAAAAGTAGGGAACTACTGAATATATTTCAGACCTTAGAGCAGTGGTTCTTAACCTTTTTTGAGGTACCAAACCCACCAGTTTCATATGCGCATTCACCGAACCCTTCTTTAGTGATAAATAAAATATCATTTTTTTTCCAAATTCAAGACATAGGTGTATGTTTTTTTACTGGTGCACAAAATGAGCCGTGCATGAACATCACCTTGCTCAAAGAACAAAACCAACAAAGTGCATGAACTCACAACAAATTACAGTATTACTTTATTCTGGCTTCTGCGGCAGAGGCTTCTCTGAACCCCTGAGACCGACTCATTGAACCCCTAGGGTTCGATAGAACCCAGGTTAAGAACCACTGCCTTAGAGGAAAATCACTCACGATTCTGAGTAGGTAAGAAAAATAAAAAATAAAGTACAAGTGTTATAGTTCACAAGAAATGGTTGTTCATTCATCATGCAGTGATAGAAAAAAAAGAAATTGGGCCTATTTATACTTTATGGAGCTGACTTTTAAAGGTAGCTTTCTCCCCCACAGTTTCTAGTACCTCCACCTACCCTATTTTATTTTCTTCTTTTTCAAGTGAGAGGAAGAGAGATAGAGAGACAGACTGCTGCATGCACCCCGACTGGGATCCACCTGGCAACCTTTGTCTGAGGCTGATGCTCTGCCCATCTGATGCCATGCTTGCAAGTGAGTTATTTTTAGCTCCTGAGGCAGAGAGTCCACGGAGCAATCCTCAGCACCAGGAGCCAATGCGCTCTAACCAATCAAGCCATAGCTGTGGGAAGGGAAGACAGAGAGAGGGAAGGGGAAGGGGTAGAAAAGTAGATGGGCACTTCTCCTGTGTGCTTTGACTGGGAATTGAACCCAGGACGTCCACACACTGGATTAATGCTCTACCACTGAGCCAATAGGCCAGGTCCACTTTATTTTTTTTTTCACGTGTTGTTGCCCAAGAAGCCGATTTCAAACATTTGGCAATTTCTTCTCTGACTCAGACAGTCACTTAGTTGGACTCTGTGTTGATAGGTCCCCATTTTGTCCTCATTCAGCAATGCCAGGTATATGAAGTTTCAACGAACACACCGGGTTCAGGCTCAGTCAGATGTGTAAGTTAGGGTGCAAACAAAAGGAGAAGTATAATAATTGTCAGAAAAATCCACTCTATCCCCCTGTCTCACCTCTCTAAAGAGAAAGGGGTGGAAGCCTGTGTGATCCATGGACATGGCATCATGTGATCCCTGGACATCATGTCATGACCCTCCAGGGCTGGTGAAGTCTTCTCTGTGGGACAGCAATGGGTGCTGCAATTAGAATCTTTGCTGGGAGAGAGTCTCTTTTTATGTACAAATTACTGTGGTTGGCACTGCCTCCAAGCACTGCACGTTCACTGTCTGTCTTATCCTCATGCCGACTTGGGTGGGCAGCTGCAGGTGGCGTGTGAGGGTGGCCCATCCTGGTCTGCTAGCTCCAGAAGTAGAAGTTCCTCATGCACTCTGCTCAGGGCCCCACACTCAGAAGGCTTTCCTGAGGCCCAGATTGCTTTATACATGTGCCTCAGCTTGGCTGACACTCTTGAGATTCCCACCTCTTGTCACCTCACAAGGGTTTGAAGTTATTTCTGATGGTCAAGTGACCTTGGCATTGTAGTCTTTCTCAGCACTTGTGGACCTCATGTTGCTGAGTCTTCATTTCACCCCTGTCCTCTACAGGCTGGGTCCTCAAGTTTTCTTCACTCTCATATACTCTCCTCGGAGACCGTATTCACCCAGGAACTAAAATATCTTTTCTATACTGATGATTCCAATATCTGCACACTTTGTCCTGGTCCTTCTCTAGAACAACACATATGTCCAATGCATTTGTTTGTTTGCTCATTAATCACCCACTAGGAGCCAGCCCTGCTCCAGGACAGTAAGAGCACTGTGCCCCAGTGGTGCCTGAGCAGGCAGGAGCCCTGTCCTCACACAGAAAGGAGCCAGAGGTCACCAGATGATTGCACAAAGCATATTCACCCACAACGATCAATGCCTGGAGGAAGGCACACCATGCTCTAAATGTGCACACTGGGGACTTGACATAATTTGGAGGAGTTCAGGTACGCTGCCGAGGAATGGCCATTCCACGTTTAAAGTGTGAAAAACTAAAAAGAATTAGCCAAAGAAAATAGGGAGAGTTCTGGCTAGCAAAAACAAAATGAGTAAAAATTCCTAGACTTCTTGGGGTGATCACTTAGTAAGTTATATAAATGTCTAATCTTTGTGTCCTACACCAGAAACTAATGTAATAGTGTACATAAGTATTGGAAAAATAAATTATTATTTTTTTTAATCGGTAAGACCCCAGAGGTAAGAAGGAGCATGTATGCAGAGGGGTTAGAAAGAGGCCACGGAGGTGCAGTAGTTTTGGAGCAAGGAGAAAGTGTGCAGGTCCTGCTGGGGCGGGCAGGCCCAGGAAGACCAGGTGCAGCCTCATGTCCACCAGGCAGGGTGCTTTTGGCCTCAAGTAACAGAAAGCTCAGTTAAGTTGACCTATGAGACCTCAGCAAGAGCAGGCTTGAGCACTGACTTAATCCAGTGACTGTGTTAGCGAGCCATGGCAACACAACCAGTTTATCCTAAAACTTAGCAGCTAGGAGCTACATTGATCACCTCAACATTTCTCTGGGTCAAGACTCCAAGAACAGCTTCGTTGGGTGCCTCTTGCCCAAGCTCTCTCATGGGATTGCAGCCAAGCTGTTAACCAGGGCTGTGGCCATTGTAAGCCTTGACTGGGGCTCAGAGACCTGCTTTCAAAGTGAGCTGAGTGGTGTTCAGCAGGCTTCAGTCCCTCTTGGGTGGTTAGTCTGAGAACCTTAGTCGTTTGGTGTGTGGGCCTCTCCACAGGGATGCTCCCTCGCTTCTTAAGTGCAAGCGAGCAGAGGGAGAGAGCCCCAAGTGGGAGGCTGCAGTCTTTTCATAACCTAATCTCAGAAATGATACGCCACCATTTCTGTCCTCCTTTAGTGGAAGAGAAACCCCAGGTTCTGCTCACATTTAAGGGAAGGAGATTGTATGCATAGTGGTGGGAATACCAGGAGGCAGGGACTATGGTGCGGGCACCTCAAAGGCTACTGACCATAGAGCCATCTGTGCTTCTCTGACTTCCTTTGACTCTGCCCTCCTCTGTGCATCACTGTGGGTCATGCCAGACACAAGCTGGTCGTGGGCATTAAGGGCTTCACTGCCATGCAAGACTCTATCCCGAGAGTGACTCAATTCTAAGAGCCCTCCTAGGAAGGTAAAGGAAGAATGTCCCCAAATTCCCTCAAACCTTGCTCCATGTGCATTTGCCCATGTGACGAGTCATGGTGGGTTTAGTCAGTCATAGTCGTACCTTCTTTCTTTGCCATATTTTCACTTTTACAGGGTTTTCTGTAGTTAGAAGAGAACCTATAATGCAGGGCTGCCCCTGAAACGGAATACCTCTGCTGGCAGGCTTCTGAGGAATTGTCTTTCGTTGTTTCTAAAAGGGGACTACCACTGAGGAATGCCCTTTAACCACTTAATCCTTTCCTAGGATTCCTGCCTTCAATAGGGCTGTGACACCTGGTGCCTCAGAACCATCCTGTGCTATGAGGTGACAGATGTGAGGGCCAAAAGCTGTCATGTTGAAGATGAACAAGTGGGAAATGCATGGGCCATGGACAGCATTGTAAACACAGAGATCCTGCTGCCCCAGCAACTTTGAGTCGGGCACTCTGTATCTGCTGCATGTGTCTCAGTGCACACAAGCAGATGACCTTTCTCATAGGACACAGAACGAGGGCGGTGGGTGTGGCTGAGCAACCAAAAATACCCTTCAGAAGCCATGGTAAGAATGTGGGTCTTTATTCTAAGTTGGATTTGTGTTTTTAAAAGATTATTTTACAAGATGGAAATAGATCAGAGGAGGGCCATAGTGCGTGCAGAGAAAGGGTAAATGGTAATTAAGGGCCCAGGAGAGTGAACAAGGGCTTGCCCATGGTTTGGGGGGCAGAAGAGCGAAAGGAGGTAAGCAATTGAGCTTAGGAGCAGTGGGGAGAGTTGAAGCAAAATGTGGGAACTGTTTAGGAAAGGGTTCTTAACCTTATTAAAATGGTTTAGCCTGACCAGGCAGTGGTGGAGTGGATAGAGTGTTGGCCTGAGATGCTGAGGACCCAGGTTTGAAACCCTGAGGTCGCTGGCTTGAGCATGGGATTACAGACATGACTTCATGATGGCTGGCTTGAAGCCTAAGGTCACTGGCTTGAAATCAAGGTCACTGGCTTGAGCAAGGGGTCACTGGCTCAGCTGGAGCCCCCTCCCCCCATCAAGGCACGTGTGAGAAAGCAATCAATGAACAACTAAAGTGCCACAACTATGAGTTGATGCTTCTAATCTTTCTCTCTTCCTGTCTGCCCTGTCTGTCTGTCTGTCTGTCTCTCCCCCGCACTAAAAAAGAGGGAAAAAAAAGATTCAGTGTTTCTCTTTCAGTAAAATGTTTGAATTGGGTCGAAACATACATGTTCTATAACCTTTTGCTTTGGGGAAGTTCTGTTTAGAAGCTTTCAAATCCTTCATTTCATTTTGTTTTCACCAAATTCTATAAGTATCTGTGAGAGGTTTCCCCACAAATGCCTGAGGAATCAACCAGAAAGATGAAATGGGGGCTAAATTCCTCCTCCTCATTTCATTTGTAACAATGTTGTCATGTGTAATAAATTATCACTTAAAAATAAAACACATGAGAGATACCAAGATGGCGATGGAGTAGGTGGACATTCGAACTGCTACCTCCCAGGACCATATTGGATTACAACTTAATTTAAGAACAATCATCTTGAAAAACAAACTTTGGACTAAATGAAGAGGAGTCTATAACCAAGGATCACAGAAGCCACACTGAGACTGGTAGAAAGGGCAGAGACGCAGAAAGGGCTGCCCTGCTCCCAGAGTGAACGGCGGCTGAGAGTCTGGAGAGACTCTCACTGCAGGGAGAGTCACCCTGAGAGGTGTGGGTCCTCAGCCCCAGGCCAAGAGCCCCAGCTAAGAGCTTCAGAGCCTAGAAGAGGCGCCCACACAGCATTTGGAGGTGAAAAGAGCCAAGTTTCTGTCTGCAAGAAAGAGAGTTCTCAGAGACACAGGCTCCATCTTAAAGGGCCCACACAGAAAATCTTGTTCATAGCCACTTACTTGGGGTTCTGGTGGAGGGAGAGCTGAGAGCAATAGAGTTGCATGAAGAGAGTATAAAGTTGGAAGTCCAGGGAGAGACACTGTGGGGGATGGCCACCAGAACCTCTATGCTGAGTCATTCTTCAATACTGTAGTTCCCATTGTTCTTGGGTGGAGCAGTCCCCTTTGAGAAGCATCAGCCTGGGAAAAGCAACTACTCTGCCCTCGGAAGTCTCTCCTACCCCAAGCATGGAAACTGGGTTGTTCTGAGAGGCTAGGAAGCAGGGAGCACATCAGTGACTCAGTTTTCTGGTGTTGAGGCCAAAGCTTTCCCCCACATGCTCTTGAGACTAAGACTGGTGCTTCTGCCTCATGAGAGACTCAGTAGAAACTGTTCGGACTATGGGCAGATCAAACCTCTGGGTCTCAGAGGCCACACCCTACTGAAGCCTGCAAAAAAGTCTGGACATACTAACACCTGGGGTGGAGTCACACTCACCACCCTTCTTAAGCCCTGAATTGTTCAGACTCGAGAACTACCAGAAGTTTTTTCAGTGGCTGAGCCCAATAAGCAGCCAGCAGACAGAGGCTGCAGGAGGTGGGACTCAGGGAACCTTGGCTTTTTAAGTGGATCTTCCCTCAGGCCCAGAGTGGGTAAAAGCCAGCCTAGGTGTGCAGCTCGTATTTCCATGTGCACCTGGGCCAGGCAGAGGCAGCCACAAAGACTAAATTGCTTGTAGCTCCAAGAAGGTTGCTGAGGGTGAGTCACGGGCAGTGTCTCCCACAGGTCTGTGCCAGATTCCTGCCAGGGAGACCCAGGGATGGCAAATCCAGTGGCCAGCTGCAGAGAACATTGGTTTAAGGACCTAACAACCCTTGCTAGAGTAGTATCCTAAGGAAGGTCTCCTCACACCTGGCCCAGCTGAGGCGAGTTCCGCTTTTTGTGATCAGCACCAGCACAGCGGCTCATGTGCATTAGATAGGGTGGAGCTTAACAGTCAGCCAGCCTGGGTGGTGGACATCCTGCCCTGCTGGGCTAGATTTCACAGGCAGAAGGGAGAGAGGATTGGAGCATGGACATTTAATGTGTGGGTCCCTGTGAGTCTATTGTTGGATCTGGTTGAAGAGCTTAGCCACTTTCTGGGTGGAGGGGCTCATTCAGCCTCAGGATAAGACTCTCTCAGCATTCTTCCCTGAGACCAGGGTCTTACCAGCTGTTAAAACTTCTGCAAAGAGGACTGTCGGCCACATTTGATCGGAACCTGTTGTTCACCTTGTTGGTGAGAAATAAAATTTGAGCATCCAGCAGTGGCTGAGGGATTAGGCCATTCCCCGTACTGAGCTTCTGACAAAGAAACCCCTGAAGAAAGGGGTCCCACTAATGTTGTATTCCCAACCTCAGCTGCCATAACCCATCAAGTATGCAAACTGTAGAGAGGTTGGTTTGGTGAGGGCAGTCTGAACCCACACTACAGTCTTTCTACAGAAGACTCTGTGGAAAGACCAGGCAGCTATAAAAGGAGGAAGAGCAACTAAAAAGTAGAGACAATCTTTCGGAGCTTGGGAATTTTATGGAGCTGTTGTCATCTCTAAGCAGGAGAAAGTTGATCCTTATACACAGGTAGGCCCCTCACACACTACCCAGGCACTTAAAATGAAGACACAAACTGCAAAAAGAGCAGTAGCTACAGACAAGTAGCCCACAGTGGGTTACAAACAACAACTGACACCAACCCAAGAAGATCTGGAACCAACACAACTGGTAGTGCGTGACAGACAGAACCAATCTTAGACTTAGCTAGCTACACAAGTAGCACACCAAAAGGAGGAGTCAAACAGGCACCAGACACTGACGAAAAAATACGCTCAACAAGACAGACATTGTATAGTGTGTAATACACATGATCAAGGTTGACCCTTAGAGCTAGCCAGCCTGAAGAAATATCCATATCTACAAATGGAGCAACTGTAGCCAATATTCACATACAACAAGAGAAAAAATAGTATCCTCAAGAAGCATTCCTAGAACAAGAAAAACAGGTGGCCTGGAGGTCAGTATCACTGAGTTCGTCTTCCTCATAAAGACACCACAAGAATCTTAAAGTCAGACAGTGCTACCTAATACACTGACAAAATGGGCAGACAAAGAAATGTGACTCAAATAAATCAACAAGAGAAATGCCCAGAAAAAGAACTAAATGAAATGGAAGTAACCAAACTACCAGATGCAGAGTTTACAAATAATGATTTTTAGGATGCTCAAGGATCTTAGAGCAACAATGGATAAACATAATGAGCACCTAAATAAAGATAGAGCAAGCATCAAAAAGGACATTAAAATCATTGGAAAAAAAACCAGTCAGAAATGACAAATACAATATCAGAAATTAAGACTGCTCTAGAAGAAATCAACAGCAAGCTGGATAAAGCAGAGGAACAAATCAGTGATTTAGAGGACAACATAAACAAAAGTACTGAAGCAGAACAGCAAAACCAAAAGAGACTCAGAATGACTGAGGAGCCTTACCTGTGGTGGCGCAGTGGATAAAGCGTCGACCTGGGAACACTGAGGTCGCCAGTTCAAAACCCTGCACTGGTCTGGTCAAGGCACATATGGGAGTTGATGCCCAGCTCCTCCCCCCTTTCTCTCTTTCTTTCTCTCTCTCTCTCACTCTGTGTCTCCTCTCTAAAATGAATAAAATAAAAAAAATTTTAAAAAGACTGAGGAAACTCTAAGAGACCTCTGTGACAACATGAAGAAAACATCCATGTCATAGGAGTTTCTGAAGAAGGAATGAACAATGGGTAGAGAACCTGTTTGAAGAAATCATAGCTGAAAATTTCCCTAAATTGATGAAGGAAAAAGTCACACAAATTCAAGAAGCACAGAGAGTCCCATTAAAGAGGAACCAAAGGAGGCCTACGCCAAGACACATTATAATTAAAATGCCAGTTAAGAGACAAAGAAAGAAAACTAAAAGCTGCAAGAGAAAAACAGTTAATTACCTACAGAGGAGCTTCCATTAGGATGACATTCGACTTCTCAACAGAGAAGGGATTGGCAAGAAATATTCAAAGTGATGAAAAACAAGAACCTACAACCAAGACTTCTTTATCCAGCAAAGCTATCATTTAAAATTAAAGGAGAAATAAAAAACTTGAAGACAAAAAAAAAAAAAAAAAGAACCTCAAGGAATTTATTACAACCAAATCAGTACTGCAAGAAATATTAAGGGGACTGCTATAAAAAGAGCAAAGGAAAATTGAGAAAAAGAAGATTGTATATTTAAAGAATAAAATGGCAATAAATAAGTACATATCAATAATAACCTTAAATGTAAATGGATTAAATGCTCCAATCAAAAGACATAGGGTAGCTGCATGGATAAGAAAACAGTACATATGCTGTCTATAAAAGACCCACCTCAGAACAAAAGATACACATTTATTGAAGGTGAAGGGATGGCAAAACGTATTTCATGCAAATTGCTGTGGTGGCAATACTTATATCTGACAATATAGCCTTTAAAACAAAGGCTATAATAAGGAATATAGAGGGTCAATACATACTGATAAAAGGAGCAATCCAACAGGAAAACAACCATTGTAAATATTTATGCACCAAATATAGGAGCACCTGAATATATAAAGCAGATTCTTTTAAAGTTTAAGAACATATACTTTATCTTTTTAAAGTTTTATTAATTTTATTTTATTGTGTTTATGTGGATTCAAGTGTCCAACTCAATATAAACCCTTTTTTCCCCCTTGCTCTTTTTATAGCAGGCCCCATAACATTTCTTGCAGTACTGGTTTGGTTGTTATGAATTCCTTGAGGTTTTGTTTTGTTTGTTTGTTTGTTTTTGTCTTGGAAGGTTTTTATTTCTCCTTAAATTTAAAATGATAGCCTTGCTGGATAAAGAAGTCTTGGCGGTAGGTTCTTGTTTTTCAACACTTTGAATATTTCTTGCCAATCCCTTCTGGCCTCAAGTGTTTCTGTTGAGAAGTCGAATGTCATCCTTATGAGAGCTCCTCTGTAGGTAATTAACTGCTTCTCTCTTGCAGCTTTTAGTTTTATTTCTTTGTCTCTTAACTTTGGCATTTTAATTATAATGTGTCTTGGCGTAGGCCTCCTTTGGTTCCTCTTTAATGGGACTCTCTGTGCTTCTTGAACTTGTGTGACTTTTTCCTTCATCAACTTAGGGAAATTTTCAGCTATGATTTCTTCAAACAAATTCTCTACCCATTGTTCATTCCTTCTTCAGAAACTCCTATGATGTGGATGTTTTCTTCATGTTGTCACAGAGGTCTCTTAGAGTTTCTTCAGTCTTTCTGAGCCTCTTTTGGTTTTGCTGTTCTGCTTCAGTACTTTTGTTTATGTTGTCCTCTAAATCGCTGATTTGTTCCTCTGCTTCATCCAGCTTGCTGTTGATTCCTTCTAGAGCAGTCTTAATTTCTGATATTGTATTTGTCATTTCTGACTCGTTCTTTTTTTATGATTTTAATGTCCTTTTTGATGCTTGCTCTATCTTTATTTAGGTGCTCATTATGTCTATCCATTGTTGCTCTAAGATCCTTGAGCATCCTAAAAATCATTATTTGTAAACTCTGCATCTGGTAGTTTGGTTACTTCCATTTCATTTAGTTCTTTTTCTGGGCATTTCTCTTGCTGATATATTTGAGTCACATTTCTTTGCCCATTTTATCTGTGTATTCGGTAGCACTGTCTAATTGAAATTTTTGTGGTGTCTTTATGAGGAAGATGGGCATGGTGGTACTGACCTCCAGGCTACCTGTTTTCCTTGTTTTAGGAATGCCTCTTGAGGATACTATTTTCCTTCAAGTTGTATGTGTGTATTGAATACAGTTCCTCTATTTGTAGGTTCAGCTATCCCTTCTGGCTGGCTGGCTCTAAGGGTCAGCCTTGATCATGTGTATTACACACTGTGCAATGTCTGTCCTGTTGGGCATATTTATTCTCCATAGTGTCTGGTGCCTGCCAGACTCCTCCTTTGGGCTTTCTGTTTGTGTAACTATCTGAGTCTAGGGTTGTTGCTGTCTTCTACCCACAACCAGTTGTGTTAATTCTAGATCTTCTTGGGTTGGTGTCAGTTGTTGTTTGTAACCCACTGTGGGCTACTTGTCTGTAGCTACTGCTTTTTGCTGTTTGTGTCTTCATTTTCATTTCCTGGATTGTGTGGGAAGGGCCAACTGTGTATAAGGATCAGCTTTCTCCTGCTTATAGATGATAGCTGGTCCATAAAATCTCTATGTTCCATAAGATTTGCCTCCACTTTTGAGCTGTTCCACCACCTCGTGCAGCTGCCTTGTCTTCCCACAGAGTCTTCTGTAGAAAGACTGTAGTGTGGTCCCAGACTGATCTCACCCTACCAACCCCTCTTCAGGTTGCAAGCTTGTTTGGTTAGAGCAGCTGAGGTTAGGAATCCAACGTTAGTGTGACCCCCTTTTTTTCAGGAGTCTCTTAGTCAGAAGCTCAGTACTGGGAATGTGGCTCCTACTCCATAGCTTAATCCCTCAGTCACTGATGCATACTCAAATTTTATTTCTCCCCAACAAGGTGAGAAGCAAGTTCAGGTCAAAGTGGGACTGACATTCCCTCTGCAGAAGTTCTTACAGTTGGTGAGATGCTTGTCTTAGAAAGGAAGACTGAGAGAGCCCTATCCTGGGGCTGACTGTGACCCCCAGAAAGTGGCTAAGCCCCTCAACCAGATCCAACACTAGGCTCACAGGAACCCACAATTTAGATGTCCATGCTCCAAGCCTCTCTCCCTTCCGCTAGTGGAATCTAGCTCAGCATGATTGTATATCCACCACCCAGGCCTGCTGACTGTTAAGCTCCACCCTATCCAATGCACATGAGCCATTGTGCCTGTGTTGATCACAGAGAGTGAAATTAACCTCAGCTGGGCCAGGTGTGAAGAGCCCTTTCTTTAGATACCACCCTAGCAAAGGTTGTTAGGTCCTGAACAGATGCTCTCCACAGCTGGCCACTGGATGTGCCAGCCGTGGGCCTCTCTGGAAGGAATGCAGTGTAAACCAGTGGGAAACATTGCCTGTGACTTGCCCTCAGCAACCTTCTTGGAGCTATAAGCAATTCAGTGTTTGTGGCTGCTTTTGCTGGCCCCAGGTACACATTGAAATACCAAACTGCACACCTAGGCTGGCTTTTACCCACACTGGTTCTAGGGAAAGGTTCCTTGTGTCCCGCCTTTTTTAGCCTGTGTCTGCTTGCTGGCTGCTTGTTGGGCTCACAGACTGAAAATACCTCTGCTAGAGTCTGGAGCCTGTGGCAATTTAGGGATTATAAAGGGTGCTGGGTGTCGCTCTGCCCCTTGCCCCAGGTATCAGTCTGTCCAGAGTTTTTTCACAGACCTCCATTAGAGTGTGGCCCCAGGAGTCCAATGGGTGAGGCCTCTGAAACCAATATTTGTGGTCTGCCCACCCTCTAGACCAGTGGTTCTTAACCTGGGTTCTATCGAACCCTAGGGGTTCGATGAGTTGCTCTCAGGGGTTTGGAGAAGCCTCTGCCGCAGAGGCCAGAATAAAGTAATACCGTAATTTGTTGTGAGTTCATGCACTTTGTTGGTTTTGTTCTTTGAGCAAGGTAATGTTCATGCATGGCTCATTTTGTGCACCAGTAAAAATACATATACCTATGTCTTGAATTTGGGGAAAATGATATTTTATTTATCACTAAAGAAGGGTTTGGTGAATGCGCATATGAAACTGGTGGGTTCGGTACCTCAAAAGAGGTTATTAACCACTGCTCAGACAGTTTCATGTGAGTCTCCTGTGAGGTGGAAACACCAGTCCTAGAGTCGAGAGCATGTGAGAGAAAGCTCTGTTCTAAACACCAGAAAACTGAACCACTGACATGCTCCCTGCTTCCTGGCCCATCAAAATGACCTGTTACCATTCTGGGGTAGGAGAGATTCCCGAGGGCAGAGCTTTTCCCTAGGCTGATGCTGCACAAAGGGAAAGTTCTGCTCAAGAAAGATGGCGACTACAGTATTGGAAAATGACTCAGCACAGAGGTTCTGGTGGCCGTCCCCCACATTGTCTCTCCCTGGGCCTCCAGCTTTACACTCTCCTCATGCAACTTCAGTACTCTCAGCTCTCCCTCCACCAAAGCCCCAAGTAAGTGGCTGTGAACAAGATTTTCTGGGTGGGCCCTTTAAAATGGAGCCTTTGTCTCTGAGAGCTCTGTCTCTTTTTTGCAGGCAGAAACTTGGCTCGTTTTAACTCCAAATGCTGCGTGGGTGCCTCTTTCAGGCTCTGGGGCTCAAGACCTGGGGCTGAGGATCCACACTTCTCAGGGCGACCCTCCCTGCAGTGAGAATCCCTCCAGAATCTCAGCCTATGCTCACTCCTGGGAGCAGGGCAGCCCTTTCTACATCTCTGCCCTTCCTACCAGTCTCAGTGTGGCTCCTTCTGTGATCCTTGGTTATAGACTCCTCTTCATTTAGTCCAAAGTTTGTTTTTCAAGATGATTGTTCTTAAATTAAGTTGTAATCCAATTTGGTCCTGGGAAGTGACAGTTGGAATGTCTGCCTACTCTGTCACCATCTTTGAATCTATAAAGCAGATTTTGATGGACATAAAGGGCGAGATCGACAGCAATACTATAATAGTAGGGGATTTTAATACCCCACTAACATCATTGGATAGATCCTCCAGACAGAAAATTAACAAAGAACCAGCAGCCTTAAATGACACACTAGATCAACTGAATTTAATTGATATCTTCAGAACCTTTCACCCCAAAGCAGCAGAATATACATTCTTTTCAAGTGCCCATGGTACATTCTCTAGGATAGACCACATGTTAGGACACAAAAGAGGTCTTAATAAATTTAGGAAAATTGAAATCATATCAAGCATCTTCTCTGATCACAATAGCATGAAACTAGAAATCAACTACAATAGAAAAAGTGAAAAACATTTCAACACTCAAAGGCGAAATAGAATGTTATTAAATAAGAAGTGGGTTAACAATGAGATCAAAGAAGAAATAAAAAAATTTTTTGAGACAAATGAAAATGAACATAAAACAACTCAAAATTTATGGGACACAGCAAAATCAGTCCTGAGAGGTAAATTAATAGCATTACAGGCATACTTTAAGAAGCAAGAAAAAGATGAAATAAACAACTTAGTCCTACATATAAAAGAACTACAAAGAGAACAACAAATAAAGCCCAGAAGAAATAGAAGGAAGGTAATAATGAAGATCAGAGTGGAAATAAATGACATAGAGGCTAAAAAAAATTAGAGAACATCAATGAAACAAAGAGCTGGTTCTTTGAAAAGGTAAACAAAATTGATGAACCTATAACCAGACTCATCAAGAAAAAAAGAGAGAGGACTCAAATAAATAAAATTAGAAACAAAAGTGGAGAAGTGAAAACTGATACCGCAGTAATACAGAGGATTGTAAGAAAATACTATGAAGATCTATATGCCAAAAAATTGGACAACCTAGGTGAAATGGATAAATTCCTAGAAACATACAATCTTTCAAAACTCAATCTGGAAGAATTAAAAAACCTAAACAGACCAAATACAACAAATAAAATTGAAATAGTTATCAAAAAATTCCCAGAAAACAAATACCTTGGACTAGATGGCTTCACAGGCAAATTTTACCAAATATTCAAAAAAACCCAACAAAAAACCTAACACCTATCCTTCTCAAGCTATTTCAAAAAATTCAAGAGGAGGAAAGACTTCCAAGCTCCTTTTATGAGACAAGCATGATCCTCATTCCAAAACCAGGTAAAGACACTACAAAAAAAGAAAACTATAGACCAATATCCCTGATTAATTTAAAATTCTCAACAAAATATTAGCAAACTGGATCCAGCAATACATGAAAAAAAAGTCATACATCATGATCAAGTGGGATTTATTTCAGGAAGGCTGGTATAATATTCACAAATCAATCAATGTGATTCATTACATAAATAAAAGGAAGGATAATAATCACATGATTATATCAATAGATGCAGAAAAAACATTTCATAAAATCCAGCACCTGTTTATGATCAAAACTCTGAGCAAACTGGAAATATAGGGAACATACTTCAATGTAATGGAGGTCATCTATGACAGATTGACAGCCTACATCATACTGACTGGGAAAAAATTAAAAGCAATGCCCTTAAAATCAGGAACAAGGCAGATATATGAATTTGGCAAGGTGGCAGAATACAAAATTAATATTCATAAATCAGTGGCATTTTTATATACCAGCAATAAACTGTCTGAAAGAAAAATTAAGGAAATGATCCTCTTCGCTATTGCAATAGAAATAATAAATTACCTAGAAACAAATTTAAAAGGAGATAAAAGACATACTTGAAAAATTATAAGACATCAAAAAATGAAATCAGGGAACATACAAACAAGTGGAAGCATACACTGTGTTCAAGGATAGGAAGAAGAAACATCATTAAAATGTCTATATTATCCAAAGCAATCTATAAATTCGATGCAATTCCTATTAAAATACCAATAGCATACTTCAAAGATATAGAAAAAATATTCCAAGAATTCTAATAGAACCAAAGAAGAACACAAATAGCCTCAGCAATCTTGAAAATGAAGAATAAAGTGGGAGGTATCACACTTCCTGATATCAAGTTATACTACAAGTTCACAGTAATAAAATAAAAACAGCTTGATACTGGCATAAGAACAGGCATACAGATCAATGGAACAGAACAGAGAACCCAGAAATAAACCCACGCCTTTATGGTCAATTGATATTGATATTTGACAAAGGAAGTAAGAGCATACAGTGGAGTACAGAGAGTCTCTTTAATAAATGGTGTTGGGAAAAGTGGACAGGTACACGCAAAAAAGTGAAACTAGACCACCAACTTACACCATTCACAAAAATAAACTCAAAATGGATAAAAGACTTAAATGTAAGTCACGAAATCATAAACATTTTGGAAGAAAACAGGCAGTAAACTCTCCGATATTTCTCTTAGCAATATTTTTGATGATTTATCTTTATAGGCAAGTAAAATACAGGACAAAATAAACAAATGGGACTATATAAAACTAAAGAGCTTTTGCACAGCAAAAGATACCATTAACAAAATAAAAAGATAACCCACACAATGGGAGAACATATTCGCCAATACATCTGATAAAGGCTTAGTAACCAAAATTTATAAAGAACTTCTAAAACTTAGCACCAGGAAGGTAAACAATCCAATTAAAAAATGGGAAAGGACCTGAATAGAAAGGGGACATACAGATGGCCAATAGGCATATGAAAAAATGTTCGATGTCACTAATCATCAGAGAAATGCAAATTAAACCCACAATGAGATACCACCTCACACCTGTCAGAATGATGCTCATTAACAAAACAACACATTATAGGTGCTGGCGAGGATGTGGAGAAAGGGGAACCCTCCTGCACTGCTGGTGGGAATGCAGACTGGTACAGCCACTGTGGAAAAACAGTATAGAGATCCCTCAAAAATTAAAAATGGAACTGCCTTTTGACCCAGCTATCCCACTGTTAAGAATATATGCTGAGAATATCAAATCACTGATTCAAAAGAGGATACGCACCCCTAAGTTTTTGCAGCATTGTTTATAATAGCCAAGATCTGGTAATAGCCCAAGTGTCCATCAGTAGATGAGTGGATTAAAAAGCAGTAGTAGCCTGACCAGGTGGTGGCACAGTGAATAGAGCATCAGACTGGGATGCGGATGACCCAGGTTTGAAGCCCCGAGGTTGCCAGCTTGAGTGCAAACTCATCTGGTTTGAGCAAGGCTGATCAGCTTGAGCCCAAGGACGCTGGCTTGAGCAAGGAGTCAATAGGTCTGCTGTAGCCTCCTGGTCAAGGTACATATGAGAAAGCAATCAATGAACAACTAAGGTCCCGCAATGAAAACCTGATGCTTCTCATCTCTCCCTTCTGATTGGTCTGTCCCTATCTATCCCTATCTCTGTCTCTGTCACACACACACACACAAACTAGCAACAACAACAAAAAATGGTTGCACGTATACACAATGGAATACTACAAAGCCGTGAAAGAGAAGGAAATCTTACCCTTTGCAGAAACATGGATGTACCTGGAGTCTATTATGCTAAGTGAAACAAGCCAGGCAGAGAAAGACAAATATCATATGATCTCACTTATATGTGGAATTGAATGAAGAAAGTGAACTGAGGAATGGAATAGAGGGAGATGTGGGGTTGCAGGGAGCAGAAGGACAGCTGTTAGTGGGAAGGAGGATGAGGGGATGGGATCAGAGAAGGTGAAGGAATTAGTGAAATTATATATACATAACACAGAGATACAGATAACAGGACAGCAAATCCCAGAGGGTAGGGGAAAGGGTGTTCGGGAGAGGGGGGCAAAAGGGGTGTAATGGGGGAACGGGGGTGGGGGTGAGGGAGTTATATTGAGTGGGACACTTGAATCCATGTAAACACAATAAATTAAAATTAATAAAAATGAAAAAAAAACACATAAAATATTTTAAAAGCTTCTTTTGCTTTTAAGAGTACCTGTAAGGTATAAGGTGTTAACTCCTCAATGGAATCAAATCTCAACCTTTGACTCTGCTCTGGAAGCTCTAACTCTTGCAGAATTGCTTAGATTTTTTTAGGGAAAAAATAGTTAAACTGTGCGGGACTCCAGCTGTCATGTTCTCCTCCCAGAGAACGACACTGGAGGAACTGGAGCTGATTCCAGCTTACTTCTTGCAGTGGAAGATGGGCAACTTTGCTCAGTGATGGGGGCTGCAGGGTTTGGAGGCAGCCAGTCCTGGTGTCCAGTTCTGGCTCTGCAGTTACCAGCGGCAATATCTCTGAGCAAGCTCCTAAACGTTGCTGAGCCTCGGAGCAGTTTTCTCACTAATGCTGGTGGGGGGGGGGTGTCTCTCAGGGTGGGGGGTCCTCACTGCAGGGAGAGGGGTGCATGGCAGGGTGCCGGGAGCCCAGTGGCTGATAGAATACCAGGGGCTCAATAAATTTTAGCAGATTGTTAAAATTTCTAATAAAATCACCGTAGGAACATCCCCTTATTAAATCTTATCTGCTCCAGGCTAAATGTGTTAAACTTTGTGTGCATGATTCAAAGAGCCCATCATGTTTATGTGAGGTTTCCTTTGACTTCAAAGTAGAAATGCAGCTGGCAGTTCTTCCCTCTCCTCATGAAGAACTCACTATCTTTCAGTGCTCACCCACCAACACCTCTGAGTGTCCTGTGGCCCCTGGCAGGGCCTCTGTGGGGCCCCTGGATCAGATAGACTTTTCCCTGCTAGAGCTAGGGAAGGCTTCTCGGGCTGAGACTGCCCGGCCCTCCTCCATAATGGCCTTGCCTTCTGTCTTTGCTCCTTTAACCTCCCCACTGCAGCCAGCTCCAGATTTCCTCCCTGTCCTTCCCTGTCCTTCTGCCACCTGCTTCTTCTGACAGGTGTGCTCTCCCGTTTTACTGCAGAAGAGATAGCAGCAGCCCTTAGAGGAGGGTCCACACACGCTGCCCGAGAGCAAAGCCCTGGTTCTTTGAGAGTTTCTGAGGCCTGTTGTGGCCACTTACAGAGATGATGCTGGGTTGTAGAGAGCCTCAGTCCTATCATTCTCTTTTCTCTCCCTCTCTCTCTGTTCCCACTTTCTCTCCTCTCCTTCTTCCTTCCTACTTCCTTCTTCCTCTTTCCTTTCTCTCCCTCTCTCTCTCTTCAAATCACTTTGAGACCCTCAGCCCCAGGACTAGCAGTGACAGCCCCAGAGAAAAGGGTTGCCCTCACTGCAGTGGGGTCTGCAGTTATGAGCAGGAAGAGAGGAAAATGCCAAACTGCTGGAGTGGGAGCAACTGGAGGGTGATGTTGCTGGCCAGCTGGGTGCACATTCAAGGGATCAAGCGTGCACACATATCGGGGATGTCAGGGGAGCCATCTCACCAAACACCCTCACGTGCATGTGCATGCCACATGTGGAGATATGCGTGTTGCACATAAAACCGTGTCTTTGCACAGATTGGATGGGTGTGTCTAGACATTGGCAGCAACCAGGTCCCACTCAAAGCAATGAAACTGATCCCATAACAGTTGTCTACTAAGCATCACCTTCTCAACATGTTCCTCCCCAACCTTAAAACAGAGCCCTCCCCACCTGACACTCATGCATCTCCCCTCCTCAGTTGCTCTCCCACAGCTGTCCTTGGTGTGCAGTCTGCTCCTTGGTCCTCCCTTCTCCCCCCAGCTCAGACGTAAGCCTCTTGAGGACAGGAACATTGTTCTCTGCACCATGTCATTGTGAGCTCTAAAAATATGTCTGGTTCATAGAAGGTGCTCAATAGATATTTTAGAAAAAAATAAAAAGGAGGGACCAAGGGAGAGAAGCAGAGAAAGAAGAGGAAGAAAAGGAGAGGAAATAGAGGTGGAATGAAGGAAGAGAAAGACTTGGGGGATGGGGAGAGGAGGAAAGGAAGAGAGGTAGAAAGAGAAATAAACAAAGAATGTGAACCAAGCCCCATAGTAATTGACCAGCTCACTGCAAACTACCTCTTATAATTCCCATCCCAGAACTCTGCATTGAGGATAGCTCCTGTCATCCCGCAAACAGAAGCACGAAGGGTCCCGGGGACAGGGTTTGGGCTGACCAAGAGCTCCCTGGAGGTAGCTCATGAATGTGGCTCTTGGCTTAATGCCACCTGAGGAAGCTTCGCGATGGCAAAGAGGAGAGTCGCACTAGCCCTCCCAGACAGGTGAGTAGCTGGAGTTGAACATCTCTATCGGAAAGGTAGCACATTAAGTAATGAATTTAAGCCTCACAGCCTCATTATGAGAAGGGTTCTATTTCTATCCCAGTGTTAATAGAAAATTAAGGTAAATAGAGATTGGTCGCCTTATTTGCCAAAGTCAGCAGGGACTGTGAGCCCATACCCAGACTGGATGGGTCCCAAGGCCTCTCAGTCCCTGCCACACCCTCCCAGCCCTGGAGGTGCCCTAACGTGGCCTCCCGAGGAGCAGCCTATCCTGTGAACCTTTGTCTCCCCCCTCCCACATCTAAGAGGCCCCATCCTCCAGTTCCTGGTAAGTCATCCCACAAAGATGGGGGATGTGGATAGTGGCTAAGTGGTTAGCCTCAGAGAACTGAACGGACAGTCCTAGGTGGCTCCAGCTGAGCCACTCAAAGCACAAAATGAATAGAAACTAATCATCACAGCACAGAACCCAGAGCGTAGTCAGAGCTTAACACGCTTTTGAGACTGTTGTTGTTATTTCTGAGGGGGCAGGAAACAAAGGTCCATATTCTTCACTCTTCCTTTCCCTCCAGACATTGAAAAGTCTTCCACCATTGAAAAAGTTCTCTAATGCACATTATCTCCTCTGGGCTTTGCAACAAGCCCATGAAGTGGCCCAATAGTTTCATTTTTCAGAAAAAAACAAAACAAACAAACAAAGAAACAGTCTCCCAGCCTAGAGCAGTGTCTCTCACTTAGCCCAGCCCCACTCCCTCTCCCCCCACCTTTTCCCCCAGTCCAAGAAGAGTCATCACTCATTGGGGTGTAGAGAGGAGAAACAATGGTGTCTGTCTTCTGCTTTCTTTTTTTTTGAGTGCTGGCTACATTTCCCAGTTCAGGATGACTGGAATCACAGCATTCGCATAGAACAGGAACATCTCTGCCAAGCTCACCCAGGAAATTTCTGGCTCTCACTCTTGAAGACCCTGGTGTGTAACAGTCCTCAGGCACTGTGATTGGAGCTTGCTTGCCTCAGTGTCTGTTCTGTCCAGGAAACCTTTCAGGTGATGGGGGTGTGGGTGGGCGTGGAGGGCCAGAAATATGTGTTAGCATGATTTGGGGCTTCACTTTTGATTTCTGTATTGTTTGAATTTTGACATACTTGTTATGCTATGATGTGATGGGTCATGAACCATGACACATGTCTGTTATTATGTAGTGATCTGTGCACTGAAGAGCTGGCAGAGAAATAGTTGCTTTATGAAATTGCTCCCAGTTCACGCGCCGTGGAAATGAAAAGTGAGCTGTGGGGTTGAGGAGCTGGTATCATGACATAGATATGGGAACTGAAATTTGTGTGTATGGCACTACACAAAGCAAGAACTGTCTGTGTCCAACTGGCTGCTAAACCGCATCAAAAACTTGCCATCTCTTCATCAAAACCTTCTTCTCTTTCTGATTTCTATTAGACCCTCTATCTAGGCTCACAGGCTGAAGACCTGGGGATCATTTTATCTCCTGATCCTCCTCATGCCACACCTAAGCGTTCACCAAACCCTATTGTCCCAGGTCCTAAATACTTCCTAAATCTACCTTAGCCTGTCTTCCCCACCTTAGTTCAGGCCACTACCTTGCTTGTAGTTACTGTATACATACAGTGATATTCTTGTCTCACTTTCAGCATGTGTCCTTTCAATTGGTCCTTTATATAACTGCCATTAACCAGAACATGGAACAGATGCTACAATGTCCCTGCTCAAAGCCTTTCAGTGTTATCCTTGTGAGAATAAATGTCAACACGTTAACATGGCAGATAAAGCCTTCTATAAGCTCATTCCTGCAGACATCTCTTCTCTCGCCACTCCCTGCTGATGTTCAACACCTTAGAACCATGGAACTACGCTGTAGTTGATTTCCAACATCTGTTCACCAGGAATGTTTCTCACCCCTGCCACTCCATTACCCTGGCTATGCCCAACACACTTAAGACTCAGCTCAAGTGTCCCATTCTCCTCCACACCACTGGACAGGGCTGGGTCTTCTTCCATTCTCCTGTTGTTCTTTCAAATGGCCCAATAAATGTTCCTTATGTTACTAAATACAAAGCTTGGAGTTCTATAGTTACTCTGTAGTGGGCCAGTTTGCACAGATGTTGCAGCGCACCAAATTACCTTATTTACTAATCTTCATTTAACCACTGAAAGGATAGCAGAGAAGTTACCCATCAGAGACAAGAAGAGTGAACCCCAGGGAACCTATATGGTTTATCCAACTGTCACAAGTCACTTACATTAAGGTGAGCAACTTTTTACAATGAAAAGATGGACAAAAATAAATTGACTAGAACAATATCATAAATAAAAGAAACATTTTATTCATTGCAACAATAACATACTATAATATGATAATGCATAATAAAAACATTTATAATATTTTATATTATAATGCATACATGCTTATTAATTTTTAATAATAATTATAAGAAATTATTTTACATTGAATGAATATTTTTTGTCAATGTATCATCTTATAACAATATATCAGAAATATCTGAACAAGAAATATCCTTCATGTTGAATTTTACGGTAAGTGCTGCAGCTAGGGTATCAACATTCAATCTCGATTTCTCTCTTGTCCAAAAATCATTAGAAACTGAATAAACTCTTTCAACTGCTGCATTAGTTCCAGGGCAGCACAGTGTAAATTGAACAAGAATAAATAAATTTTCACATGGAATATGTTCATTTTTGAAATGGCTGAATATTTCCACCCATCTTTTATCAATTTCGACATGCTCATTTTCCCATTGTATTAACTTTTCAGAATTTAAATATACATTCAGTCTTCTAATTTCTTCAGAGACAATTGTCATCTATTTTGATGTCTGGCATTTCTTTAGATAAAAACTCAAGACAAGATTCAATATCTGTCCAATATACTTTCAATGAAGTAAAAAAACACAATTAAAAACTGTTATTTCCCGTGAAGTTTGTTTCAGACCATTCTTTGATATATTGAAAACATGTCTGGGAAAAATTCTTCACTTCTTTGATAAACTTATCAGTTATGCCCTGATTTGATTCCTCTAAATCTGACAATTTTTTCTTTATAATTAAAAGAAAATGTTTTTCTTCAAAATGAGATTTATATTGAAGGATAAAGTCATTTAAAATAAGACTAATTTCCATAGCTGAAACGTGCTCACCTTCAATCTTTCGGATCATTTTGCGAAAAATACATGCTTGATTATGTACAAAACACATTAATATCTCAGATATTTTATTACTGAAAAACGATTCCAGGACTTTTGGATATTTGTCTAAACTTTAAAAATATGAGCAGAGAGGCTCTAATAATTGTAGAACACACTCTATAGAAGGTATTAGGGCAGGGGTTGGAAACCTATGGATAGCGAGCGAGATGTGGCTCTTTTGATGGCTGCATCTGGTTCGTAGACAAATCTTTAATAAAATAAATAATAACATTAAAAATATTAAACATTCTCATGTATTACAATCCATTCAGTTCCTACCGCTCATGTTCATGATTGCGGGTGGCTGGAGCCAATCACAGCTGTCCTCCGGGACAACACAAAATTTTTATTGGATAATGCGTAACATACATGGGTCATTGTGAGGTCAGGAAGTAAACTTTCCTCTTTTTAATCAAGTAGTCAGCTAGCTAACTGCAGAAACCCTATTGATGAAGAAGATGGCTAAAAGAAAAAAGGATGAGGAGTATCGTACTTTTTAGCAGGAATGGACAGAGAAATTCGCCTTTGTGGAGAGAGCAGGTTCTGCAGTGTGTCTAATATGCAATGTAAAATAACATCGATGAAACAGTCAAATATAAAGTGGCACTTTGACACACGCCATACTACATTCTCATGAAAATACCCAGCAGGTGACAGCAGGCAGAAAGCATGTCAAGAGCTACTGTGCAGAATGCAAGCTAGTCAACAGCAACTCCGTGTTTGGAACCAACAAGGTGACTGGAATTCGGTTAGCTTTGCTGGTGCTTTAGCAATTGTGAGAAATGGAAAGCCATTCACAGATGGAGAGTATGACAAAAACATTCATGCCTGATATTGCCAATGAACTTTTTGATGACTTTTTGGATAAAGACAAGATAATCAAATGAATAATAAACATGCCTCTGTCAGCAAGAATTGTTCATGATCTTACCATCATGATGGCAAATCAAATTGAGGCAACACAAGTGAAGGACATAAATGCAGCTCCATTCTTTTCTCTTGTTTTGGATGAGTCAACAGACGTAAGCCATTTATCCCAGTACAGCGTGATTGCAAGGTATGCTGTTGATGACATACTACGTGAGGAAAGTCTTGCTGTTTTGCCTAGGAAAGAGACAACAAGAGGGGAGGACTTATTCAAGTCTTTCACTGAGTTCACTAAGGAAAAAAATCTACTGATGGATAAATTTATTCTGGTGTGTACTGATGGTGCTCCATGCATGGTGGGGAAAAACAGAGGATTCGTAGTGCTTCTTTGTGAATATGAAAAGAGACCCATCCTAGTTTTCACTGCATCCTACATCAGGGTCACTTGCTGTGCATGCATCTTTACACTCTCTCACTTTTTCAAAGTGTAGTAAACAACCTGTTTCAATGTTGGCGATGAAGAGTTCCAGCTTGTTTTCAAATACAAACACTGCTTGTTGAAGGGATAAGACTATATTTCCAATGCCTTGCATTTTTACATTGAGCTGGTTCAGATGTTCAGTCATGTCCACAAAATAGTAGAACTTCAGGAGCCACTCAGTGTTAGCTAACTCAGGATGCTTGATGATTTTCATTTCAAGAAAAGTCCGAATTTTGCTCAGACAAGCCTCAAAATGGCTGAGCACCTTCCCTCTTGACAATCAATGCACACTACTGTGCAGAAGCAGACCTGGATAATTATTCCCAACTTCATCCAGCAGTGTTTTAAACTGGTGATCATTTAAAGCTCACGCAACATAAAGTTGACCACCTGAATGACCAGTGACATCACCTCACCAAGCTGCTCACCACACATCTGAGCACAAAGCACCTCCTCTCAACGTCTTGATCTCCAGCAGATAGCGCACTTCACATCTAATCTCCTGCAGTCATTCAAAGTGTACTTTGGAGAATTTTGTAAACGCACTTGTCTTTTTAAGTTCATCACCCATTCACACGAGTGTTCAGTGGACAGCACCAACCTGGGTTATATCCCCGGTGTCTCCATCAGAGATTTTGAGCTACAAGATGCTGACCTGAAGGCCTCAGACATGTGGGTGAATAAGTTAAAATCACTGAATGAAGATTTGGAAAGATTTGCATGACAACAAGCAGAGTTGGCGAGCAAACACAAGTGGGGAGAAATGAAAAAACTTTAACCCGTGGACCAGCTGATTGTCAAAACTTGGAATGCGCTTCCCATCATATACCACACATTGCAGCATGTGACTATTGCTGTACTGACAAGGTTTGACTCTACATATGCATGTGAGCAGTTTTTCTCACATCTAAAGAACATTAAGACCAACCTAAGATCACGTTTAACGGTTGGAACTCTCAACGCCTGCATGAAGCTTAACCTCACTACATATCAACCAGACTACAAAACCATCAGCAAAACCATGTAGCAACAGAAGTCACATTAATGGTAAGAAGTACTTTATTCATCCTTGGTTAGTAACAGCATAACAACGTTATTAAAAAGAATTCAGAGACTTATTATACTTTAAAAGTGTTGTACTTACATAAAATGCACACATTTACCTGTATTTAGTGTTAAACATATTGTATGGATTTCATAGAATTACATTTTAAAATATGTGGCGTTCATGGTTCTCTCAGCCAAAATGGTTCCGACCCCTGTGTTAGAGCAAGCCATCTAACTTTTGAATAACCTAAAAGTTTTTTGTATTCAACATTGGCTTCTTCACAAAATTGTTTTAAAGTAGCAACATGAACAGTAAAACAACCAGAATGCAAATAAATTGTAGTTATTATTACTTGTTCATTAATTGGCATGGCAAATGATGCTGCGTTGACAAAATATGTGCATTACAACCTATTCCTAGTATTTTCTTTTGGAGGAACTCTTGTAATTTTATATACACATTATTCACCTCTTTGCATCTTTGCCCACTAAAATTTTATTTGTATTATCAGCCATTAGTGCAATAACTTTTTATTTCAAATTGTTTTCATTTATTACTCTGTATTGACGGTTTGACAAAATTTTAGAAGTTTCGCCCTCAACAGATTTTAAATTTAATATTTTTACTTGAATGCCCTTGGTAACATTAAAATATCTTACTATTATTAGATACAATTTAATTTCATTGTGACTTGATGCATCAGATAAAATCGTTACAAATGCTGCAGTTTCCAAGTCCTCCGTAAGTATTTTGTCACAGTAATTTTTAAACACTGATTTCAAAATAGCCTCGCATTTTGTCCTGGCACATGAAAATTTGGCATTGTGAAACTTTTTCAATAATTTATTTGTACAATCATAGTACAAAAACTTTGATTGTGAATTATGGTATAAAATGCAAATGTTTCTTCCATTGCAGCCAACTGTTTTTCATCTTCAGAATAATTTGAAGTTTTAAAAATACTTGTTACTTTACAACTGGAAGCTGATGCATCTAATGCAGTGGTTCTTAACCTTTTTTGAGGTACTGAACCCACCAGTTTCATATGTGCATTCACTGAACCCTTCTTTAGTGATAAATAAAATATGATTTTTTCCCCCAAATTCAAGACATAGGTATATGTTTTTTTACTAGTGCATAAAATGAGCCATGCATAAACATCACCTTGCTCAAAGAACAAAACCAACAAAGTGCATGAACTCACAACAAATTACGGTATTACTTGATTCTGGCCTCCGCAGCAGAGACTTCTCCAAACCCCTGAGACCGACTTATCAAACCCCTAGGGTTCGATAGAACCCAGGTTAAGAACCACTGATCTAATGATTGCTTATGTTTGTTGGTGGTCAACTGTTTCATATCACTGCTCTGCCCCCAACTCCAATACAAAATTCTCTGCTGCAAATATTGCAGAAAACAATGTTATCTTTCTTTGATATGAAGAATGGAAACTCCTTTTTCAATATTTTTTTGAAATGGCATTTTCTCTTTTTTGATTTGTCTATCCCTTATGTAAAATTAAAAATTAAAAATATAATAAAAAGCTACATGAATTATGCAAGCACATTAAGAACTGAAAATGTTACATCATGGTAAGCCAATTTTCTGGAAGCTAAATTAACAAAACTAATTATCAAACAAAACCACTAATTTGGCATGATATTCGGATGTATTTATCATTTTCTAATTTTAAAATGTCTGTTTTATGCAACTATTTAATCAAAATGCATTATTAATAGATATGTTTTGAGGTTAGATTTCCACTTTAAAACTCGAATTTTGGGAAAATACTTGTAAATAAAATTATACACATTTGGAAATTATTAAATAGATAATGAATTAATAAAGCGTGAATTGTGCTTACCTGTCTATGATTGAATATTCACTGAGAAAGAAATAATCGTGAGTCTACAATGTTGTATGTGCTGTGTCATGTTTCAGTAAGAGGTACACAAGGCCATTTGCACGCTTGGTATATCACATGCTCTCTCAAGGTCTCCCATGCAGAGCACGGAGCACTGTACTGATGATCCCTGACGAATCATCATGTCAAATAAAAATACGTCACATCACACACAATGGATTGGCTCTGCATAGATTGAATATGGGCATTTACAGATTCCAATATCAAGAAGGAAGACACGTAGGAGGACACTTTTTGAGAGTGGATAGAACTTTCAAAAGAAGGACTGTCCTCCCTAAAGGAGGGCGACTGGTCACCTTACCAGTGTTCTCTTTCAGACCTGGTACTTTGGACTTGAATTCAGGGCTCTCTCTCTGGTAGACATTAGACCTGACTTTTGTCTCCTGGTTAAGTGTTGGGGTGCACTTCATCAAGAGCAGATATGTTGGTCCTTCTGTCCACTGTTCTTCCCTGGGCCTAGAGCCCATGGTAGGTGCTGAATACATATTTGTTGAATTAATGAATCATTAGTCAGTGAATTTTGGTATGAAGTCAAGTGGTGGCGGTTGCAGTGGGGACACTAGGCATCCGGGACTTCAGGGTATATAAAAGAGCTATCCAAGTATACCTCAGTTCTAGAGACAGCAGGTTGAAAGAGGATAACTCTCTCCCCTAAACCCAGATAATAGGATATCTTTAAGGTTCCCCAGGGCCAAAGTGCCCACCACTCCAGCCTCCCTGAGCAGGTGAGAGGAAGCTGCAGCCAGTGGCTGGCTCCACCACCCTAGTAGGGGAGTTCTCGGGAAGGTATTATCACTCCCGCTGTCAGGACAGGTTGGAGCTCATTGGCTTCCAAGAATGTGACTGATGGCACATTTGAGTTCAAAAGAAGATTGTATTTCAACACAACTGGAAGCTATTCAGTCAAAGCCAAGTTCTACAGGGAGAGCTTCCTCTGTCTCCTCTCCCTCTCCCTCCAGGATAGCTCAAGACTTGTTGAGACCTGAAAAAAAGGACTGACAGTGTTGACTGTTTCCCTAATTGAGAGAAAGAGAGACAGAAAACCAGGCTCTGGATGTGTTTACAAACCCAGGAAGAATTCAGGAAATGTACCTCCCTGCACCCCAGTGGGACAGCTCCTCAGAGGGTGGGCAGGGGAGCTCTGGGCTGGGCCCAAGCACCGTTGTCCAGCAAACAGCATCTTCTCCCAGGAAGAGAGATCTTGATCATGTTCTCTGTGGACTATAATGGAAAAAAAGGGGGGGGGGACAACTAATAACAACTTGAAATATGTTTGTGCAGAACATCCCGTTTTCCTATCACAACAAAGTGGAACAGCTATGCAGGTGCCACTGACACTTTGCTGACAAAAATCTGAAGCCAAGACAGTTCAAAAGACCTGTTGTGATCACCGTGCCAGCAGGTGGGAGTGCAGACCCAAAACCAGGCTGATAACAGAAGACAACACCTGTGATGGAATGTGTCCTCTGTGCCTGGTATATATACATCTAAGTACTGTTGCCAAAGCCTCATTGCAACCCATGAAGTATAATAGATGCCATTTTTGTTCCCGTTTTTATAGAGGAGGACACAGAAGCTCAGAAAAATGAACTAAATTGATTACGACCAGATAGCCATTACTAGTGGAGCCAGAATTTGGCTTTGAGCACAGCCAGTTTGGCTCCAAAGGCAGTTACACAAATTGTCTTGCGCAGAAGAAAACCTCGGCCACGGTTTTTTTGGGTCCCTCCCTATGAACTTTAAAGATGTGGTCACAGCCACAGTCCTCTAGATCCTCCTCAGATCTTCACTGGGGCAGCCTGATATCACACTTGCCAGGGCAGGTTGGGAGCCAGTGGAAAGACCCCAACCAGCACTAAGCACACAAATTCAAGAGCCAGCTCACCAGAGGCCAGGGGGCATGTTGACAACTGGGAATCAAAGGAATAGAGTGATAGGAGGGTGTGCAAGGAGGTGGACGCAGAGTCCACGAGGCTGGTCGACTACCAGGAAGTCTGGAGATGGAAGGCAAGGACAAAAGACGGGGCCATTTAAGGAAGCACATGTTCAATTGTCTGTTGATCTCAGATGAACTTTACTGTTTACTTTTTGTACTATCCTGTCATGCAAACTTATTTAAGCCACACATCAACCCTATGAAGAAACTGAGTTCTGAGAGGCTGAATTACCACTTACTAGTCCTACAATCATGTTAACAAAGACATCCTACCACTCTATGTAAGATGATCATTATAATTTCCCAAGAATTCCTCCTTTCCTGGACCCCATGGGTCCAATCAGTGAAAAAAGCCATAGTCATTTAGCCTGCAAGACTTTTTTGCAGGGAGCCAAAGGAACACAGTGTACAGCGTCCCTGTCCCCCAAGACCTGGCAAATTCATTGGGAAGAGGTGTTTTTCAATTCATCTTTCTATTTAGCTATCAAGAGCGGGTGGACTGGTACTCTGAATAGTAGAGTAGAGTGTTTCAGGTATGGAAAACTAGATACATAGCACCGAAAACAAAATAAAACAACAAACAAAATGTAAACAAACAAGTGGAAATAACTTTCATCTTCTTATTAGTACTCACTTTAAGATATCTATGAATAGTAATAAAACAAGTTTTCTTAAAATATACCTCTAGTTATGAAATGAGGAAAAGCATATTCTGTTCAAAAGCCTAGTGCAGAGGAGTAGAGACATGCCTTCATGTAAGAGTGATACACTCCTTTCACCACTTAGTGAATTAAACATAATTTTATTTACACCAGTGGTTCTTAACCTGGGTTCTATCGAACCCTAGGGGTTCGATGAGTTGGTCTCAGGGGTTCGGAGAAGCCTCTGCCGCGGAGGCCACAATAAAGTAATACCGTAATTTGTTGTGAGTTCATGCACTTCGTTGGTTTTGTTCTTTGAGCAAGGTGATGTTCATGCACGGCTCATTTTGTGCACCAGTAAAAAAACATATACCTATGTCCTGAATTTGGAAAAAAAATCACACACACACATATATATATATTTAATTATTTTTATTTATTTATTCATTTTAAGGAAGAGAGACAGAAAGAGGAGATAGAGAGAGAGAGAGAAGGGGGGAGGAGCAGGAAGCATCAACTTCCATATGTGCCTTGGCCAGGCAAGCCCAGGGTTTTGAACCGGTGACCTCAGCATTCCAGGTCGATGCTTGATCCACTCACTGTGCCACCACAGGTCAGACCAAAAACATATTTTATTTATCACTAAAGAAGGCTTCGGTGAATGCGCATATGAAACTGGTGGGTTCGGTACCTCAAAAAAGTTTAAAAACCACTGATTTACATGTTTCTCCTGGCCTTTCCCTTGTTATAGTTCTTCTCCTGTCTATACTCACTCAGTTCTCACTGATCCAGCGTCTGGTCAATTTCTCTCTGTTCTCGGAGCTCTTTTGGGTCTTCTGGATAAAAGTTTCTCTGATTTGTCTTGAGCCCAGCCCATGGGGAAATCAAATAAAAAAGACAACCAAGCGCAGCTCCCCACCCCCAAGTATGTGCACATAAGTAGAGCAGGAACTCACACAGTGCGCGCATGTCATGTGTCAGGTGCGCGCTCCAGACCTGAGATTCCCGAGCTTTTCTGTTCACAAGACCTTTAGTGCCTTCCTCAGTAATTTTTTCACTGTGCCTATAGGCTAACAGAAACTCTGACACTTCATTTACTAAGTAATTAAGTAATTAGGTCCAAATAAACTTAATAAGTACGTATGGCATAACAACTTAGTAACCGGTATTGAAAAATAATACCCAAAAAGATTGAAAGAAAAAAAAATTATATTTCATTATTCAATAATTACAATCTTGTATTTATGGGCACCAAACAACTTTCCAGGCCTTGGAATCATGTAGGAGATGCCATGGCCCTCATTTTCTGTTCCACATTGATTTTCACAAGGATGTTCCTTCGAAAATCACAGCAACTATAAAAGTGCATCATTGACAGGAACAGGGCACGGAGTAATGTGGGAACTGTCACTACCCTGACTGCTAGTTTGTATGGTGTCTGATGGATAGTTCTTTGAGAAAAATCTGAAACATTCCATAGCAGCCTGTGGACCTGCTACAGGCCCTGGGCAGCTCAGCAGTCTGCTTGGGAAGCACAGCTCAACGCAGCAAATGTGGTGAATGTGCAAAGGAGGAACTGACACTTCCCACAGGAGTGGGCACAGGAGATTTTGTGGAGTAGGAGGAGAAACTGGACCTGGCCTGCCAACTCAGCTGGGTGACGAGGAAGGGACGTGAGTGTGCCAAAAAGGAAGAGAGGGCTATATACCAAGCACAAGGGAGGCCAGCGAATGCCCGGACAAGCCAGAGACATGGTGGAGAAAGCGGGCTGCAGCATACTGGCCAGTGTCCTCAGCATCAGTCTGGCTTCCTGTGGACCAGCCTTCGTCGCCCTCCTTTTACTGAATTCTTACCAGTTTCTTTGCTCTACTAGACTCACAGCTCTGAGGGCAGGGACTGTCTTCATATCTCTGCATATTCCACACTCAGGAGCACATGGCTTTGTGTAGAGAGCTCTTTCAAAGAGTGTTGACCATATTGAAACAGGCAACTGTACAGGGATACTGACCTCTGGGCCTCTACAGACCAGACACAGCCAGTGTGGTAAGGGGTTTCAGCCCAAGGCCAGCTGCTGGCTCAGGGCTCTCCTGGCTGTGCACTCATTCCCCACGGCTGGCTTGGGGGAAGTGGTAGGTAAGGGAGCTCAGCCCCTTTGCTTTCAAGAACAGTCATGTGGACAGCCTGGAGAGCTCGAGATTGCTCATTTCCAGGAGAGCAGATTTTAGGGACATCACAACCAAGCCTCCCCAGCAGGCCTGTTCCCACAAGGCAGCCCAGAGATGACAAGAGCCTGTCAGAGAGCTGTTTGCGTCTCTCTGATTTACAGTGGTAGCTGTAACTCTGGCTTTTGTCCAGCCCTCCTATTATGAGCTCTCTACCCTTGGCTGCAGCTTGGAGCAGGCAGGGATGCTTCCTGTCTTTCCTGCACTGGTTTGTCCCATTTGCCTTAAAGGAGGGCCTGGTACCCAGTTGGCGCTAAGTGTCTCCCCAGGAAAGGAATGGGGGAGGCAGTGAGTGGAGAGCAGTGTTGGAAGCTTGCAAGGGGCAGGAGGCACCAGGGGCCTGACCCCTCCCTTGAATATTTAAAGAGCTCTGTCCTATTTCCCAGACTGTTCGCTGTTCATATCACCTTCACTTAAATACAATATCACCTTCACTTAAATACAACAGTGACTGAACTAGTTTCCCGTAGCAAATTACCAGAAACTAAGTGGCTTAAAACCACAGAATTTTATTCTCTCACAATTCTGGAAGCCAAAATATGAAACTGAGCTATTGTCAGAACGGCACTCCTGCCAGGGGCTCAGTAGACAACCACTTGAGTCTCTTCCAGATCCCGGGGGTCCCTGGCTTATAGCTGCATCACCCCAACCTGTGCTTCTACCTTCACTTTGTCTTTTCCCTCTTTTGTAAAGACAGATGTTGTTGGATTTAGGATAATCTTACTTAATTTAATTCACCTTCACTTAATAATAATACCTGCAAAGACCCTTTTCCCATATAGTCACATTTGCATGCTCTGGATAGACCTATCTCTTGTGGTTAGGGGCCACCATTCAGCCCACTTGAGTGAGAATCAATGAGAGCCCTCCAATGAGGTCTTCTGGCGCCAAGTACAATGATACCATCACTTAAGATGACCTGATTACTTAACAAATGCTAAGACATTTTAAAGTCTCAGTTGCCAAGAACATTACTTTGTTGTCAAGTCAACACTGATTTTACATGAACGATGCTATGCCGGATCTTCCCAATGGGCATTTATGTCCTTGTTCATGAAGCAAAAAGAGACTGTCTTACTCCCCACTGACTTCGCATAGAGGACATTTGGGACCATGCCCTCGTCATCCATCACTGTCATTGAAGCTACTATCGATATGTTGGACACAAGGGAGATGAGAGCGGTGGGGGAAGGTGACTAGAATCCTCGCCCTCTAATGGGAGCATTCATATACTGAGCACCCCAGTGTCTCCACTCTGAGCTGGACTGTGCCAAAGGTTCTGAGAGATTCAAGTTAAGACACAGGTCAGAGGCGCACGGCAGGAAGCTCCCAGAGCCACCAGATATGCTCGGAGAATTAAACTAAGAGCACATGCTCTTGATTTTATCCACACAATTACATTAAAAACAAACAAACAGACTAACAAAAAACACTTGCCAAATGTCTTGCTCAATACATTCTACCTGCCAATTTGCCAATTCAATAACCAGTGTTACCAGAGAGAGGCTTTTACTTAGCAGGGTTTATTCTCATGAACCTATACTGGTCCCAGTGATCACTACTGAAAGACTGATTTTAAGATGTCTGTGTTGACAGAAAGCACATTTTCCATTCTGTAGTTACTGGAGTGAAACTTAAAAAAAAAAAGACATTTTCTCACATTGAATCAACTGACAAACACTTCTTTAACTTTCCAGGAATTCTCAGAGATTACAGACAGCAGCTTTTCTTATAAGGAATTAACTCATCTGTGTGAAATAAAAAATTCTGTGTATTATGAATCCAGTGTGTGTGTGTGTGTGTGTGTGTGTGTGTGTGTGTGTGTGTAACTTGCTTTTGACCAGTTAATTCTCCCAAAGACCCCATAAGGTAGGAAATGCTATTAAGCCTGCTTTACAGATGGGAGGACTTTTTTCTTTTCCTTCTTTTTTCAAATGAGAAGGAGGGGAGATAGAGAGATAGACTCCCTCATGTGCCCCAACTAGGATCCATCAGCAACCCCCTGTCTGGGGCCAATGCTCTGCCCATCTGGGGCCATGCTCCCAATCAAGCTATTTTAGTGCCTGAGGTGGAGACTCCACAGAGCCATCCTCAGCACCCAGGGCCTATGTGCTTGAACCAATGAGCCATGGCTGCAGGAGGGGAAGAGAGAGAAAGAAAAAAGGGGAGGAAAGGAGTGGAGAAGTAGATGGGTGCTTCTCCTGTGTGCTCTGAGTAGGAATTGAACCTGGGACTTCCATGCATCAGGAGGACACTCTACCACTGAGCCAACTGGCCATAACCACTGACGGAAAGACTTTAAACAAAATGGGTGAAAATAAATCTCATTTCACAGAAGCTGGCCATTTGAAAGGAAGCACTCTTCTCATGGCGATAAAGTTTCTGGTGCCAGGGGACATCCCTCCATCTGGAGCTCAGGTTGCAGCAGTGCTGCCTGTATGGTATACATAGCTGGTGACATCTGAGTGGGGACGAGCCCAGGTGTAGAGAATCTTAGTGCTGTCGGAGTCACAAATGTGTAAATCAGAGCACCATGCAGTTCACACCACCTTCATATCAGCTTTGTCTCAGTCTCAGAACAATCCCTTCCTGTTACACCCTCTGAACTACAAACTGAAAATGCACTTAAACAACTAATTCAGGTTAATTATTCATATTAAAGTAATCAGAGAGAGTTTTAAGCAACAACAAAATGCTACCTAGGTCCTTCTCCAGAACGATTTAAAAACATCTGTAGGAGTGAGACAGAGAGTCAGCATTTTAAAAAGTTTCCCAGGTGATTCTCATACACTGCCTGGGGTTTGAACCAGTGATCAGAGATTATCTCACTTAGAGTGATGGGACCAGAGTCTCTCAAACTTAACTGTGCATAAAAACTACCTGGGAATGCAGGTGCCCAAGTGCTGCCACTGGGGATCGTGACAGAAAAAGGAAAAGGACATAAATATAATGTACTGTCCACTGTAATGTAGTCACAGAAAAAAAATGACAAGAAGTAAGTGTAAAAAAATTCCTTACCTTTACTCCCATGGTTGGCTTGCACACTGCAAGGGACATTGCATGGTGGGAGAGAGCGGCATTGGGAGGAAGAAGCTAGAGAGACAGGAGAACCTGCAGAAGGTGCTGGAGATACTGGGTCAGGTGAATAAGGATTGCCTAAGGATCATGCAGGAGATGCTGGAGATGCTTCTCCCTGTACTACGGGTGTTTCATCTCAAGGAGCAGCTGATGTAGAGGGGACAGGATGTGTTGCAGTGCTCTCTACTTTCTTCTTTTTTTTTTTTCATTTAGACAATTAAATTTAACAGGATGACACTGGTCAACCAGAGTACATAGATTTAGAGAAAACATCTCCACATCATCTGGACAGTCGATTATGCTGTACACCCATCATCAAATTCAAATCATCCTCTGTCACCCTTATTTGTTTCTCTTTATGCTCCTCCCTCCCCTTCCACTTCTCTACCTTCTTAAAGAATTGTTCCAGGCTAGTCTGGAAAGGTTGATGACTTCTTTTCTTCCAAAATCTGTCTATAGCATTGCAAGGCATCCATAACAGCTGAAAGACTCATGTCTCAATTTTTTAAGTGTTTATGGGAGTGAGCATCGTAAACTCAAACTGTCGTATATTGAGACTGCTGTAACCCAAGGACCCCTGTATATCCCTGGACCACATTTTAAGAAACAACAGGCAAGATGCCCTCTTTTGGCCTGTCTTGTTCTAAAAGTGTTTCTCTTCATCATCTATGTTTCCCATTCCGACATGAAGATCAACTTACTTGTAAAAAGGATTCAGGTAGAGTGGGAGTAACCTTAGTTACATTCGCTCTGCTGCAGGAACAAACCCCACGTCTCCAGGGAGCTATGCAAAGGTTCTTCCTTGTTATACCACATGCTTTCACACTGGGGGCTCTGCTTCACATGGTCACCCGGAGACCCAAGCTGATGGAGATGACACCATCTTGTGATGCTGCCACTACAGGGTCAGTGGCAGAGGAGAAAAAAGGGAGAATCAAATATAGAACTCACAATGACCTCTCTCGACAGGAAGTGACACTGGCATTGTTACTTATTGGCCACTGACCAGAACTAGCCACGTGACCCCTCCCAAGAGGGAGGTAAGGAATGAGGGGGAGCTCGGACAGCCATTGGGAGGCACAATGTCTCTTCCATGGGACTGGTACAATGGTACCTGATCTCTGATTTCTTTTATCTATTGACAATGTATTATTTTTCACAATCACACAAACATTCACTAAGCCCCAGTTTCGAGATCAGCACTGTGCCAGATAATAATGGAAGACAGGCTCCAAATAAAATAAATACATAAAAGATAGCCCTCCTAGTCCATGAGATTCTTTCAGGAAATAACACTCATAGATCAAAAGGAGTTAGTGAACGGGAGACAATATTACATGATCGAGGGCCAAGTTAATGTGGCAGCTTTGTGCCATTGATGTTCAGAAAAGGTGTAACCAACAGGCGTGGGGTGTTCTGGGAAGGTTTGACCAGTAACTGGGAAGCTAAACTAGGACTTGAAGTTGAGGTCTTACTTAGGTCACTGCTTAGAGAGATAGAATTGACTATTAATCCTCAGGAAGGATCCAGGTATTACACATCCAGGGAGTCCCACATGGTCCGCTGCTCCTCAAGTGCTGCTCCTCAAGTTTATTTTGGTTTCGATTAAAACCCATAATAAACAGGCTGTCAGTGAAAGTTAGTTGTTGGCAAAGTGCAAATTCTATTAAACAGTTGCTTGTACATACACTAACTCCTACTTTTTTCGTATTTAAGAGAGGACATGCTTTGAGACATATTTTCAGACCAGGAATATCTGCAGAGCCATACTGAGGACAGCCTGTCAAACAGGGGTGTTCCTCTCTGAGGACCACAGGCAGAGAGCGCTGCCCCAGGAGGACCTGACTGCTTGGGGTCCACAGCTCAGACATGATGTGGAGCTGGCTCTTAAGACTGAAAGCCCCCACCCAGTGTTCCACCACCACCATCTTTCAGGTTTCAAAATAGCATGATCAGCCAGCTCCTAAGGCTTTCTCACCCAAGGTGGGGCTCTGCCATCCCAATAAATCAGCAGAAAAATAACAAATAGTTGCTCTCACTACCTCTTCAGAGGAGGCTTGTGAAATTCCCTCTACCTCACACTGCTGTCACCACTCCTGCCTGAGACCAGAGAAACTCACAGGGCGCAGGGTATTTCTGTCCCCAGAGACAATGACTCAAGTCTCTGGAGGGTGAGCGTGGTGCTGCAGGCAGCACCCGTGGGTGGGGCGGGTCCATGGAGATTGGGATCTGCTTGGCTGTTTCGAAACTGAATCTTGTGCTGGGCCTAGAGGAACAATGCTGTCTGCAGATAAGGGAGTCTGGCTGAGAGTCCTGGTCAGGACGGGGCTTCCTTCTGAGAACAGCCTGTTTGGAGGTACTGTGAGAACCATGGTTTGGACATGCCTACTTGCTGTGGCTTTGGTCCCCACAGCAAGGAGGGGAGGTGAAGAAGAGGAAAGTGATGAAATAGCAACAGCGAGGCAGAGGCAGCTTTCATGGGTGGCTGTGTCAAGGTGGCAATTTAGGGAAGGAAGGGAGGACTTGGACTTGGGGTCTAGGAGGTGCTTTTTATGAGGGTCTGATAATGGGGTGGTCCCTGCATCACCTCAAAGAGATCCTAAATCCCAGGTTAGAACATCTCCTCCAATTCCTTTTATTTATTTATTTGAGAGGAGGGGAGGCAGAGGGACAGACTCCCACGTGAGCCCCTACCAGGATCCACCTGGCAAGCCCCCTATGGGGCAAGGCTCTGCCCTTCTGGGACCATTGTTTTGTTGCTTGGCAACTGAGCTATATTTTTAGTGCTTGAGGCAGAGACCATGGAGCCATCCTCAGTGCCCAGGGTCAACTACCTTGAACCAATCAAACCATAGTTGTGGGAGAGGAACAGAGAGAAAGAGAGAAGGGAGAAGGGAAGAGATGGAGAAGCAGATGGCCACTTCTCCTGTGTGCCCTGACCGGGAATTAAACCTGGGACATCCACACACTGGGCCGACGCTCTACTACTGAGCCAACCAGCCAGAGCCTCCAATTCCTATACCTTGTAAGTTAGCACAGTGAGGCCCAGAGAGGGAAGGTGACCTACCCAAAGTCACACAGCTAAGGGAGGCAGAGTCCAAACTTCTCCATTCTCCTGGCTCATACTCCAAGTCGCATTTCACCATGCTGCCTATCAGGGCAAAATACACAAATACAGAAACACATTCACACACATGCACATTCACACACACATCCAGACACACGCAGAAAGTCAGACAACAAAGCATAAGGTTCACTCAGGGTGAGAAAGCTTCTGTGAAATGGAGAGAGGCATCTATGCCTCCCACTGTGGTTGCATAACCAAGCAGTACAAAAGTGCCTTCTTCTGACAATGGATCCTTAATCTTATATTCTAGATGACCTTCTAATTTTTAGTTAGGATTCCACTTGGTCATTCAAGAAGTAACTCACTGACATCGCTTTGATGTGACCACAAAGAAATCTCAGACACATTTGAGCCACCTCTAGGACCTCCTGACCTTGGAGCAGTCTTCCTGGAATTATTTCTGGAGAGTAAGAGGAAGGAATTCTGCTTACTGGGTAGGTTTTAGGTTTTATTCCAAATGGACACACATTGTCATTTTATGACGCTTTAGAGAAGTTACATATGGGGTGTCATTTCCTTGAAAGACTTGAGAAGTCTCCACAGGGGGAAGCTCAAGGGCAGGATAGAATGGGGGGAGGCCCGACCCCCTCACCACAGGCAGGCAGCAGAGATCAGCACTACATCTGCCTTAGAGGGTGCCTTCTCTGTGCGGGCTGCTCCAGGAACATGCCCAGCCCTCCCTGAACCTACACAGCCTTCATCCTAGGTCCCCTCTATGCATCAGGGCACAGGTATCCCAGGCAGCTCTCAAGCACTGAATAGAGAGGACAGGAGCCTAATGTTTAGAAACAAACTCTGGACCAGACTGCTCAGTGGGTTTTCCAGCTCTACCACTCAGCCATGTGAACACCTCAGTTTTCTCATCTGAAAAATGGGAATAATAATAGTTGTTTCATAGGGTAGTTATTGAGGATTATATTAATTATGTAAATACTTAATATAGCATGAAGTATTACTTTATCATAATTGGTATTTCCCCTTCTAAATATAAGTATAATTTTCTTTTTTGTGAAGTGGAGCCAATACAAGAGAGAAAATCTGGGTTAAGCCCATGGCAGCCTCCCAACCTCATTTGAGCATCATAGCCATGTTTTTCTTTGCTTCCTCCCTTCCTCCTCCTTCTTCTCTTCTCCTTCTCTTTCCTTCCTTCCTCCCTTGCTTCTTTCTTTCCTTCCTTCCCCCTTTCTTTCCTTCCTTCCCCTTTTCCTTCCTTCCTTCTCGCCTTCCTTCCTTCCTTCCTTCCTTCCTTCCTTCCTTCCTTCCTTCCTTCCTTCCTTCCTTCTTTCCTTCCTTCCCTCCTTCCCTCCCACCCTCCCTCCCTCCCTTTCTTTCCTTCCTCCTTTTCTCTTTTCTCTTCCTTCTTCTTCTTCCTTAAGTAAAAAAAGCCACAATAAAACAACTACAGTATTCAAATACAGCTTCAGGCACAGCTTAGCTTCCCCTGCTTCTCCTGGATCTCCAGCTGTTCACAAGCCTGTAATTGTCCCAGCTGCTTTCTGAAACCCTAGGCCCAGCCTTGCCCATGTGAGCCAAAGGCAGCTGCCTGGCAGGCCTGGGTCCCACCTGGGTACCTAACAGAAGCATTTTATTTGCATGTTTCCTAGGCTCTTCTTTTGAAATTGCACACCAATAATTAAGGATTTCCAATTCTATAGTAACCGAGAGGCACTCAGGACTGATTCAAGCAGATATTATCTGTAAATCATTATTGCTGCATGGCTTTCCTTGTGTGGCCTACGGTGGCTCGTCAAAGTCAGTCTGAAATATCTCTCCCACCTGACCCTTACCATGTTGGACACAGCCCCTTCCACTCTCCCTCCTCCTGCCCTTTCTCTGCTCTCCTCCCTCCTCTGTCTCCTTCCTTTACCATACTCTGACACAGGGCCACACGGCTCAATCATATGAGCAGTCTGCTAATAAAACCACCCTCCGGTGTTTGCTCTGTCAAATTTCAAATCAAATAATTAGTAGGACTGATTATTATTAATTTTAATGGTAAAATTGACTAGGTGGTTAGGCAGTTGGATTTTTTTTTTTTTACAGGGACATACAGACAGTCAGAGAGAGGGATAGAGAGGGTCAGACAGATAGGAACGGAGAGAGGTAAGAAGCATCAATCATCAGTTTTTTGTTGCGACACCTTAGTTGTTCATTGATTGCTTTCTTATATGTGCCTTGACCACGGGCCTTCAAGACCGAGCCACCCCTTGCTGGAGCCAGCGACCTTGGGTCCAAGCTGGCAAGCTTTTGCTCAAGCCAGATGGGCCCACGCTCAAGCTGGCGAGCTTGGGGTCTCGAACCTGGGTCTTCCGAGTCCCAGTCCGATGCTCTATCCACTACGTCACCGACTGGTCAGGCATAGTTGGATTTTTTATATCTAATTTAATTAAACCATCACAACAATCTAGTACAGTAGATATACCTATATTTTACCTATTAAGAAATGAAAGCAGAGAAAGGTTAAATAATTTGCCTGTGAATGATACCTCTGTACTGTACTTTAACATGTGTGACAATGTACCTCAGACCTGAGCCCCTTTTTCATATAAAGTCACTACTGGTATGATGCTGAATACACAGATCCCCTCTCTGCCCCGAAGCCTGAAGGTCTCACTTATCTCTGCTGAAGAAGGTCCCAAGGATCCAAAGACATCTCTCACTTCAGGTAATAGCTTCCAGGCCCTTGAGGTCAGAGGCCCTGTCTTGCTCCTTCAGCACCCAGTCTCATGCTCAACACATTGTCAGCCTCCATGTTCACTTACTTGTGAGTGCACTAGAGGGATCCTAGGATCCTGTGTCTGCAGGTACCTCCGTGTTTGCAATTGCCCTCACTGATTTGGACACCAGTGGGTAGCATGCACTCTAACTGCTTCATCTGTTACTGTCCTGTCTCTCTATAAGATTGTACGTGTTTCTTTTCTCATACACTATGACTCCTAAAGGTGCTGAGGATACAATGGATATGCAGTAAGTTCTGGCCAAACTAGACTGAATTACTAATAATGGCAGCTCTAGGGCATGTTTTTAAATGAAAATAAGGGTACTTTATCTCAAAGCTAAAAAGGACACCAGCTTCCCTACCACAGCTCACCTGTCAGTACAGGTCATTCATAATGGTTTCTGACTCCTGTCTTTAGCACAAATTGAGAGGACTTCCACAGATGAGGGGAGGGGCAGAGGTGGGAACTCTGGGCTAAAGGTGCTAATCATCTAAGTGTATCTAGAATTTGTCAGTGTGTATAAAGTGTGTCCTCTCAGGTTCTCCCCACTCTGGTGGACATGCATACAATGTGAGTATGAAGACTCGGGGGTGGAATTTAGGAAAAGGCTGTATAGTTCCAGGCAGGTGCTTCCTGTGTCTCAGCACAGAACATCCCTAAGTACCTTCCCCTTTTAAAGGGAAGCAAATAGAGGTATGAAGAGCACAGACTCCACAGCCAGAATGCCCAGATGTGTATCTCAGCCTGGGTTGCTGGTTTTGCAAACAAAGACACAGAACGCCCAGTCAAAACCAAGTTTCACTGCTGTATTTTTGTCTAGCAAGCTTAATCTCAGCTCCTACACTGACAAGTCGAGTGACAGTGGGCACAACTGAACTTCTCCACACCTCCGCTCGCTCCTTTGTGAAATGGGGCAGTAGGAGTGCCCGCTTCATAGCACTGCCACGAGGGTTGAATGGCTACAACAGGCTCAGGACTCAGGACAGTGTCTGGCACATGCAAGGTGCTAGATACATGCTAGTTTTCACTATTATTTGATAGCACCCCTTCCAGGTTTTTATCCCAACACCAGGCCAGGGGTGGACTATTAGAGTTTTTGAAGTTGCAGCGATGTTATTCTTACTTTTACCTCAAATAATAAGGCCCAGTGTTTACCTCCTTTATGGGTCAGTGGAATTCATGAAGCCGGGCTGTTCACGGTCAACAGCTACATCACTAATTCTTGCTGGATCTGTTTCTCTAGTAGCTGTTCCTGTTCACAAGTTGAGTTCACTGGCTGACAGTATGACTAGCTTGCTGTGCCCACCTTATTAGCAGAGATTAGCTGTCCCCAGAGAACATCTCACAGATATGAGTAGTGACTGCTCACTATCAGAAACAAGCAAAATGTAGAGTTTGTGTTCAAAGGGCTTTAGGATCATCTAATTCAGTCCCAAGCAGCACAGCACAATAGTACTTTCTACAGTAACAGAGATGTCCTATATCCATCTTCACCTTTCAATAGTTACTAGCCATGTGCAGCTACTGTGTGGTAGCTGGCGCAAATGCAAAGCGGAGGTTTTAATCTAGCTGCATGTGGGAAGCGGCTGCTGCGCTGGACAACGCAGGGAGAGAGCAGTGGAGCCCAGAAAGGTAGAATTAGTTTCTTCAGACCTCAGTCACTTAGTTATGAGGTTGGGGCCAGGACCCTGGCTTTACAACTTCTATCTCAGGGCTTTTTCCATCTGGAGCCTAAAGAACAAGTACAGGGGGGTAGGGAGAGAGCGCCTCTGTCTAGAGAGCCTTGTAACATTAAACCAGGGGCGCCCTTCCCTCCAACGCCCTGAGAGACTGTCAGAAGCAGGGCCGGAAGGCACAGAGACGCATCCTGTGGAGTTTGGTACTGGAGGGCGCTAATCCTCAAACAAACAGCCAGCTCTTTCATCTCCTCGGTGTGACACCTCCTTTGTTAAAGCTGTCAGACTCTGTGACACCTTAAGCCCCGCTGGCTACATTATCTGGCGTGTTGCAGAGGATGAGCTGGTGGGCTGTAGCTCACGTGCACTGGGCCCTCTCTACTCCAAGACACTGGCCCTTTATGTCTTCCTGAGCTGACACATCCTAGGGACCCCACCCAGGTGGGGCAGGATGAAACTCAATACAGAGAACTCTGGAGCCAGTCAGGCTGTCCAGGTTCAAATCCCAGCTTTGACATTTACTGCATACAAGCTGTGTGACCTTGGGCAAATCACTTAACCTCTCTGGATCCATTTTTCTCATGTGGAACATGGGAGACAGTAACTGTATCCATTTCACAGAGTTGTAGGTTTAAAAGTCTGAATATACATAAAGCCTTTGGAGTAATGCCTAGCACATAGGAAAAACACCTGACAAACCCTGGGTGTTTTTAGATCGGGGCTTGACAGGGCAGTTGAGATGGGGGAGGTGGACAGGCTGGCTCTGGCCGATGACTTTGTGACTTTGCGCAAGTTGCTGAATGTTCTGTGGGTCAGCAGTTTTTCGGTCTAAATTGTCATGAGAACAATGGCTCCCTGATTAAGAATGTAATGGAAGGCAGCAGGAAGGCAGTTAAAGAAACAATGCTACTTTTCTGTGACTGTGAGGTGTTTTAAACACTTTCTCTCACAATAATACTTTCTGAAACGTTCAAGAACCCCTACTTTTCTATCTCAGGACAGTGGCTGCATTTTATGTCGGTTTTACAGACTATTTCAGAATAAGATGGGATCCCGGAATTTAAAGATTGTACACACAGACCCTCAGGGCAAACCCAGGTTGCAGATGGGTTTGGCTTGGCCTGTAGTGAAGACCCAAACAAGTTTTTTTATAATGTTTAATTAGTTGCCAACATTAAAAAAAAAAACAACAAAAAAACCAGATTTCACAGTTTAAAAATCAGGTTCCCAGCCTGTCTTGCCAAACCAGGTGATATGGCAACACCTGTCCCAACTTCAGACCCCAGCAATAAGTGACTGACTGGGCGCAGATCCTCCAAGGTAGACATTACCTATCTGCCTCACCTGCATTCTGTGTGACCTGCCTGCCTCCATCCACCAGTGTCTAACCCTGCCTTTTATTGATGGGAGAACCCAGGGACCCAGTTTCCTGGCCCCCAGTTCAGTGCACCTTCCTTTGCACCTGCGGTTCTTGAGCTGAGCTGGCCTGGGAATCCACCTGGAGGTCTTATGGGGACACGCTGCTGGGTCCAGATACACAAGTTCTTGACTTAATAGGTCTGCATTTTTGGCCTTCTGATGCTCAAGCTGCTGGTCCAAGTGCACACTTTGGGGGCCCCTGAGAACTCACCACACTGGGACTGGCCTGGCCATTGGCTGCTCCTTCAAATTGCTCCCCTCTTTCCCCAGGTCCTTTTTCCCATTGAGGTTTCTCTTATCTTTTTTCTTTCTAGTCATTCTTTTACCCCCCTCTGACTTCCTCCTTCCTCTTTCCCCTCCCCAACTTTTCTCAGTTGCATGTGTTTCTGGAGGAGCAACCAGAAGCTTTGCCCGGGAATTGGACCCAGGATGTCCTACGGTCCAGTTCCAGCTCTGAGACCCCAACCCGGGTGGTGTCCTTGGAAGAGTGCACCCCACACCCACAGCTGCCGCTGCCCTGGGCAGCCAGCCTCTGCACCTGGAAGGGGCCCCGAGCAGGTGTGGGTGAGACTCTCCCCGGGTGGTTCAGCTGTGCCTGTGCTGTCTCCTTCGGGTAAGCCCCAAATAAACCCTAATAAGATCAGGACCAAGGCTGGCCTGCGAGAACTTTCTTCAGGAGAGAAGGTGAATGTTGTTCCTGGGACTTGGCACCTTCTCACATGGCTCGGGGCCACTCTCCAGCAGAGCGGTAGCAAATCCACCTGAGACCCTCCGTGTACCAGGGGCTTCCTTAAAGCCTTGGGCAGAGCTGGGCTTTGATCGCTCTCCATTCTCTTCCCCCCAAAGGGATGTTCCCATTGGGTCTGGTGTTTTTACTTTGCCCCCTGCCCACCAACTAAGGAAGAAAAGGGAGGATTTCTGGGTCTAGAGGCCCAGGGCCCCTGGTTGCCATTAGTTCCTTCAGATTTCATAAAGAACTCTTCCACTCTGCCTGCGGCTCAGCACACAAGTTCAAAGGCACACTGACTAGTAAGGTATCAAGGGATGGTGAATCCTGTAAAACAGGGCTGTGGGGAGAGGAGCAGGTGGCAGACTGGGGTGGAGGCAGTGGGGATGGGGTGGGATCTCCTGCCATAGTATTTATCTAATCTACCAAGATTTATTATAATAACAACTGCTGGTGTCTGTTGAGCACTCACTATTCCCCAGACCAGTGGTTCTTAACCTTTTTTGAGGTATCGAACCCAGCAGTTTCATATGCGCATTCACTGAACCCTTCTTTAGTGATAAATAAAATATGATTTTTTTTCCAAATTCAGGACATAGGTATATGTTTCTTTTACTGGTGCACAAAATGAGCCGTGCATGAACATCACCTTGCTCAAAGAACAAAACCAACAAAGTGCATGAACTCACAACAAATTACGGTATTACTTTATTTTGGCTTCTACGGCAGAGGCTTCTCTGAACCCCTGAGACTGACTCATCGAACCCCTAGGGTTCGATAGAACCCAGGTTAAGAACCATTGCCCTAGATACTGTGCTGGGGACAAGAATTGCTTTCTCTCATTTAAACCTAACAGCTGTATGACGCAGGTACCCATTATACAGATGAAAACACTAAGGCTCAGAAACAGGTATTTGCCCAGAGCCATGCTGGTAAGTAAAGAGTGGAGATTCAAACTCAAGCTGGTTGACTCTGGTGCCTGCACTTGAGCCTGTTTTTTCTATGGCTCTCTAAAGAGTGACAGCCTCTGTGGGCAGGAGGGACCAAGGGGCTAGGGTTACCAGAAAGGGGATGTTGGAAGGGCTTCACAGACTTGAATAAAATAGTATATCTTTTTTCCTTTCACTTTTTAAGGACTAGAATAAGAGCATACATAATGGTTAAATGTTCCAAAATGTTCAGGCTCATTCTCATTTCCCAAAGTTTGTTCTGTTGTGCTCACTAATCATGAAAATATCTTGAAAAATTGTTACGTGGAACTCACATCATCACTGAGACTTTCTATATCTGGAAGCAATGTGAAACTCATCTGTTGGTCTATTAGTTTCACCTTTTGACAGACAAATGATGGTTTCCAGAATCACAGGAGCTTTCCCTTTGTCCATAAAGGGAATAGGGAGCGGATGGGTCTCATTTTCATTCACCATACTCAGACAAAACTTTTATGAGGACATACTAAAGTTTCCTAAAAGCCTGTAACTTTTCTTTATATGTTTCTTTGTTTTATGGGGGTCCCTATTTCCCTGTAGTGATTTGCCACAGCAACACCTTGAGAATTGAAAGAAACGTTACAGATTATATCATCCAATTCCTAATTTTACAGGTGAAGTCAATGAGGCCGAGGGAATTAAGCAACCCAAGATGGCATAGGTCAAGATGGAGCTAGAACCCAGAGTTGGGCTACCCAGTGCTGGGATCTTCACACTCCTTGTACCTGTTTCATGCAGTGGGGATGTGAGGGTGTGGGAGTGTGAATCTAAGAAACCCTAAGAAGTAAGGTAGGCTGTGGCTAGAAATAGAGGAGTCCTGGCAGAAGGACGGGAGTAGAGGAGCTGGGCTGGGCCCCAGCGGGCAACAGAAGCCATGGGTATCCCCAGCAGGTACAGACCACAGCGATCACTGCGAGTTCTCATGAGAACAGTCTCTCCTTGTTCAGGTAACTTGGCTCAGGTATAAAGCAATGAGCAAACCCTTCCAGGCATTCCCTGTCATCCCTACCTTTTAGTCTGGAGATTCTTCCCTTCTCAAAACCCTCTCCCCACAGGTGATGTCTTTCTGGTTATCACTTCTTTCATCCTCCTGTTTCAGTGATGCGGTTGCCTGCAACTTCCCCTTTGGACCATGGAGGAGGGACATACAGTTTGAGCAGAGCCCTGGACCCTTCTGGCTTCTACCGTGACATTTTCCCTGTGTTTAGTGATGCTGCAAATCCTACAGAGCCATGATTTTTCACAGGGGCCGAAAGGTAGTTATCAGGATCTGGGAGGAAGGGTGTCACTGATTACAGAGCAGGAAACAAGCTGATGTTGAAAGTGACCTACTGCATTCTGGTTTCCACTGCAGTGAGATATACTTGCCTTTATATACCTCAAAACAATAACAATAACAAAACAAAACAACAAGAAAACTGGCTCTTCTAAGGTCAAAATAAAATTTTCTTCAGAAATGACCATGGTTTCCAGTGGTTTTTAGTAAAGAACAAGTGATGTGCATTTTAAACATTAAGAATGATGTACATTTTAAAATGATATATCTGAAAGTAGAACATGATGATTTTGAAAAGAAACAGATTTACCTACTCTGGTCTTCAAGGGTCACTGCATCTGACTCTGCTATGGCCTTTCTCCTCCCTCTAGCCTGTTCCTAATACTCATTTGGATATTTTGAATGTGTATCAGTTAAGATGGTTTAGATTATATTGCAGTGGCAACAAGTTCCAAGTTTCAGCAGCTTAAAAGAAGAATCACTCCATTTTCCTTAAAGGGGCAGATGCTCAATATTTTAGGCTTGTAGACTCAACTTTGCTTTTGGTGTGTGAAAACAGCCGTGACATAAGTGTGTGCTAATAAAACCTTATTTAGGAGCATAGTCAGCCCTCAGTATTGTTTACCTGCTGCTCTGTAAAATAACAAAGGTTTACTTCAAATTCGTGTTCCATGTCCATGTTCGTCAAGAGTCAGCTGAGGACTCTGCTCATAGGACCATTGTTGTTAATTCAGGACCCAGCTTGGTGGAGAAGCCTCTACGTGAAACATTCATAAACATCTCTGAGAAGGAAAAGAAACTGGCAAAGCACTCACAGGTCCTGAAAACACCTGCCCACATGGGATGCATCTATGCTGCTCACAGTTTATTGCCCAAAGCGAATAGCATGGCTCCCCATGAATTCAACAGAGCAGGAAAGTACAATCCTGCCATATGTAGAGAAAAGATATGCCACAGGTTGTCCTTTCTAATAAGAGCCAAACAGTATCATAAGAATGAATAGAGAAGAGGAAACCTATGAAGAAAATGAAGAAAAAGGGGGAAGTCAGGAAAGAAGTGGCGCCATAGACAAGGGAGATGTATAAGATTGATAGATAGGTATATAAGTAGACAGACAGACACAGCAGTGGGATTCAGCTGGTTTATACCGTCTTGGCAGAACTGATACCTAATTTTTTGTTGGGTTCGGAGAACCAGTTGTTAAAATGGCACTTGTAGTAGTCAGGGTTCTCTGAGGTGGGTACCTGGGCGGCTGCCCAATGTGGAAGTCACAAATCCACATTCCTTATTCTTTTTTAACGTTCATTTGCGCAACAGCATACATAGTCTAAGCGCCTGTAGTGATGTTCATTCCATCCAGAAGTGAAAAAAATTAACTATGATTGTAGTATTTATTTATTCATTTCATAAAATTCATTATACTTTTTGATGACTCCCACATGCGCCCGACCGGGATCCACCCAGCATGCCCACTAGGGGCAATGCTCTGCCCCTCTGGGGCATTGCTCCACTGTAACTGGAGCCATTCTAGTACCTGAGGTGGAGGCCATGGAGCCGTCCTCAGTGCCCAGGCCAACTTTGTTCCAATGAAGCCTTGGCTGTGGGAGGAGAAGAGAGAGACAGATAGAAAGTAGAGGGGGAAAGGTGGAGAAGCAAATGGGCACTTCTCCTATGTGCCCTGATCGGGAATCAAACCCGGGACTTTCACACACTGGGTCGACACTCTACTGCTGAACTAGCTGGCCAGGGCCCCATTGTTGGTACTTTTTATTTTTTCCATTTTTCCTTTTTCTTTTTTCCATGCTCTGTTATTATATATTTATTGTTCCCTTATACATTTGTCCTTTATTCTTGAAATACCTTATTTCAAATACTGACACCGATGTAGTTTATACATATTGTTTGAATCATGCTATTTTTTCTACTTGAGCAATACCAGCTTATTTTTGTAATATTTTTATCTTGTCCCAGTTATTAGCTTATCTTTTACAATTTTTCCTTTTTCTTTCCATCTTAATTATTGCCTACTCTTTAAATTCTATAACTTCTTCTGGTAAGTGCAGTAATATGTTATAAAACTTTGCACTCTTTATTATATGTCCTTGCTTGGTTATAGATGCATACCCTTTTAATAAGTTTCTGTACAATATCATATAATCTTTGATAAAGAGTATTAATGTCCATAAATAAATATTATTATATTAAAATAAAACATTAAAAAAATTTTTTTTGCAGTAGCCTTTAAAAGAATAAAAAAGCAACAGAGCTTGACAAATTTATTTCAATAAGTAACCGAAATCAGAATCTGTTATATCAGAATTGGCCTTGGATGGTACACAACTGTCACAAGAACAAATATTCTAACTTGAAGAAAGCAGCATGTCAATTATTAAAATAAAAAACAATAAAAACTCCAAAATTAAATAGTCTTCCTGAATGCTGGACAATACAACAACATAACAATTTTAAAGTAAAATGTGACAAATTGATAATTTCTAATAAAATGTTGGTTGTGAGCATTGTGCAAAATATGACTTCATAAAAGAGTAAAGTGTTCACGTGTCAAAAGAATAAAAATGTTTTCTGATTGAGGCATCAGGGAAAAATAAAGAGGTACAAAAAACTTTTTTAAGGAAAAAAATAAAAGAACATTTTTCATCAAAAGTTTATTACATTTGTAAAGAGAACTTTAAAAACTCTGAGCAGGATTCAATAACAAAAGTAATAGATATGATGAAAGAAAAATATTTAAGTACTACTTTTAGAGTATTTAATAAAGCTTACACCCTAATAAAAAGATGTAAAACATTTTAAGATATAGAAGATGAGATAGAAGTACAAATTAAAAGTGAATTACAGCCTGACCAGGTTGTGGCACAGTAGATAGAGCATCAGACAAGGATGCAGAGGACCCAGATTCAAAACCCCAAAATCAAAGGCTTGAGCGTGGACTTATCAGCTTGAGTGTGGGGTCGCTGGCTTGAGCATGGGATCATAGCCATAACCCCATGCTTGCTGGCTTGAGCCCAAAGGTTGCTGACTTGTGCCCAAGGTCGCTGGCTTGAGCAAAGGGTCACTCACTCTTCTGTAGCCCCCCAGTCAAAGCACATATGAGAAAACAATAAATGAACAACTAAGGAACCACATGAAGAATTGATGTTCTCATCTCTCTCCTTTTCTGTTTGTCTGTCCCTATCTGTTCCTCTCTCTGTCTCTGTCATAAAAACAAAATTGAATAAGATTACATTCACATAAAACTGCTGTGAATTTATTGCAAAGGAAATTTTAAAATATTTACTAAAATTGAAATAATCTGAAAATATGTTTGATTATTGACAAAGCTTCAACAATATCTTGCAAACCAGTGACTGTACTTTTCTTAAAAGTTGAGGATTCAGTGACATCACCAACAATTTTCATTGAACTAGTTGAATTGGAAAAACAAGATGCAGAGACAATATGTTCTTCAGTTATTGAAAGTTTAAATAATATTGGGCTTACTAAGAACTATCTAGAAAAAATTTAATAGTATTGTGTCCTGATGGTGCCAGCATTACGCTTGGGAGAAATTCTGGAGTGAGCACTAGGAGAGCAAAAGAGTCCCAAACATAATAATATGACCCTGTTAAAACCATCATCTTCATCTTCTTTTAGATGATTTGATAAAGGAAATAAAGCAAGTAAATTATTTAAAAATATTTATTGATTATTTAAAAATATTTGTCATCAATCCAATAAGAACCAAATTGAACTTACCAAAATATCCGAACATCTTGGAATTGAAATTATAAAGATTGGTAGAGTTTGGGGACCAAGATGGGCTGCTTATAGTCGAAGGTCAACCCTAGCTGTGTGGTGCACCTATCCACTGCTATATCACTATTTTTATTCAAATTAAAAATACTTAGGTATGGCTGCCGATCTTGAAAATACATATTTTATAACTGATTTGGCATTGATGACTGATATTTTAAACAAAATTTCTCTTCCTTCAAGTGCACTGCAAACAAGAAATATAAACATAATAAAGGCTGGAAAACTCATAAGATCTAGTAAAGCATTTCAAATACTTGGAAAGAAAACGGGTCCATATGAAAAAAAAATTGATGAATTAATTACTTCAGAAACCTTCAAAAATATAAAGTTTGTAGAAAATCATAAATTTTTTCAGCTCCTTCAGGAAAGACTTTTAGAAAACATCGTCATAAATTTGAAAAAGAAAATGGATTGTGAACATCTAAAAGAGAGTTGTAGCCAATTTCAAGATAGAAATAAATTACAATTTCTCAATTTTTTGTAGCCAGATTACAGGAATATTGAAGAAGTACTAGTTCCAAGGAAAGCCGCTGAAGAACAATTGTTCATATTTAATGACATTTTTAATTTCCAAATAGATATATGATTTTTGAAATTTCATGAAAAACATTTAAAAAAATTCCCAGAACTATGCAATGCCTAAAAGTGTTCAAAGAGCTAAAAATATTGTCAGAACAACTGCTGTAAGTTCAGCAGAAGGAGAAAGGGGTTCTTCAAAGATGGACATAACATGATCAGAGAAGAGAAGTCACCTAGCTGTTTCTGATACATCACACACAATGACTAATAGTCTAGTCGGCCCACCTCTGAAGGACTGGAACCCTATTCCCTCAGTGGAAAGATGGTGCAGGATAAATCACACAGCCAGTGATGCTTGGATAAAAGTGAAGAAAATTGCAAGTGAGGACGCCAATCAAGAAGCAATATGGAAATATCTTAAATAACAGTTTTATTGTTTTTGGTCAAGTATTATTTAATATTTTTTCATTAATATTTTAAAACTCTTATAACAGAATCTGGTTTTGTGTACCTTTTTTGTTATTCTTATTTAAGTATTAAATGCATGAAATAATAAACTACCTTTTGGTATATATTGTTTTATACTTAAAACAGTCACTGGGGCAGAGAACTGATTGTTAAATTATTTTAATCCCATCACTGGCTCTTGATGATCACGGATAGTTTCCATAGCATGTGCATCATTGCTACCCATATTTGAGACTTTAGCTAGATAGATTTCTCTATAGAAAAGGAGGATGGTATAGGTGCCATTATCATTAATATGTCAGACTTGTGCTAGATACACTTCTCTAGGGCCTTGGCCATATGGCTCAGTTGATTAGAGCATCATCCCCATACACCAAGGTTGTGGGTTCAATCCCCAGAGAGGGCACATACAAGAATCAACCAATGAATGCATAAATAAGTAGAACAACAAATCAATGTTTGTCTCTCTCTCCCTTCCTCTCTCTCTAAAATGAAAAAAAAAATCCATTAAAAAAAAATATATATCTTTCTCCACAAAAAAGAAAGATGCCGCCTGGGAGAGGAAATTGGAGCAGACCTGACCCTGAGGACCTGCACTGGGATGAGTTTGTGTTCCTATTGGGATCTGGCTGATGTCAATGATCTCTCCGTTATGCAAATGAGAAAAAAAAAGTAGTGTTTTGTCTAGACCAGAAACCAGAACTTAGTGGGAGGTCGCAAACGGGTGTGGCATGGCTGGAAACAGAGAAACTCATTTCATCTGGCCTGGAACAGAACCGGATATTCACCAGACTAGCTCCAGGGAGGCAGGTAACAACACAGCCTCCAGGAGCTCAGAGGCCAGAAGGGAGAGTCCAAGACCAAGTGCTCAGAGCCCCCCCAGGCAGGTGTGGGCTGGGAACACGATGGCACACCTCAGAAGAAAGCTGCGCTTTGCAAATCTATTTTTGGTATATTTTTTCTTTGTTGTCTACAGTGTGTCCGTAAAGTCATGGTGCACTTTTGACTGGTAACCAGTCAAAAGTGCACCATGACTTTACGGACACACTGTATTTTCCCTTTGGAAATCATTGAACCTGAAGTGGGTTTGGGATGCTACCTGGCCATCTTTCTGGGCTTCCCTGTCTCCTGGAAGACTATTGGACACCTTTCTATAGGTCTCTTTCTACCTCACTGAGGAAACTGAGGCAAACACTGCAGACACCCAGCCACCAGCTACAGCACCCACAGAGCCCATCTCCCACCTGTTGCCCTTCTCGTTTCTGAAGAGGTGGTTCTAACTGTGCACTGGACCCTGTGCTGCTGCTCAAGGCCTCCCTCCATCTAGCCTCCTGTCTTTTCAGTTTTCAGTTTCTGTGTACCTCTCCTATCAGCCTACAAGCACACTGTCATCTTCCCCATTTCAAACAATGAAAACAAACATCTCTTAACTATCACCCTATTTTTTGTTCCCTTTTGCAGAAAATTCTCCAAGGACCCCCCACATTCTTAAGTCCAATGGTCCAGTCTCTGTCCTTATACTATTTGACCAATCAGCAACCTCTAGCCCTGTCCCCTGACATCTTCTCTTAGTTTTTCTCTTATGTCGCATGCTTACTGCTTCTCAGTCCCCTCACTGCTTCTACCCTTTTATGTAGGAGGGTGTGTTCATTTTCTGTTGCCACTACAACAAATGACTGCAAACGTGCTGCACAAACAATACAAATATATTATCTTGCAGTTCCAGAGGTCAAAATTCCAACACACACCTCAGTGAACTAACTTGAAAGTGTCAACAGGACTGTGTTCCTCTCTGGAGGTCCCTGGGACCTTGGCCTGTAGGCCCCTTCCTCAGAGTGAGCAACATTGCATCTCCAGTTCATCGTCACAGATTTATTTGACCATAACCATGAAAGGTTCTCCGACTTGAAGGATTCATATGATTAAATTGGATCCATCTGGATAATTTAGGATAATATCTTCCTGTAAAGGTCCTTAACTTTAATCACATCTGCAAAGTCCCTTTTGCCTGTCAGGTTAACATACTGACAAAGTCTGAAGCATGGATATCTTTGTCAGAGGGCCACAGAGGTTGGCCTTCTTTTTTCCATCCACACTGACTGCCTGATGATATCATACAGGACAGTGGCTGACACATGTCAGTGACTCCCTATTTTATCGCTCCAGGCACATGCTTTCTCCCAACCCCCAGGTTCATTTACCTTACTGACCCTTAGATGTCTCCACTTAGCTAGCTGATGAGTCAAAAGCTCAACCTGTTCCATAACTGAATGCCTGATTTCCCCCTAACCCTTCCCCTCCCCGGTCTTCTCCGTCTCAGTCGATGGCCAGTCCCGCTTGTGTCTTCCCAGTTTAACAATCTTGGACCTCTCTGACTCCTCTTCTTCTTTTACATGTTTCATGTCGCAGTTCAGGAGACCTTGTCTCCACCTTAAAAATATATCCAGACTACTTTCAGACAATTCAATGTGTGTTGGAGGTGGAGAGAAGGAGTGGGAAAAGAGTATTTCAATGGAACAAGATTGCTCATGTTCTCTGTTCCTTGTTGAAGCAGGATGATGGGTACATGGAGAGTCATTATGTTGACTGGTATGTCTACTTTGTGTATGTTTGAAATTTCCCATAACACGTTTTGATTGCATGTGCCATTGAGCACAGCAGTCCCACTCCTTTGAAAGCTATCTGTGATAAGTAAAAGCTGTAGTAAATAATACTACTCATATTCTTTTCAGAGGCAAAAACAGTAGAAATAAAATGCATACCTATTACCATAGATATAGTTGAACATGTTTCTTTACATATATCATAGGGCATAACACTACCACTGAAATAATGAACTGTATGCTAGGTGGCTTGATGGAATTTTCACAAATTATTGATAAGTAAGAAAAGCAAGATGCATATAATCTCCAATATTTGTAAAACAAAAAATGACAACAAATCAATATATGCATGGCAAAATTTTTCAAAATAAAACAAGAAAACAAAAGTCTGTAAGATTTAATCATTTTTAAACACTTTCATTCCCTCCACTGTGGTGCAAGCTTCCCTCTTCTCCCCAGCCCCCCCCCCCCCACCACCACTAAGTCTGATCTAAAACAGTGACCAGATACCCAAAACCCTGCAATGGTTCTTCTTTTCATTCAGAGAAAAGCTCAGCATCCTGAATCCTGACTATTGTCTCTAAGGGCCACCCTAATCAAACACAATCACTCCACACCTCCAACTTCTTCGCCTGGTTCTCTCTTATCCTAACTTGGCTCCAATCACACAAGCCTTCCAGTATGTTTCTACCTCAGGACTTTTGCCCTAGCTCTTTCCTCTTCCTGGAAATTCTTGCCTCTGCTTGACTTCCTCTTTCAGTTCCTTTAAATCTACCTCTCAATGAGCCTGCAGTGACTTCTCAAGTCTAATGCAAAATAAAACTAAAAAACCTGCCTGCACCTTGCCATCTTTCCTGTTTTACTTTTCCATTTTAAATTAGCATTTATAATCTACTATACTTTATAATTTATAAATTTAATTATGTTTATATTTATTGACTTTCTTCCCCATAAGAACATAAGTTCCTTGAGGGCAAATGTCTTTGTTTCGTTCACTAATGTATCTCAGGTGCACAGAACAGCGTCCTGCACAAAGTAAGACAATAACGCTCTCCAAGAAGACAAATTGCTTTAATAAAATTTGCACTGAAAATGCTTCTTTGATTAAAAAAAGAAAATATTTCAATTTTGCTATAGTTCTCTTTCAAATAATTGTTGTGTTTTTTTTTTAAGATAGCATTTCAGATGCAGAGGATTGAGGTAATCATACTCATTGAGCCGTACTATCATTGTAAGTCCTTTTGTTTGAGAAGTCCATCCATTTATCCACCCACCCCTTTATTCATTTGTTTTCCTCCCTATTGTTGTCCCCCATGGGCACTATTTATTGGATTTGTATCCTTTTTGTGTATGTGTTCTTTTCTTTCTTTTTTGGGGGGGCAGAGATAGAGAGACAGAGAGAGGGACAGATAGGTATAGACAGGAAGGGAGAGAGATGAGAAGCATCAGTTCTTCATTGCAGCACCTTAGTTGTTCATTGATTGCTTTCTCATATGTACCTTGACTGGGGTGAGGGGTGGGGCTCCAACAAAGTCAGTGACCCCTTGCTCAAGCCAGCGACCTTGGGTTCAAGCCAGCGACATGGGGTCATGTCTATGATCCCATGCTCAAGCTGGTGAGCCTGCGCTCAAGCCGGCAACCTCGGGGTTTCAAACCTGGGTCCTCTGCATCCCAGTCTTATGCTGTATCCACTGCACCACCACCTGGTCAGACTGTGTATGTGTTCTTATGCAATGTTAATTTTTTGTTGATATGTGTTTTCTTTTTCTTCAGCATTATGTTTTTAAGATCTAGTTCAATTACTATGTATCTATCTGGATGGTTGCTTCTAACTGCTCTACCGATAGTCCCATTAATATTTTTTCTTTTCTTTCTCTTGTCCAAAGGGACATATCAATATCTATATATATCTATATATATCTATATCTGTCTATCTATCTATCTATCTATCTATCTATCTATCTATCTATCTATCTTACTAAAAACAATATCAAAGAGTTACTGCCTATGTTTTTGTCTAAGAGTTTTATAATGTTAGGTCTTGCATATAAGTCTTTAATCTATTTAATCTATTTTGAGTTTATTCTTGTAAATGATGTAAGAAGGTGATTCAGTTTCATTCTTTTGCATGTGTCTGTCACATATCATTCAACTCTTTAGAGATTACCTTCCCTTATACTCACTGAAGACAAGACAAAGTCACACTGCCCAGCCTGGCAAACAAGGCCCCCTACTTGACTGTCTAAGATGGCTTATTTATCTCAGCCACTCCCTTCTTTGAACTTTATGGATCCACAATATCTTGGAAAATTCAGTACTGCTTTTCTGCTTTATGTTTCCGTTCAGTTCTTTGTATCTGGAAGGTCCTTACCAAATATTTGTATCCCAATCCCCTTTTCACCAAACTTTTCTGTCACTTTTAAAGGTATGAAGAATAATGTTTACCACTTTCTATGAGGTAAATATATTCAAAATTCAACATTCTGCCATATTTATATAGAATATTCTTTAAGAAATAAAGCATTACAAGCACAACATAACTTGTTTGTGTGCTCTTCTTCGATCTCATCCCCTTCTTGTCCTCCCAGGAGGCAGTTGGTATTTTGATTTTGGCGTTTTCCATTCACATACATATTTCATCATCTTAATTGGTATTTTAAAAGGCCTCCCTCTTCTAGTGATTCTAATACATTAATCTAGGTGAAGACTCCAAAATCCTGAGAAGTTAAGAAATGCGCAAGTTCATACAGCAAGGTGAGGTCAAGATAAAAGAACCCACCCAAGACACCTAATTTAAAAAAAAAATTTTTTTAATTTATTCATTTTAGAGAGGAAAAAGAGAGAGAGAGAGAGAGAAAGGGGGGAGGAGCAAGAAGCATCAACTCCCATATGTGCCTTGACCAGATAAGTGCAGGGTTTAGAACCGGCAACCTCAGCATTCCAGGTCGACACTTTATCCACTGCACCACCACAGGTCAGGCCAACACCTGACTTTTAATTTAGTGTCTTCCCAATACATTAGGGTATATCTTTTTATAAAGTAAATAAATGAAATATTTACCATCTACTATGTCCCAGAGACAGTGCTAGACTCTTTCTGAAAATACATTCATGTATCCAACTCTCACTCTCCAGATTTAGAAACTGAAGCTCAGAGAGATGAAATCTCCTCTCCAATGTCACCCAGCCAGCAGGAAACAGAGGTTAAACTGGCACCCAGGGCTGCCTGACTTATAATACTGCCCTCGTGGGGACAGCGAGGGAAAGGCACAAGTTTTAAAAGCAAAAATCCCTAGATGCGTGTCCTGTTCCATCACCACTTTCTGACCAGGTAAATGCAGGGTAAGATATATTGATTTAAACTACAATTTATCTAACCTTTACTAAGCATCCCCAGTTTTTACAGATTACCTTATCTACTTCTTACAACTACATTCAAAGATCGCTACAATTTAATCTCTATTTTTCAGAGGGAGAAATTGAAACTCCAGGAGATCCTACCACTAACAAGAAGCAAAGCCAGAAGTTGAACTCAGGATTAGCAACTCCAGAGAACATGCTGACCCCTCCCCCCCGTTTCCCTTTCCTCCATGACTTAAATGATTTTTTAATTTTATTTTTAAATTACCATATAGTTTCTACATCACATATCTGAAAGAAGACTTGTTTATAAGAATCTTTTAAATTTAACAGTAAGAAAGCAGAGAACCCAATTAAAAATGAGCAAGAGCTCTACACAGACACTTCACTCAAGAAGACATACAAATGAAAAATAAACATTAAAACGACAGCATCATTTGTCATCAGGAAAATGCAAATTAAAACAATGAGCGATTGCTACACACTTATTAGAATATCTAAAATTTTAGAAATATGAAAACATCAATTTCTGGGCCAGATTCAGAGAAATAGAAACTCTCAACCCTCCTAGTGGGAATTCAAAATGGTGCAACCACTTTGAAAAACATTTTGGCTGTTTCTCAAAATGTTAAACTCAGAGTTTTTTCTATAACCAGCAATTTCACTCCTAGGCATATATCCAAAAGAATTAAAAATATATGTTCATGCAAAATTTTGTATATGAATGTCCATAGCAGCATTATTTAAATAACCAAAAACTGGAAGCAACTGAAATGCCATCAACTCATGAACAACAAGGGGAAAGTGATATATCACACAATGGATTATTATTTGCTCATAAAAATAAATGAGACACTGATTACTTTGCAGGAGACCTGTCAAACTCCACCTACGGTGATCAAAGTTAACATAAACTGTGATGAATCACATTGATATCATGTGATGAAACAGGCATTTTCTCTGTGTTCTTCCTCCCAAAGTCCTCAAATCCCAGTCTAATTGTGAGAAAAACAGCTAATCTCAATTGAGGAATATGCTACAAAATAACTGACCACTTCTCAAAACTGTCAAGGTCATCAAAAACAAGTCTGAAAAAGTCACAGGCTAGAGGAGTCTGTCTACTTTAACAACAAAATATAACATGATATCTCTAATAGGTCCCTGGAATAGAAAAAGAAGAAAGGCAAAACTAAGAAAACATGAATGAAGTATGGACTTTAGTTAATAATAACATGTCGATATTGGTTCATTAGTTGTGACAGACGCCACACTAATGCAAGGTGCTAACATGAGGGAAAACTGGGTGTACAGTATATGCAAACTATTTGTATTGTCATTACAGTTATTCTGTAGAGTCTACACTTCTAAAATAAAAGACTTATTTAAAAGTAAAAGTTTTTAAATATAAAAATTTACTCTTTTGCTTTTTGTGTACAGTTCTATGAATTTTAGCACATGCAGAAATTCATCAGTAATGAACTAGAACACTTCATTACTTCCAAAAACTCTCTTCTTTGCTATCTCTTTGTCATCACGCCCTCCTGCCATCTCCAGCCCCTAGCATTTACTGATCTATTCCTCAGCACTATAATATTGACTTTCCGCCTGACCTGTGGTGGTGCAGTGGATAAAGTGTCGACCTGGGAACACTGAGGTCGCCAGTTCAAAACCCTGCACTGGCCTGGTCAAGGCACATATGGGAGTTGATGCTTCCAGCTCCTCCCCCCTTTCTCTCTCTCTCTCTCTCTTTCTTTCTCTCTCTCTCTCTCTCTCTCTCTCTCTCTCTCTCTCTCTGTGTCTCCTCTCTAAAATGAATAAATAAAAATTAAAAATAAATATTGACTTTTCAAAATATTTTTTATATATGGGTTCATATAGCATGTGACATTTTGAGACTGGCTTCCTTCGCTAAGCATATGCTTTGAGATTCATTCAGGCTGTTGCATGTGTTCCTATTTTTTTCCTGTGTAGTGTTCTATTGTATGGGTATACCAGTTTATCAGTTAACCTGCTGAAGGAGTTTGGGGTTGTTTCCAGTTTGGGGTAATTATGAATAGTGTTGCCATAAACATTCTCGTACAGTTCTTTGTAAGAACACCAGACCTTTTCTCTTGGGTAAATACCCAGGAGCAGAATGGCTGGATGGTCTGACAGCTGCATGTTGAAGTTTACAGAGTCTGCCAGACTGTCTTTGCAGAGCAGCTGTGCTATGTTGCAATGCCCTGCAGTGTGCGAAAGTTATAGTTGCTCTACAGCCTCTCCAGAACTTGCTATTCTCATTATTATTCAGTTGTATACTTTACAGTTTAATTATACCTGTATGTATCCAAACACAGTAAGTAGAATGGCCTTGTGTGCCTTTGTATTTGATATAAATGTAATAATGCTAAATATATTCCTTTTTTTAATAAAAATTTTTAAAGATTTTTTAAAGACTTTATTTATTTTAGAAAGGAGAGGAAGAAAACGAGATAGAAAGGGGAGGAGCAGGAAGCATCAACTCCCATATATTCCTTGACCAGGCAAGCCCAGGGTTTCTGGCCAGTGACCTCAGTGTTCTAAGTCAATGGTTTATTACTGTGCCACCACGGGTCAGGCTGTTCTCTTAAGGTTTGATTTTTATTCTTTCAACGTTGATTTTGAGATTTTCAGTGTTGATTCATGTACACCTGTTTCATTCATTTTTAACTGCTGTGTGATGTGCTACTTTATAAATGTCTCATCAAATATTTATGCAAGTCTTACACAGACACTCAAATTGTTTTCTATTTCTTGCTCCCAAAACCAGGGCTGAAATGAATATCCTATATGTATCTTCTTGTGCACACAGGTGTGAAAAATTCTCTAGGACGGTGATGCTCAAACCTTTGGGTCTCAGGACCCATTTATACTCTTAAAAATAATTGAGGGGCCTGACCAGGTGGTGGAGCATCGGACTCGGACGAGGAGGACCCAGGTTAAAAACCCCAAGGTCACCGGCTTGAGTGTGGGCTCGCTGGCTTGAGAATGGGATCATAGGCATGAAACCATGGTTGCTGGCTTGAGCCCAAAGTTGCTGGCTTGAGCAAGGGGTCACTCACTCTGCTATAGCACTACGGTAAAGGCACATATGAGAACACAATCAATGAACAACTAAGGTGCTGCAGTGAAGAATTGATGCTTCTCATCTGTCTTTCTTCCTGTCTGTCCCTATCTGTTGCTCTCTCTAACTCTCGCTGTCAAAAAATAATAATAGCCTGACCAGGTGGTGGTGCAGTGGATAGAGCGTCGGACTGGGATGCAGAAGACTCAGGTTAGAGACCCCGGGCTTGCCAGCTTGAGCGCAGGCTCATCTGGCTTGAGCAAAAGCTCATCAGCTTGGACCCAAGGTCGCTGGCTCCAGCAAGGGGTGGCTCGGTCTGCTGAAGGCCCGTGGTCAAGGCACATGTGAGAAAGCAATCAATGAACAACTAAGGTATTGCGACGGCAACGAAAAACTAATGATTGATGCTTCTCACCTCTCTCCATTCCTGTCTGTCTGTCCCTATCTATCCCTCTCTCTCTCTCTGTCCCTGTAAAAAAATATATAAATAATAATAATAATAAAAATAATTGAGGGTCCCAAGGAGCTTTTGCTTATGTATATTATACCTACAAGGTTTACCATATTAGAAACTAAAACTGAGGGACCCGAGATGGTGGTGGTGTAGGTGGATGATGCACTCATCTCCTCCCAGGACCAAACTAGAGTGACAACTAAATTATAGGATAATCATTCTGAAAAACCAACTCAAGACTAAGTAGAGAAGAGTCTTATCACCAAGGATTCACAGAAAAAGTCACATGAAGACTGGTGGGAAGGGCAGAGATGCAAAAAGGGTTGGTCTTGCTCCTAGGAGCCATGGCTAAGGTTCTAGAGCAGGGACAATCAACCTTTCTATACCTACCGCCCACTTTTGTATCTCTGTTAGTAGTAAAATTTTCTAACCACCCACTGGTTCCACAGTAATGGTGATTTATAAAGTAGGGAAGTAACTTTACTTTATAAAATTTATAAAGCAGAGTTACAGCAAGTTAAAACGTATAATAATAATTACTTACCAAGTACTTTATGTCAGATTTTCGCTAAGTTTGGCAGAATAAATCTTTTTCTTTTTTAGAATAAATCTTTATAAAACAACTTACTATAGTTACATCTATCTTTTTATTTATACTTTGGTTGCTCTGCTACCCACTAGTGGATGGTAGGGACCAGGTTGATATACTAGAGGGATATCTCAGCTGTGAGGAGGTTCCTCTTGAGAAGGGAGTGCCTAAACCCCAAGTCAGGTACCCCAGCCCAGAGCATCAGAGCCAGGAAGAGACGCTCATATAATATTCAGCTGTGAAAAGTGCCAAGGTTTCTATCTGCCAGAATGAGATAGAAGTCTGCAAAGACTCGGACACTTTCTTAAAGGGCCACTGCACAAAATCTCATTGGCAGCCACTTACCCTGGGTTCTGTGAGGGGAAGGTTGAGCCAACTAGATTCACATGAGTAGAGTCTGCAGTTTGTGACTCTGGGAAGGGACATGGGAAGACAGCTACCAAATCTCTGTGCTGAGTCATTCTCCCACACCGCAGTCCCCATTTATTCAGGGGCAGTGGACTCCCTTTTATGCAGTAACAGCGTGGGAGAAAGAAATTTGCCCCACCCTGCGAAGATTAAGCACTGCTGAGGAGTCAACTGCCTTGTCCAAGAAGTAGAAGTCTGGACAGACTCAGGGAGTGACAGTGACTGGCTTTGAAGAAGGAGGAGAGAAGCAGATTGTCACTTCTCCTGTGTGCCCTGACTGGGAATTGAACGTGTGAGGTCCATATGCCAGGCCGATGCTCTATCCACTGAACCACCAGCCAGGGCCTAGGATTTTTTTAAACTCATATTTAAATTAATTCTCACATATTAACCTCTCAGAAAACTTTTTCTGGAGATATACATTTACGTATTAATGGACATAGTCATCTCCCTCAAGGTTTGACTAGTCCTAGGAAGAGCGACCCTTGGGTCCATTCTTGGCAGACACTCCTCCTGTCTCCTTGGTCAATTTTTGTTGCCAACATTCCACGGGGGCAGCACGTGCCACGTCGGGCTACCCGCCCTGTCCCCACGCATGATATCATCCATTCAAAGACAGTGAGACAGCATTGCAGTCTCTACTAATTCAGTCTCCCATCCTGCATGACCTCTCACTGAGGTGGGCTGAATAATGGCCCTCACAGATGTCCGTGTCTTAGTCAGAGATGGAAATATGATGCAGAAGTGAAAGTGTAGAGATCGGGGGAAGAGGGTAGTGAGTCAGGCAGCATGGCGGCCTCTGAAGCTGGGAAAGTCAGGGAGACAGTCTCCTCTGCAGCCTCCAAAAGAAACACATATACCCAAAGACAGCATCTGCCTCCTTACACTGCAGGCTTATGTATCGTTATGCAATGAGCACTATAGAAATAGATGCTCATATAAATCAATAAAGTAAAATATTACAACTTCTAAAGTATGCCTTTCAATTAATACATGTATATGGAATACTTCACAAATATGGATAATAATCAGCACTCCTTATTCTTGCCTGGACTTCAGAAAAGGAAGTTGGAAGGACCGTGAGGATCCTGGGAATGTTTCTACAAGTCAGACAAACTGTGTGTGCCACCTCCAAATGTTTGACAGACACAGCACTCGACCTGGACGCATTAGGCTAGCTAACTCTCAATGTCTGGATTCTAGCTGCTCCCCAATGCAAGGATGAGGCCCAGAAGGGGCCAGAGATGTGGGCTCCAGGGAGAGTGTCAACAATGGCTCACTGCTCGGATGAATTAGGCTTGGGGAATCCCAAACTTCATCCTCAGGGTCAGCCCCAGAAGGCAAATGGCTGGCAGCGCCACCTGAACCTTCTGCATGGTCTCTCTCCAAAGGAGAGCAAGGGAAAGTCATGTCCCTGCCACACAAATCTGCCTGCTGACTGGGCTCAGTGGGGAGGAGATTTGCCCAGCAAGCTGGGGGAAAGTTGTCTTGCCAGATAACCCCAGCTCCAATTAAAGCCATGCAGGAGGAATGAAGCCAAGGACCATTAGTATCCTTTGTTAGGCCCCTTCCTCCAAAAGTCTGGGCTTCAAGACACGGTGGGTCAGCCTAGTAGCAAACATTCCATGAGGCACTTTACTTATAATCATTCCTGAACCAAACTTGCTTTGCCTGTGAACAAGAACTTTCCCAGGACATGAGACTCTGGGAAAATGCAACGCAAATTGGCATGAGTGGGTCACTCTACCGTTTAACCTCCATTCTATAGTTTTGTGTAGCCCCTCCCGCATAGCAGCCAAAGTGAGACTGTTTGTCTGAGAAGGTCTACCTTCTCAGACAAATAAGTTTGTTTTTGTATTTTTCTGAAGTGAGAAGTGGAGAGGTGGAGAAACAGACATCTGCATGCACCCGACTGGGATCCACCCAGCATGCCCACCAGGGAGCGATGCTCTGCCCATCTGTGGCGTTGCTTCATTGCAACCGGAGCCATTCTAGTGCCCCAGGCAGACTTTCCAGAGCCCTGGCCAACTTTTGATACAGTGGAGCCTTGGCTGCGGGAGGGGAAGAAAGAGATAGAGAGAAAGAGAGTGGAAAAGGTAGAGAAGCAGATGGGTGCTTCTCTCGTGTGCCCTGGCAGGGAATTGAACCCGAGACTTCCACATGCTGGGCCGATGCTCTACCACTGAACCAACTGGCCAGAGTCTATTATTTCTTTTAATACTTTATCTAATACTTTTTCTTAATTTTAATGGGGTGACATTAATAAATCAGGGTACATATGTTCAAAGAAAACATCTCCAGGTTATCTTGTCATTCAATTATGTTGCACACCCATCACCCAAGGTCAAATTGTCCTCTGTCACCTTCTATCTGGTTTTCTTTGTGAACCTCCCTTCCCCCCTCCCCCTCCCTCTCCTCCCTTCCTCCTTCTTGTAACCACCACACTCTTGTCCATGTCACATAGTCTCACTTTTATGTCCCACCTATGTCTGAAATCATGCTGTTCTCAGTTTTTTCCTGTTTTACTTATTTCACTCCATATAATGTTATCAAGGTCCATCCATTTTGTTGTAAATGATCCGATGTCATCATTTCTGAGTAGTATTCCATAGTATATATGTACCAAATCTTTTTAATCCACTTGTCCTCTGACGGACACATGGCTATTTCCAGATCTTCGCTATTGTGAACAATGCTGCCACGAACATGGGGGCATATACCTTCTTTTCAAACAGTGCTATGGTGTTCTTAGGGTATATTCCTAAAAGTGGAATAGCTGGGTCAAAAGGCAGTTCGATTTTTAATATTTTGAGGAATCTCCATACTGTTTTCCACAGTGGCTGCACCAGTCTGCATTCCCACCAGCAGAGCAGGAGGGTTCCCTTTTCTCCACATCCTCGCCAGCAATTATTCTTTTTTGTTTTGCTGATGAGCGCCATTCTGACAGGTGTGAGGTGATATCTCATTGTGGTTTTAATTTGCATTTCTCTAATGATTAGTATGTTGTGCATATTTTCATATGCCTATTGGCCATCTGTATGTCCTCTTTGGAGAAATTTCTATTCATTTCTTTTGCCCATTTTTTGATTGGATTGTTTGTCTTCCCGGTGTTGAGTTTTATATGTTCTTTTAAATTTTGGTTATTAACCCCTTATCAGACGTGTTGTCGAATATGTTCTCCCATTGTGTGGTTTGTCTTTTTATTCTGTTCTTATTGTCTTTAGCTGTGCAAAAATGTTTTAGTTTGATATAGTCCCATTTGTTTATCCTGCCTTTTGTTTCATTTGTACGTGGAGATAAATCGGCAAATATATTGCTGCTACAGATGTCGGAGAGCCTGCTGACTATGTTTTCTTCTAAGATGTTTATAACCACGGCTTACATTTAAGTCCTTTATCCATTTTGAGTTTGTTTTTGTGAATGTTTTAAGTTGATGGTCTAGTTTCATTTTTTTGCAGGTAGATGTCCAATTTTCTCAACACCATTTGTTAAAGAGGCTGTCTTTACTCCATTGTATGCTCTTTCCTCCTTTGTCAAATATCAGTTGTCCATAAAGGTGTGGGTTTATTTCTGGGTTCTCTGATCTGTTCCATTGATCTATGTGCCTGTTCTTATACCAGTACCAGGCTGTCTTAAGTACAATGGCCTTGTAGTATACCTTGATATCCGGAAGAGTGATACCTCCTGCTTTATTTTTTCTTTATAAGATTGCTGAGGCTATTCATATTCTTTTTTGGTTCCATATAAATTTTTGGAATATGTGTTCTATATCTTTGAGGTATGTCATTGGTATTTTAATTGGTATTGCATTGAATTTATAAATTGCTTTGGGTAATATAGACATTGTAATGATGTTTATTCTTCCTAGCCATGAGCACGGTATATGCTTCCACTTGTTTGTATCTTCCTTGATTTCTTTTATCAATGTTTTATAATTTTTCGAGTACAAGTCCTTAACCTCCTTGGTTAAATTTACTCCTAGGTACTTTATTTTTTTGTTTGCAATAGTGAAGGGGATTGTTTCCTTAATTTCTTTTGCTGACAGTTTTTTGTTGGTATATAAAAATGCCTCTAATTTCTGAGTATTAATTTTATATCCTGCCACCTTGCTGAATTCATTTATCAGGTCCAGTAGTTTTTTGACTGAGACTTTAGGGTTTTCTATATACAATAACATATCATCTGCAAATAGTGACAGTTTTACTTCTTCTTTTCCAATTTGGATGCCTTTTATTTCTTCTTCTTGTCTGATTGCTATAGTTAGGACTTCCAGAACTATGTTGAATAAAATTGGTGAAAGGGGGCACCCCTCCCTGGTTCCTGATCTTAAGGGGATTGCTTTTAATTTTTGCCCCTTTAGTATGATATTGCCTGTGGGTTCGTCATAGATAGCCTTTATCATGTTAAGGAATGTTCCCTGTATTCACACTTTACTGAGAGTTTTGATCATAAATGGGTGCTGGATTTTTTCAAATGCTTTTTCTGCATCTATTGAAATTATCATGTGATTTTTGTCCTTCCTTTTGTTTATGTGATGTATCACATTGATTGATTTGCGAATATTGAACCAGCCTTGCCTCTCAAGAATAAATCCTACTTGATCATGGTGTATGATTTTTTTCATATATTGCTGGATCCAGTTGGCTAATATTTTGTTGAGAATTCTTGCATCTAAATTCATCAGGGATATTGTCCTATAATTTTCTTTCTTTGTATTGTCTTTGCCTGGTTTTGGAATCAGAATTATGCTCACTTCATAAAAAAAGTTTGGAAGTCTTCCTCCCACTTGAATTTTTTGAAATAGCTTGAGGAGGATAAGAGTCCGCTCTTCTTTGAATTTTTGGTAGAATTCACTTGTGAAGCCATCAGGCCCAGGACTTTTCTTTGTTGGGAGTTTTTTGATAACTGTTTTGATCTCATTTGTTGTAATTGGTCTGTCTAGGTGCTGATTCTTCCAGATTGATTTTTGGACGATTATATGATTCAAGAAATTTGTCCATTTTACCTTGGCTGTCTAATTTTTTGGCATAGAGTTCTTCATAGTATTTTCTTACAATACTTTGTATTTCTGTTGTGTCAGTTGTTATTTCTCCACTCTCATTTCTAATTTATTTATTTGAGTCCCTCTTTTTATCTTGGTGAGTCTAGTTAAAGGTTCATCAATCTTGTTTACTTTTCAAAGAACAAGCTCCTGGTTTCATTGGAACTCTGTATTGTTTCCTTAGCCTCTATGTCATTTATTTCTGCTCTGATTCTTACTATTTCCTTCCTTCTACTAGACCTAGGCTTTATTTGCTGTTGCTTTTCTAGTTCTTTTAGATGCAAGGTCAAGTTGTTTATTTGAGCTTTTTCAAGCTTCTCATGGTATGCCTGTAATGCTATGAACTTCCCTCTCAGTACTGCTTTTGCTGTGTCCCATAAATTTTGAGTTGATGTATGCTCATTATCATTGGTTTCTAGGAACCTTTTTATTTCTTCTTTGATCTCATTGTTAATCCATTCGTTATTTAATAATATGCTATTTAGTTTCCAAGTGTTTGAGTATTTTTTGGGTTTTTTTGTGGTTAATTTCTAGTTTCATGCCATTGTGATCAGAGAAAATGCTTGATATGATTTCAATCTTATTAAATTTGTTGAGATCACATTTGTGTCCTAACATGTGGTCTATCCTAGAGAATGTACCATGAGCGCTTGAAAAGAATGTATATTCTACTGTTTTAGGGTGAAAAGTTCTAAAGATATCTATTAAATTGAGTTGATGTAGTGTATCCTTTAAGTCTGCTGTTTCTTTGTTAATTTTCTTTCTTGAGGATCTATCCAGTGTTGTTAGTGGGGTGTTGAAATCCCCTACTATTATAGTATTGCTGTTGATCTCACCCTTTATATCCATCAAAGTCTGCTTTATGTATGTTGGGGCTCCTATGTTTGGTGTGTAGATATTTATAATGGTTATATCTTTCTGTTGAATTGTTCCCTTTATCATTATGTAGTGTCCTTCTTTATCTCTTACTACAGCCTTTGCTTTAAAGTCTATTTTGTCAGATATAAGTATTGTTATCCCAGCTGCTTTTTCATTTCCATTTGCATGTAATATTTTTTCCATCCTTTTACCTTCAGTCTATGTGCATCTTTTGTTTTAAGGTGCGTCTCTTGTAGACAGCATATGTATGGGTCCTGTTTCTTTATCCATGCAGCTACCCTATGTCTTTTGATTGGATCATTTAGCCCATTTACATTTAAGGTTATTATTGATATGTAGTTGTTTATTGCCATTTTATTCTTTAAAGCTGTATTCTTCTTTTGCTATATTCTTTTCCCCCTTTGAACTGTTCAAAACAGACCCCTTCAGATCTCTTGCAGAATTGGTTTGGTTTTAATGAATTCCTTGAGGGTTTTTTTTTTGTCTGGGAAGCTCTTTATTTCTCCTTCAATTTTAAACATTAGCCTTACTGGATAGAGTAGTCTTGGTTGTAGGTTCTTGTTCTGCATTACTTTGAGTATATCTTGCCATTCCCTTCTTGCCTCAAGTGTTTCTGTTGAGAAGTTGGATGTCATCCTTATGGGGGCTCCTTTGTAAGTGATAGCCTTTTTTTCTCTGGCAGCTTTTAAAATTTTCTCTTTATTTCTTAGCTTTGGTATTTTAACTATGATTTGTCTTGGTGTAGATTTCTTTGGGTTTCTCTTTAATAGAGGTCTCTGTGCTTCTTGAATATGTGAAACGTTTTCCAGCCTTAATTTAGGGAAGTTTTCAGCTATGATTTGATTGAACAAAGTTTTTATCTTTTGTTCTTTCTCTTCTTCAGGAACCCCTATGACGCAGATGTTATTTTTCTTCATGTTGTCACAGAATTAGAGTTTCCTCAGATTTTTTGAGTCTCTTTTCTTTTTTCTGCTCTGCTTCTCTGCTTTTGTTTATTTTGTCCTCTAACTCGCTAATTCAATCCTCAGCTTCATCCATCCTGCTCTTAATTCCTTCCATTGTGGTCTTCAGTTCTGATACTGTATTTTTCATTTCTGTCTGATTCTTTTTTATTATTTTAATTTTGTTCTTTATACTTGTTATCTCTTTATTTAGGTGTTCATAATGACTATCCATTGTTGTTCTAAGTTCTTTGAACATCCTAACAATCATTATTTTAAACTCTGCATCAGGTAGTTCTATTATATCTGATTCATTTAGGTCCTTCTCTGGGGATTTCTCTTGATTCTTTTGGGTTGCATTCCTCTGCCTGCCCATTTTGTCTGTGTGTAAGAAGGGTTTGACTACTGGAGTACAATGGGTGTTGCCTCTGTGTTCCCTAGGTGTGGTCTGTCTGCAGGCTTGCTACCCCCTCTGCTGCTGCCTAGGGCAGTTGGGTGTGGGTGTTTCCAGTGCAGCCTAGCCACTGTGGCTGCTGCTGCGATCTCTTCCTCGCCTCCGTTAGAGGGGCTGTGTTCTTGTGCCAGGCTATATAAGCCGCAGCTGGTCTCAGCCTTCACCCCTCTCCCACGGGTGGAACCACGCACCATACTCGGGCCACAAGCCTGGGCACCAAGGTCAAGGGTGAGTACTTTTGCTCAGCTGCGGGTCCCTCTCAACCTGTTCCTCTGGCGGGAGGGGTTTCTGGTGCGCGTTCAGCTGTGAGCCAGGCTTCAACCCCGTCACCACCACCCTCAGCTCTTCGGCTGGGATGGGCTGCTGCGACACACTTAGCCGTGAGTCAGGCTTCTTCCACCCTGCCCCCGCCAACCTCAGCTCCTTGGCCGGGCTGCTGGTGCAGGCTCAACTGCAAGCCCCGGCTTCCGCCCCACCTCCACGGGCAAAGCCGGTTTGTGCAAGGCTTCAAGCCTTGGAGACCGGGTGAGGCTGCACTCCCACTTGCCCCTGCTCAGCAGCGGATCTCTGCCCATTCCAGGCTCCCTCTTTTTTCCCACTGGTGGGGTCGCAGGAGGGCCCGCAACTGCTGGACCACTTTCGCGTGTCCCCTTTGCCCCATTGGGCTAGACCGAGCACCAGCCAGCTCAGCCTCTGCTCCCACTGATGGAACCGCGCTTCTGCGTCCCGATGCCATCTGCCCTCCAGCAAGCCCTCAGCAGTGTGGGTGGGGGCACTGCAGCTCAGACCCTAACACTCCATATTGTAGTCCTGAAAGCTCCCTCCTTCTAAGCGACTGTGCTCTGATTGCCGCAGGGGAGCCTGTTTGGCTTGTGTCCTGCTTCCCCTTGCTGGTTCCAGGGGAAATATTGTTTCAGATTTGTGGAGTGACTCAGCCCAGGGTTTAGGGTGGTTATCCCTCAAAGCTTTTCTCCCTGTGCCTTCCAGACTGCACTGTCTTCCCACTGCTCTGGTCCTTTCCTCTCTCCCTGTCTCCCGGTGTCCTGGGTGAGTGGCTGTGAGAGAGGTTTTCTGTGCCGTCCCTTTAAGAAGAATCCTGGGTCTGAGACAACTGTCTCTTTCTGACAAACAGTATCCTAACCTGTTTCACAGCTAAATACTGTCCATACACCTCTTCTAGGTTCTGGGGCTGTAGGTTGGGGCTTTGTTCCTGGGACCCGGGTTCCTACCCTTCCGCTGGCCTCTCTTCTACCACACGAGACTCTCCAGGCTGTCTCTCCCTCCAGGGAGCTGGGCAGCCCTTTTCATGTTTTCACTTTTCCTACCAGTCTCAATGTTGCTTCTTCAGTGTTCCCCGGTTGATGTGTCCTCTCAGTCCAGTTCAACATTGGTTTATCCAGATGATGGTTCTTAAAATCAAGTTATAATCCACTTTGGTTCTGGAAGCCGGTATGTCCACCTACTCCACCGCAATCTTGCCAAATCCACTTTATCTAATCTTAAGAGGTAAAAAAGGTTATTTTATTTTATAGATGATGGACCTTGGGCTATGAAAGCTGAAATACTTGCTCAAGGTTACTTTGAAAGTATGTGGCAGAGTCAGGGCGGTCTCGGGCCTCTGACTGCAGAGCAGGTACTTGTAACCACTGTGTAATCTGCTTTTAAAGCACCTGACCCATGGGACATCCCTTAAGGAGAGAGCTTGTGTCCTACAGCTATCACAGTAGGGTATATATGGGGGCAGATGCAGTGGTGGGATTTAGCCATTTTTGAACTGGCTCAGCAGAACTGATACTTAATTTTTTGTTGAGTTCGGCAAACTGGTTATTAAAATGGCACATATAATTAGCATTCTCTCTAAGGTGGGTACCTGGGAAGCCACTCAATGTGGTAATCACAAATTTACATTCCTCACTCTTTTTTAATGTTCATCTACCCAACAGTATATTCTAAGCACCCAGAGTAATGTTCATTCCATCCATAGGTAAAAAAAATTGCAAGTGAGAATACCAGTCAAGAAACAATATCAGGCCCTGGCTGGTTGGCTGAGTGATAGAGTGTCAGCCCAGCGTGTGGATGTCCAGGGTTAGATTTCCAGTCAGGGAAAACAGGAGAAGCACCCATCTGCTTCTATACTCCTCCATCTCTCATCTCTCTCTCTTTTTCTTCCCCTCCTGCAGCCACGGCTCAATTGGAGCAAGTTGGCCATGGGTACTGAGGTTGGCTCTATCACCTCCACCTTAGGAACTAAGAAGATAGAAAAGCTCAGTTGTTGACCAAAGGAGCAATGGTCCAGATGGGCAGAGCATCACCCTCTAGTGGGCTTGCCAGGTGAATCCTTGTCAGAGTGCATGCGAAGTCTGTCTCTTTGCCTCCTCTCCTCTCACTGAATAAAAGTTTAAAAAAAGAAAGAAAGAAAGAAGTGATATGGAAATATCTTAACAGTTTTATTGTTTTTATCAGGTATTATTTAATATTTTTCATTAATATTTTAAAAGTCTTTCTAATAACATAATGTAGTGTTTTTGTTTTGTTTTGTTTTTTTTTTTTTACAGGGACAGAGAGAGAGTCAGATAGGGACACACAGGCAGGAATGGAGAGAGATGAGAAGCATCAATCATTAGTTTTTCGTTGCCATTGTGACACCACAGTTGTTCATTGATTGCTTTCTCACATGTGTCTTGACCGTGGGCCTTCAGCAGACTGAGCCACCCCTTGCTGGAGCCAGCAACCTTGGGTCCAAGCTGGCGAGCTTTTGCTCAAGCCAGATGGGTCCAAGCTCAAGCTGGCTAGCTTGGGGTCTCGAACCTGGGTCTTCTGCATCCCAGTCCAACACTTTATCCACTGCGCCACCGCCTGGTCAGGCTAATCTAGTTTTGTGTACCTCTTATTGTTCTTATTTAAGTATCAAATGCATGAAATAATAAACTACCTTTCAGTATATCATTTTTTTATACTTAAAATGATCATTAAAGCAGAGAATCAGTTGTTAAATTATTTGAATCCCACCAATGTCCAGATGTGGCCCTCTGCTGCTGTAGCCAATATTTTGGAAAGGGGTCTTCCCTAGCTAGAGTTTCAGAGGACTGGAAAAATTAGAACCAGCTCAGGGAACCAAGGTGGCCCATTTCAGGCCCTAAGGTGCTTTGAGGCTACACCCATGCAGTGCAGTCCTCCTCAACCCCCAGCTGCCAGCCCCATGGCAGCACAGGGCACCTCTGCTAGCAGTCAACATGACCTTTCTCTTCGCCACCAACATGACATTGGCACTTTGATGCTGATCTGTAAACACAATTGTGTTTTCAATTTCCCTGACTGAATTTTATTACTAGGATCCTAACAGGCAGCAGGTCTCTGTTTATCTATAAACAGCCGCCCCATTTCCCAGCAGAGAAGTTAGGATGCTGTTTGTGTTGTTACTTCTCAGTAAGAGGGAAATGTGGTTTCCATACTGCCCCGCCCTCTCCTGGCTGGCTGGGAAGATTATCCCTCTCAACCCCAGTTTTTATCTCTTTTAGTGCACACAGAGATCCATACCTCAGACTAAGAGGAGGAGTGCAATAAAACTGGTCTCTCTCTGCCTTTTACCATCTTTTGAAATGACATGAGCAATTCTGGTTGAAGTAGTTTGGATAATAAGTACCCAGAGCTGCATGGCCAGGCAGCATAATTCCCTGTGTAAAGGCAGGAAGTAATTTGAACAGCCCCCGGGAAACTTGGCCTAGAAGCACAGAATCCAGAGCTCTGCTTCTGAGGGTCATTCATGGTGGGCAGCTTGGACAGAGGTGTTTGCTCCTTGACAAACCTGTCTGCTTCTCCCTGTTTGTCTTGAAACCACTTGACATCTCTTTCTGCAAAACGCAAATTTTTGTTAAAAATGAGTGGATTTCCCCCTTCCAACATTTGTCCTTTAGCTAAAAGAATATGCTCTTTTAACAGAGTACAGAAACAAGCTGGTAAATTGATGTCTTCCAACAAAGTCTGCAGAGTATTGATTAATCTATAAAATTTACAGTTATTAGATATAAATGTCAGCTCTCATCAATACTAGCAATGGAAGGCAAAAAGCCAAATTGTCATCTCTTCTTCCACAAAACTAAGTTGTTGGAGACATGGTGATTTAGACAATTTATAAGGTTTCACAAGTGCTCATCTCCTCTGTTTTTGGAAAAATGAAGAAGGAAATTAAAGTATTTATTCTGTTTAGATGAAAAGAACAAAAAATAAAAAAGAATACTTACCAGAGAGTAAAATAATAAAATCCAAAAAAAATAAAAAAGAATAAAATCTTGCCATTTGTGACAACATAGATAAACTTAGAGGGTATGTCAAGTGAAAAAAGTCACAGAGAGAGAAACATACTGTATTATTTTACTCGTATGTGAAATCTAAAAAATAAACAAACAAAAACTCACAGATACAAAAAACAAGTTCATGATTGCCAAAGGGGAAGGAGTAAGGGACAGGCTAAAAGAAAACATTTTTAAATAAAATAAAAATAAAACACAAAAAGAAACTAGAAAAAGCCTAGCATATAGTAAGTGATAAATAAGTTACAGTTGTTGCTACTATCATGTGGGAAGTGGGGGGAGGTGGAGCCCCAGATACATATAGGGATAAAAAACAAACAAATAAAAAGTAAAGTTTTGGAAGATTAGGAAAGATATATGGCTAATTGAATTGCAACAGAATATCCCAAAATAAGTCTGTTTATAGGAGTAATTATTCTAGTTAATTAAAAAGAAAAATTGGATGTTTGTTTTTCTTCTACTATTTGTTCTAAAGGAGCTATCATTTTAATATAGGGTTATTAAAACAATTTAATAGGGTACTCATTATAGTTCTTTTAAGTGAAGAGTTATGTTTTCTTGAGGTGGAGAAATGGAATAAATAATTTATCATTAGAACAAATTCAGTGGGAATCTACAAATCTAAACTTAGAAAATGATAACTATGTAGTTCAATATAATGTGCTGAGCATATGTGTTTATGTGAATTAATGAAATGTATAATATTAACCCTTTAAGTAGTATGAACATTTATGTACATCCTTGTGCCTCCTGACCACACAGAGTACAATCAGTTTATTTTAAAAATGTGTAATGCAACATTTAAAAAAGGCAAATGTATGTTCTTATTTCTATAAATTGGTTATCAGACAAAAATGATTTTAAGTTAATAAAACTGCAACTGAAACTAATTTCATTAAAAAAATTACTCCTGGGGGTCAGTGAGCATGAAAAAAACTTACTACTCAAATGGTTAAAATAATAAAATTGCCTGACCAGGTGGTGGTGTCACAGTGGCTAGACTGTCAACTTGGGATGCTGAGGACCCAGGTTCAAAACCCTGAGGTCACTGGCTTGAGTGTGGGGTTGCTGGCTTGAGCATGAGATCATAAACATTATTCCATGGTCACTAGCATAAACCCAAAGGTCACTGGCTTGAACCCAGGTCTCTGGCTTGAGTAAGGGGTCACTGACTCAACTGGAGCCCCCCAGTCAAAGCACATATGAGAAGGAATCTGTGAATAACAAAGGTGCTGCAACTATGAATTAATGCTTCTCATCTCTCTTGCTTCCTGTCTGTTCCTGTCTGTCTGTCTGTCTCTCTTTCTCATAAAACAAACAAACAAAAACCTTCCAGCAAACAAAAGTCTTGGACCAGATGGTTTCACAAGCAAATTTTACCAAACATTCAAAGAAGAACTAACACCTTCCCTTCTCAAGCTGTTCCAAAAAATTCCAGAGGAGGGAAGATGTCTACATACATTTTATGAGACAAGTATTATCCTAATTCTAAAACCACATACAGATGCTACAATAAAAGAAAACTATAAACCAATATCCCTGATGAACATAAGGATATTGCTAAACTTCTCAACAAAATATTAGCAAGCCATATGCAACAATATATTTAAAAAAATTATACATCATGATCGAGTGGAATTTATTCCAGGGAGGAGAGGCTGGTACAACATCTGCAAATCAATTAACATGATTCATCACATAAAAAAAATAAAGAATAAAAGTCACATGTTAATATCAATAGATGCAGAAAAAGCATTTGATAAATCCATCACCCATTTATGACCCAAACTCTTAGCAAACTGGGAATACAGAAAACATACCTCAACATTATAAAACCCATCTATGACAAATCCACAGCCAACATCAAACTCATTGGGCAAAAATTAAATGTAATCCCCGTAAGATCAGGAACAAGACAGGGGTGTCCCCCTTCACCACTCTTACTCAACATAGTAATGGAAGCCCTAGCCACAGCAATCAGACAAGAAGAAGAAATAAAAGGCACCCAAATTAGAAAAGAATAAATAAAACTGTCACTATTTGCTGATGACATAATACTGTACATAGAAAACCTTAAAATCTCAGTAAAAAAACTACATTTGATAAGTGAATTTCATAGGGTGGAAAAATATAAAATCAATATTCAGAAATCAGTGGCATTTTTATACATCAACAATAAACTGTCAGAAAGAAAATTAAGGAAACAACCCCATTCACTATTGCAACAAAAAGATAAAGTACCAGAAATAAAGTTCACCAAGGAGGTAAAAGACTTATACTCAGAAAATTATAAGACATTGAAAAAAGAAATCGAAGAAGGTATAAGCAAGTAGAGGCATATACTATGTTCATGGATATGAAGTTTTAGCATCATTAAAATGTCTATACTACCCTAAGCGATCTATAGATTCAATGCAATTCTGGTCAAAATACCTATGACATACTTCACAGGTCTAGAACAAATATTCCAAAAATGTATATGGAACCAAAAAAGAACTAAATAGCCTCAGCAATCTTGAAAATGAAGAATAAAGTGGGAGGTATCACATTTTCTGATACCAAGTTATACTACAAGTCCATTTAATCAAAACAGCTTGGTACTGGCATAAGAACAGACATACAGATCAATGGGACAGAACAGAGAACCGAGAAATAATTCTATGCCTTTATGGTCAATTAATATTTGACAAAGGAGGCGAGTGTAAACAATAGAGTAAAGACAGTTTCTTTAATAAATGGTGTTGGGAAAATTGGACAGCTACCTGCAAAAGAACGAAACTAGACCACCAATTTAAATCATTCACAAAAACAAACTTAAAATGCATAAAAGACTTAAATGTAAATCATGAAGCCATAAAACTCCTAAAAGAAAACATAAGCAGTAGACTTTCAGACATCTCTCATAGCAGTATTTTTGCTGATGTATCTCCACAGGTAAGTAAAATAAAGGACAAAATAAACAAATGGGACTATATCAAACTAAAAAGTTTTTGCACAGCAAAAGACATCATTAACAACATAAAAAAACAACCCACTCAATAAGAGAACATATTTACAGATACGTCTAATAAGGAGTTAATAACCAAAAGTTAAAAAAACTTCTAAAATTCAACACCAGGAAGGTAAACATCTAATTTTAAAAATGAGTAAAGGCTCTGAATAGACACTTCTCCAAAGGGGACATACAGATGGCCAATAGGCATATGAAAATAAATGCTCAATGTCACTAATTGTTAGAGAAATGCAAATTAAAACCACCATGAGATCCACCTCACACCTGTCAGAATGGCTGTCCATAACAAATCAACACACAGTGCTAGCAAGGGTATGGAGAAAAGGGAACCCTTCTATACTGCTGGTGTGAATACAGATTTGTGCAACCACTGTGGAAAACAGAACGGTATTTCCTTAAAAAATTAAAAATGAAAATGCCTGATGACCCAGCTATCCCACTTTTAGAAATATATTTTAAGAATCCCAAAACACTGATTCAAAAGAAGATATGCACCCCCATGTTCATTGCAACATTGTTTACAATACACAAGATCTGGAAACAATCCAAGTGTCTGACAGTGAATGAGTTCATTAAAAAGCTGTGGTACATATATACAATGGAATACTACGCAGTCATGAAAAAGAAGGAAATCTTACCTTTTGTGACAGCATGGATGGACCCAGATATCATTATGCTAAGTGAAATAAGCCAAGCAGAGAAAGACAAATGTCATATGATCTCACTCATATGTGGAATCTAATGAACACAATAAACTGAGGAATAAAATAGAAACAGAAGCAGGTCACAGGAAACAGAAGAACAGCTGTTATAGGAAAGGGGGATGAGGGGACAGGATCAAAGAAGATGAAGGGATTAGCCAAGTTATATACACACAATACATAGATAACGACAACAGGGTAACAATAGCCAGAGAGAAAGGTGGGGATGGAGGTAGGGGTAGGGAGCAAAGGGGTTGAAATGGGAAAGAGACTTTGCTTGGGGCACGGAGGGGGACATGATACAGAGGATAGAGTGTGTTATATTGAGTGGGACACTAGAAACCATGTCAGCACAAATTAAAACATTTAAAAAAATTAATAGTTTAATGAGTAACGTGTATATTTGCACATGAGGATATAACATGAATCCTGGGGAGTAAGATGGGCAGCATTGCCTACCTCATCACAGGTGTAGGTGTTTGGGGACGGTGGGGGTGAACAGAAAAGGTCCAGTCACTTGAGGATAAGCAGTCCGCACTGTCAAAGATCATGCCTGTAGGCCTCAGGGAGCAAATAACATGGAAAAATCCAAGTTTTAGAAGCCTCTATCCCCGTCTTCTTCTCCAAAGAGCTCAGCCCCAGAGCCAGACAGCTCTGTTACCGGCATGCAGCCCAGGAGGCAGCCAGCGCCCAGTGTATGCTTGCCAGTGACCTCATTAGAAAAAACGAGATGAGTCAACATTCACACAAAGAACTTCTGGCCTGCAATCTGAGAACAGGTTTAGAAAGAACAAAGCAAAAGGGAGAGATGTAACCAAGAACTATCTCTTTATTGCTTTTGAGTTGTTTAAGGGGGTTTTAAGGGATTAAGGCTAAAGAAATGTTGACTGTAGGGAGAAGAGCGGATGTCAGTTGAACAGAATGGAGGCTTTGTGCTGACTAAGAGGGGAAGCACATTAAAAGAAAATCCCATCAGCCTGGCTGCTTACAGGGAGACAGGGCTGGAAGTCAAAGATGACTGGAAATGCCAGGCTTCCAGCCTGGGGGAAGAAAGCAAGGTATAGGCAGTGGTAGTCTACCTGGTCCCTACCGCCCACTAGTGGGCATTCCAGCCTTCATGGTGGGCAGTAGCAGAGCAACCAAAGTTTAAATAAAAAGATAGATTTAACTATAGTAAGTTGTTTTATAAAGATTTATTCTGCCAAACTTAGTGAAAATCCGACATAAAGTACTTGGTAAGTAATTATTATTATACGTTTTAACTTGCTGTAACTCTGCTTTATAAATTTTATAAAGTTGACGTGTGGTGGTGCAGTGGATAAAGCGTCGACCTGGGAACACTGAGGTTGCCGGTTCAAAACCCTGCACTGCTCTGGTCAAGGCACATATGGGAGTTGATGCTTCCAGCTCCTCCACCCTTTCTCTCTTTCTCTTTCTCTCTCTCTCTCTCTCTCACTCTGTGTCTCTTCTCTAAAAATGAATAAAATAAAAAGAAATTAAATTTTATAAAGTAAAGTTACTTCCCTACTTTATAAATCACCATTACTGTGGAACAGGTGGGCGGGTAGAAAATTTTACTAATAACAGAGATACAAAAGTAGGCGGTAGGTATAAAAAGGTTGACTACCCCTGGTATAGAGGGTCTTGGGAGTTCTGTTTATGAGTAGACAGTCGAGGACTATGAGAGGTCACCTATCACCCCTTCCAATCCTTTCCCAAACTCTCAACCAACGCGCTTGTCATACACACTGGACACCAACAGGGGTGAAGCCCAGAACACAAGGCAGCAATGTGCCAGGAGGTCCAGAAAACTGAAAGGCCACAAGAACTTCAAGGAGCAAGAAGACAGACTTGGGAGTATGACAGGGCCCATCCTGTCTGTCCCTCCCCTTTTTTGTGTGTCTTCTCTGTAGGACTTTCAGCGTCTCTCTGATCCATTCGTGTCTGTTTAATCTCTTACTCTTAGAGATGTTTTTCCATATAGGTTCTAGGCATACCACCCCCAGCTCCCTCAAATGGATCCATGACCAGGAGGGGATTTCCACAGAGGAGACATTTCCTCAACGCCCACTTCTTCATCCCCACCTGCTGCTCATCTGCAGTCAAAGGCGTAAAACACAGGTAAGGGCTCTGGGCAAAGAAATGATTTATGCTCTTCTTTCAATTGAGCACCCTCAGAAAGCCCAGTGACGCTTTATACCTCAACAGATGTTATCCTCCCGTTCTTCCAGCAGGCCTGCTGGGTAGAGTTCACCTTCATTGGGGAAATCCGTCACACCTGTAGAGGTAATGGTGGGGTAGGCTAAGGGTAAAGGGTGCAAACAGGTGTTGTCCTTGCACCCTCCTTCCATACGGGACCTCCCTAGACTTGTCCTGCCTGCAGACTGTCTGTACTCATTCTCTCCTTTCAATTCCTCTTCAGACCTTTCCTTAGCTCTGAAAGTCCAATCTCTCTCTCTCTATCTTCCTGATTAGAGAGTAATTGTGCCCTGGTAAGTTCTATCTCCCCTCCGCACCACTCATTCAGAGACCTGAGCTGAGGCTCTGGCTCTGTTCCTAGGAAGTTGTGTGAGCTGAGGATGCTGGTTGTTTACCTCTCTGGGCCTCTTCTCCCCAACCTTCAAATGAAAACCTCTGGACGAGAGCTGCTAAACCTATAACTCTAGTTAGTTTCACATGGTGTCTCTGAGGTCTGGGATGGTGAAACCTCTCCCAGGAAGCCTTGTAAAGCACCTAATCTTATCCAGAATGTGCATTAAAACCAACTCAAGAAGCTTTAAAAACTTAAACTTCACTTAAAAAAAAAAATCTCTCCAGTCCAGAAATTTCTGATGCCGTGGTTTTAAAGCAGAGCTTGGAGATATTTCTTTTTCTTAATTTCTTTTTAATTTCCCAATAATTTCTGACTGATTGACAGACAAGTGACATAGATCTTATTGCTTGCAGCTCCAATACAAGGTCAGACAGATGTACTTAGTCATTACCTTCTTATTAAGTTCACTTGAACAACCACAATTACCAAAGAGGATAATTCTTTTTTTTTTTTTTTTTAATTTTCTTTTATTTTATTTTATTCATTTTAGAGAGGAGACACAGAGAGAGAGAACGAGAGAGAGAGAGAAAGGGGGGAGGAGCTGGAAGCATCAACTCCCATATGTGCCTTGACCGAACCAGTGCAGGGTTTTGAACTGGCGACCTCAGTGTTCCCAGGTCGACGCTTTATCCACTGCGCCACCACAGGTCAGGCCAAAGAGGATAATTCTTGACAGAGAAAAAGAAACCCACAGGCTCACTTCTGTGCCGTGATCTCTGCTGGATACTTGGGGAAGGTGTCATATTGCAACAGTCAGACCTAAACCAACTATATTCCAAACTCAGAGAGTTTAATTTATCTACTCTGACTCAAGCATGAATCACAGAGGCCAGGGCATGACATAGGGCATAGGTGGGCAGCCTCTTTGTTTCCTCTGTATTGCAATTCCCTGGAAACTAGTAGAAAGAGACTTAACAAATATTGAGAGTCAGCAATGAGTTGCTTAGTGTGCAAGGAGCTGAGTGGAAGGGGGTTCGCTCTCCAGCAACTACCATAATCTCAGAGGCAACTGTAGATCAGAGTCGGAAAGGGGTAGCCCATGCTCAGTTTACTGTGGCTGAGGCTAATGTTTAAATAGCCCATGAGAATGTCAAGCCTTAGAGTTTCATCTACACATCTTCTCCTATTTAGGCTCCTAATTCGTGCTATGAAGCTCTAAGCCAGGGATGCCCAAACATTTTCAGCTTGCGAGCTACTTATAAGATGACCAAGTCAAAATGATCTACCTACAATAAAAATGCAAAACATAAAGTTTATTTCTTCTATATTACCATTATTTAAGTTACTATTATTACCATTTAATATTGTGTATTCTTCTTTCACCTTTCTCTTTCTCAGCTCTCTTTTCAGAGGGAAGTCAATGTCATAGTTTTTATGAACAGTCCGAAAAAGCCGCTCCACATTTCCCTTCTTTGAAATAGCAATGGCACACAGACAGATGAGGCAAACGCACTTAGAATATGACATAGTGAAAAAAATCCCCTCCCATTGTGTATGAAAGTGTTAGGTTTTAGGTATCTTACTTGGACCAGCTACGGCACTCATTTTTATACCCTTTGTTGTATTTAGTTTAAATAAATTGAAGGCTAACTATGCAGCAATGTAACTGAACAAGTTAGCACGGTTTAATGCGCATATGTAGGGTGTCAAAAGTTCAGACGTCAGATTGGCTACCCTGTATGCCAATCAAAAGACAAATGTCTTTTTAATGTCATGCGATCTACCCACATTTTCTTCGTGATCAACCAGTAGATCGTGATTGACGTATTGAGCACCCCTGCTCTAGGACTTCTACAAAGCTAGAAGCCTCAAGAAGAAAGGCAGAAATGGGCCAGCCTATGATGGCTCAGAGAGAGATGGCTGGGCCTGATTTGGGGAGGCCTTGCTCACAAGGAGAAGATGTTCATTTTGATATGACATGTCTGGAAAACTTTAGAAAAGTTTAAAACTGGTTTACATTTCTAAAAGATCATTCTGGCTACTGTCCAGAGGATGGAATGGAGAGGTCTGCAGGGGTCAAATAAGGGCTGGGACACCTTTGCCCCTGTTTGGGGTAGGAGTCTGGTTGCTTGGAATAGAGGGATAGTGAAGGATATAGAGAAAGAGAGATAAATATTTTGGAGACACCTTTATTAGAACTTGCAGATGAATTGGATGTGTCGTTTTGTCCTCTGGACTACTGAAAGCTTCCCCTGCGGTAGCTACTCTGTGATATGCACTCACAAAGGACACAAATACTGACATGTGCCGTGCCCATTCTGAGCATTCATTCACATACCTTCTCCCCAGAACTCCAAATTACCACTTTCAATCCTTTTTGTTCTAAGACCACCCTGGCCACCTTGCCAAACCATTCATGACTTCTCATGGATTAATGTAGATCTGTGTTTCTGCCCATCTATCTCTCTAAGTCAAGGCAACATGGACATACAAATGTACCACTCAAAATTCTGCCCACCATGAGGATTGCCCTTCAACATTGTCCCTCAGAACCATCACTGAGAGGAGCTATAATCCTGTAACCATCTATTTTCAGCTGGTATATCAAGTAGCAATATATATATTTTTTGTTATATATATTACAGCAAAAAACTGTAAATGAAGTCACAGTTTTGTTCTCCTCAGTCACAAGGAACTTCCCATGTGATCAGTGGAATGGTTTGAACAGAAGGCAATGGAGCAGCAGGAACTGATGATGAAGGGGTCTTGGAGCCCAAAACTCCAGAAGAAAGAATACAGTCTCTTCAGCCCACATGAAGACAGAGGGCAAGAAGGCTGATGGAGTCCTGGGGCAAGACTGTAAAGGTATGCTACTGCTCTGCTGGATAAAAGCCAGCTGTTTCTGATGGTCTTTACAAACTGGTATGGAAGACCATGTTTGCTAAGACAGTAGCTACAGCCAAAGCTATCAGGCACTCTGTTTATTTACTTTTCTCTGATAAAGTTAACGCACCTGAAACAGCAGGCACAGCTGGAACCACTACCTGATAAAATTAATGCAGTCACTCCCCAGCACCTCCTGCCTGTTGCACAGGCAGACAGAACACAGTGGGGTTTACCACCTGCACCTTTCAGTCTTTGATGTGGCATTTCCTGCTGCAGTTCCCTCCAGGAACATAGTGTTGTTTTTATGTTCACTGTCCTGGGAGGGATGGGAAGCTCCACCAGTTTCCACTTGATCCTTCCAACTGTAAGGCTCCTTACTCCACAGTCAGACAGCCAAGGTTGCTATTCTTCCAATCACTAAGTGCAGGCACAGCGCCCATGTACGCCGGTTTGGTTCTAGAGCACGGCGACAAAGTGTCACAATAAAGTGAATGATAATCTTTTTGCTGTTGGAGGGTCATACCTTCACTTAAAAAAAAAATCTTTACTACTAAAAAAAAAAAAAAAAAAAAAAATCTTTGAAGAGCAATATAGTAAGGTGTGTCTGTATGTCCATCCAATGTACACTCATGAAATGGGGAAATAACTATATTGTGGGCCCATGGATCTGTTGGGCCCACTGTGGTTTGAAATTATCCTATGATTCCATATGTCAGTAGCCCACCATTGGCCTTCATTTCATTGGTGGTTGTTGGTCAAATAAGTTTGTAAATATGATGTATATGTTTGCTCGCTTTGGGTGTAGGGGACAGTCTGTAAGCTGGCAAAGTCATTATATCCTAAGGTTTAGTTTGAAGACTAAGCCTTTCCCTCCCTTCTAATACTAAAGTCTTCTCAAGACTAAGCTTTTCCCCACACCCTTGACTGTTGCATGATAGGGAATGGTGCACTCTTATAAGGAGTCCCATTTATGCCTCAGATAAGTGGCTTTGTATCAGAAACTTCCTTATTTGTATATTGGATTAAAGGTTTTGACTTCTACACTATAAAATGGGGGCATAATGGGGGCACTCTCTCTCTCTCTCTCAGTTCCTGCTATGACCATTTCAGAGGCCTCCCTGACCCCTTGCCCTTCATGGAAAAAGCAGGTTTTCTGCTTTTCCCTTGTCTCCTTTTGTGGTTTGCCTGTCTTGGGGAGACACCAATAAACAGGATGGCCCACCATCCTCCAACTCCGCCATTCCTTTACCATCTGCCCGATGGTAAACCTGCCTGTGAATGGCCATGATGATGGCCCCTAGCCATACAACTGGTGTAATTTGCGGCAGGATTCAGATCAGATTGGTATGGAGCCGCCACCCTTGAGGTGCATGGTAGAGGATTGGTTGCTGTTCTGGCTCCCCATGGTTGTCCTTTTAGGGGCCGTGGGCTGCGTGTGTTTTGCTCCAGGGGAAACCAGGAGTTCTGTGCAAGAAGCTTCCCAAGGTGGAAAGCTCCAGGATGAATTATAAATCATACAGCAGAAAAGGCTGGAATTGGAGTGAGCACTGGAGAAGGAATTACAGGTTCGTGAGTTGCAGTTTGCCCTGGAAGCTGAATGCTTGCACCAGCAGTTGTTGGAAAAACCACTGCAGATTCAAGAGCTCGAGTCTCAGCTTCTGGCCAGAGGCCAGCAGCCACAGGAGCCTAAACAGTTGCCGAAGGAGCAGCAGCACCCGTGCCGGTGGATTGGCTTTGAGTCAGTGGGAGCAGGCACTTGCAACTCCTTTTCTGAGGATGAGAAAGCTCAGGCTAAAGGTACCATACACACACTCAGAGCCCGACCAGTGGTCGCCAAGAAAGTAAAAATCCAACAGCGAAGAGTCCCTTAGGGGCAGCCACAGCCACCTGTCAGGTAATAAAACACTCTGTGGTCCGGCCCTATACCCAGGCAGAGCTGATGGAATTGGGGCACAATTTGGGCAGAAACCTACTGAATCCCTGGTAGCCTGGTTACTTACTACGATTATGGGACATAGGGGTGAATGCATCATGCTCTCTGAAACAGAGATGGAGAAACTGGCCGCCATTACCACACACTCCTGCTTGAGGCAGCATCTTCAGAACTGATATGGCAACCCAGGAGACCATACCCTATTAGAATGGGTGATGGTCACCATTCATATGGTCTGGCAGAATTCTGGAGAATTTCCAGGGGCAGTGAGTCAGTGACAGTGCTATAGTGAGTTAGTAAAGATCCTTCAGGAACTACGTATGAAGAATGCTGCTTTCAACCGTGGGTCCTGTGGGCCAGATGAGGAAGTGTTTACAGCAAAAATGAGGGACTTTATCCTTGCTAACGCCCTGTCAGCCCTTTTTGAGTCACTTGTGGCTATCTTGGGCCCCTATGTGGGGCAGCCCATCAATGTGGTTACACAGATGGTAGCAGATTTGGGAGAGCTGGAGGCTGCTTGGGATAATAAAGCAGTGAGGGCTGCTGCCTATGTTGCCCCCCCCCCCCCCGACTAACAAGGGAAACAGGCTTGTAAAGGTTACCCGAACACAGATGTGGGTAGGTTTGATTGCAGCTGGAGCAGATAAGGGGAAATTAGATGGCCAATCTAATAAAATTTTTTTAGAGCTTTGGCAGCAGCTTAAACCAGAACAGAAGTTCCAGCCACTGAGACGAAAGGCCCCAGAAGTTACCAATAAAACATTTGGTGCCTGGACAGCTAGGTTACAAGATTATATGATAGAGACAGCTGGCCGAGGGAGAGGAGAACTCCCAAGACCCATTGTGCCAGTTTGAATAGGAAAAGGGCCAAGGGACCCATCTAACGGGGATAGGCAGGGACCGGAGGCCACACGTGGAACTGGCTATCTACTGGTCCCCTTCCAATGTACAACGGATGTTGGCCTTGGTGGATAAAGGTGCAGAATCTTCCCTCCTCTATGGGAACCCAGAGCAGTTTGCTGGGACCCCAGTGGCCAATGATGGTTATGGGGCCAAACTGTTCACGTGAAACCAATAACTATCCATTGGGGATAGGAAGACTGCCTCCTAAGCCATATAAGGTGTATGTATCTCCTATTCCTGAATATATTTTGGGGGTAGATGTCTTGCAGGGACTATGGTTGGAAACTACAGCCTGGGAGTTCCAGCTGCGAATCAGGTTTGTGAAGGCAGTGTTGTGGGGACACACATCACAGTCCCCTTTGCAATTACCCATTCCTCGGCGTGTGACTAACACCAAGCAGTACCACGTGCCAGGTGGTTATGAAGAAGTCACAGGGACAATCCTTGAACTAGAAAAGGTGGGGATCATCTGGCCAGCGCACAGTCCTTACAACTCCCTGGTATGGCCTGTGTGCAAACCAGACAGAACCTGGAGAATGACAGCAGATTACGGAGAATTTAATAAAGTTGTTCCCCCTTTGCACACTGCTATTCCCTCTATAGCTAACATGATGGATTGCTAAACCATGAGATGGGGACATACCACTTTGTGGCAGACTTGGCCAATACTTTTTTCACTATTCATATAGCTGCAGAGAGTCAAGACCAATTTGCCTTCACTTGGGTAGGGTGGCAATGGATCTTTACAGTATTACCCCAAGGCTATTTGCATAGCCCCATCTTGTGCCATGGGCTGGTGGCTGCTGACCTGGATAAAAGGAAACAGCCAGAGGCAGTTTGTATGTACCATTATATTGATGACATTATGATAACTAGTGATTCTCTTCCAGAATTGGAGCAAGCAGTCCCTGCCCTGCTATCCCATTTGATAGCATGTGGCTGGGCAGTCAATGAGAACAAATTACAAGGACCTGGATTATCTGTTAAATTCTTGGGAGTTGTCTGGTCAGGTAAGACAAAAGTTATCCCTGACGCAGTTATAGATAAGATCCAACCATACCCCGTGCCCACTATGGTAAAATAGTTACAGGAATTCTTAGGTTTGTTGGTGTATTGGCGAGCATTTATACCACATTTGGCTCAGTTACTACGCCCCTTGTACAACCTTCTTTGGGAGAGGGTTCATTGGGACTGGACTGAGCAGGCGCAGGGTTCATTTGCAGCAGCTTAGAGAGCTGTCAAGGTGGCACAGGCCTTGAATGTGTTTGATCCTGCCAGGCCCTGTGGTCTGGATGTTCGTGTAACCTCGGAGGGGTTTAGACAGAGCGCTTACGGCAACCTATTGGGTTTTGTTCCCATTTGTGGAAAGGTGCTAAAGTCCATTGCTCATTAGTGGAGGAGCAGCTGGTAACTGTGTATGCCACCCTCCTGGCCACTGAGAGTATTACAACCACAACACCAGTTACGGCCAAGACAACATACCCTATTATATGATGGGTGAGGGATTGAGCGACCAAACCACGTAGTGGTATGGCCCAAATGTCCACCCTGGCCAAGTGGAGTGCCTACCTGCAACAACGCTGTGCTCTTAGCACCAGCCCATTGAGAGCAGAACTGCAGGAAGTCTTGGGTCCAGTCACCTATGCAACCTTAGAGTCAGGTGCAGCTGGGGCTCAGGAGGCAGAACCTGAAGTCAGCCCCTACCAGGAGGGGCGGGTTCCCATCCCCGAGGATGCCTGCTATACTGATGGTTCCAGCAGGGGCCAACCTGCCAAATGGATGGCTATAGCCTTCCATCTGGCCACTGAGACAATTTAGATGGACACAGGTACAGGCCAAAGCAGGCAATAGGCAGAATTAAGAGCTGTTTGGCTAGTTTCCCATAATGAACCTTCACCTGTGGTGATCTGCACTGACAGCTGGGTTATCGTGGACTGACCCTTTGGATTGCTACTTGACACACTAACCAGTGGATGGTAATGTACCATCCATTATGGGGTCAGACCATGTGGCAGGACTTATGGGAAATAAGACACCAGAAGCAGGTGATAGTATATCATGTCACAGAGCATGCCCCTCTATCATCCTGGGAATGATGAGACAGATACGTTGGCAAGGGTGCGATGGTTGGAGACTATGCCCGCAGGTGACGTGACATAGTGGCTCCACCAGTGTCTTCTCCATGCGGGAAAGAAAAGTATGTGGGCTACGGTTAAGGCATAGAACTTGCCTGTGTCCTATGCAGAGGTACTTGCTGCCTATGAGCAATGTGCAGTACGTTCCAAGGAGCACCCTCAGAAACCACTGGTGTCTCCTTGGACAGATCCAGAGGGGTCATGTTCCACTGACACAATGGCAGATAGACATCATTGGACCCTTACCAAAGTCAGAAGGGTGCCAGTATGCAGTCACTTGTATAGATACTGCCACCAGTCTGCTTGCTGCGTAGTCCGCCTATAACCCTGACCAGAGGGCAGTCATACAGGCTCTGGACCACCTGAGTGCTGCATATGGGCAATTGCTGGTCCTTGAAAGTGACAATGGTATCAATATTGAGGCAATGGGCTCAAGAGCTGGGGGTGGACTGGAAGTACCATGTTCCCTACCACCCCCAGGCTGCTGGTATTATTGAGCGGTATAATGGACTTATAAAGCAGGGACTGCAACGGGGGGGGGGGGGGGGGGAGCGCCAGCTCCGTTACTGAATGGACATGCTGCTTATGGACAGTACTCCAGATTTTGAATGAGAGACCTCGACAGGGGAGCCCAGCTCCAGTGGAAGCCCTCCTACATTGGGCAGCTGCCCCCATTCAGTTGCAGATACGCACCAAGGACATTTTACTCAAGCTATGTTTTGGACAGCAGGGCAACATGCTCTTGCCTGCCCCAACAGTCCTTCTTAAAGGCCAACAGTTTCGATGGACTTGGCCCTGGACCATACTAGCCCCCCATCTGAGATGGGTGGCCTTGTTGGCACCATGGGGAAAGAGGCTAGAGGTGGACCTCCAGTTTACTCCTTGGGAAACCAGCACCTGGCCACCTAAGGTAGAAGTATATTATCCCTGAGTGCTTAGGGGGACAGCATTATAAAGGGCACCTTTGTAATTTCTTTATGGTCAATAATAAGTTATCCTATTTTACTATACATAGAACCAGCAGATGCTGGTGTATTGGTGTCAGACAAATAAGTTTGTAAATATATATGTTTGCTCGCTTATAGTTTGCATTGGGTGTGGGAGATGGGTTGTAAGCTGGCAAAGTCATTATAGCCTAAGGCTTAGTTTGAAGACTAAGCCTTTCCCTCCCTTATAATACTAAGGTCTTCTCAAAACTAAGCTTTTCCCCACACCCTTGACTATTTCATGATAGGGAGTGGTATACTCTTATGAGGAATCTCATTTATGCCTCAGATAAGTGGCTTTGTATCAGAGACTTCCTTATTTGTATATTGGCTTAAAGGCTTTGATTTTCTACACTATAAAATGAGGTAGATCAGGGGCTTTCTCTCTCAGTTCCTGCTATCAGCATTGCAGAGGCCTATCTGATCCCTTGCCCTCTATGAGAAAAGCAGGTTTTCTGCTTTTCCCTTGGCTTCTCTTGTGGCTTGCCTGTCTTGGTGAGACACCAATAAACAGAATGGCCCACCATCCTCCGACTCCACCATTTCTTTATCGTCTGCCCTAATTCAATGAGAACATGCATGTAAATGGTCACGATAGTGGTCCCTGGCCATACAGTGGTGCAGTAGCTTTTTGAGTTTCCAGTAATTAATGTAAATTTAGTTCCAGTACTTAATCCCTTGGGAGCTCTGGGTAATTCATTTTTCTCAGAGTTATACTGGCAGCAGGTCTCCTTGCAGGAAAGTTTCAACAGGTGTTTTCTTACCCCCAATCAAACACAAGGGGTTCCGGAGAACCCAGACTAACATAGATACCATAATCAATGAGCCACTACCAAAGAACACAAGGGGCCAACATGCTCTGACAATCACTCTATCCTTGCTTCCCATTGCTATATTAATGTGTCTGCCTTATCTCTGGTTGTGAAAGGCTGCCACTTAGCATCTGCTACACCTCAATCCCATTTCTTATTGAAATGTTGGTGTTGGTAAATTCCATTCTCATATCTGCCTCAGAGTTCTAACGATTGGTGTTCCTCCCCTATTTCTCAATTTCATGATGAGGAGAGTGTCCTCTGGGCCTTTGAGGAGGATGCATAAGGGAGAGGAACCACTCTAAAATTCCATCCTCCTTGCATTCCTTCTTCAGGCTCAGAATGACTTCAAAGTTCAATATTCTTCACTTCATGTGACTCTATCCCCTTCCAAATATCAGAGTCCTATTCCTTCCCTATCCATATAACATTCACATAAGAGATCTGGTCAGGCTGTGACTTATACTTACACAGTATAAACCACATCATTAAAATTTGTACCCATTTTCAGGGAAATAAGTCCTGTGTCTATAAGAAAAGTATATTCGTTTAAGACTGCTGTTGGGCAGATAAAATATATTATGCTCACTTTGTTAAAGATGGTGCTGCCCACATGGATGATTGTAAAGCCTTTCCCACCCTTTTTGATGTAGGGTAGTGCACTCTCATGAGAAATCCCATTATGTCTCAGATAAGTGACTTAGTATCAGACACTTTCTTATTTGTATATTGGATTAAAGGTTTTGAATCTACACTATAAAGTGGGGCAGACTGGGAGCTTGCTCTCTCTCGGTTCCTGAGGTTAGCATTAGAGAGGAGAGCAGAGAAAGGCCACGTGGACGAGGCCAGGAGAAGCAGCCAAAATGGTGGAGTGCTGAGGGAGAAGCCAGTTTGTACAGAGAGAAGGAGATGGGGAACAGAGGTGAATAAGTCTGGTGAGCTAGAAACCTTTGATTCTAGGAAACTCGGATAAGTCAGTAGCTTTGTGAGCAGTAAATGAGTGGGTTTTGGAGCCCAGTGTGTGTTTTTACTTGCCCACCAGGTGCGAGCTAGGATTAAAGATGATGGCACACCAGTTTTTGGCTCTGTTGTTTCATTACAGACTGTCCGAATCAAATGCAAACCTGCACGGGCCAGGCGGCTGTGATGGTGGCTGCAACTACTGGCTTTACAGCTGCCATAGAAACTTTCTAGCTCTCTGACTGTAACTTGAGCTCAGAGTTTATAGATCTAAACTTACTGTTTTCTTTCTATAAGCATTTCAGTGTACCTAGAAGCAACTATCCCACCCCACAGTCTTTGTAGCCATCATTACTATTGTAAATGTCATATGTTACGAATGTCAGTGGGCACTTCATTGCAACGACAGGTGGCAGCAGGATTATTTGCATCACCTCACATGCCATTAATTACTGCCATCTCATTTCTCACTGGCAAGGACTTCAGCTCTGCATTCAAGCTCAAGGATAGGACCTAAACAATATCACATCTTTGAAAGTCTGTTTTCTAGGACCACACCTGTTAGCCATTTATGTATCAGTCAAGGGCCAGGGAGGAACAGAAACCATGCTGGTTATTTTAGCAGAGTTTAATTGCCAATCAGGTATTGGAGAACTAAAAAGGCAAAAAGAACACACCAAGGTATGATGAAAGTCATAGCCCCAGGGACCAGGAACCACCCAGGACTGGAATAACAAAAGGAAAAGGTTGAGATTGTTAAAACTTGCAAATTTGCAAAAGGGGAGTATGGCTGGCCTGGTGCTGGTTCCTCCAGATCTTGGATGAAACACCCCAAGGGACTGGGACTCAGATTTTGAGGAACACACATCATTGGGCATTTGCTAGTACCTCTGTGAACACAACGAGGCTGATTCTGAGAATGTGAGAGAAACATGCACATTGAAACCAACTGTTGCCACTGGAAGCAGCCAGGCTGCCAGGATGAGGAGTGCTGCAGTGTGCCGACACTGACTGAAACAAGGAACAAACAGGAAAGAGCAAGTCTCTTCTCCCTCCTCCAGCACTCCAGCCTCCCACTGGCATCCCTAGGGCAAAGCATAATAGAGAGCCAGCTGGCAAGGCAGAAATGTGGTTTGCAGAGTCTCATGCCCAGCTCACAGAATGGAGTATGAAAGAATGTATGGGAAATTGAGCAACAATAGCTAAATAACCTGGCACCCAGCAGATTCCACAGAGAAAATTGCACTGGACATTTCTGAAATACGAATGAAGGAGATTCCAAGGCAACAATGCAGCCTTTCTCTCTGCCCATTCTTACTTTAACCATAAAAACTTGATAATGTAGTTTGCAAAGGTCAAATTCCCCTTGAATGGCAGGAATCATGTGGAAGGTCAATGGGGAAAGGCAACCCCTCACGATCAACTCCATCATCACCGACTTGCCCACCCTTGGGCTCTCTGGTTCAGAGAAATGCTTCTCTAATGCAAAGTCTGGCTTGAAGCTCCATGGCCATCCTGCTTCCTCTTCTCTGCCCTTTCTTCCCACTCCCTCTGGTCACTCTACCATTCTGTACCAGCCTACTGGGGAGTATGCAGCCTCAGCTCCTTCTGTTTTAGATGCAGATGAGATGCTCCTCAGCCATTTTAGGAAAGAGGTCCCAGGGCCAAAGGGGCCTGCAAACTGTAAGGTATTTTCTCCACTGAGGAAGAAGGAAGGGAGTAGCCACGAAGTGTGGAATAGTAAAAGCTTTATTTAGTACAGCACTTCTCGGACAAGTTCTCTGGTCCCGGGGACAGGGTCCAGAGAAGTCGCATGGATGAAACCATGTGGGGAGAATATAAAGGGTCTGTAGGGTGAAGGCGAGTTGATATGACGTGGGGAAATGTCACTGGCTGACGGCCAGTTGCTCTTTTCCCAAGGACTCCTGGGAAGTTTCTTTTGGCGCATATGGGTGTGGGCAGTTCTAGCCAAAGTTCCCAGGTCTGGTTCCTCACCTGACCTTTCCCCATTCCCCACTGACCTTACACAGACCCCCACTTCTCCCCTTCCTTGGGGTCTTCTTTAACATGACAGGCTCTGCTGAGGACTCAGTCCCTGGGCCAGCCCTCTGCTCTACTTACTCTGATTCAGGAGAAGAAAGCACCATTAGTCCTCAAGTCAGGAACAAGGGTGAACTTTGCAGAAGGATCTTTCTCTCCAGATCTCTTAAAAAGCAACTGGTAGAACTACCTCATAGCCTGTTCAACGTGACATGATCTCTCTCTCTCTCACACACACACACACACACACACACACACACACTCACTCCTATTGTGGCTGAAGGTCACTTGCCATAAACGTGAGGAGCCGAGGGTCCAGTGCTCGCTCCACCTTTCTGGACTGGCAGATGAACCAGGCACAAGACAGGGAAACTCCCAGCGCCTCTGTCTAGAGGGCCGCTGCTGTCTGGGGGCGGGGGTTGGGAGGGCAGGCTCAGTCGTAGAACACCCCATTAGAGGGCCTTCCACTCCCTATGTTCACAATATCGATTGAGAAGCAGTGTTGATCTGATTAGGTCAAGCAGGGCTCTGCGGTGAAATAATTCTGACAGAGCAGGGAACCAAAATAATGAGTCAGTAGCATCACTGCTGTGCCACTGGTTACCTGTAGAAAACTAGGAACGCCACTTGATTCTCTGCGCGTCGGTTTCCTCACCTGTCGGGTAAAGAAAAACATGGGAGCAGAAAGCCTGTAACCGGACTCAGGCTGGCGCGAAACTGGGCTGGCAGCGGTCCGCTGGGTCCGGAGGAGAACACACCCCCGCACAGTCTGCGCGGGTCCCGCCTCCCCCCCCCCCCCCAAAGCTGCGCTTCCTGGGGCTGAGGGTGGGGGGAGAGACCTGGCTCTTCCCGGCGTTCTAAGCAGGTTGGCGCCACCTCTCCCCAGGTGGCCTCTCCACTTGGAGGTCTGGGCGGAGCCCCCCCCCCCCCCAAGGAAAGGCTGCCAGACCCCCGCCCGCGGTGAGGCCCAGAGCAGCAGGAATTCCTAGGGGACTCCAGGTGCAGCTTCATGCCTTCCCGCTCGCCGCCGCCGCCGCCTCCTCCTCTTCCAGGGCCGTCCGTCCCGGGTACTCTGCAGAGTTAGGCCGCTGCCTGTCCCCCGCGGCTGTTCCAGCGACGCCGACCCTCCCTGCTCCCCAGCCACCATGCCCACGTGTCCCCGTGCCCCCGAGCCGCCCACGAGCCTCAGTGTCCCCGTGTCCCCAAGTTGGCTGAGCGGTGTGGCAGTGGGCAGCAGAGAGGGCGGGCTCTCCCAGGTAAATCCAGATCACACTTAGGCAGCAGCCACCTCACAACGCTCAGGGCAGCCCCCACCAGAGCACCACCTCTAACACGCGCACCGCCTGGGAGCGTCGGGGAACCAGGACGCACGCCCCGAGCCTTCCCTGAGAAGGGAGGAGTCCCACCTATGGGCCTCTAGGTAGCGGGATTGTCCCCTAGGCTCCGCCGGGGCTCCGGGAACTGAGGTCTGGGAAGGGCACAGACATGGTTGACGTCCGGCTTCTTTCGGGAGCTGGCTAGTCCCGGATTGGGTTGACGGCGGGAACCCTAGAGACCACAGGGTCCTAAATGAGAGGCTGGCGCCTGGGGTCGCAGCGTGCGCTGCGGAAAGGCAAGGTCCGGTCCAAGTGCTGGCGTCGGCCCTCCACTCCTACCGGCTCCCTCGTGCATGCATCCACTCATTGTTCAGCCTGCGGACTCGCTCTACAGCTGGCACTGAACCACAGACCAGCGAGTACACAGGTGATTGAAAGCATCATCCCTCTATCATTCAAATATCACTCCCCCAATTGGACTCTTGGCCTGGAGAAGATTTAGTGCTTTTCCGAGTGTGTTGGAGGAAAGCAGTTTTATAAGAAGGTCATTATAATGCCATACACTATGGTTATAATAAAGGCAACGTACAAAGTTTTATGGAAGTTCAGGGAGAGGGAGTTCACTTGTCCAGGGAAGTTGAAAGAGGTTTCACAGAGATGTGAAGTCTAGATGAGAGCAGGGTTTTAGGAGATAGGAATGATGGAAATTCCTATAATAACAGCATATTCAAACACCTTAAAGCCAGAAATTTCAGACCATATTTGGAGAATAGTATCATTATTTTCAGATGATGGGTCTACATAGAAAACCCAAAAGTATCACCTGAAAAATTACCAGAGCCAATTAGACCAACAAATTGGATGGTTACAGAATAATAGTCATGAGAAAAATTCATTTTTAAAAATTCTGGAAGTAAGCAGTTAGTAAATATAGCGGGTGGGGTGGGGGGAATCTCCTTTTGGTGACAAAAATAGAAACAATAAACAAAAGACCAATATATAAACATAATAATAAACATGTAGGATGTAGATGAATAAAACTTCCGTACTTTCAAGGTCATTTGAAGGAACTATAATTTCTTCTACATGTTCCTATATTATATATGATATATGTAAGTTATTTTTCCCCACTGAGGAAGAAGGAGGGGCATAGCCAAGAAGTGTGGAATAGTAAAAGCTTTATTTAGTATAGCGCTTTCTGGACGATGTTCTCTGGTCACAGGGACAGAGGCCGGAGAAGTTGCACGGATGAAACCTCGTGGGGGAAATTTAAAGGGTCTGTAGGGTGAAGGCAAGTTGATATGATGTGGGAAAATGCCACTGGCTGACGGACAGTTGCTCTTTTCCAAAGGGCTTCTGGGAAGTTTCTTTTGGTGCGCATGGGTATGGGTGGTTCCAGCCGAAGTTCCCTGGTCTGGTTCCTCACATGACCTTCCCCCATTGCCCACTGACCTTACAATATGTATATATAATGTATTAAATATAATGAAGACATAATTCTGGATAGAAAGACACAAATACACATGAAGCTTCTGTGTGTAATGAGAAGGGGCACTTCACTCAACACAATATACATGTACTCTCAATGAAGAACACTGGATAACCATTTGGGAAAAGTATAAAATAAGATCTCCATCTCACAGCATATTCCAAAATATACTCCAAAACAATTATTTATAACTTTTTCTTTTTCATTCCCTCCCTGTGCCTGCAAATCTCCTTGCCAGAGACCCCAATGTCTCCACACAAGGTTCTCAGAAAGGACAGAACCCCTGTGGACTCTGACAGTGGCAAACCCTGGCATTACATGAATTCATTAGTGAGAAAGACTCAGAGAATTTCTTTTTATATCCCCAGACATGGAGCCCTAGAACACTATTGAAGTTAAAAACAGCAGGTGAGCCTGACCACTGAATAGAACGCGGAACTGAGACACAGAGGACCCAGGTTCCAAACCCCGAGGTTGCAGGCTTGAGCACGGACTCATCCGGCTTGAGCATGGACCCACCAGCTTGAGTGTTGGATCATAGACATGAAACCATGATCACTGGCTTGAGCCCAAGATTGCTGGCTTGAGTAAGGGGTCACTTGCTCTGCTGGAGCCCCATGGTCAGGGCACATATGAGAAAGCAATCAATGAACAACTAAGGAGCTACAACAAAGAATTGATGTGTCTTACCTCTCTTCTTTCTTGTATGTCTGTCCCTAACTGTCTCTCTCTCTGTCTCTCTGTCACACACACACACAAAAAACAAAACAAACCAAAAAACAAACAAGAAAACCCAGCAGGTTCCATTTAGCCGAATTGCTGAGTAATAAACTGAACAGCACAGACACAGCATTGATCTTTTGCTTATATTCTCTCCCTCTGTCGTGGGTTGAATTGTATTCCCCAAAAAAGATATGTTGAAGTCTTACCCCCCCCCCCACATACACAGTTCTTCAGAATGTGACTTTATTTTTTAAAATTATTTTTATTTATTTATTTATTTTAGAGAAGAGAGAGAGACAGAGACAGAAAGGGGGTGGGGGGAGGAAGGAGCAGGAAGCATCAACTCCCATATGTGCCTTGACCAGGCAAGCCCAGGGTTTTGAACTGGCGACTTCAGCATTCCAGGTCGATGCTTGATCCACTGCACCACCACAGGTCAGGCCTGTGACTTCATTTTGAAATAGAATCATTGCAAATGTAATGAGTTCAGCTACAATGAAGTCATACTGGATTAGGGTGGGCCCTTAATCCAACATGACCACTGTCTCTTTAAGAAGATGGGCATGTGACGACAGAGACCCAGGGGATGCATTGTGCAGACAGAAGCTTTGATCAGAGTAGGCATCTGTAAGCCAAGGGATGTTAAGGACTGCCAGCAATACCAGAAGCTTGGGGAGAGGCATGGGACAGTTTCTCCCTCAGAGAGAATAAACCCTATCAACATCTAAGTTGTAAGGCTCTTAATGTCCACAACTGTGAAAGAACACATTTTGTTGTTTTAAGCCACCCAGTTTGTGGTACTTCTGGGTATAGCAGCCCTAGGAAACTAACCCTCTAAAAAGGGAGATACATTGTTCAGGCATTATTTGAGTCATTTCTTTCAAAGTGTACTGACCAACAAATGTATGATTTGTAATAAAGTCATTCAACTTACATTTTTAATTCTGCAGAGATAACTGGTGAGACAGGTATACAGGCTAATGGTGTACATGAGAGGAAAACCAAGCCTTTTATCCCCTCAGACCCTCCCCCACAACCTGTAGCCTGACTTCCCCTCAGAAGACCAAACTGCAACTTGGCTGGCTTCCTAGGCAGCTGTCCCCTAAGGGGGTGCTACCCAGGCTCCTTAGTTACTCTGGGGCTGGAGTTTCCTGAAGAGGGAAATGCCTCCCAAATAGTATAAGAAAAGGAAGGTGTAACATTTGAACAAAGGAATCTCAGAGCATGGTATTTGTCAGTCAGCTCAGCCCATGGTTACAGGAAAATCCCATCCTGCAAACTTGTCCTGGAGCTTCCAGACAGTTAGGTTTTCTAGCCACAGTTTCCTGACTGGTACAGTAAGAATAATCACTAACCCTGGAAGAGAAGGGGGAAAGTTCTTTGTACATCCTATAAACTTTGTATAGATAAGGGACTATGATGAAATTACACCAAAAATTTAAGTTGAGATGGGAATCTCATCGCTCCTGCCCAGCCTCTCTGATGAGGCTTCAGCTTTTTGTGCCTCCTTTTTCTGCCACAAAGATTTTTCCCACTGCTTCCTCTTTATGAAATACTGTTTTCCATTTTTTTTAGTGAGTGGGGGGACAGACAGACAGGAAGGAGAGAGATGAGAAGCATCAATTCTTTGTTGTGGCACCTTAGTTGTTCATTGATTGCTTTCTCATATGTGCCTTGATTAAGGAAGGCTGTGCTCCAACTGAGCCAGTGACCCCTTGCTGAAGTCAGTGACCTTGGGCTCAAGCCAGAGACTTTGGGCTTCAAGCCAGCGACCATGGGATCATGTCCATGATCCCACACTAAAGCTGGTGGGTCCACGCTCAAGCCCGCGACCTCAGGGTTTCCAGCCTGGGTCCTCTACATCTCAAGCCTACACTCTATCCACCATGCCACAACCTGGTCAGGCCTCTTTTCCATGTCAAAACTGCTGCTTCCTCCTGCTCATCAGTCTGGTCTCAAGCTAACATTATTTCCTGGAGGAAATCATCAAACACCTCATTCTTTCTTCTTAGACTTCCAGATAGAGAATAGTTAAAACTTAATTATAAAGCTACACGAGTACGTACAAGGTCCGGGTTTCTGGAAATAACCTAAATACACTGAGACCCTCCAATACGAAACAGCTCCACCTTTTCAAGTTCATGGGTAAATTGGCAAAAAGAAAAAAAACAAAAAAGAAAAAATATATTTAAGAAAAAAGGAAATCCTTGGTAGAAGAAGCAATACAAAGTCATCACCAGTTTGAACCATCAGCCTCTCTGAGGGCATCCACGTACCCAGTTTAGAGCACACGCAGAGCTGGCACCCAAAGCTTAGACCATAGAAAACCCTAGTTCAGAACAAGGAGTAAAACAAGAGACTCATTTTTAAAACTAGACCCCCCAAAAAGGCTATGCCTCAGGGAAACAATGAATGAAAAGAAAAACTTCAGCACAGCGTGAAGTGTATCTTGGCCCTGTGTGTAGGGGCAAGAAGACTCTCAAAAAGCTCAAAGGTCAGAGCACCTAGGAATATGGGTCTGTCTTCAGAGTACTGATAAGGCCAAACATATTTTAAGATAGGCATTTTAATTTTAATGTAAAGTGAGATAACAAAAACAAAAATTAAGCCTGAATCTAATCAAACTTCTAAAACTCATGTCAAGTACATGAGAGGGATGCAGTCAGCAAACCCTAGACCCGTGATGGTGAACCTCTGACACACGTGTCAGCACTGACACGTGTAGCCATTTCTGGTGACACGTGACCACATGTGGTCGCATACCAGAGAAGTATGGGGCCACATGCCGAGAAGGACATTTCATCCTCGGCTCCTGCACGGCCAGGTGCAGTAGCCGAGGATAAAACATTTGCTGTAGTGTAGACACTCTGTGCTGGAGGTCTGTCTGTAGGCCAAAACAACAGAACTCCGGCACAGAGCGTCTAGTTCTGGGACTTCCTGTTAGGCTGTTTTTCTCGAAGTGACATACCACCTGCGTTATGCTCGGTTTTTTGGCGAATTTTGACACACCAAGCTCAAAAGATTGCCCATCACTGCCCTAGACTATGGGAAACTACAGAATAAATAATCTGATTTTCTCCAATGAATGAATTACAAGGAGGAAAAAAGGAGATGAAGAAGAAACTTACAGTGGAAATCAACCAACCACAATGTACAGATATTATTTGGATCATGGTTCAAATAAATAATAGTAAAAAATATATAACTTTCATAAGATAATTGAAATTGAATATTTTCTGAATATTCAATGATAGTAAGAAATTATTGGGGTTTTTTTTAGGTGTGATAGTGATACTATGGCTTTGATTTTTAAGTACTTATCTTTTGGGAATGCATAGTGAAATATTTATGGATACAATTATATGATGGTGGAATTTACCCATAATTATATATGTAAGAGGGAAGTGGGTGGGGGTTTATCAATAAAATTAGATTAGTCATGAGTTTATAATTGCCAGATAGGGGATGGATGCATGAGGTATTATACTATTCTTTCTACTTTTGCACATGTTAGAAAATTTCTGTCATGAATGAAAAAATAAACAAATTAAAGTAAATCAAGTATGACAATGTTTCAAGGTATCTCAAGAAAAATAACACAAATATTTTTTAAAGACATTTACCTTCTTCAGCGACCTCAGAAGTTTCCTATTGGTAGCATTCCAACACATGAGTTCACAGAAGAAACACACATAGTAAAATGAGGTTTCAAGACCAAGAGCTAGCTTAACCAGGCGGTGGTGCAGTGGATATTGCATTGGACTGGGACATGTAGGACCCAGATTCGAAGCCCTGAGCTTCCCGACTTGAGCGTGAGGTCGCTGGCTTGAGCAAGGGGTCACTCGCTCTGCTGTAGCTCCCCACCCCACCCCCCTCCAGGCACATACAAGAAAGCAATCAATGAATAATTAAGGAGACTAAGGAGCCACAACAAAGAATTGACGCTTTTCATCTTTCTCCCTCTCTGCCTGTCTGTACCTATTTGTCCCTCTCTGTCTTTGTCTCTGTCTCTGTCACAAAAATAAAAAAGACCAAGAGCCAGCAGAAAAAGCTGCAGAATCAACAGAAATATATTAAAGATATCTAAATATTAATCAGATCACTGAAAACATTAAAAAAAGATTAAGAAACCATTTTTTAAAAGAGCAAAATAATTATATTAATAGCAGCTTGTTTGCAGACTGACTGTCTAACTGTGAAACTATTAGGAAATCTGTTTGGAGGTACTGTGGATCTGCTGAGTCAATGGGGACTTACATAGCACAGAGCTGCACTGAGGGGGTCCAGAGAGGTTCACCAAGCATTTGAAGTTGCTTTTCCTCTCAAGGCAGTGGCTAAATCCAAAAAACAGTGTATGAGAAATGCATTTGCTTTTGACAGTTTGACAATTTCTAGGAACAGGAGCTGCTCAAGAAGAGGTATTCATTCTAGCCTTTCACTTGGGGTTTGGAGGGGTTACACTCAGGACATAAGTGTTCAGAGTTTTTGGTCTCAGGACCCCTTTACAATAAACCCGTTACATGTTGAAATAGATAATATATTTCATAAAAAAGAGCTACATTTTCCAAAACAAAGATATTAGTGAGAAGAATTGTTTTGTTTTACATTTTTTACAAGTCTCTTTAATGTCTGACTTAATAAAGACAGTGGGCTTATTGCCTGACCAAGCAGTGGTACAGTGAATAGAGTATAGGCCTGGGACACGGAAGACCCAGGTGTGGGCTTGCTAGCATAAGCGTGGGATCATAGACATGACTGTATGGTTGCTGGTTTGAGCCCATGGTCTCTGGCTTGAGCAAGGGGTCAAATGGGTACTAAACTTCTTGGGGGATCACTTTATAAGTTAAAACTAATTTAATATTTATGTCAACTGTAATTGAAAAGTAATAAAATAAATAATAAAAATTAAAGCAAAATTTATTGAAATGGAAACACAAAACAATATAGTCAATAGAGAACATTAATGAAGCTAAAAGATAATTTTTTGGAAAATAATAAAACTTATAAACTTTTGGTGAGATAGATTAAGTAAAAAGAGAGAAGGCACAAATGGACTATAGAAAAGAAAGAACTCTAGATTCAAAGAAACTAAAATTAAAATAAAATTAGTAAGCATGATTATAAACATAACTATTTCTTTTTATCTTACCTTTCTTTTTTTTTTTTTTTTGGAAAAACGGAAAACATTCCCAGAATTAGAAAGAATTATATAGTAAAATCCCACATACACATTATTTAGATTCAACAATTTCAACTTTTAATCTCTTTTTTCTATACCTTTACCACTTCTTCAACCCCATTATTTTGTAGCAAAATCCAGACACTATATCAGTATTTTGGGAATAGTTCATTATTAAATGTAATCAAATTTGACCTTGAAATGAAATTACTGAACAATAATAATTTTCATGTCCATTTCTCCAACTATATTTTATACTTATTTAAGACATTCCAAAATATCTGTAAAAATAACGTTTGTCATGTATATTTGAAACTTTGTTCACAGGTGTCAGAAAAAATTATAAAATACACTACTGTTAATTTATAAAAATACTTCTCAACCTGGTTTCATTAATAAGCTGTTTTTAAAGGAAAGAATTAGAGATAGATAGATGATAAATGATGATAGATAGATTAGATAGATAGATAGATAGATAGATAGATAGATAGATAGATAGATAGATAGATAGATAGATGATAGATAGATAGATGATAGAGAAACAGAGAAAGACAGATTTTGTTTTTAAAGAATTGGCCTTTGCCTGACCAAGCAGTGGCACAGTGGATAGAGTGTCGGACTGGAATGCGGAAGACCCAGGTTCGAGACCCCAAGCTCGCCAGCTTGAGCGCGGGCCCATCTGGCTTGAGGAAAAGCTCTCCAGCTTTGACCCAAGGTCGCTGGCTCCAGCAAGGGGTGGCTTCATCTGCTGAAGGCCCAGGGTCAAGGCACATGTGAGAAAGCAATCAATGAACAACTAAGGTGTCTCAACAGCAATGAAAAACTAATAATTGATGCTTCTCATCTCTCTCCGTTCCTGTCTGTCTGTCCATATCTCTGACTCTCTCTCTCTGTCCCAGTAAAAAAAAAAAAAAATTGGCCTTTTAGTGACAGTTTCTGAGAAGTCTGAAATATGAAGTACAGAGTAGCAGGCTAGAGACTGAAATTGAAGTCTTAAGTCCAAATTCTATAGGGCAGGAGGCAGGAGTGGTCAGGCAAGGTTTTCATGGTTTAGTTTTGAGGAGAATTCCATCTTAGTCAAGAAATCTGGTCTCTGTTCTTTTTAATTTAATTTAATTTTATTTTATTATTGATTGATTTCAGAGAGAGAGAGTAAGGAAAAGAGAGAGAGAAAAACAGGTACTTTGGTCTGTTTCTGTATGCGTTCTGACCAGGGATCAAACAAGCAACCTTTGCATATCGGGATGATGCTCTAACCAACTAAGCTACACAGCCATGTCTACTTGTCTCTGTTCTTAAGGTAACTTACTGTATGAAGCTTACTTACATTTATAGAGGGTAATCTGCTTTACTCAAAGTCTACATCTTCAGCCCTGGATAGATGGCTCAGTTGGTTAGAGCTTCCTCTAGAAGCACAGACGTTGCTGGTTCAATCCCTGGTCAGGGCACATATAAAGGTAATATAAAAGTAAATCAGTCTCTCTCTCTCTCTCTCTTTCTCTCTTTCTCTCTTCCTTCCTCGCCCTCTCAAGTTAATAAATTTTTAAAAAGTCTACCTTTTCTAATGTTAAAATACCTTCACAGTAACATTCAGGCTGGTATTTAACCAAACAAGTAAGCATTATATTTGAGTCAATTGGACACATGAAATTAACCATCACATCAATAGAAACATGAACTAATTGGCACAAAAAAATTATTGTATTTTCAATAAGTATTTATTTGTTACATTTAAAAATAGTCAAATTTTTGCAATTTTTGATGTTTTTATAAATTATGATTTAATAATAACTGAAAGTAACCACATATTTTAATATGAAGCTTATTATTATACAATATTTTAAAAGGTAACTTATAAATATGTTTATTATAGAGCAGGGGTCAGGAACATTTATGGCTGAGAGAGCCATGAACCGCATATATTTTAAAATATAATTCCGTGAGAGCCATACAACATGTTTAACACTAACTACAAGTAAATGTGTGCATTTTTTGTAAGACCAACACTTTTAAAGTATAATAAGTCTCTTAATTCTTTTTAATAACATTCTTATGCTGTTGCTAACCAATGATGAATAAAGTACATCTTACCATTAATGCGACTTCTGGTGCTGCATGGTTTTGCTGATGGCTTTGTAGTCTGGTTGATACGTGGTGAGGTTAAGCTTCATACAGGTGTTGAGACTTCCATCCACTAAACGTGATTATAGGTTGGTTTTAATGTTCTTTAGATGTGAGGAAGACTGCTCACATGCATACGTAGAGCCAAACATTGTCAGTACAGCAATACTCACATGCTGTAGTATGTGGTATGTGACGGGAAGCGCGTTCCAAGTTTTGACAATCAGTTGGTCCGCAGGTTGAAGATTTTTCATTTCTCCCCACTTGTGTTTGCTCGCCAACTCTGCTTGCTGTCATGCAAGTCTTTCTAAATCTTCATTCAGTGACTTGAACTTATTCACTCACATGTCTGAGGCCTTCAGGTCAGCAGCTTGTAGCTCAAAATCTCTGACAGAGACACTGGGGATGTAACTCAGGTTGGCGCTGTCCATTGCACACTCGTGTGAATGGGTGATGAACTTAAAAAGTCAAGTGCACTCACGAAATTCTCCAAAGCGTGCTTTGAATGACTGCAGGAGATTAGATGTGAAGCCCGCTAGCTGCTGGAGATCAAGACGTTGAGCAGGGTCATTTGCTGTGCATGCATCTTTAAACTCTTTCAGGTTTTCAAAGTACAGTAAATGACCTGTTTTAATGTTGGTGGTGAAGAGTTCCAGCTTGTTTTCAAATGTAAACACTGCTTGTTGAAGGGATAAAACTGTATTTCCAATGCCTTGCATTTCCACATTGAGCTGGTTCAGATGTTCAGTCATGTCCACAAGATAGTAGAAGTTCAGGAGCCACTCAGTGTTAGCTAACTCAGGATGCTCGACATTTTTCATATCAATAAAATTCCGGATTTCACTCAGACAAGCCACAAAACAGTTGAGCACCTTCCCTCTTGACAACCAATGCACATTGCTGTGCAGAAGCAGACCAGGATAATTATTCCCAACTTCATCTAGCAGTGTTTTAAACTGGTGATCATTTAAAGCTCAGGCAACAATAAAGTTGACCTCCCAAATGACCAGGGATATCACCTCACCAAGCTGCTCACCACACTTCTGAGCACAAAGCGCCTCCTGATGTAGGATGCATTGAAAACTTAGGATGGGTTTCTTTTCATGTTCATGAAAAAGCAATATGAATCTTCTGTTTTTCCCACCATGCATGGAGCACCATCAGTACACACCAAAATAAGTTTATCCATCGGTAGATTTTTTTCTTTAGTGAACTCAGTTCCCCTCTTGCTTTCTCTTTCCTAGGTAAAACAGCAAGACTTTCCTCACATAATGTGTCACCAACAGCATACCTTGCAATCACGCTGAACTGGGATAAATGGCTTACGTCTCTTGACTCATCCAAAGTGAGAGGAAAGAATGGTGCTGCATTTATGTCCTTCACTTGTGTTGCCTCAATTTGATTTGCCATCATGATGGTACGATCGTGAACAGTTCTTGCCCACAGAGGCATGTCTTTTATTCATTTGATTATCTTGTGTTTATCTGAAAAGTCATCAAAAAGTTCGTTGGCAACATCAAGCATGAATGTTTTGGCATACTCCCCATCTGTGAAAAGCTTTCTGTTTCTCACAATTGCTAAAGCACCAACAAAGCTAGCCGAATTCCAGTCACCTTGTTGGGTCCAAACACAAAGTTGCTGCTGACTAGCTTGCACTCAGCACAGTAGTTCTTGACATGCTTTCTTCCTGCTGTCCCCCGCTGGATATTTACATGCAAATGTAGTATGAGCTTTGTCAAAGTGCCGCTTTATGTTTGACCATTTCATCGATGCAATTTTATCATTGCATATTAGACACACTGTAGAACCTGCTCTCTCCACAAAGGCAAATTCCTCTGTCCATTTCTACTGAAAAGTATAGTACTCCTCATCTTTTTTTCTTTTAGCCATCTTCTTTGTCAAAAGGGTTTCTGCAATTAGCTAACTGACTACTTGATTAAAAGAGGGAAGTTTACTTCCTGACCTCACAATGACCTGTGTACATTATGCATTATCCAATAAAAATTTGGTGTTGTCCCGGAGGACAGCTGTGATTGGCTCCAGTCACCTGCAGCCATGAACATGAGCAGTAGGAACTGAATGGATTGTAATACATGAGAATGTTTTATACTTTTAACGTTATTATTATTATTTTTTCTTTTTATTTTATTTATTTTAGAGAGGAGACACACACACACACAGAGAGGGGGTGGGAGAGAGAGAGAAATAGAGAAAGGGGGGAGGAACTGGAAGCATCAACTCCCATATGTGTCTTGACCAGACCAGTATAGGGTTTTGAACTGTCGACCTCAGTGTTCCCAGGTCGACGCTTTATCCACTGCACCACCACAGGTCAGGCACGTTATTATTTTTTTTATTAAAGATTTGTCTGTGAGCCAGATGCAGCCATCAAAAGAGCCACATCTGGCTCGCGACCCATAGGTTCCCGACCCCTGTTACAGAGGTATGTAAGAAGGAAGGATGAATAAAAGAGTTTGAAGCAAAAATTTTATTGACAAGCTTGTGAAAAGAAAAGTAGGATATAAATTTCCAACTCTATGTAAATTGTTTTTAATACCTGATAAATATAAAAGTGGCTATAAATTTTAGATTACATTAAATAAATTTAAAAACTGATGAGGCCCTGGCCATTTGGCTCAGTGGTAGAGCATCGGCCCAGCATGTGAATATCCTTGGTTTATATTCCAGTCAGGGCACACAGGAGAAGCAACCATCTGGTCCTCCTCTCTTCCCCCTCTCCTTTCTCTCTATCTCTCTTCCCCTCCCATAGCCAAGGCTCCACTGGAGCTAAGTTGGCCCAGGCACTGAAGATGGCTCCATAGCCTCTGTCTCAGGTACTAGAATAGCTCTGGTTGCAATGGAGCAATGCTCCGGATGAGCAGAGCACCACCTCCTAGTGGGCATGCCGGGTGGATCCCGGTCCGGTGCATGCGGGAGTCTGTCTCTCTGCCTCCCCAATTCTCACTTCAGAAAAATACCAAAAAAAAAAAAAAAAGTGATGAAAAATTATATTTTTAAATAACCTCACAAGGTGATCTAATCATAAATTTCTAACTGGGTAGGTCATGATCAGTAGTGACGCCCCAGGCATCTAACTTCTTTAGTAAAAAGTGTTTCTTTGCCTTAAGCAAGCCCTATTCATTTTTTCTGAGCATATAGGTTAACTTACTTTTAAAATTCTTCTTTTTCAAAGTAACCACCCTCAAGAGAGCACATAATCTTGTTAACTATTCTGTAATACAATCCCTGCCTTGCTTTCAAAAGCATAAAAAAACCTGTAAAATTTCTCCAGAGTAATTGATATCTTGTTCCTGGCATTATTGTCAGTTTGGGCTCAAATAAACTCGTAGGAAAATTCTCTACAGATTTGGATGTTTCTTTGGCCAACAATACATATGTATAGGTATGTTTATTTACATGCGTTCATATGAATATGTATATGTATTCATACTGTATATGAAAAATGTCCTGGCATACTATAGAGCATGTAATCTCATTTATATAAATTAAGCAAAGCCACAACATCCATGTGAACATAGTAAAGGTTCCAGATGGTCTTGTGCCCAGGAATAAAATGGGAGGAGATGGAGGACATCACTCTTACCACTACTCTCTGTTATTTTGTGTGAATATCTTACAGCAACTGCGCTTAACTAATAACTTCATATTGTATTAAATCTCTTAAATGTTGAAGTAAATTTGAGAAGAAACTATCTATGAATTGGTGTCATGCTAGTGAAACATAATCTTTCAAAAAGATAAGCAAAACTTTGCGGCAACTTCAGTGGCAGTTTGTTTGTGTGCTGAGCAGCTAAGAGCCCAGTTGTGACTTTGATGCTGGACTTGCAGTCAGTTGCATAGGGTCCAGGCAGATGTCACACATGTGTTTTCACAGGGAGTTGTCTGATGGTGCAGGCTTGCTTGTCATGCCCATGGAGGTCATCACGGTTAGAAATGCTTCTGTTTTCCTATGTAGAAGTCTCAGCTTGTTTCTCTAGTGATGTTGGGCAAACAAGTTTGTAAAAAATGATTTTTAGGTTTGTCACTTGTATTGGGGTAGCACCATGTGTGTACAGTCTATGGAAGGCTGTGGTGCTTGCCCTCAGGACAACAGATTGCAAATTGCGGCTGCTTACCTCCATGGGGAGGGCGATTGTTTGCTATTGTTTTCTGGAGAAGCCCCCCCCCCCCCCACACACACCTGTTTTGCAGAGGACTGCAGAGAGAGCTGAGGGGATTGGGAGCCCTAAGATTTCCCCTGGCCTGTTTGGCTGGGAGTGCTGAGGCTGGTGGGGCCCTATGAGCTCAGGTAAAACCAGAGAAGGAGTCCAGAGAGGCAGTACAGAGAATGAGTCCAGGTTGTGGAACTGGAGACCGACTTGGGGGTTGGGAGCCCTAAGAGAGGGAAGCAGTTTTCCCTGCCTGTTTGCTTGTCCCCATTTACAAGACTTTAATAAATGGAATGTATAGGGTCGGTGACTAAGAGGGGTGGTCACGTGGGGAAATCAGAGCCCCAGTCTTTGTCTGGGATCGCCCACATGGCCAGGCTCACCAGAACTAGACTTCCCAGAAACCTCTGGAAGAAAAGCCACTGTCCGTCACCCAATGAGACTTCCACTATGTCATATTAGCTCGCCCACCCTAGAGGACGCCTTTAAATACCTCCATGTTGTTTAATCCTTTGTGACTCGTCCAGCCCCTGAACCCCAGGACTGGAGGACATCGTTGGGCAGGATGCACATAACTTAATAAAGCTTTTATTGAACACTTTGTGGCTCTTGGCACGCCTGTTTCTTTTTTCTCGGCAGGGAAAAATACCTTACATTTTTGGTGTTGAAACCTGGGAGGAGTTTGAAATCCACAATGGACCGCTCCTCTCTCCCCGAGCCCTCCAAGAAAGAACCAGGACCCAGGATCTCCAACCATCCACCAACTTCGGCGCATGGTGTGGTAAGTCCCATGCCTCCAAACCCCCCTCAGGACCCTTCTGCCGAGGCTCCCTGTCCGAAAACCACAGCTACATCAGGAAAGTCTTTTCCGTCTCAGTGCATGTGTGCCCTGGAGACATCCAAGCACATATCCACTTTCCTTATCCGTCAGTGGCCAGAGCTTGGGTTTTGGGACACCAATCCTCAACTCTTGACCATTCTCTGAGAACTGAGTCTGGCCGTAGGGGCACAGAAATCCCAAAACACTCCTGGAGTTGCCTTATGCAAAATCTCTCCCTCCCTAAAGAAGAGGAAACTGTTCCTTTTCTCCATTGTGGCCAGACCACAGAACCCACTGGATAATCGGATCAGGTAGCCTCCTGAAGGGACTTTTGGTTTTAACACCCTCACCAATTTAACTATCGCCAAAAAAGCTGGGAATTTGTTGGAGATCCCTTTACATTTAGGGTCTCTAATTATTCGTGCACCTGTCCTTAATCTCTCTATGCTGCCTGTTTCACCATGCAGGCTGTGTTTTGGCCAGAGAAACCTCCATTTCTAATCTTTTCTTCTCCGCAGACTCTCAATTTTCTCTCTCTCCTGCTTGACCCCCGAGGGCGCCCCTCTCTCACCCCACTCCCTGGTCCCTCTGGGAACCTCTTTTGCTCTGGTATCTTCCCTCCAGAGAGCCTCCTCCCCCTCCCTTCGCTAAATCCTGTTTCTCATTCACTTGCAAATACCTCTCTCTCTCTTCCCCTGCTGGCCAGGGGCCCCTCCCTTCTCCACTGTGTTCTTAAACCCCTTCTCCATCAGACCATTCTCCGCCTATCATTGGCCCTTTCACCTCTACCCAGGACCTGTGAACATGGCATTTAAAGTTTTCAATGGTTGTGGCTGTAAGAACAGGCCAAGGCTGTTCGCCAGGCCCGCATGCAGCAGAAGGTAATGCTCCAAACAAGGTATAGGAAGTGCCCATCCCAGGTCTGGACCACCACCAGGAGCTTGCTTTAAGTGTGGCAAGCAGAACCACTGTGCCTGACATGGCCCTGCCTGCAGCTGACCACTGAACCCTGCCCTTGACTGCAAGCAGCCCAGTCACTGGCGGAGCGATTGCCCCTTTGGGCAGCAGGCTCATTCTCAATGCCTCTACGTGGAGGATGAGGCAGCCATGGGGGCCCATCGCTCAAACTCCTAGGACACAACCTGGACTCAGAGAACCCAGGGTGTGCTGCAACTGGTGGGTAAGTACATCTATCTCATTTCTTGTGGACACGGGAGCTGCCTTCTCTGTTTTGCCACCACACTCTGGACCTCTAATTCCCTCACAGGTCTTGGTTATGGGAATGGGTGGGACCCCTTCTTTTGCCCTTCTCATGTCACCCCTGAAATGTAGTTTGAATAGAATCCCTTTTTTTTTTTGCACCTATTCTTAGTTATGCCATCGTGCCCTGTACCCCTTCTGGGTTGAGACATTCTTCACAGTCTCGGAGCCACTATCCAGCTGACAGCATCTTCCCACTTACTCCTGCCATTCCTCACTACCAAGGGTTCCCCTATCATCAGCGCTACCCTCATTTCTAACCATGTCTCTCACCTCAAGCTTGCTCCCATGCAGGATCATTGGCAGTTTGGAACCACTGGATCCTATTCATCTGTGGCTGACCAAGAGGTTGGGCCCTGCAGACCCTCCTGCTGCATCCTGTCCCTCCCACCAGGAACCTGCCACCGGAGTGAACTGCACCAAGGAGCAATGCTGTTCAGTAGGACTGGCCTGATGAAAGAAGCTTCAATCTCCTCAACCATCTACAAAGAAGAATCTCTCCTCCTGCAACCCACTTATCTCCTAATAACAGCTACCCATTCTCACCTAGGCTGCCCCTATCCTAAATCTTCTCATTATCAGCGTTTAACTCATATGTGTTCCTTTTATAAAAAGTTCTTACAGAACTGCATCTGCGAAGTTTCTCAACTCACAGCCAAACAGATGTTTCTCCTGATACCCCTTAAAGCCAACACCAGCCGACCTCCTCTCCCCACTACGCCCCTAACCAGCAGGAAGTAGCCAGATGGATAAATGGCGCCCCTTTTCTATTTAACCAAAAAGGCTGGAATATAGGGTTGGTGACTAAGGAGGATGGTCATGTGGGGAAATCAGAGCCCCAGTCTTTGTCTGGGATTGCCCACATGGCCAGGCTCGCTGGAACTACACTTCCCAGAAACCTTTGGGAGAAAAGCCACTGTCTGTCACCCAATGAGACTTCCACTATGTCATATTAGCTCGCCCACCCTAGAGGACGCCTTTAAATACCTCCATGTTGTTTAATCCTTTGTGACTCGTCCAGCCCCTGAACCCCAGGACCAGAGGACATCATCGGGCAGGATGCGCGGTACTTAATAAAGCCTTTATTGAACACTTTGTGGCTCTTGGCCTGCCTGTTCCTTCTTTCTTGGCGGGGAATAATTACTTACAGAATGGACCACTATTTTCTGGAGCCACAGTTCCTTTACTGTGGTAAAGTACCAAAGAATTGAAAATTAATATTGATGTTTTAAAGTCAGATTTTTTGTCCTCTCCTTTCTGTAGGGAGTGAAAGTAAAGGAATGTGAAAGTTTCCTAGCTTGCAGAGACATACTGTGTATGAAACCCCTTTTTACCAGGAAACTTAAAGGGCATTTTATAATTTAGGCTAGGCATACAGAGAGATTTTGTAAATATAATTTTTATACTTGTGTGTGATTTGCACCAACTCAGGATAGACAACAGTATTGTATTGTAGAGAGATTTTGTGCTGGGGAGACTTAGATTCCCCTTTCCCCCACCTCTGTGAGAAACAGGGTAAACACCTAGCCAGGTATAGGGAAGGGAGGGAGAGATAAGGCAAGCCATTTTCCTTTCTCTTTCTTTCCTCTTTGATGGGCCATTCACACGCTTATTTCCTGATGCCATGTAGGCTCCCTGCTCCATTCTAAGAGCATATAGCTAATGCATATACCTCTAGACAAAGGAATAGCAAATAAACACTGAAAAATTTAGAAATGTCTTTTAATACAAAAAGCAACATTTTTCATTATTATATTATTTTATAAGTTTTGATATATAGGAATATTTTTTATAAATCCTATAGTTGAATATTATAAACTTGCTAATGAATTATGTCATCACTCCCCACCCCCTTTTTCCATCAATCTGTGTGTGATCAAAGGTATATAACCTGCCTCAGGGCTGTGCGCAGGCACACATGATTTGGGTCTGCTATGCCCCCTGTTAACCATATGCAGCCAGCATATTAAATTTCCTCCTTTTAATAAAACTCTTTAAAAATTTATTTGGACTTGGTGCCTCTACGTAAACTGTACTTTACAACAGTACCTTCTGCCTAAATCCAGTGGGAACCTGACTATGTATGGCTGTGACGGCAGCAGCCCCTGGCCTTACAAGTGCCTTGGGACAAGGGCTAGTGTAAAGCCAATAGTCATGGCCACTATCCCGGCTGCCTGGCCAGTGCAGGTTCGCATTAGATTTAGACAGTCAGTAATGAAACAACGGAGCCAAGAACTGGTGAGCCATCAGCTTTAATTCTAGCTTGCACCCAGTGGGCAAGTAAAAACACACACTGGGCTCCAAAATCCACTCACTCAGTGCTCACAAAGCTACTAACTTATCCAAGTTTCCTAGAATCAAAGGTTTCTAGCTCACCAGACTTATTCACGTCTGTTCCCCATCTCCTTTTCCAGCACAAACTCTGCACAGAACTGGCTTCTTCCTCAGCACTCCACCATCTTGGCTATTACTCCTCTCCTCCATGTGGCCTTAATCTGCTCTCCTCTCTAATGCTAATCTCAGGAACCGAGAGAGAGTAAGCTCCCAGTCTGCCCTAGTTTATAGTGTAGAAATCCAAACCTTTAATCCAATCTACAAACAAGGAAGTCTCTGATACAAAGTCACTTATCTGAGGCATAATGGAAGGATTCCTCATGAGAGTGCACCACCCCACATCATCCTATCAGTCAAGGGTGTGGGGAAAAGCTTAGTCTTAAAACTAAGCCTTGGGCCATAACTACCCTGCCTGCTTACAGCCTGTTCCCTCCACACAATAATATAATTACACCCATCCCAATCATAAGGGCAACTAATATCACCTGGGCATCAGGCTTCCTTCCCCATGGGCAGCACCATCTTTAACAAAGTGAGCATAATATAGTTTATCTGCTCAATAGCTAGAAAGGGAGTGAAATGAGGCAGAGAGGATGAGAAAGAGAAAATGTAAGCTGGAACCTGACCAGGTAGTAGCACAGTAGATAGAACATTGGCCTGGGATGCTGAGGACCCAGGTTTGAAACCCTGAGGTCTCAGGTTTGAGTGTGCTGTTGCTTGACTGTGGGATCATAGCCATGACCCCATGATTGCTAGCTTAAAGCTCAAGGGCTTGAGCAAGGGGTCACTGGCTCAGCTGGAGCCACTTGGTCAAGGCACATATGAGAAAGCAATCAATAAAAAACTAAAATGATGCAACTATGAGTTAATGCTTCTCATTTCTCTCCCCTCTTATCTTTCTCTCTCTCTCTCTCTCTCTCTCTCTCTCTCTCTCTCTCTCTCTCTCTTGCTAAAATGAGTCAGGAGAGTGAAGACAGTAAATGGAAGCAGGGAGAAGGGCAGGAGAGGGGAAGAGATGTGCCAATCATTGTTCTAAGCTCTGGACATGTTTTTTAATTCATTCTCTCTAATGAAGGTAGTTGTATTATTATCTTTGTTTTATTGCTGAGGAAGATGAGGCACAAGGCACAGATATTTAAATAAACTTTCCAAGGATACTCAGCTTGCAAATTCTGAAACAAGAATTCAAATCCAGGTTGTCTGATGCCAGAACACTTGTTCTTATCTCTGGAATTTTTTTTTTTTTTTTTTTTTTTTTTTACAGGGACAGAGTGAGAGTCAGAGAGAGGGATAGATAGGGACAGACAGACAGGAATGGAAAGAGGTGAGAAGCATCAATCATTAGTTTTTCGTTGCCATCGCAACACCTTAGTTGTTCATTGATTGCTTTCTCACATGTGCCTTGACCGCAGGCCTTCAGTAGACCGAGCAACCCCCTGCTGGAGCCAGCGACCTTGGGTCCAAGCTGGCTAGCTTTTGCTCAAGCCAGATGGACCCACGCTCAGGTTGGTGACCTCAGGGTCTCAAACCTGGGTCTTCCGCACCCCAGTCCAATGCTCTATCCACTGCGCCACCGCCTGGTCAGGCATCTCTGGAATTTTGAGGAAAAGAAGAGTACTTGTGACAGAGGCGGGAAGGAAGAAAAAAGTACAGGAAGAAAAGAACAGAAGATGGAGGAAGAATGAAAACTCAGTCTGATGGCGACTACTGTTTTAACTGCTAAGCCATGTGGAGGGGAGGATGAATACACAGAACAGGTTGTTTCTGAACCATTGCTATTTTGAGTATTTGGTTTTCCTGCCTCATTTAATCTACATAAATCAAAGTGTCTATTACTACATAACAAATTATCCCAAAATTTAGCAGCTTAAAACAACAAACATTTAATATCTCACACAATTTCTGAGAGTTGGGAATCCAGGGACTGCTATGCTAATACGGCTGTTTCTGGTTCAGGGTCTCTCGTGAGATTACAGTCAAGATGGCAGTCTGGGCTGTGGTCTCCTGAAGATTTGACTGGGGCTGGGGCAGTGGTGGGATTCAGCCAGTTCTCACTGGTTTGGCAGAACCAATACCCAATTTTTGTTGAGTTCAGCGAACTGGTTGTTAAAATGGCACTTGTCATCAGGGTTCTTTCTAAGGTGGGTACCTGGGCAGCCGCTCAGTGTAAAAATCACCAATTTATATTTCTTACTCTTTTTAAACATTCATCTGCGCAACAGCATATTCTAAGCTCCCGTAGTAATGTTCATTCTGTCCACAGGTGAAAATAATTGCAAATGAGGACGCCAATCAAGAAGCACTATGGAAATATCTGAACAGTTTTATTGTTTTTTTTTGTCAGGTATTATTTATTATTTTTCCATTAATATTTTAAAACTTTCTTATAACATAATCTAGTTTTGTGTACCTCTTTTATTGTTCATATTTAAGTATTAAATGCATGAAATAGTAAACTACCTTTCGGTATATCATTTTTTTATACTTAAGGTCATTAGGGCAGAGAACCAACTGTCAAATTATTTGAATCCCACCACTGGGTTAGGGGATCTGGTTCTAAAATGGTTAGTCCGCATTGGCTGGAGATATCAGCTTCTTGTACCCAGGCCTTTCCATAGGCTGCATGAGCATACTCACAACATGGCAGCTGGATCCCACAGATAATGACCCAAGAGAACAAGGCAGAAGCCACAATGTCTCTGTAGGCTAGCCTCAAAGTTATAAACCATCACTTTCTATATATTTTATGGTCTATACAGACCATTCTTGACACAGGTGAGAAGGTACTACAGAAAAGCTTAAATATCAGACAGGAGGGATCACTCAGGGCCATCCTGGAGTAGAAGCTGATTACCATATAAGGTAAAAAATGAGCTTCTGGTAAGCAATCTCTTCTCTGGCCATCTCTAAGGACTCAACAACTAGTGTGAGACTTCTCTGGGTCTCACACCAGCTGTTTCTCTCTTATCTGTATAATATGGATATATGTGTACTTAAAAGCAAGGCTATCTTTAGAAACATTGTAATATTAAAAAATGGCAATAAACTAAACATAATTCAACAGATAAACATATATTTTTCTATATTTATATGACAAAAAACTTCACATCAAGGAATAAACCACTGACAGTCTTGTGCAACCCCTTAGATGAATTTTATAATATTGATCAAAAGAAACAAACCAATATATACTATATTAATTCTCATTTACACAAAACAAACAGGCAACACTATTGTGTTTAGCGATGCCTGCTTAAGTAGTGAAACTATGAAGAAAGCAAGGAAATAATTAGCATAAAAATTAGGAGCTTGGTAACTTCCAGGGGTAAAGGAAGGGGTTATGATTTATGACTGTGAAGGGGCAAGATAGGGCCTCGGCAAAGTTTCATCTCCTTAGCTAACTGCTGATTACAAGTGCTTCCTTTTTAATAATACCTTAAGATGTATATTTACATTTGATGCACTTTTCTGTATATTTGCAATATTTCACAATAATAAAAACTTTTAAAATATTCTTTTTTGTGTGTGTGTGACAGAGACAGAGAGAGGGACAGACAGACCAGAAGGGAAAGAGATGAGAAGCATCAATTCTCCGTTGTGGTGCCTTAGTTATTCATTGATTGCTTTCTCTTACGTGCTTTGACCAGGGGGCTTCAGCAGAGCGAGTGACCCCTTGCTCAAGCCAGCGATCTTGGGCTCAAGCTGGTGAGTCTTGCTCAAACCAGATGAGCCCGCGCTCAAGCTGGCGACTTTGGGTTTTGAACCTGGGTCCTCCGTGTCCCAATCCAGCACTGTATCCATTGTGCCACCGCCTGGTCAGGCAAAACTTTTAAAATATCTTTAGAATGGTTTTAGAGCTACATTCTCAGTTGAATGCTGCTCTAAGATCTTGTCACAAAAAACAAATGATAACAATGAATGTAATAATAATTAGTCTAAATATGCAAAATAGGCCTTTTTCCTCTATCCATGAAGGTGATAGAGCATTTTTTTAAGAAGTAAAATGTCCTTCTTCTTATTATTATTTTTAAAGATTTTATTTACTCATTTTAGGGACAGGAAGAGAGAGAAAGAAGGGGGGAGGAGCAGGAAGCATCAACTCCCATATGTACCTTGACCAGGGAAGCCAGAGTTTTGAACCAGCTACCTTAGCATTCCAGGTCAACACTTTATCCACTGTAACACCCAGGTCAGGTGGGTGATAGAGATTTGCAGTGAGCATAAGAGGTGTGGAAAGCTTGCTGAGGCATACAATGAACCCTGCCTGGTAGTATACTATAGAGCCTCCCATTTAGTCAGTGGGAGCTTAACCCAAATTGTGGCGACCCCTGAACTTCTCCTCCTAGAAACCTTGGTCCCAGAAGAATTTCAGGATGGTTATACCCTCACCCCCATCTTGCTTTGCCTACTCCCTCCCATTCATTTCTTTCCTAGCCTTTCTGAATTTCTTTAGTTAAGCTGACAGAAGACATAATCGAATTCAGTGACAAAGGCTGGATGGTGCTTTTTCTCTTTTCTATTTTTGCAATCTACAATGAGCCTTCCAAGTTCATTACTGCAAATGGTCTTGGTCAGGACCCAGGGGCTGGTGGCAGAAGCTTATTATCCAGCCTTGAGGACAGTGAGAGCTGGCCAGCAGCCGCAGTCATTCTGAAGCAGTCATGTCCAATTAAGAGAAAAACACGAGGAACTTTCTTTCAGGAGCCCCATTAACAAATTAGTCCTACCACAAACTGAGAGGGGCTCGATGGGACAAAATACCTTTTGACCATGGGATAATTTGATAATTTGGAAAAGAAAGAGTGCAGAACACTGGTGTGTGTGTGTGTGTGTGTGTGTGTGTGTGTGTGTGTGTGTGCGCGCGCGCGCACATACTCACAAATCAAATGTTGGAGGTACTGGGTGACAGGTGGCTGGGGAGGAGTTAATCTTGTATTCCTAGGCCACCTAAGAATGAATCCTTTCTAATAATTGAGCAACGCCAGTTATTGTGTTAAAGTAGTCATAAAATTGGGGAGAATGAAAGTCATTTCTGAAGTCACTATTTTCCTCTGGTTGATTTTGCTGGGTCGAAGGAGCTGTTTCACATGCAATTGGCCAGGGCATTGTATCCTTATGTAGTTTTGCAAGTTTTTGTTCTAGGAAGTTTGTGGGAAGAATGGCATGATAACTTATATGCTTCATATATCTGCTGTGGTAAAATAATCTTAATTCACTATTTTAAAGTTAAGTTTTGTTAACTGATAGTCATTGGTGCCAATTCAATGCCAGAAAGAATCCTCAGTTTTGGGTGTGGTTATGGGGGAAATTTTATTCAGTAAAAATAGCTTAGTTGTGACTCAGCATTGGCTATGGACTAGTAAGGCTATGAAGTGGTCCTGGAAACAAGTGGCCCTGGAGAGAAATGACAATGGTGCTGTAGCTCCAGCCAAGAAAATGCAGTCCTTGGTGGAAACCCAGTGTGTTCCCCAAGACAGAAGGGAGCTGACTTATATAAGAATATATTCCTATCCCAGGTCCCTAAGTAGTTTATTCTCACACAAATAAGGACTTCAAATCCTCACAATTTGGTTCAAAAAGCTCTGTTATGATTGGTTATAATAGAGCCGCTCTGATTGGTCATTGAAGATGCAAATGAAAATATTCCTGCAGAGCTACAATTGGATAGGAAAAGTCTCAGTATTAGTTGTTGAAATAAGGTTCCAGAAACTCCTTTATAATGGTTAACTCAGACCCCAAGAACAGTGCAAGCAAGCAGTTCAGTGCAACCTCTCCCGGAGCTTTTCATGCATGAGAATCCCCTATTCAGCAATGGCTATTAAGTTCTGTTTTTAAATTTGAGTCCAATCAGCTGGCAGAAGCCCTTCTCAACAAGGATCTTCATTCTCGGGATCGACAGTTTTCAAATATTGGTCATACTTGGCTTGCTTAAAGAAAATTACTAATGAAACCACTGAGATTTTTAAGTGTCCAAATCACATTGGTGTTGTTAAAGAAACAACTTCATTCAAATTACCACTGCAAATTCAAATTTCCATTTTAAGTCCATTTGCAAAAGAGCAAAATATTGTAGCAAGTCCTCTAAAACAGAGAGCAGGAAAGGAAAATGAGGTAAAGAGGAAAGGATGCTACAGGTGAGAAAACTATTCTTGTTTTTGATCTAGGGCGGAAAAATGAACAACTCTAGAAACAGAGGACCACAGAGAAGATTCATACTGTCTCCCTTTCCATGAGTTTATTATAGAATCTGTTTTTTTTATTATTTCTTTTTATTTATTTTAGAGAGGAGACACAGAGTGAGAGAGAGAGAGAGAGAGAGAGAGAAAGAGAAAGGGGGAGGAGCTAGAAGCATCAACTCCCATATGGGCCTTGACCAGACCAGTGCAGGGTTCTGAACTGGCGACCTCAGTGTTCCCAGGTCGACACTTTATCCACTGCGCCACCACAGGTCAGGCTCCATGAGTTTATTAATCCAGGAATTTCCCATTATAGAAATTCTTAGAGATTTTTTGCCAACTTCCATTCAATGAACGAGTGTTCTTTTTATTTATGATAACACTGGGGAACAAAATTTTTGTTGCACCACAAAAACAATTGTTCTTATCTAATTCGAGCGTGATGATCTCCAATCTGACATTAGTTTTTCTCTGTAAGCTACAGCTTTTTTGCAAATCAAGATTTTAGGTATTCATCTTATTGTAAAATTTTCAACATTTAGTTTAACATAATGAAGTAGAATGTCTTCTTGGGCATCATCTTTATGAAAATATAATAATTTATATAATGCAGTAAATGCACTAATACACTAAAAGATATAATTGCATCAGAATTTGTCTACAATTTTGAAATAGAACATATTAAAACACGTATTTTAATCATAAAATTTGTGCAAAATTTATTTAAATTCTATTCAGGCAAAAATTAGCGTTTAAAGCTCTTGTGTTTGTGTACTTGTTGAGGACAATCTCATTTGATGCTCCAGCGATAGTCTGCTCATCACTAACAGCTCCAAGATTTTCTGGAAACTTATCAAGGTGACTGTTCAGGAAGTGAATCTTAACACTCATGTTATATCCAATGTCCCAGAAAGCCAACAGCATCCTTTGAACCAGAAGTTCATAGTTTTCTGCTTTTTTGTTGCAAAGGAAGTTCTTTATAACTGCCACAAAAGACTGCCATGCTGCTTTCTCCTCCTCATTCATCATCCTGCCAAATTCTTTGTCACGTATAAGGGTTCGAATTTGAGGTCCATCGAATACACCTGGTTTTTTAAAAATTTTAATGGGGTGACATCAATAAATCAGGGTACATATGTACAATGAAAACATCTCCAGGTTATCTTATCATTCAATTATGTTGCATACCCATCACCCAAAGTCAAATTGTCCTCTGTCACCTTCTATCTGGTTTTCCCTGTGCCACTCCCCTCCTCACATCCCACCATCTCCTCCCTCCCCCCACCCCGTAACCACCACTCTCTTGTCCATGTCTCATAGTCTGACTTTTATGTCCCACCAATGTCTGAAATCATGCTGTTCTCAGTTCTTTTCTGATTTACTTATTTCACTCCATATAATGTTATCAAGGTCCATCCATTTTGTTGTAAATGATCCGATGTCATCATTTCTTATGGCTGAGTAGTATTCCATAGTATATATGTACCAAAGCTTTTTAATCCACTCGTCCTCTGACAGACACTTGGGCTGTTTCCAGATCTTCCCTATTGTGAACAATGCTGCCACGAACATGGGGGTGCATTTCTTCTTTTCAAACAGTGCTATGGTGTTCTTAGGGTATATTCCTATAAGTGGGATAGCTGGGTCAAAAGGCAGTTTGATTTTTAATTTTTTGAGGAACTTCCATACTGTTTTCCACAGTGGCTGCACCAGTCTGCATTCCCACCAGCAGTGCAAGAGGGTTCCCTTTTCTCCACATCCTCATCAGCACTTATTCTGTGTTGTTTTGCTGATGAGCGCCATTCTGACTGGTGTGAGGTGATATCTCATTGTGGTTTTAATTTTCATTTCTCTAATGATTAGTGATGTTGAGCATTTTTTCATATGCCTATTGGCCATCTGTATGTCCTCTTTGGAGAAATTTCTATTCATTTCTTTTGCCCATTTTTTGATTGGATTGTTTGTCTTCCTGGTGTTGAGTTTTATAAGTTCTTTATAAATTTTGGTTATTAAACCCTCATCAGACATATGGTCGAATATGTTCTCCCATTGTGTGGTTTGTCTTTATATTCTGTTCTTATTGTCTTTAGCTGTGCAAAAACGTTTTAGTTTAATACAGTCCCATTTGTTTATCTTGCCTTTTATTTCATTTGCCTGTGGAGATAAATAGGCAAATATATTGCTGCTACAGATGTCAGAGATCTTGCTGCCTATGTTTTCTTCGAAGATGCTTATGGTTTCACGGCTTACGTTTAAGTCTTTTATCCATTTTGAGTTTGTTTTTGTGAAAGTTTTAAGTTGATGGTCTAGTTTCATTTTTTTGCAGGTAGATGTCCAATTTTCCCAACACCATTTGTTAAAGAGGCTGTCTTTACTCCACTGTATGTTCTTTCTCCTTTGTCAAATATCAGTTGTCCATTAAGGTGTGAATTTATTTCTAGGTTCTCTGTTCTGTTCCATTGATCTATGTGCCTGTTCTTATGCCAGTACCAGGCTGTCTTGAGTATAATGGCCTTGTAGTAAACCTAGATATTCGCAAGAGTGGCACCTCCTGCTTTATTTGTTCTTTTTAAGATTGCTGAGGCTATTCGTGTTCTTTTTTGGTTCCATATAAATTTTTGGAATATGTGTTCTATGTCTTTGAAGTATGTCATTGGTATTTTAATTGGTATTGCATTGAATTTATAAATTGCTTTAGGTAATATAGACATTTTAATGATGTTTATTCTTCCAAGCCATGAGCACGGTATATGCTTCCACTTGTTTGTATCTTCCTTGATTTCTTTTATCAATGTTTTATAATTTTCCGAGTATAAGTCCTTAACCTCCTTGGTTAAATTTACTCCTAGGTACTTTATTTTTTTGGCTGCAATAGTGAAGGGAATTGTTTCCTTAATTATTTTGCTGACAGTTCATTGTTGGTATATAGAAATGTTTCTGATTTCTGAGTATTAATTTTATATCCTGCCACCTTGCTGAATTCATTTATAAGGTCCAGTAGTTTTTTGACTGAGACTTTAGGGTTTTCTATATACAATATTATATCATCTGCAAATAATGAGAGTTTTACTTCTTCTTTGCCAATTTGGATGCCTTTTATTTCTTCTTCTTGTCTGATTGCTGTAGCTAGGACTTCTAGAACTATGTTGAATAAGAGTGGTGAAAGGGGGCACCCCTGCCTGGTTTCTGATCTTAAGGGGATTGCTTTTAATTTTTGTCCATTTAGTCTGATATTTGCTGTGGGTTTGTTGTAGATGGCCTTAATCATGTTAAGGAATGATCCCTGTATTCCCACTTTACTGAGAGTTTTGAGCATGAATGGGTGCTGGATTTTATCAAATGCCTTTTCTGCATCTATTGAAATTATCATGTGATTTTTGTCCTTCCTTTTGTTTATGTGATGAATCACATTGATTGATTTGAGAATATTGAACCAGCTTTGCCTCTCCAGAATAAATCCCACTTGATCATGGTATATGATTTTTTCCATATATTGCTGGATCCGGTTGGCTAATGTTTTGCTGAGAATTTTAGCATCTAAATTCATCACTGATATAGGCCTATAATTTTCTTTCTTTGTGTTGTCTTTGCCCGGTTTTGGGATCAGAATTATGCTCACCTCATAAAAGGAGTTTAGAAGTCTTTCTTCCTCTTGAATTTTTGAAATAGCTTGAGGAGGATAGGAGTTAATTCTTCTTTGAATTTTTGGTAGAATTCACTTGTGAAGCCAACAGGCCCAGGACCTTTCTTTTTTGGGGAATTTTTGATAACTGTTTCAATCTCATTTGTTGTAATTGGTACGTTTAGGTGTTCTGATTCTTCCAGATTGATTTTTGAAAGATTATATGATTCAAGAAATTTGTCTAATTTTTTGGCATAAAGTTCTTCATAATATTTTCTTACAATGCTTTGTATTTCTGTTGTGCCAGTTGTTATTTCTCCACTTCATTTCTAATTTTATTTATTTGGGTCCTTTCTCTTTTTTTCTTGGTGAGTCTAGTTAAAGGTTCATCAATCTTGTTTACCTTTTCAAAGAACCAGCTTCTGGTTTCATTGATCCTCTGTATTGTATCCTTAGCCTCTATGTCATTTATTTCTGCTCTGATCTTTATTATTTCCTTCCTTCTACTGGTCCTGAGCTTTATTTGCTGTTGTTTTTCTAGTTCTTTTAGATGCCAGGTCAGGTTGCTTATTTGAGCTTTTTCTAGCTTCTTTTGGTATGCCTGTAGTGCAATGAAGTTTCCTCTCAGTACTACTTTTGCGGTGTCCCATAAATTTTGAGTTGATGAACGCTCATTATCATTTGTTTCTAGAAACTTTTTTATTTCTTCTTTGATCTCATTGTTAATCCATTCATTATATAATAACATGCTATTTAGTTTCCAAGTGTTTGAGTATTTTTCAGTTTTTCTTTTGTGGTTAATTTCTAGTTAATGGCATTGTGATCAGAGAAGATGCTCGATATGATTTCAATCTTCTTAAATTTATTGAGACAATTTTTGTGTCCTAACATGTGGTCTATCCTAGAAAACGTACCATGAGCGCTTGAGAGGAATGTATATTCTACTGCTTTAGGGTGAAAAGTTCTGAAGATATCTATTAAATCGAGTTGATCTAGTGTATCCTTTAAGTCTGCTGTTTCTTTATTAATTTTCTTTCTTGAAGATCTTTCCAGTATTGTTAGTGGGGTATTGAAATCCCCTACTATTATAGTATTGCTGTTGATCTCATCCTTTATATCCATCAAAGTCTGCTTTATGTATGTTGGGGCTCCTATGTTTGGTGCGTAGATATTTATAATAGTTGTATCTTCCTGTTGAATTGTTCCCTTTATCATTTTGTAGTGTCCTTCTTTATCTCTTACTACAGCCTTTGTTTTAAAGTCCACTTTGTCACATATAAGTATTGCTACCTCGGCTTTTCTTTCATTTCCATTTGCGTGAAATACTTTTTCGATCCTTTTACCTTCAGTCTATGTGCATCTTTTGTTTTAAGCTGTGTCTCTTGTAGACAGCATATGTATGGGTCCTGTTTCTTTATCCATGCAGCTACCCTATGTCTTTTGATTGGATCATTTAAACCATTTACATTTAAGGTTATTATTGATATGTAGCTGTTTATTGCCATTTTATTCTCTAAAACTGTATTCTTCTTTTGCTATATTCTTTCCTCCCTTTGAACTGTTCACAACAGGCCCCTTAGTATCTCTTGCAGAATTGGTTTGGTTTTAATGAATTCCTTGAGGCTTTCTTTGTCTGGGAAGCTCTTTATTTCTCCTTCAATTTTAAACATTAGCCTTGCTGGATAAAGTAGTCTTGGTTGTAGGTTCTTGTTCTGCATTACTTTGAATATATCTTGCCATTCCCTTCTGGCCTCAAGTGTTTCTGTTGAGAAATCAGATGTCATCCTTATGGGGGCTCCTTTGTAGGTGGTAGCCTTTTTTTCTCTAGCAGCTTTTAAAATTTTCTCTTTATCCCTTAGCTTTGGTATTTTAACTATGATGTGTCTTGGTGTAGATTTTTTTTGGTTTCTCTTTAATGGAGTTCTCTGTGCTTCTTGAATGTGTAGAATGTTTTCCAGCCTTAATTTAGGGAAGTTTTCTGCTATGATTTGATTGAACAAAGTTTCTATTTTATATTCTCTCTCCTCTTCTTCAGGAACCCCTATGATGAGAATGTTGTTTCTCTTCTTATTGTCACAGAGCTCCCTTAGAGTTTCCTCACATTTTTTGAGTCTCTTTTTCTTTTTCTTCTCTGCTTCTGTGCCTTTGTTTATTGTGTCTTCTAACTCACTGACTAGATCCTCAGCGTCATTCATCCTGCTTTTAATTCCTTCCATTGTGGTCTTCAGTTCTGATACTGTATTTGTCATTTCTGTCTGATTCTTTTTTATTATTTCAATTTCATTTTTTATACTTGTTATCTCTTTATTTAGGTGTTCATAGTGACTATCCATTGTTGCTCTAATTTCTTTGAACATCCTAACTCTCATTATTCTAAATTCTGCTTCTGGTAATTTGGTTATATCTGGTTCAATCAGGTCCTTCTCTGGGGATTTCTCTTGATTCATTTTGTTTGCATTCCTCTGCCTGCCCATTTTTTCTGTGTATAAGCAAGTTGTGGCCACTGGAGTTCAGTAGGTGTTGCCTTTGTGTTCTCTAGGTGTGCTCTGTCTGCAGGCCCGCTAACCCCTCTGCAGCTGCCTAGGGCAGTTGGGTATGGGTGTTGCCAGCTCTGGCCCACTGTGGCTGTTGCTGTGATTTCCGCCTCTCCTGTGCAGGAGGGGCTGTCACTCAAGCCACAAGCCTCAGCACCAAGGGTAGAGGTGAGCACCTTTGCTCAGCTGCGGACCCAGCCTATTCCCGGGTTCTGCCCAGCACTCGCGGTCAGAACCTGCTCGCCACAGTTTCTTGGGTTGGACGGGGCTGCTGACGTGCTCTCAGCTGTGAACCTTTGCCCGTCCAGAGCTTAAGTCCCACCCTTGAGGCCAGGGCCCTCCTGTGCAGGGTTGTAAACCAAGGTTTATTGGGCCAGGCATGGCTGCTGGTGTGCGCTCAGCTGTGAATTTCCACTCATCTGGGGCTCTAACCCATCCCCACATTCAGAGCCAACTCTCGCACGCAGGATGGCAAACTGCGGTTTCTCTGGCCGGTTGGGCCTGCTGGCTTGAGCTCCACCATGAGCCTCTTACCGTCCTTGGTCCTAGTACCATCCCCGCGGTCAGGGCCGGCTTGTGCAGGATTGTAGAGCAGATCTCTGTCCATTCCTGGACTCCTGCTTTTCCCCCACAGGTCAGGTTACAGGCGGGCCCACAGCTGCCAGACCGCTTTTGCACATCTCCTCCACCCCTGCTGGGCTAGACCAAGCTCATACCAGCTGGGCCTCCACCCCCACCAACAGAACCGTGTATCAGCGTCCTGCCGCCACCATCCCTCCAGCAACCCTCAGCAGAGTAGGAAGGGACCCCACATTTCAGATCCTAATACTTCATACTGTAGACCTGGAAGCTCCCTCCATCTAAGCAGCTCTGTTCTAATTGCCGTGGGAGAGCTTGTTTGGCTGGTGTCCTGTCTCTCTTTGCTGGTATTGCTAGTTCCAGGGAAAAATACTCGTTTTTGATTAGGAAAGTGACTTAGCCCAGGGGTTAGGGTGGCTGTCCCTCAGAGTGTTTGTCCCTTTGCCTTCAGTCCACACTCTCTTCCTGCTACTCTGGTCCTGTCCTCTGTCCTCGTTCCCAGGAGCCCCAGGTGCGAGGTTGTGAGAGAGGTTTTCTGTGCTGTCCCTTTAAAAAGAATCTTGGGTCTGAGAAAACTGTCTCTTTCTCACAAACAGTATCCTCACTTGTTTCACAGCTCAATACTGTCCAAACGCCTCTTCTAGGCTCTGGGACTGCAGGCTGGGGCTTTGTTCCTGGGACCCAGGTCCCTCTCTCTTCGCCAAACTCTCCTCTGGTCACGCGGGTCTCTTTGGGCTGCCATTCGCTCTGAAGAGCTTGGCAGCCCTCTTCGCGTTTTCGCTATTCCTACCAGTCTCAATGTGGCTTCTTCAGTGTTCATTGGTTGAAAAGTCCACTTAGTTTAGTTCAAAGTTGATTTATCCAGATAATGATTCTTAAAATTGAGTTATAATCCACTTTGGTTCTGGGAGTTGGAAGTTGGTACATCTGCCTACTCCATTGCCATTTTGCTCCTCTCCGAATACACGTCTTTTATCTTCTCGAAAGACAAGGCAGGAAAAGCAGAAATAATATGTTGAAAGCATTCACTTTCTCTATTCAAAGCCTGAACAAACTGCTTCATTAAGCCAAGTTTGATGGAAAGTGGGGGAAAAATGATCCTGTTTCGATTAACTACAGGTTCATTCACAATATTTTGCATCCCTACTTCCAGAGCTTCACGTTTCAGCCACTCCTTCTGTGTCCAGTGTTTCTCCTGAGCTCAGCTGTTCCACAAACACAGAAAGCAAGGATACTTCATGAAACCTCTCTGTTGTCCTGGTAGGAAATTTACCATTTAAGATTCACACAAAAGATCCAGTTATGCTCCTCATACTTCAGAAAGTTGAGGACAATTTTTATGTCATTATAATCTTATCGCAGATGAGTTGAATAACCAGTTGGAACCGCTGCATAAACATTACCGTTGTGTAGGAGAACACCCTTCAGACTCTGTTTAGAGCTGTCAAGAAATAGCTGCCATTCTGTTGGACTATAAGTGGTAACACCTAGCTGGCTGAGAAGACTACTGATATCATGACAGTAAATAAAGTGTTTGTCTTCGGAAAAAAAGTCCATAAAAATTTGTCCACACTTCCTGAAATGGGATACATTAGCTGACTGGTGAAGTACAATCTTTTCTTGAAGCCTGGAGGCTAAGAACTCAGCTGCTTTCTTTGATAGGCCCTAATTAATCTCTTACTAAGTCTTTTAATGCGGGTGGCTAAACTACTGAGAGGTTAATGACTGCTTGGCATCAGAAGAAGACCCTTTAGATCAGTGGTTCTTAACCTGGGTTCTATCAAACCCTAGGGGTTTGATGAATCGGTCTCAGGGGTTCAGAGAAGCCTCTGCCGCGGAGTCCAGAATAAAGTAATACCGTAATTTGTTGTGAGTTCATGCACTTTGTTGGTTTTGTTCTTTGAGCAAGGTGATGTTCATGCACGGCTCATTTTGTGCACCAGTAAAAAAACATATACCTATGTCTTGAATTTGGAAAAAAAATCATATTTTATTTATCACTAAAGAAGGGTTCGGTGAATGCACACATGAAACTGGTGGGTTCGCTACCTCAAAAAAGGTTAAGAACCATTGCTTCAGATTCTACAACCATTTCCTCATGCATCTTATCAAAATACAATTGATCACCATGTTCACTTTCTTCATCCTTAGAAGAAATAAAACCATTGAAAACTGAAACCAGGAGTGTCTCAGAGTGTGGGATAGGTCGTATTGCTGAAGGAATATTAGGATATGCGATCATATGCCGTTTTTTCTTGCTGATGCCCTTTGTATGGATCAGACAGAAATAACAGTCACTGCTGTGGTCCTTAGGTTCATGTCAAACCATGGGAATACCAAAAGGCATTCCTTTGCATTTTCCTTTTGTCCAGTCATAAAGCATTTTCTCACAATTATGACACACAATATGAGGAACCCAATTCTTGTCTTGATCACCAATGGGAACTTTAAAATAGGCAATATATGCACATGTCACAAATGATGAAATATTGTGCCTTTGACGTTGAAGTGTGTAACAGCCACATATATAACAGAAGGTGTCAAGACTATTCTTACATTTATGCCTACTCAAAGAAGCCATAATTCAATCTTAAAACAAAATAAGAGGGTGTTTTTATCAGATAATAATTTTTTTATATTTAAAAAGAACTACAGTTATGTAAAAGTGATGCTTATAAAACACTAATTGTCTCGTGGTTATGTTCAATCCAAGTGTCATTGCCCTTTAACTCCAATTTAAAGACCAATGCATGCCATTAACTGTAAGGAAAAGAAATTAAAATTGTATAAAAACTAGAACATGCACCAAAAAACGGATTTCATATTTGGTATCAGCGATGCATAAGTATATAGAAACAGTTCTGAAACTTCATGCAACAGGAAATGAAGCAGCCTGACCTGGCGGTGGCGCATTGGATAAAGTGTCGGACTGGGATGCGGAGGACCCAGGTTCGAGACCCAGAGGTCGCCAGCTTGAACACGGGCCCATCTGGCTTGAGCAAAAGCTCGCCAACTTGGACCCAAGGTCGCTGGTTCCAGCAAGGGTTGGCTCGGTCTGCTGAAGGCCGCCGTCAAGGCACATGTGAGAAAGCAATCAATGAACAACTAAGGTGTCAAAACTAAAAACTGATGACTGATGCTTGCCTGACCTGTGGTGGCGCAGTGGATAAAGCGTCAACCTGGTAATACTGAGGTCGCCAGTTCAAAACCCTGCACTGGTCTGGTCAAGGCCCATATGGGAGTTGATGCTTCTAGCTCCTCCCCCCTTTCTCTCTTTCCTTCTCTTTCTCACTCTGTGTCTTCTCTCTAAAATGACTAAATAAAAAGAAATTAAAAAAAAAAAGAAAATGAAAAAAGATTGTTTCCTAGTGTAATCTATTGATATAAACAAATTTATAATATTCTATTGATATTTATGATACTCTATAGAATTTTATGAACAACTTGATGCCATTGTAATCAAAACCTTGATAAAATGAATTAGTCCTTTCAAAAACATAATTTAGCAAACTTGACACAAAGAGAAATTTTTAAAATTTCTAAATATCTCCATATCTATTAAAAATGCTGAATTTGTAATTAAAACCCACAAAGAAATTTCCAGGCCCAGGTGACTTTACTGGTGAATTTTACGAAACATTAAAGAGAACTAACACCAGCCATATACAAAATCTTTGCAAAAATCAAAGATGAACCACTTCTCAACTTGTTTTGTGAGTCCATTAGAATCCTAATACCCAAACCTCAATAGATGCCAAAAAAGCATTTGGAAAAATTCAGCACCCTTTCACAATCAAAGCTCTCAGCAAATTAATGGAAAGAAACTTCCTGAACCTGATTAAGAGAACTACAAAAGCTTATAGCTAATATCATAGTTAATAGTGACATATTAAGCCATTTTGCACTAAGTCTGAGAACAAGATGAAGATATCTGTTCTTACCGTTTTATTCAAAATCGAGGCACACACACAGAAAATGAAGATTGCGGCTATTCTTCAATCTTTGCAGACAACTTGATTGTATATATAGAAAACCTTATGGGAATCTATAAAATAACTACTAGATCTTGACAGAATTTAGCAAAGTTGTACGATACAAGGTCAATATAGAAAAATTAATTTGTATTTCTCTATGTTAGCAACAATTGGAAACTAAAATTTTTAAATGAACCATTTACAATCACATCGAAAAGCAACTATATAGAGGATAAAATTTAGCAAAATAGGTGTAAGACTTACACACTGCAAATGGAACATTGCTGGAATTAAACAAGGCCTACAAAATGGAGAAGTATGCTATTTCCATGGGTTAGAAAAGTCTTTTTAACAAATGGAACTGACACAATTGTATGTATTTTAAGAAAAAATAATAAACCCCAACCACAATCCACCTCCATACATAAAATTAATATGAGATGGATCATAGATCCAACATAAACTTCAAAACTATAAAGCTTTCAGAGGAAGAAGGAAAAAAAGTTAATATTAGAACCCTAAAATTTAACTACTAAAGAAGAAAATAATAATTTTGACTTCATTAATACTTCTACTTTTCAAAGATAATAAAAAGATAAGCCACAGACTGGGAGAAAATATTCACAAAGCAGATATGTAATAAATGGCTTGAATCCCAACATAAAAGAAATTTGTATAAGAAAACCCTGCCTGACAAGACAGTGGCGCAGTGGATAGAACATTGGACTGGGACGTAGAGGACCCACGTTCAAAACCCTAAGGTCGCCGGCTTGATCACGGACTCATCTGGTTTGAGCACAGGCTCACCAGCTTGAGCACAGGATCACTGGCTTGAGCATGGGATCATAAATATGACCCCATGGTTGCTGGCTTGAAGCCCAAGGTCACTGGCTTGAGCAAGGGGTCACTTGTTCTGCTGTAGTCCCCTCCCCTCTTCCGCAGCAAGGCACATATAAGAAAGCAATCAATGAACAACTAAGGTGCCGCAACGAAGAATTGATGCTTCTCATCTCTCTCCCTTCCTGTCTGTCTGTCCTGTCTGTCCTCTCTGTCTCTCTCTCTGTAGAAAATAAAAATAAAAATAGAGAAACAACCTAGTTTTTTAAATGGTCAATGCCTTGACCAGATATTTCACCAATTAAAAAAATACAGATGACTAAAAGCACATACAATTTTATTCAACATCATGAGTTATCAGAGAAGTACTATGAAAATAACAATAGTGAAATCTTAAAAGGATGATAATTATAAGAGTTGACAAAGTAGAGTAACAATCAGAACCTCATACAAAGATGATAAGGGTGAAAATTGAAAATCAGATTGTGACTTTTTTATAAAAATTGTAAGTTCATCACTTATAGATCAAGCAAATTTTTATTTCTAAGCAGAAACATACACAAAACTGGAAACAACCAAATGTCCATCAATGAACTGCTATTCAGCAATAAATTATAATGAACTGTTGATACATGCAATAACATGGATAAATCTCACAATTATTATGTTGAGTGAGAAAAGCCAGACAAAAAGAATACACATTATGCATTCCTCTTATATAAACTTCTAAAAGAGACAAAGCTGATGGGTGTAGATAAGAATGGTACCACCATTAGCTGGGGTGGCAATAATTACACCAGGCCTCCAAGGTGGAGTCTTGCTTCATATGGAATGAGTTTCAAATGGGAGACTTTCAGGTGATGTAACAGACCAAGCAAGGGAAAGACATGGGGGAAGTAAGTGAGGAGGAGGGAAGCCAACTTTGTTTAGTAGCCTCCAAGTCTATGATTTTCATATTTAAAATCTCCAATGTTCTCTTCCTTTCTTATCTCATCCTTTCCTTCTTCCTTCTCCATCCCTTCCTTTTTCTCTTTTCATCTGACTGAAACCTGTGGGAAATACTGGTATCTTCGTGAGCCGAAACCTTTTAAAAAATTTTTCTAATCCGATTTCAGAGAGGCATCTGTTGATCCCTTCATTGTCTGTGATGGAGCAAAACCTGAGACCCGTAATTATCTCTTCTCCTGGCAGGCCTTAAGATAAAACGCACAGGAAGACCCGAGCGGATTCTTCTCAGATGCCACCTCTTAGCACTGGGCTTTGCGAGCCTGTTATTTGGAGCGCTGCAGAAGGCAAGGCCCTATCCCGCCAAGATCAATGGGAAAATAAGCAGTTGCTCATGAATAGATTGCGGTCTCCTGCAGTTGTCAGGCCTCCATGGTAATGGCTATTTATCCCCGCTTAATTGCTACGTGGGATCTCCCTCATTCTGGACTGGCTGGCACTTCTCACCACTGCCACCTGGCCAAATCCAGGTCAGCCTGTAGGAATGTGGCATGCTTGCCCATGGTTTTTTCACAGAGGCCAAGGGATGCCCACAGTGACCTCGGCCAGATGGATAGTGGTACCACCTACACAGACTCTGCTTGTGATCTGCAGTGCCAAGTGCTGGCTTAGCTGTGGGACCTGTCCCTGGCCATACTAAGCATCCAGGCAGCTCTTGGGGAGGCCTGACGAGCAGGCCATTCATTCTCTTTGACAACAAGCACACTGCAGCTGGAAAAGGAGTCTCTTGTTCTTGGAGTATGAGAGAGCCCAGAAAACCCTGGGGAAAGGGAGCCCCTTGCCCACTTATATTTGGACGTCTTGTTGTGTAGCAGGATAAATGAATATGTCGTTAAAAAAGAAAAGAAAAAAGAACTAAATATTGTCTCACGTAAGCTCATTTTATCATAAACAAATTTGACAAATGTAAACTAGCTTGAACTTGAAAAATTAAACACTGTAATTCATAATTTAACCCAGTTTAAATAAAAGTTCAAGATTAAAATAAAATGTCTATGTTCACTTGTTTGATTATCTCTTGGAGAGCTATGTAATCACATCACTTGCTACAGTTTGGAGTCAATGTGACTGGGCAGTTTTAGGCAAACAGATTTCATTTCATTTCCATTTAGCTTAAGTTGCTGGCCTGCCTGGAGTCCGATGTTGAAAAGATTGTAAGGTCTTCTCTGGGCTGGGCAGGGGAGAGGGCCAGAATCTACTGGTGAGATGCTCTGGGTATCTTGGGCCACCAGTAATGGGCCCTGGTCCCGTTATCTGCTCACCTTGGTAAGATCACCTGCATAGAAAAGAATAAAATGGCCTGACCAGGCGGTGGCGCAGTGGATAGAGCGTCGGACTGGGATGCGGAGGACCCAGGTTCGAGACCCCAAGGTCGCCAGCTTGGACCCAGAATTGCTGACTCGAGCAAGGGGTCACTCGGTCTGCTGAAGAACCGCAGTCAATGAACAACTAGGGGTCACAACAAAAAACTGATGATTGATGCTTTTCATCTCCCTCCGTTCCTGTCTGTCTGTCCCTGTCTATCCCTCTCTCTGACTCTCTCTCTGTCCTGTAATAAATAAATAAATAAATAAATTCCTTTCTCAAAGACTTCTTAGGGAAGAATCCTTGTAGCCCAATATTGCTCACCAGAAAGTGGAGACCAAGAAAATACCGGTTAACCTTATATTCTAATAATATAAGGTTAACAATACCAGGCTGAGCTGTTCTCCAGTGTTTGAGTAGATTCAGTGTGGCCCAGGGACACATGGGAAACTCGACTGCATGACCAGGTACTCTTACTCCTAATATAGTTTACCCCTTTGGGCAAAGTCCTCTGTGAAAATTTTAGTTCTTAGGTCAAAGAAGCATTAATTACTCAGAGTTATACTTTAATTCAACAAATATATTTGCTTACTTACCAAATAAAAGGAACTATGCTTAGTCTTGTGAGGAATAACATTTTAAAAGTCTAAAGCATAATGCCAAAACCACTTAATGAAGAAAAAATAGTCTTTTCAATTAATAATGCTGGGACAACTGGATATTCACATGCAAATTAGTAAATTTGGAACTCTATCCACACCATATACAAGAATTTACTCAACATGGATTAAAGACCTAAATATAAGACCTAAAACTATAAAACTCTTAGAGGATAGCATAGGAATAATTCTTCATGACTTTGAATCAGGCAATGATTTCTTTGACATGACACCAAAAGCAAAAGCAACAAAATAAAAAGTGGATAAATTGAAGTTTATCAAGATTAAAAAATATTTGTTCTTCAAAGGATACTATCAAAAAAAGATAATACATGACACACATAATGGAAGAAAATATCTGTACACTATATATCCAATAATGGTCTAGTATTCTGAATATATAAAGAACAGTTACAGCTCAACAATTAAAAGACAAATCATGAAACTTAGAAAGATTTTAATAGGAATTTCACCAAATAAAATATACAAGTGGTCTATGAACACATAACAAAGATGTTATTAATTATTAGAGAAATGCAAATTAAAACCACAATAAAATACCAATTTATATCTACTAGGATGGCTAGAATCAAGCAGAGGGACAATAACATAGGTTGATAAGAATGTGGAAAAACTGGAACCCTTATATATTGCTGAAGAGAATGCAAAACAGTGCAGCCAGTTTGAAAAAGTCTAGCAGTTCCTCAAAAGTTAAGTACAAAATTACAATATGATTCAGCAATTCCATTCCTAGCTATATACCCAAGAGACCTGAAAATGTATGTCCACACAAAAACTTGGACATGAATATTCATAGCTTCATTATTTGTACTAATTGAAAAAATAAAAATGACCCCAATGTCCATCATTTGATGGATAAATAAAATGTAGCATATTTCAACAAGGGAATAATATAAAATAAATTTGATAGTGGTAAAATAAATTCTACAACATGGATGAACCTAGAAACATTATGCTAAGTAAAAGTGATAGTATAAAATAAATTTTACAACATGAATAAACTTAGAAACATTATGCTAAGTGAAAGAAGGCAGACACAAAAGACCACACAGTGTATGACTCCATTTATGTGAAGTATACAGAAAAGGCAGATCCATAGAAACAAAAAGTATATAGTGGTTGGCAGGGGCTAGAGTGAAGAGTAATTGATAAATGACTAATAATGAGTACAAGGTTTCTTTTTGGGGGTGATGAAAACATTCTGGGATTAGATGGTGGTGATGGTTGTACAACTTTGCAAATAGTCTAAAAGCCACTGAATTGTACACTTTAAAAGAGTGAATTCTATGGTATGTGAGTTATATATATCTTTTTTTTAACTCTAAGTCATAGTCCTTACCCTCAAATAACTGACAATCTTCAGTGTTCAAATATTTCTATTCAACACCATCTAATTAGCAATACTACATATTTTTATTTTCTGAGTTGGCCACAAATCACATTTTTAAAAAATATTTTATTTATTCATTTTAGAGAGAGGAGACACAGAGAGAGTGTGAGAGAGAGAGAGAAGGGAGGGAGGAGCAAAAAGCATCAACTCCCATATATGCCTTGACCAGGGAAGCTCAGGGTCTCGAACCGGCAACCTCAGTGCTCCAGGTTGATGCTTTTACCCACTGTGCCACCACAGGTCAGGCGACCTCAGGGTCTTGAACCTGGGTCTTCCGCCTCCCAGTCTGACGCTCTATCTACTGCACCACCACCTGGTCAGGCACAAATCCCATTTTTTAAAATGAATGAACTAATTCCGTGATGGCGAACCTATGACACGCGTGTCAGCACTGACACACGTAGCCATTTTCGATGACACGTGGCCACATGCGGCCGCATACCAGAGAAGTATGGGGCTGCATGCCGAGAAGGACGTTTCATCCTGGCTCTTGCACAACCAGGTGCAGTAGCCGAGAATAAAACATTTGCTGTAGTGTAGACACTCTGCCGGAGGTCTGTAGGCCAAAACAACAGAACTCTGGCAAAGAGCGTCTAGTTCTGGGACTTCCGGTTAAGCTCTTTTTTTCGAAGTGACACACCACCCGAGTTATGCTTATTTTTTTTGGCGAATTTTGACACACCAAGCTCAAAAGATTGCCCATCACTGAACTAACTCATGACCTCCTAAGAATAAAAATATAAATCAGTTTAGAAAATGCATTCATGCCTGACTAGTTGGTGGCACAGGGGATATAGCATTGACTAGGACACTAAGGATCCAGGTTCAAAACCCTGAAGTCTCTGGCTTGAGCAGGGGTCACTGGCTCGGCTGGAGCTCCGCAACACCCGCCCCCCATGTCAAGGCACATATGAGAAGTGATCAATGAACAACTGAAGTGACACAACTATGAGTTGATGTTTCTTATCTCTCTCCCTCCCTGTCTCTCTCCCTCGCAAAAGAAAAAAAATATTTATATATAAATTTTCAAATTTTAATTAATAAAAATGGAACATTTTACAATACATTTTTTATCTAAGTAACAAGAAAAATAATAGCCATATTAGTAGACCTTGCTATACCTTCATTTGATGATGTTTGACGTAACTTCAAGACTCAAGCATAACAATACAGACCCTCATGTTTTTATTTGTGCATTCATTCCTCAGAATTCTATTGGTGATTATTATCTGCTGAGTCCTGGGAAGAGACTGTGAGTTCCCTTAAGGACTTGACTCAAGTTGCTCAGTGCCTAAGGCAAGAGCAAAACCTGTGAACAAATTCCTACAGGACTGATAATGCTGGAGGGCCATTACAGAGCTATGTCAGGACTCAGCTGTGACTCATCCTATGGGACAGTGTTTTGCGAACAGATATACATAAAGGGTTCAGAATCAGTTCAGAATCAGCCTGTTCCTTCTATCCCACCTCCAGCATTTTCTCCAAGGATGTTGTTACCAAACATCAGCAACTGGCAGCATAGTCTTCTGACATTTTTATTTTCATTTAGGAGAAAGAGAGAGCAAGAGGGAAACATCAATTTGTTGTTACACTTATTTATGCATTCGTTGGTTCATTCTTTCACGTGCCTTGACTGGAGATCGAACACAGAACCTCAGTGTATTGGGAAGACGCTCTAATCAACTGAACTACCCGTCCAGGGCCCAGTCTTGACCTCTACAATGTATTGCAAATTTTTAACTAATTAATAGTTATAAAAATTAGGAGGTTTCAAATAAAAAATCAAAATGCCTAGCTGGTAAAAGTCTGGCAGTGCAAGCCCTGGCCAATTGGCTCAGTGGTAGAACATTGGCCGACTTGTGGAAGTCCTGGGTTCGATTCCCGGTCAGGGCACACAGGAGAAGCACCCATCTGCTTCTCCACCCTTCTCCCTCTCCTTCCTCTCTATCTCTCTCTTCTCCCACAGCCAAGGCTCCATAGGAGCAAAGTTGGCCTAGGCGTTGAGGATGGCTCCATGGCCTCCTCCTCAGGCACTAGAATGGCTCCGGTTGCAGCGGAGCAATGCCCCAGGTGGGCCGATCATTGCCTCCTGGCGGGCATGCCTGCTGGATCCTGGTTGGGTGCATGCAGGAATCTGTCTGCCTCCCCAATTCTCACTTCAGAAAAATACAAAAAAAAAAAAATCTGGCAGTGCTGGCCCCACATTCTGGTGTGAACTGTCAGGTGGGTTGAAATAGCACCTGTTCTTACGCGCTAAGATTGGTGAGCTGGATGATGATACTCTATTCTGTATTTTTATTTTTTATGTTTTTAGCAAGAGAGACAGAGAGAGAGAGAAAGAGAAAGGGACAGAAATACAGGAAGGGAGAGAGATGAGAAGCATCAACTCTTCATTGCAGCACCTTAGTTGTTCATTCATTGCTTTCTCATATTTGCCTTGACCAGGGGGTTTCAGCTGAGCCAGTGACCCCTTACTCAAGCCTTTGGGCTTCAAGCCAGCGACCTTTGGGCTCAAACCAGTGACCATGGGGTCATGTCTATGATCCCACGCTGAAGCCAGCAACCCATTGCTCAAGCTGGTGAGCGTGCGCTCAAGCCGGCAACCTGGAGGTTTTGAACCTGGGTCCTCTGCATCCAAGTCCAACAGTCTATCACCTGGTCAGGTGCCATCACCTGGTCGGGCCCTATTTTGTATTTTTAAATGTTTGTAATAAAAAGTTAAAAGCAAACAAAAAAATGGGGGTATGCATTCTCCAATATCCACAGTCTCCACCCTGTTCTACTGTCACTGAGGCAGTATTCACTGGGTTTGAGCTACTGTTTTTCTCAGTAGTATTAAAATGAACTGTTTCTCATGCCTCACCTGTTTGCCTAATCTATATCATCTGGGCAGGGCCCCTCTGGGATTTCAGCACAGTTTTTAAAAAAAGTCTTAACTAAAGGGCACAGGCTGGTGGCCAATGGCTAAATTTGTTCAGAGATATGTTTGTCCAAAGAATGTTTTCCTCAATAAGAGTTCCATACCATAGACGAATATCACTTGCCAACCATTGCCAGTCCTCATTTCTTACTATCTATTACAAGGGGGAACATTTTTTTTTCATTTTCTGTTGCATGAGGTTTTAGAACTGTTTCTATATATTTATGCATCACTGATTCCAAATCTGAAATCCGTTTTGTGGTGCATGCTCTAGTTTTAATGGAATTTTAATTTCTTTTTGTTACAGTTAATGGCATGCATTGGTCTTTAAATTGGAGTTAAAGGGCAATGACATTTGGATTGAACATAATCACAAGGAATTAATGTTTTACAAACATCCCTTTTACATAATTGTAGTTGTTTTAAAATGTAAAATATTATTATCTGATAAAAACACCCTCTTATTTTGTTTTAAGATTGAATCATAGCTTCTTCGAGTAGGCATAAATGTAAAAATAGTCCTGACACCTTCTATTATATATGTGGCTGTTACACACTTCAACATCAAAGGCACAATATTTCATCATTTGTGATATGTGCATATATTGCCTATTTTAAAGTTCCCGTTGGTGATCAAGACAAGAATTGGGTTCCTCATATTGTGTGTCATAATTGTGAGAAAATGCTTTATGACTGGACAAAAGGAAAATGCAAAGGAATGCCTTTTGGTATTCCCATAGTTTGCCGTGAACCTAAGGACCACAGCAGTGACTGTTATTTCTGTCTGATCCATACCAAGGGCATCAGCAAGAAAAAACAGCATATGTTCTCATATCCTAATATTCCTTCAGCAATACAACCTATCCCACACAATGAGACACTCCTGGTTCCAGTTTTCAATGGTTTTATTTCTTCTAAGGATGAAGAAAGTGAACATGGTGATCAATTGTATTTTGATAAGATGCATGAGGAAATGGTTGTAGAACCTGAAGGGTCTTCTTTTGATGCCAAGCAGTCATTAACCCTTCAGCAGTTTAGCCAACCCGAATTGAACGACTTAGTAAGAGATTTGGGCCTATCAAAGAAAGCAGCTGAGTTCTTAGCCTCCAGGCTTCAAGAAAAGAATGTACTTTACTGGTCAGTTAAAGTATCCCATTTCAGGAAGCATGAACAAATTTTTGTGGACTGTTTTTCCAAAGACAAACACTTTGTTTACTGTCCTGATATCAGTAGTCTTCTCAGCCAGCTAGGTGTTACCACTTACAGTTCAACAGAATGGCGGCTATTTCTTGACAGCTCTAAACTGAGTCTGAAATTGTTCTCCTACATAATGGTAATGTTTATGCAGCAGTTCCAATTGGTTATTCAACTCATGTGCGAGAAGATTATAATGACATAAAAATTGTCCTCGACGTTCTGAAGTATGAGGAGCATAACTGGATCTTTTGTGTGAATCTTAAATGGTAAATTTCCTACCAGGACAACAGAGAGGTTTCATGAAGTATCCTTGCTTTCTGTGTTTGTGGAACAGCTGAGCTCAGGAGAAACACTGGACACAGAAGGAGTGGCTGAAACGTGAAGCTCTGGAAGTAGGGATGCAAAATATTGTGAATTAATCTGTAGTTAATCGAGACAGGATCATTTTTCCCCCACTTCACATCAAACTTGGCTTAATGAAGCAGTTTGTTCAGGTTTTGAATAGAGAAAGTGAATGCTTTCAATATATATTTTCTGCTTTTCCTGCCTTGTCTTTTGAGAAGATAAAAGCAGGTGTATTCAATGGACCTCAAATTCGAACCCTCATACGTGACAAAGTATTTGCCAGAAAGATGAATAAGGAGGAGAAAGCAGCATGGCAGTCTTTTGTGGCAGTTACAAAGAACTTTCTTGGCAACAAAAAAGCAGAAAATTATGAACTTCTGGTTCAAAGGATGCTGTTGGCTTTCTGCCACATTGTATGTAAGATGAGTGTCAAGATTCACTTCCTGAACAGTCACCTTGATAAGTTTATAGAAGATCTTGGAGCTGTTATTGATGAGCAGGGAGAATGCTTTCATCAAGATCTGAAGACGATGGAAGAGCGTTATCAGGGGTGATGGGACAGAAATATCATGGCAGACTACTGAGGGAGCATCAAACGAAATTGTCCTCAACAAGTACACAAATGCAAGAGCTACAGATGCAAATTTTTGCCTGAATAGAATTTAAATAAGTTTTGCACACATTTTATGATTAAAATAAGTGTTTTAATATGTTCTATTTCGAAATTGTAGACAAATTCTGATGCAATCATATCTTTTAGTGTATTAGTGTTTTTACTGCATTATATAAATTATTATATTTTCACAAAAATGATGCCCAGGAAGACATTCTATATCATTATGTTAAACTAAATGTTGAAAATTTTACAATAAGATGAAAACCTAAAATTGAATTGTAAAAAAACTGTAGCTTACAGAGAAAAACTAATGTCAGATTTGAGATAAAAAACTTGAATTAGGTAAGAACAAGTGTTTTTGTGGATGCAACAAAAATTTTGTTCCCCAGTGTTATTATTATCTAACTCAATAAATGTTTATGTTCCTTACCTTGCCCCTGTAGGCATTTGAATTTTAGGATCTAAGACAAGAGGGACAATGACGTATTCGGTATTTATGTTGGCATGCAGGCAGGCATTGCTAATCTTCAAGAGTTCTGAAATCTTGTTTGCTCTTCCTGTTGTGGAGATGACTACCTTCCACTTGGTGTGTTTATTTTGGGTGTGAAATTTTGCCATTTTGGGAGTTTAAAACAGCTCTTTTATCTTTCCTAAATGTTTATTCAATGATTAATTCTGTATAATGTCTGATATTGTCATTAACATCATCTCCATTTCTATGTCTAATTGTTGTGTTCAACAATAGCATGTAACTCATTCTGGGACCCAATATAGTTTGCGTTCAAAGCAATGCAGAAAGCAAATGATCACATCAAAAGACTCACAAACTTACTGGTACAGAAGAAAACACAACCTCAAATGGGTTTACACCATGATTTTATCTCTATTAAATTAATTATAAAAAATAAAAGTGTAACATTCGGTGATTATGAGGAACAGGTATAGTTACATATTACTTGGTAGATGCAAGTACTTGGGTAAGTACCTTGTAAATGTTCAAGAAGTATGGTCACACCATTCTATTTGGGAAATATACTCCCAAGAAAATAACCAAAAATAAAAGATACAGAGTTATTCCGATTAGTGCCATTTTCAAGAAAGAGAAGACATGTAAACATACCCTAATGACAAAAAAAAAAAAGAACAATAAACTAAGAAAGTTTTCATTTATTAACAAGATAGAAAACTTTTAAGCAATTATGTAGATTATAGTTAATATATAATGAGCATGTGGGAGATGAGTGGAATAAACAAAATGAAATAGAGAATGGGCACACACTAATTTCATATAAATAAAAATTTGTGTGAGCATTTAAAAAGATTGGAACAGAGCATACAGCGGTACAAGGTTTGGGTTTGAGGTGCAAATGAGCAATTCTAAAGGGAAAGGTAGAATTGGGTTGACAAGGTAAATGAAGGGGATGTGACATGTTTTCATGATACTCACATTAGCTGAGGGGACAGTAAGATAGAATACACACGGACAAAGTAGCCCACAAACAGCCCTGGTCGGATGGCTCAGTTAGTTAGAGCATTGTCCCAAAGTGCAGAGGTTTCCTATCCAATCCCTGGTCAGGGCACAATCAAGACACATACAGGAACAGATTGATGTTCCTGTTTCTCTCTCTCCTTTCCATTCTTGCTAGAATCAATAAGTAAAAATTAAAAAACAAAAGAAGAAGCAGCTCACAAGAATGAAAGTATTCAGAGAGTGTGAGAGAACATAGCCATTATGTAAACACCTAGAAGCTGACAGTCACTGTTATTTATACAGACTAGACAGCGGTGTTGCTGGTGGATTACATTTCTTAAGGTATATTAGGAGAATCGATCAAAAGCTGGAAGGCAGCCATGTACTGAATCTCATCCAGGGAATGAGCAGCGTGTTGTTCAGACTCAACTCTGTAATGCTGTCCCTTCGTCAGGCTGGAGACAGACTTGGTCCTTGCTGTGATATTTCAAAGGGTAAATTACTCAGCATGTGTGAAGCATCATATAGCTGCTCTGGTTTGCCCCTGGGAATGCCAACTCTATAAACACCAGGTCCACTCTTGTAGTCAAGACAACCGATGCACACTAAATCCTGATGTTAATGTCTTTACTGTGCGACATACCATACCATACTATATGGGGATAAGAATTGTAGGTTTCAGGTCCTCCATCCACTGATAACAGATACATGACAGTAATGTTTACCACTATATTTAAAGACTGAAATAAACTGGTATTACCATCTCTACTGATGAATTGGAAAATGATAGCTCATTATTTTTTTATTATTATTAAATGAGAGGCAGGGAGACAGAGAGACAGACTCCCACATGTTCCCCAACAGGGATCTACCCAGCAACTCCCGTCTGGGACTAATGTTCTGCCCATCTGGGGCCGCTGCTCCGTTGCTCAGCAACCAAGCCATTCCAGTACCTGAGGCCAGACCATGAAGCCATCCTCAGCACCGGGGGCCAACTTGCTTGAACAATTTGAGCTATGGCTGCAGAAGGGGAAGCAGATGGTCGCTTCTCCTGTGTGCCCTGACTAGGAATTGAACCAGGAACTTCTACACACAGGGCCTACACTCTACTGCTGAGCCAACTGGCCATGGCAAGGGTAGCTCATTATAAACAAAGAAAAGAGGGTTTGGAGACAGAAAAAAATAAATAAATACATTTTATAATTTAATCATTAATTAATATTTTATTTTTAAATTATTGATTGATTTTAGAGGGAGAGGAAGGGAGAGAGAGAGGCAGACAGAAACACCATTCTGTTTCTGTATGTGCCCTGACCGGGGATTGAACCTGTATCCATTGCATAACATAGGGAGGATGCTCCAACCAACCCAACTATCTGGCCAGGGCTAACTAATCTTTTTAAACAAATAGGTGCTACTTACCAGTGTACATTTGATAACTTTCCCAAGGTAAAATGTAAACATGGAGTTCTGCTTTCAAGAGTATTCTCACTGAAACATGGTCATCAGTCTGATTTCCTTTGGAGCCATACAAAGCAGATGCATATCCTCTCTGTACAGAGCCATTGACATCAGCACAATTTCACGAGGACCTATTACTATTCCCATTTGAAAGGAGAAAGCATTAAAACTTGGAGATGTTAGCACCCAATGTCATAGCAATTGGTGAAAGACCCAGATTTTGAACCCTGCTCTCTCTGACTTAAAGCACATAACTGTTTCCCTCTTCCTGCCTTCATTAATGTGGTAGAAGGCTATAAAAACTGATGGTGGTATAAGCATGAGGGAACAGTGCATTTTTCCACCAGCAGGTAATTGCCAGAGAAAGGTCCCAGAAAAGCACAGAGAAGAGGTTATATCTGAACTATGCCCTTGACACACTGCCGTGCACCCATGTGACCAAAAGAAAGGGTGGCTTAGTAGAGAAAGTGGCCTGGGCAAAGGTACAGATATCTAGCCTTTGACTGGGAAGTGGTAATATGCAGAAAGGGAGTAGGGACCAGCCAAGTATAAAAATATATAATATAAACAATACAGTAAAGCTTGAACTACAGCACTACTGCCACCACTCCATGCCCCCCCCCATAAAAAAACTGCAAAATCTCTTTATATGTTCTTTAATTATTCCTATGTGTATTTCTCGTCAGCCCAACCCAACTGTAACCAGACTTCTGGGAAAGAGTGAACAGGGCTACCCTGGTGTCTGCCATGCAAGACACAGCTATCCTACTGTTCCTGCCCATCCTGACTGTGGTGAGCGTTACATGTGTGGGTTAAGAAGTTGTGAGGGCTCCATGATGCTCTGCTGTAAGTTCTCTGATGGAGTTCTCTAACTAATGGAGCTTTTGTTCCTGAGAAATAAATACAAGCAAGCATCCCACTTCTTGGACAGATCTGCAGTTATCTTAACCAAACTTTTTAACTAGACTGTTATTAATGATTTAATTTATTAAGTAAGTCACTTAGTAAACACTACTTGAGTAACAATGACAATCATGTACCACATAATGATGTTTCGGTCAGTGACAAATTGCACAGAAGAAGGTGGTCCTGAAAGATTATAAGGGAGCTGAAAATTCCTGTCACGTAGTGACGGTGCAGCTGTCCAAATGCTGTGGCACAACACAGTCCTCATGTGTTTGTGGTGATGTTGGTATAAACCAAGGTCGGGAACCTTTCTGGATGAGAGAACCATGAACACCACATATTTTAAAATGTAACTCCATGAGAGCTATACAATATGTTTAACACTAAAGACAAGTAAATGTGTGCATTTTATGTAAGACCAACACTTTTAAAGTACAATAAGTCTCTGAATTCTTTTTAATAACGTTGTTATGCTGTTGCTAACCAATGATGAATAAAGTACTTCTTACCATTAATGCGACTTCTGGTGCTGCATGGTTTGGCTGATGGCTTGGTAGTCTGGTTGATACGTGGTGAGGTTAAGCTTCATGCAGGCGTTGAGACTTCAATCCGTTAAACGTGATTATAGGTTGGTCTTAACATTCTTTAGGTGTGAGAATGCTCACATGCATACCTAGAGCCAAATATTGTCAATACAGCAATAATCACATGCTGCAGTGTGTGGTATGTGACGGGAAGCACACTCCAAGTTTTGACAATCATCTGTTCCGCAGGTTGAAGTTTTTTCATTTCTCCCCACTTGTGTTTGCTCGCCAACTCTGCTTGCTGTCGTGCAAGTCTTTCCAAATCTTCATTCAGTGACTTGAACTTATTCACCCAAATGTCTGAAGCCTTCAGGTCAGCAGCTTATAGCTCAAAATCTCTGACAGAGACACTGGGGATGTAACTCAGGTTGGCGGGGTCCACTGTCCATTCGTGTGGATAGGTGATGAACTTAAAAAGACGAGTGCGCTCACGAAATTCTCCAAAGCGGACTTTGAATGACTGCAGGATATTAGATGTGAAGCCCGCTAGCTACTGGAGATCAAGATGTTGAGCAGGGTCACTTGCTGTGCATGCATCTTTAAACTCTCCCGGGTTTTCAAAGTGTAGTAAACAACCTGTTTCAATATCGGCGAGGAAGAATTCTAGCTTGTTTTCAAATGGAAACACTGCTTGTTGAAGGGATAAGACTGTATTTCCAACGCCTTGCATTTTCACACTGAGCTGGTTTAGATGTTCAGTCATGTCCACGAGGTAGTAGAAGTTCAGGAGCCACTCAGTGTTAGCTTATTCAGGATGCTCGACGTTTTTCATTTCAATAAAATTCCAGATTTCACTCAGACAAGCCGCAAAACAGCTGAGCACCTTCCATCTTGACAACCAGTGCACACTGTTGTGCAGAAGCAGACCAGGATAATTATTCCCAACTTCATCCAGCAGAATTTTAAACTGACAATCATTTAAAGCTTGGGCAACAATAAAGTTGACCACCTGAATGACCAGCGACATCACCTCATCAAGCTGCTCACCACACATCTGAGCCCAAAGCATCTCCTGATGTAGGATGTATTGAAAACTTAGGATGGGTCTCTTTTCATGTTCACAAAGGAGCAATATGAATCCTTTGTTTTTCCCCACCATCCACGGAGCACCATCAGTACACACCAAAATAAATTTATTCATTGGTAGATTCTTTTTCTTCAGCGAACTCAGTGAAAGACTTGAATAAATCCTCCCCTCTTGTTGTCTCTTTCATAGGCAAAACAGCAAGACTTTCCTCATGTAGCGTTTCACTGGCAGCATACCTTGCAATCACGCTGAACTGGGATAAATGGCTTATGTCCATTGATTCATCCAAAGCGAGAGAAAAGAATGGTGCTTCATTTATGTCCTTCACTTGTGTTGCCTCAATTTGATTTGCCATCATGATGGTACGATCGTGAACAGTTCTTGCCCACAGAGGCATGTCTTTTATTCGTTTGATTATCTTGTGTTTATCTGAAAAGTCATCAAAAAGTTCATTGGCAACATCAAGCATGAATGTTTTGGCATACTCCCCATCTGTGAATGGCTTTCTGTTTCTCACAATTGCTAAAGCACCAACAAAGCTAGCCGAATTCCAGTCACCTTGTTGGGTCCAAACACAAAGTTGCTGCTGACTAGCTTGCACTCTGCACAGTAGCTCTTGACATGCTTTCTTCCTGCTGTCCCCGCTGGATATTTTCATGCAAACGTAGTATGGCGTGTGTCGAAGTGCCGCTTTATATTTGACCGTTTCATAGATGCAATTTTATCATTGCATATTAAACACACTGCAGAACCAGCTCTCTCTACGAAGGTGAATTCCTCTGTCCATTCCTGCTGAAAAGTATGATACTCCTCATCTTTTTTTCTTTTAGCAATCTTCTTCATCAAAAGGGTTTCTGCAATTAGCTAGCTGACTAGTTGATTAAAAGAAGGGAAGTTTACTTCCTGACCTCACAACAACCCATGTATGTTACTCATTATCCAATAAAAATTTGGTATTGTCCCGGAGGACAGCTGTGATTGGCTCCAGCCACCCACAACCATGCACATGAGTGGTAGGAACTGAATGGATTGTAATACATGAGAATGTTTTATATTTTTAACATTATTATTATTTTTTATTAAAGATTTGTCTGCAAGTCAGATGCAGTCATCAAAGGAGCCACATCTGGCTCGTGAGCCATAGGTTCCCAACCCCTGGTATAAACAAACCTACTGTTCTGCTAGTCATATATAAAAGCATAACAGATATAAATTGGCGCAGCCATTATTGAAAACAGTATACAAATTCCTCAAAAAAATTAAAAACAAACCTATCATATGTCATATGACCCAGAAATTCCTCTTCTTGGTATTTATCCAAAACTAAAACACTAATTCAAAAAGATAAATGCACCTCTGTGTTCATTGCAGCATTATGTACAATAGCCAAGATACAGAAGCAAACCATGTGTCCATTGATAGGCAAATGAAGAATAATGTGGTAGATATACAATATATACAACGGAATATTATTGGCCATAAAAAGAATGGGAATCTTGGCCCTGGCTGGTTGGCTCAGTGGTAGAGCATTAGTCCGGCATGTTGAAGTCCCAGGTTCGATTCCCAGTCAAGGCACACAGGAGAAGTGACCATCTGCTTCTCCACCCTTCCGCCTGTCCTTCTTCTCTATCTCTCTCTTCCCCTCCCACAGCCAAGGTTTCATTGGATCAAAGTTGGCTGGGTGCTGAGGATGGCTCCTTGGCCTCCGCCTTAGGCACTAGAATGGCTCCAAATGGCTCCAACCATGAAGGAGCAGTGCCCCAGATGGGCAGAACATTGCCCCCTGGTGGGTATGCTGGGTGTATCCTGGTTGGGCTCATGTGGGAGTCTGTCTGACAGTCTGCTTCTAACTTCGGAAAAACAGAAATAAATTAATTAATTTAAAAAAAAAGAATGGGAATCTTATCATTTGTGACAACATGGATGGACCTAGAAGGTATTGTGCTGAGTAAAATAAGTCAGACAGAGAAAGAAAAATACCATATGATGTCACTTATAAGTGAAATCTGAAAACAACAACAACAAATGAACAAACAAAACAGAAACAGAAAACAAAGCTGATGGTTGCCAAAGAAAAGAGAGGGTGGGGATGGGCAAAAAGAAAAAAAAAGTAATTAATTTTTAAAGTCTAGTTAATATCTGTCACCATATATTAAAAAAATTGCTACTCAGCATATTTTTTTCTTCAAAGATGCAATTTTTCAGCCTAAAGTAAAGAAGAAAATGCCCATGCATCTTATGGAGTGAAAAATATGGTATTTTATTAAATATTTTAACACACCATTTGGTTCAGAATATTTTTTTTCTTATTTTCCTCCTTAAAACTGTGGGTCTAGCCTGACCTGTGGTGGCGCAGTGGATAAAGTGTCGACCTGGGAACACTGAGGTCGCCAGTTCAAAACCCTGCACTGGTCTGGTCAAGGCACATATGGGAGTTGATGCTTCCAGCTCCTCCCCCCTTTCTCTCTCTCTCTCTCTCTTGTCTCCTCTCTAAAATGAATAAATAAAAAGAAATTTAAAAAAACTGTGGGTCTATGGTCAGATGAGTCTTATGGAGCAAAAATACTTTTGCTAAACCTATTTTTTTAAAGATTTTATTTATTTATTTTAGAGAGGGGAGAGAGAGAGAGAGAAGGGGGGGGGAGAGCAGGAAGTGTCAACTCCCACATGGGCCTTGAAGAGGCAAGCCCAGGGTTTTGAACTGGCGACCTTAGCATTCCAGGTCAATGCTTTATCACTGTGCTACCACACAGTTCATACTAAAACTACTGTATTTCCTCATGGATAAGACGCACACTTTTTCGAAAAATTTGGGGTCTCATAACTGGGTGCATCTTATACAGTGGTTGTGACATTTCAAATGCCATAGATGGAACTGAGGACGCGGCAATATATGAAGACAGTGATTCGTCATCAGACATTGATGAGCACAAGCTAATAGATGGGAGTTTTGACAGTGATGAGGAGTTGTATGAATTTTATGATGAATAAAACTTGAGTTCAATAACTTTGTGTAATACATTTTTTTTCTTCAAATTTTGACCCCTCCAAAATTAAGGTGCATCTTATACATGGGGAAACACAGTATTTTTCAAAAAGTATAGCACATACAATTATATAATGTACACTATGTAAGATTTGGTAAGAATACTAAATGACCATGTTATTGGCTTATGTATTCACTATTACATACTATACTTCTTATCATTACTTATTTTTATTTTTATTTTACTCAGAAGTACATGTTACACTTTAATAAAAGCACTGTATTTTCTACTATATTAGCAAATACACAGAAGAACAATTTTTGAAATGGATTCCAACAACTGACTCTTACACCCATGAACAAATATCCGAACTACTTGGGGAGGTTTTAAACATATTTAAGTCCAAGACTCAGTCTCCAAAAAGGTTGCAACAAGGGTAGGACCCAGGTGTTTTCCTAAGCTCTCCAGGCAGCTCTGAGGTTTCCTCCTGGTTGAGTTACTGACTTTAAATCAGCAGACGCACTTTGGGTTTTTTGGGTTATTGTTTGGGCATGTGAGGAGCTTTTCTTGCAGATTTATTAGCTGTTGTGAGGAACTTCGCCTCTGGCTTTTGGGGCATCTCTCTTGGGTCTGTTTTCACCAACAAAGTTCCTTTCCTCCTACATACACCTCTTCTTGGATTTTTAGCTTCTTCCCTGGGCCTCTACCTGTGTCCTGGCTCTGCTGCTTTTGGGGTGTCCAGAGTTGTGAACGTCTTTCTTCCCACTAGGTGTGCTGGGACCAGGACTCTGTGTTTTGGAGACTTCTCTCCTGTGGCACACTTTTGTATCTCTACATTTTCTTTGGCTGTAGTTTTTTCTTTTGGGACCAGTTGTGGAAGGTTTTTCTTTGAATTCTCCTTACACTTTATTTTGGACTTTCCCTCGGAGGTCACTTTCTTAGCAGGTGTGGAGTTGCGCTCTTCTGGGTCCAGGACCTTCACTGGAGGGCCATTAACAGTTGGGGCTGATGTAGCTTTCTAGCCTGCTTCATAAGCCTTCTGTCTCTTTTCTTTTCCTTTTGTTTATTCATTGTTTTCTTTTGTATCTGTATTTTCTTTGCTTCTTTTTCCTTCTCACAAATAAAGAAAAATGGGAAGGGCAACTGATCTCTCAGTTTTCATGTACAAGAGTTTCATGCTCTCCTACTTCTCAGCAATTTCTTTCTTTCTTTTATCTTTTTTAAGTGAGAGGTAGAGAGGTAGGGAGGCAGAGACAGATTCCCACATGCACCCTGACCTGGATCCACCCAGCAAACCCTCTAAAGGGCAATGCTCTGCCTATCTGGGGTGTTGCTCCTTGGCTCAACAACTGAGCTATATTAGTGCCTAAGGTGGGGGCCATGGAGCCATCCTCAGCGCCCAGGCCAACTTGCTCCAATCGAGACATGGCTGCAGGAGGAGAAGAGTGAGAGAAGGGTTAGGGGAAGAGGTGGAGAAGCAGATGGTCGCTTCTTCTGTGTGCCCTGACCGGGAATTGAACCCAAGACTTCCACACATTGGACCGATACTTTACCACTAAGCCAACCAGTCAGGGCCTTGGCAATTTCTGTGAAAGCCTTTCCATGACAACACCAGTGTTGTTTGTGATGTGCTGAACCTGCATTCCAGTGTGACTGATGAGTATACTGCTGCTAGAACCAATTTTATAGATGTTTAACACAGTTAATGCTTTGCTCTCTCTGGAAAAATCCTTGACTTGAAGGTTTACAGGTACCAGAACGTTTTTTCTCTTATAGAAATATCTCCCAAGGGTGAGGTAAAACGCCACCTGATTCTAGCATCAGTAAGGAAGAAATCAAAACTATGAGCCAGGAGCTTGGCCTCATAGGCTTTCTACTCACTTTTTAAAGTTCGGAGGGGGACACTCCGAGAAATTATTTTAATTCCATGCTTCTTCTAAAGCTTTATAAAAACATCCCGTCTATTCAGAAGTCACATTGTGCTTATTCTTATTACAGTACATAAACAGACAGCTGTTCAATGTGATCAAATACTGTGAGGCAAGGACAATCTGACCCTCAGTTCTTTACTTGGAATTTTCCTTAATATCACCAATAAAAAGAAATTTCATTCTCATTTGAAAGCAACTCATTTGCATTTTTTCTAGACTGGAATGTGCTGACCAGGTTTCACTGCCTCTCTGTCTGCCCTGATCCCAGCTGTTCCATGCAACCGGGATGATGAGGTGCCACTGAAGTTGAGGCTGAAGCTCAGGCTGAGGCTGAGGTTGTGAGTGGGGCTCAAGCTGAGTCCTACATTTTTCTCTCACCTTGTGCAGACTCCCAGGAGGAACCCCATCACTTTTTATCAATACTTTATTGATTTGAGAGAAAGACTGATTTGTTGTTCCACTTATGTATGCATTCATTGGTTGATTCTTGTATGTGCCCCGACCGGAGATCAAACCTGCAACCTTGAATGACACTAACTAACTGAAATACCTGGCCAGAGCTTATCATTATTTCAGAGTGTACTCTTTCTACTAGGAAAACAAAGTTTGCTGTAAGACAATAGCTGTGTTACACCACCAGCAGCCTCATGAGTCTCTTGTTGGCATCATCTTCTCTGGTGCTTGATTTAATCTCATGTTGTTTTATATAGTGACATGCTGCACAGGTTTGCAGCCCAGGAGGAATAGGTTATACCATGTGGCCTAGGCATGAAGTTGGCTATTCTCCACATTCTGTGATGTTCACATGATAACAAAATCACCTACCGGGGTTTTCCTCTGAATATATTCCTGTCATTAAGTGGCACAGGACAGTATGGGCCATGCTCTGTGCCCAAGCAATGGAAATGCTCAAACAAACAACAACAAAAAGACAAAAACTTATCCTCATACTGCTCTGAAAATAAAAGTGAAAAGGATCAAACACCTCTTCTTTTCTATTTAAAATAATGTTAACTTACTATAGCCTTTTAAACTTCTCATTTCAGTCAGTATCTATATTGTCCCTCTTTATCTATCAAATAAGGGTGCAGATGGAAATAACTGATACCTCTTTAACAACTTATTCAAGCAAAACAGCAAAGCAGGGGACAGGGACAGTTTGTGATCAAATAAACTTGGAAAGTGAATCAAGTCATTCTCCATCTTAAAGATTCACATGAGCGTTCACTTACTAACGGGTCTAGAAAAGTTTTAACCTTTGGCTCACCTAGGGTTTCCAAAGCATACTGACCATGGAATAATTATTTTTATACAAATTTTTTTAACAATAACTTTAGGAAATATAGTTCTCAAAGTGTGCGCAAGCCACAGACATTCTACAACTGGAGGTACATTATCACAACTTTGCTAAGAGACTTTTAAAGGTTTAAGTTAACATTGTAGATCATTAATGCTTTACAAGTAATAGTGAATTAATGGCCAGCAGGACTGGTAATCAGTCAGCAGAGATAAACAGGGTTGGCCCTGGCCAGGTAGGTCAGTTGGTTAGAGCATTGTCCTCATACACCAAGGTTATGAGTTCAATCGTTGGTCAGGGTACATACACGACTTAACCAATGAATGCGTAAATAAGTGGAACAACAAATTAGCATTTCTCTCTAAAAATCAATCCATCCATTCATCAATCAATCAATCAATGAGCAGGGCTGAGGGTGGATAGGGCTCTTTGGGCTGGTAGCAATAGGACTTAATTAGGAGTCCAGCACCAAAGTTCTGGTCCTGATGTTCCCTTGGACTCACTTGTGATCTTGGGGAAGCCAGTTCCCTCCTAGGACCATCTGTGAAGTTTGAAATTTTTTATCAGACTGAGTGGTAGAGCCCATCTTGGACACTGAGGAATGTATGAGGCCATTTTGGTTTGCCAGTGATTGGAAATCACTACTGATGTGGAGTATGTAAGGACTATGGGTGTTAAAGGCTTGCAGTATACAGAGTAGTTTCACCTTGAAAGACTTCCCTGAGTGTTGCATGATTTTATTTTATTTTTCAATTAAGTGAGAGCAAGGGAGGCTGAGAGACTCCTATATGTGCCTGGACCAGAATCTACCTGGCAAGCCCCCTGTGGGCCAATACTTTTCCCATCTGGGTTGTTGCTCTGCTGTTTGGCAACCAAGCTATTTTTAGTGCCTAAGGAAGAGGCCACAGAGCCATCCTCAGCACCCAGGGTCAACTCACTTGAGCCAGTCAAGCCATGGATGCAGGAGGAGAAGAGAGAAAGAGAGAAGGAGAGAGAAGGAGAATGGGGAAGAGTGGAGAAGCAGATGGGCACTTCTCCTGTGTGCCCTGACTGGGAATTGAACCCAGGACATCCACAAGCTGGGCTGATGCTCTACAACTGAGCCAATGGGCCAAGGTACATGATTTCTTGATGTTCCTCTAGACATTCATTCAGAAGGTGAAAGTCTGCTCCCAATTATCCAAGCCTCAAACTAAATACTGAACTGTGCACAAATACTTTAATGTGTACTGAAAGTTCTAGAAACACAACTACATTGTGAATCAAGAGACTATTATACTTTATATATTCATAACTTTACCAAGAACTTGACCACAATTTTGGAAATCTAAATCACCAATGATAACAGTACATACACATAGGTTTTAATTAAATGGCCAATGTCACATGCCTGTGTCCGTCCTCACTGCTATGTGTCACATTCATGCTGGCTCAATGCATGGGCTCAAACATCTGATTACTTAATTATGTCATCCAGAGCAATGCCATTTGAAATGCCATTGTGCTATGAAATAAGAAAATTGTTCCAGAATGTACATAAGCACCTTGCTTCCTTAATTAAGAAAGTGTTGCCGTGTAAAAAGGAAATGTCAAGTAAACTAATGTGCAAATAGGGTTGATTTTCATTACCTAGTAAAAGCTCTTCATTTCATTATACATCACTTATAGTTTATTTTATGTGACATATGGTCTTTCCAAAGTCATTTATATAAGTGGCTTTGTTATCGGTATATTTCATTTCAGTAAAAGAAAAGAAACATGATTTTTGATTATAGAAAAAGAAAATTGAGCCTTACATATTTGATGATCTTTGGTTCAAATGCCTGCCAAGGGCAATGCTGGGTGATGAGCTTTAGCTTTCCCATGGTGTCACCAGCTGCCTCACCCAGTTTTCCCATAAGACAATTAAAGATTTCTTAATCTTGCAATTGCCACATTGGGACACCTCTTTCAACCAGAACATAGCCCCTAAGTCCCACCTATGTACTAAGTTTGTTAATGTTCTCGGGGGTCTTTTTCAGACATTTTTTAAGCTTATTTTTGAATCTTTCAAGGTTTGTAACTCTTTGTGCCTTGATACGTCTATACAGCTGCCCAAGTCTCAGGTCGACTTGATGCTGCTCTATCAAGGGAGTAGTTTAGTGCCTTTTCCTCCGCAAAACAAGGATGATTACTTCCTTCGCTGCTCTGTCCCCTAAGATAATTGGTGAAGGTAAAACTTCTCTGCTCCACACAGTGGACGCAATTCAGTCTGATAAGGGTTAAAGCTGGCTGCTTGTCTCCGTGGGGGGGGGGGGATGCAGATGGGGCTTCTCCTGTAATGGGCGCAGATGCTGCCATGCTTTGCTGATTACAATCTCCCACGCCACGGAAGCTTTGACGAGGTTTGACATAATCAGCTCACAGCCTCTGCCTGCACCCTTTCACAAACGGGCCATTTTCACGTCTTTTTCATGGGATCCGACAAGCGGAAAAATAATTAATGTTACCTCAGCTCAACAATGACCCTGGCTCTGATTCAAAAAGAAGGCATGTTGCATAAACTGCCCTTTAATTGAGGATTCGGGGCAGACCTCACATACTCCTGTATCAGTTCTGCCTCTCTGGCCAAGGCTGATTAAGGCTTTCCTAAGATTGAGAACCCGTGGTCACTGAGTACTACTAAGTTTCAGGTTCAAAGAGCTTCTGTGAAAGAATTTTGTCCATAGTATTTAGCAAGCACAGACCTGTTGTGTCTGGTGAAGAATTCCAGATGGTACTGCTGACTATTCCCATTTTATTGATAAAGAGTGACATTCTCTTTGCAGAAGACACAAAATTGGAACCCTCAACTATTTTCCATTACGATTCTTTTTTATTCTTTGAAAAAGAAAATGCATCCTGACTGGTGGTGGCACAGTGGATAGAGCATTGACCTGAGTGAGATGTTCAGTCTCAGGTTCAAAACCTGGAGGTTGCCAGGTTGAGCACTGGGTCATTGGTTTGAGTGTGGGGTCATCAACATGAGCCCAAGGTTGCTGGCTTGAGTAAAGGGTCATTGGCTCAGCTTGAGCCCCCGGGTCAAGACACTTATGAGAAAGTAATCAATGAACAACTAAGGTTGTTCTATGAGTTAATTCTTCTCATTTCTGTCGCTCCCCCCACCCCAAAAAATAAGAAATAAAAGAAAAAGCAAATATATTCTATTATAAAAGTTGACATGGTCATTTACACAGTTGTTGTGAATGGGCCGTCATTCAGGTGGCAAAATGATGCAGCCACTAGCAGGTCTGATGGTCATCTATAGAGTTCTTTTTGACCCAGTAATTCCACTCTTAGGAATTCTCCCAAGAGAATTGAAAACCTATGTCCACACAAAAACTTATACACAAACATTTGTAGAAACATTATTAATAATGGCTAGAAAGTGAAAGCAACCCAAATACCTCTCAGCTGACAAATGGGTAAACAAAAGCAGTATATCAAGACAAGGGCATATTATTGGGTCATAAGTAGATTAAGCTTAAAAATATATTTAAAAAACTAGTCACACACAAAAAACAACTTGTATAATTTTATTACTATGATATGTCCAGAGTAGGAAAACATTAAGAGACAAGGAGTGCCTGCTCAGGACTAGGGAGAAGGAAGAACTGGGACGTATACAGCTCAGGGGACAGAGTTTCTTTCTGAGATGATGAAGGTCTAAAATTGATCATGATATTGGTTGCACAGCTCTATAGACTACAATTTTTAAATTTTACACTTTTTTAAATGAGTGTGTTGTATGTTAACATATCTCCAAAAAAATAATTGTCAATTGTGAACCAAGGACCCTAGCAATTTCCAAGATCTTTCTGGGGCGTCTGTGTGTCCTTACCTTCCCAACTATAGATCCACATGGGCTGTATCTTTTAAAATATAATTCAATAAAACAATATAATTCAACAGATTGAATAAAAAAGCAGATATAAGAATTGAGCTATTTTTGATTAATCCATAAAAAACAATTTCAAAATTAAAAAAAAATAGTCTACATAGTCACTCTAGAAAATTAGGAAAATTAAGAAGTAGAAGAAAGGCAGCAAATATTTTCCATGATCTGACCAGTCTCAGACAACCACAACTAGGCTTTTGGCACATTTTAACCTGGTGTTTCCTCTGACTCTGTTAGTTCCATGTCTTATAAAATGGTGAAGCTCTGGAAAGAGACCCAGCGTTATTTTTTTTTTAATGTTTTATTTATTTTTTACAGGGACAGTGAGACATATAGATAGGGACAGACAGACAGGACCAGAGAGAAATGAGAAGCATCAATCATTAGTTTTTTGTTGCAACACCATAGTTGTTCATTGATTGCTTTCTCATATGTGCCTTGACCGCGGGCCTTCAGCAGACCGAGCCACCACTTGCTGGAGCCAGCGACCTTGGGTCCAAGCTGACAAGCTTTTGCTCAAGCCAGATGGGCCCGTGCTCAAGCTGGCGAGCTTGGGGTCTCGAACCTAGGTCTTCCGCATCCCAGTCCGGCACTCTATCCACTGTGCCACCGCCTGGTCAGGGGAGACCCAGCGTTATTGAGCAAGTCCTTTCCCTCTGTTTCTCTTGATTCTTTTCAAAGTAAAATGGCCAATACCCACCTTGCTTGGAAGGTTGGGAAGGCAATCTAATTATACTTTCTCTAAGATCAAGTTTACTTACTGATTGCAAATGCATCCATGGTTGATATTATTTTTTAAATTGTGTATGAGCACACATGTGCACCTGTCTGTGTATCATGAATATATAAAGCAGAAAACAGGGGGATCTGGGACATTGGACCAAGGTAGCAGATAGGAATACACATCTTAAACTCTCCAAACCCAAGTTTTCTAAAATGACAGAAGACAAAAAGCAGAAATACAAGTAAGAGAAACTCCATACTGAAGCAAAAATTACAGATGAATAAAGAATTTCAAGAAAACACCAAACTCTAAGTCAAATAATAAAGGTTCATAATCTCATATCTGCAATTCCAAAATACAAAATTTTTTTCAAAACAAAAAGTTTTTTCCTAAGTTTGACACAAACTCATTTGCAGCAAAACCTGACCGGAACTGATATGAATTTGTTTTGGACTTTATCTCACTTAGTGTGAATATTCATTTATTTCTTTGCAAAAAATAATAATGTATCTGTTTACAGGGTATTGCCCAGATTCTTCTGAGAGTGTTATGAAATATTCAGTAAGTGCAACAAACTAACGTTCTGAAATCCTAAACATTTAGAATTCCAAAACACAGCTGGTCTCTGGGAATTTGGATGGAGAGTGTGGACTTGCACAGGTATTGGAAGAGGTTCTTGTGATAAAGTAAGAATGAGGCTCCCATCAACAGGAGAATGAATAAGCAAGTTGGGGTATATTCCCATGAATGAAAAGAGAATTAAAAGCATACAGGTTTAAAAAAAGAAATAGTTTTTTCCAATTTGCAGAGGACATGATTGTCTAGGAAATCCTAGTAAATTTATCTCCCCCTCCCCCCCAAAAAAAGATCTAGAACTAATAAATGGATTTAGAAGATTTTCAACATTCAAAATCAACACACAAGATTCAAAATCAACACAAAAAAACAACCATGCTCATCAATGAGCATGGCAATGAACAATTGGAAATGGAAATTAAATGCACCATATGACCTGGTCGGATAGCTCAGTTGGTTGGAGCATCGTCCTGATACACCAGGGTTGTGGGTTCAGTCCTGGGCAGTGCACATGCAAGAAACAATCAATGAATGCATAAGTGGGTGGAACAGCAGATTGAAGTTTTTCTCTCTCTCTCCTTTTTTTTCTCTCTCTAAAATCAATAAATAAAAGCAAATAAAAATAGAAGCATAATACACGCAGTTATAAATGAGATAGGTTCTGGAACAGGCACATTTACCTATTAAATGTAACTTTGACAGAGGTTGGTCTTAACATAGTATTTATTTTTACCTTTCTCTGCATATAAATACTTAAACATTTTCATTTTATTCATTTTAGAGAGAAGACACAGAGTGAGAGAGAAGGAGAGAGAGAGAGAAAGGGGGGAGGAGCTGGAAGCATCAACTCCCATATGTGCCTTGACCGAACCAGTGCAGGGTTTTGAACTGGCGACCTCAGTGTTCCCAGGTCGACGCTTTATCCACTGCGCCACTACAGGTCAGGCAATACTTAAACATTTTCAAACCTATAGAACCTATCTTGTTCATAATCCAGGGACTGCCTGTACAATTGCAATTGCTTTAAAAAAGAAAGTACTGGGTATAAAGCTAACAAAACATGTACAAATCTATATGCTAAAAACTACCAAATGATAATAAAAAGAAAGATAAAATCTAAATAAATGGAAAGATATACCATGTTTGTTAATTAAAAGGCCCAAAAGGGTGCCCAACCTGTGGTGGCGCAGTGGATAAAGTGTCGACCTAGAGCGCTGAGGTCACCAGTTGGAAACCCTGGGCTTGCCCAATCAAGGCACATATGGGAGCTGATGCTTCCTGCTCCCCTCCTCTCTCTTTCTCTCTATCTCTCTTTGTCTCTCTTCTCTAAAAGAAATAAATAAATAAAAATGATTTTAAAAAAGGCCCGAAAGGATAAAAATGTCAATTATCCTTACATTGATCTATCAAAGCTCCAGCAGTATTCTTTGTAGATGTACACAAACTGATTTTGAAATTCATATAAGAAGCAATGGAGCTTGACCTGTGGTGGCACAGTGGGTAAAGCGTCGACGTGGAGCGCTGAGATCGCCGGTTCGAAACCCCGGGCTTCCCTGGTCAGGGCATATATGGGAGTTGATGCTTTCTGCTCCTTCCCTCCCTCTCTCTCTCTGTTCCCTATCTCTAAAATGAATAAATAAAATCTAAAATAAATAAATAATTTTTTAAAAAACGAAGCAATGGAATTAGAATAGCTAAAACAATTTTAAAAAAGAATAAGGTGGGAGAAATCACACTACCTGATTTTGAGATTTATGTATATAGCTATAGTAATTAAGACAGTGTGGTGTTGGCAGGGGGATAGACACTTAGATCACACAACAGAATAGAGAGTACAGAAATAGGCTTACATTAAAGTTTTCAAACTGATTTTTCATGAAGATGTAAAAACAATTCAATGGAGGAAGAATAATCTTTATAACAAATGGTGTTGAAGGTATTGGATTTTCATAGGTGGAAAAGACCCTTGACCTAAACATCACACTTTATATAAAAATTATCTTAAAATAGATTGTAGACCTAAAAGCCAATTTGAAACTATAAAATTTTTAAAAGAAAACAAGAAAGTCTTCTTTATCTAGGTTTAGATTAAGAGTTCTTAGGCACAACAACAAAGGCATGATCCACAAGAGAAAAAACGTTAATAAACTGCTCTTCATCAAAATGGAAAACTGCCCTGTGACAGGTTATTAAAAGGATGGAAAGACAAGCCATAGACTATGATTAAATGTTTGAAAATCACACATTTCAGAACTTGTATCCAGAATGTATAAAGAACTCTCTAAGCTCAACAATAAGGGGGTGGGAGGGATCTAATTTGAAAACAGGCATGTCCTGTCCAGGTAGCTCAATTAGTTAGAGCATTGCCCAGATATACCAAGGTTATGGGTTTGATTCCTAGTAAGTGCACTTACAAGAACCAACCAATCAATGCATAACTTAGTGAAACAACAAATTGATGTTTCTCTCTTTCTCTCTCCCACCCTTCCTTGCTCTCTAAAATCAACCAAAAGAAGGAAAAAGAAAAGAAAACTGGCAAAACACTTGAAAAGATTCTTTACTAAAGAGAATATATGGCCTGACCAGATGATGGCGCAGTGGATAGAGCATCAGACTGGGACCTGGAGGACCCAGGTTCGAAACTACGAGGTTGCCTGTTTGAATGTGGGATTGTGAACATGCCCCATGATCGCTGGCTTGAGCCCAAAGGTAGCTAGCTTGAGCAAGAGGTCACTCGCTCTGCAGTAGCCACCCCCCCCCCAGTAGTCCCCCAGTCAAGGCACATGTGAGAGAGCAATCAATGAACAACTAAGGTGCTGCAAAAAAGAATTGATTCTTCGGCCCAGGCCGATTGGCTCAGTGGTAGAGCGTCTGCCTGGCATGTGGAAGTCCCGGGTTTGATTCCCAGCCAAGGCACACAGGAGATGCGCCCATCTGCTTCTTCACCCTTCCCCTTCTCCTTTCTGTTTCTCTCTTCCCCTCCCGTAGCCAAGACACCATTGGAGCAAAGTTGGCCTGGGCACTAAGGATGGCTCCATGGCTTCTGCCTCAGGGGTCAGAATGGTTCCGGTTGCAACGGAACAATGGCCCAGATGGACAGAGCATCACCTCCTAGTGGACGTGCTGGGTGGATCCTGGTCAAGAGCATGCGGGAATCTGTCTTCTCACTTCTTCCCACTTCTCACTTCAAAAATAAAAAAAAGAATTGATGCTTCTCATCTCTCTCCCTTCCTAACTGTCTGTCCTTCTCTTTGACTCTCTCTCTGTCTCTGTCAAAAAGAGAGAAAATATATGTCTGAAAAATGAGCATTTAAAAAGATGTTTAGCCTGACCAGGTGGTAGAGCAGTAGATAGAGCATTAACTTGGCATGCTGAGGACCCAAGGATCATAGTTAGGGTTGCTGGTTTGAGCAAGGGGTCACTGGCTCGGCTGGAGCCCCCTCATCAAGGCATGTCTGAGAAAGCAATCAATAAACAACCAAAATGCCACAACTATGAGTTGATGCTTTTCATTTCTCTCCCTTCTTGTCTGTTCCTCTCTCTCTCTCTCTCTCTCAAATAAATAAATAAATAAATAAATAAATAAATAAATAAATAAATAGACTTTTAACATCATTATCAATTAGAGGAATGCAAATTAAGTCTAGGATCTCACTGCAAATCTATCAGAATGGTTTAAAAGAAAAAATACTGAAAAGAAGCAAAAAATCAAAAATGTAAAAAAGAAACAAAAACAAAAAAATACTGATTATAGCAAGTGCTGATGAGGATGTGGAGCTGCTGGATCTCCGGGACTGGAAAATGGTTCAACTGTCTAAAAGACAGGTTAGGTGTCTCTGATGAAGGTAAACATACACTTACCTCACCCAGTAATGGCACGCAGGGCATTTATCCCAGAGAAATTTAAAGGTTACATCACACACACAAAAGGAATAAAGTACTGATACATGCATCAGCTGGGAAGGCTCTCAAGGGCATTATGCTGAGTGATAACATCAAAGGACTATACACTGCATGAATGCATTTACATAACGTTTTTGAAGGGACAGAATTACATGATGGGGAAAAGATCAGAGACGCAGTGATGGAACGGTTCTGTCTCCTGGTAGTGCTGACAGCTACTGTAATCTACACATGATAAAATTTTATGTAACACACACACACACACACACACACACACGCACGCACGCACGTACGAAAGAGTGCTTACAAAACTGGTGACATCCAAATAAAGTCTGTATCTGAGTTTATTTCATCACACCAACCTTACCTTTCTGTTTTTGGCACTGTACTATGCTTAAATACTATAAGATGAGGGGAAGGTCGATGCATGATGCACTAGAAATCTGTACTATTTTTATATATTTTGAATCTTAAACTTTTTTAAGTTATTAAAATAAAAACAATGGAATGAGCCTGACCTGTGGTGGCACAATGGATAAAGTGTCGACCTGGAACACTGAGGTCTCCCAGGGCTGGTCAAGGCACATGCAGGAAGCAACTACAAGTTGATACTTCTTGCTTCTCGCCACTCTTTCTCCCTCCCCACTACATCTTTCTCACCTCTCTCTAAGAATCAATAAATAAAGTCTTAAAAAAATGGAATGATCATTGCAAAAATTCAGAAAGTGTTACCTAAGGAGAGAGGCAGAAGAATGGAATAGATAAGAAATACAGAAGTATTGATAGATGTGAGTTTCTAGTTATGTTGTTGTTTTGGGTTTGCTGGTGCCATCATGGCTATTTATCATCTTACAATGCTTTCTATGCTATAGACATGGATGTATTAATAGATATTGATAGAGATAAAGATGTGGATGTAGGCATCTATGTACAGGTAGATGTAGTCATAGTTCTGGATGTAGGTGTAGACAACGGAATGAGAGGTCTCACATATAAACATCCCTGCACATTGCTCTGCTGGGATAGCTCGGTTGGTAACCGACATTGTACTGAAGCACAGAGGCTGCTGGTTTGATCTCAATCAGCAGGGCACATACAGGAACAGATGGATGTTCCTGTCTCTCTCTCTCTCTCTCTCAAATCAATAAAACAAAGCAAAAACAAAAAAATCCTTGCACACCAAAACAATATTTTAGTAGTTAATGAAGAAAAAGAATTTTATTTTAATAGTGTTTTAAAACAGTATATATAATAGAAGCCTATTTATATTTAAAGAAAAGCTTCCTTTAGCCTGACCAGGCAGTGGCACAGTGGATACAGCGTCGGACTGGGATGCGGAAGACCCAGGGTCGAGTCCAGGAGGTCGCCAGCTTGAGCGCGGTCTCATCTGGCTTGAGCAAAATCTCGCCAGTTTGGACCCACAGTCGCTGGCTCCAGCAAGGGGTTGCTCAGTCTGCTGAAGGCCCGCGGTCAAGGCACATGTGAGAAAACAATCAATGAACAACTAAGGTGTCGCAACGGCAATGAAAAACTAATGACTGATGCTTCTCACGTTTCTCCGTTCCTATCTGTCTGTCCCTATCTATCCCTCTCTCTGACTCTCTCACTGTCCCTGTAAAAAAAAAGAAAAGCTTTCTTTAGATATGCACACATATATATGTGTGTACAAATGAACAGAAAAAATAAAGTGAATACAAGTCCGAAAACAAATAGCCTGAAAGCTCTGGTGATAGCATTGGGATGGTGGGTAGATGAGGAAGGGGAAAGTAAGGGAGGAAATCAAATTGGGATTTTCCCCTTTAACTCTTTCTATTTTGTATTTAATTTCTTTTCAAGAAATAGATTTGTTTAAATTTTAGGTTTTATTGATCCATTGCCATTATATGTTCTTTCTGAAACAGACATTTATTTACTCTGCATATAGGTGTGCCTTCCTGCCCACAGCAGTCCTTCTGCTGAAACCACTGCCCACAGACTTAAGAGTGCCTTATTCACCTGTATTCACATAACATTGTTTCTGACCAAAGAACTACTTTTACTTTTACAGTAAATGAAGACTGCAATGGGCAGGTTTTCTATCATTCTTTTTTTTTTTTAGAGAGAGAGTGAGAGACAGACAGGAAGGGAGAAAGGTAAGAATCATCAATTATTCGTTGCAGCACCTTAGTTGTTCATTGATTGCTTTCTCAATGACCAGGGGGCTCCAGGCAAGCCAGTGACCCCTTGCTCAAGCCAGCAACCTTGGGCTTCAAGCCAGTGACCATTGGGCTCAAGCCAGAAACCATGGGGTCATGTCTATGATCCCACGCTCAAGCTGGTGACTCCTCACTCAAGTTGGTGAGCCTGTGCTCAAGCCAGCAACCTTGGGATTTTGAACCTGGGTCCACTGAATCACCACCTGGTCAAGGTGGTTTCCTGTTATTCTAAAGAAGAGGCTTCATAGGACAGTTGATGGTCCTTCGAGGACTCAGTTGTGTCATCAAGTGACAAGCCCTGGCAGGGACAGAGCAATGTATGCTCCAATCAGTGGCCCACACACTGCTGTTCCTCCCACGGCCAGGACTTTCAGGTTGGGGGTTAAGTGAAGGACAAGGCAGTGGCTTCTCTCGCTGCTGTCCCTGGATCTGTAGCCAGCATTTGCTTCCCAATCCCACAGCTTTGGGTCCTGCTGGTCAAGAGGTCTTGGTCTCCAAAGTGGGACAGACCAGTAGCTTGCTCTCTGGGTTCCTGAGATTAGTATCAGAGAGGAGAGCAGATGAAGACCATGTGGAGGCCAGGAGAAGCAGCCAAGATGGTGGAGTATTGAGGAAAAAGCCAGTTTGTGCAGACTTTGTGTAGAGAGAAGGAGATGGGAAACAGAGGTGAATAAGTATGGTGAGCTAGAAACCTTTGATTCTAGGAAACTCGGATAAGTCAGTAGCTTTGTGAGCACTGAATGAGTGGGTTTTGGAGCCCAGTGTGTGTTTTTGCTTGCCCGCTGGATGCAAGCTAGAATTAAAGCTGATGGCTCACCAGTTCTTGGTTCCATTGTTTCATTACTGTCTGTTTGAATCTAATGGGAACCTGCACTGGCCAGGTGGCCCTGTTGGTGGCCTTGTCTACTGGCTTTATGGGGGGGAAAGTTGAGTTTTGAGAAGATCTTAGTATTAAAAGGGTGGGAAAGGCTTAGTCCTAAAATCAAGCCTTAGGCTATAAGGACCCTGCCTGCTTACAGCCTGTCCCCCACACCAATGCAAACTATAAGCGAGCAAACATATATATCATATTTGCTCTACAGGTGCCTAGAGACCTTCTTAGGCTTTTTCCTCAAAACCTTCCAGGTAAGTTCAGGACATCTTCTTACATTAAATGCTCAGACATTTCTAACACAGCCACAGTCAAAACCATTGTGTTGGAAGGTGAGTACTTGAAGTATTCATGCATGACTACCCTGTTCCCCAGCTGTTCATTGTCTATGCCAAATGAGTAGTACCCCTTAAAGCAGGGGTCCCCAAACTTTTTACACAGGGGGCCAGTTCACTGTCCCTCAGACCGTTAGAGGGCCGCCACATACAATACTCCATACACTGACCACCAATGAAAGAGATGCCCCTTCCAGAAGTGCAGCTGGGGCCGGATAAATGGCCTCAGGGGGCCACATGAAACCTGCAGGCCATAGTTTGGGGACCCCTGCCTTAAAGCATAACTTCATAAATAATAACATACACAGTAGTTCCCCCTTATCCAGTGAAATATGTTCCGAGATCCTTCCTGTGGCTGCCTGAAACTGCAGATAGTACCAAACCCTGTATATACTATGTGCTTTCTTATACACATATACCTATAATAAAGTTTAATTTATAAATTAGACACAGTCAGAGTTTTACAACACTAGTCATACACTAGAACAATTAACATACATACTGTAATAAAAGTTATGTGAATGTGGTCTTCAGCAAACTAGCATGAATTTCTTTTCCTTTCTCCACAATTTTACAGTTAGAAGATTCAGTCTTATCAACCTCGGGATATAATGTTTTTTCTTTCTTTCTTTATCAAGTCAAGAATGTTCACCTTTTCACTGAAGGAAGCAGGTTACGGCTTTTCTTTGGAATTACCCTATTGCCAGCACCACTGCTCCTGTGCTTTGGGGTCATCATTAGGTAGGATAAGGGTGACTTGAACATGAGCACTGTGGTACCCCTATAGTCTACTCAATAACCAAGAGGGGCACTGAGACACTAACTGGGCAGGAGTGTTTACAGCGTGGAAACATGGAGCAAAGGAGTAATTTACATCCCCAGTGGACAGAGTTGGAAGGCAAGAGATAGTTCATCATGTCACACAGAACATCGTTGTGCGGTTTAAACTTACGAATTGTTTACCATTTTCTATTTAATATTTTTGGACAGCAGTTGATTGTGGGTACCTGAAACCAGGGAAAGCAAAACCACGGATAAGGGCAGAAATACTACATGATGCCCAAAGGCTTTGGAAAACATAAATTTCCCCAATTCAGGGCTTGTGAATTTTTCATCAATTGGTAAAAATTTAAAATTTTTGAAAAATTATATACACTGCTCACAAAAATTAGGGGATATTATATAGCTTCATATTCATTTTGAAATATCCCCTAATTTTTGTGAGCAGTATAGCAATAGTTTCCACCAGTAAAGTTACTTTTTATCCTTCTTCTGATATTAAAGCTTTAAATAGGCATTAAATGATGTCCTTACCTTATCTCTAGAGAGACTCACTGAAAAGATAAGAGATCTCTGCCATAAAGGTGCAGATTGAGCTGTAACTAAGAGGGTCACATGGGAAGAGTTTCTGACTTTGCTCAATCACTAGCTCCAAGTGCTTGGATGTCATGTTCTGTATCCTATCAATGCCCATAAGGGTGAGACCCATCGCTGGAGGCAGGAGGCTGGGTCTCTCCTGAAAGGTAGAATCCCTTCTGCAACAAGAGGCTGGAGAAAAGTTTAGATCCCTTTTATGCAACAATATCGTGACTTCAGAGTCAGTGAGCTTATTTTGTTCAAATCTTTCTTCCATTAGTGGTGATAAACTTGTGATTATCATCAACTCCTCTGCTGACCACTGTAGGTCTTAGAAAGAGGTGAGTCTTGACATTGCTACTTTCTCATCGGCCAGATTTTCACCTGTCCAAGGTCCTTCATGTGTTTTCCAATCCCTAGAGATCAAAACAGACTACACTATTGAAATTCCCCAAGACCTGACTCTCCACCATCCAAGGCAGTTACTTGGCTGATAACCCTATACCTGTGGTGTTAAATGGTAAACTGATAACAATAATGAATGTACAAAGCACAGTGTTTTCTATGATGTGAATGCTAATAGCACCCTTGTAAGGTGGATTGTATTGTCTCCATTTTAAAGATTAGAAAACTAAAACCAAGGGACCACAGAATTTGGAAGCAGAAAAAAACAGCGTGAGAACTGAGGACAGTCTGCTCCCAAACCCTCTCTTGTTCGAGCGTCCTCAGTGACACCGTTATTCTTTGCAGCAAACTCCCCCATCACCTCCACCACATGCTTACTTAACATTAGGTACCTCTGGAAAATGTCATCTTAAGTCATTTTCCCAAAATTTAGCTTATGATAAGAACTTCTAAACTTTGTGAGCTTAGACAAATTATTTAACTTCTCTGTGCCCCAGCTTTCCCATCTATAAAATGGGAATCATAGTCATAACTCACCTAAGTATGCAGTCAGAATTAAATAATACACTTAAAGTAGTGTCTGTACATAGTAAGTATTCAACAAAGATTAGTTATTATGGTGTTAGATATCAGGTAGTCATAATAATAATACTAAAGCTCAAGCATACAATGCTTAAAACACGAAAGAACTTTTGCCTATTTTTTTTTAAATAAACTTACCTTAATGAGCTTCTAAAATATAGTAGGCATTGTGTCAAGTGCTTTACATATAATTTAAAATTTTTATTTTGGAGTAATTTAGACTCACAGAACATCACTAAAAATAGTACAGAAAGGCTCATGCAGCCTTCCCCTAGCTTCCTCCTAGGATAACATCTTCATAACTAGATACATATACTGTATTGTTTTTAAGATGAAACTTTCCAGGTGAAGAAATGGAATCTGACCAGCCAAGAAGCTTGCCTAAGGATGGACAACTCAATGTCTCCAATTAAAGAAATTTGGAGGGTGAGGAGCTCAGGCACAAAGAAGGGACAATCAGAAAATAAGAAATTCTCTTTTGCAAGAGGACGGCACACCCTCACTTACAAAATTCCCCATTTTCTTTAATTTTATTTTTTTAGATATGGCTACCAATTTTATCACCTTTAATCCCTGAAAAAGCCTTATGAGATAGCAGAGCAGGCCATGCATTGTTCCAGCCTCACACAGGAAGAAAGTGATGTTTAAACAATTTGTTTAAGGTCACATTCAGAGTTGCCTCTACAACAACAAAATGTCCCAAACCAAAAATGGTTACAAAAAAACAAGGACCATTCTGTACTCTCAATGCCCGCTGGGAAATGAACCAACAGTGAGTGAGTTGTACTCTTTCAAAGAAGAACAGTTTGTTTGTAGGGAGAGCTAAATGTATGGAAGACTACTATTTCCTTATACACTTCTCTGAAATGATGAAAACTTTGTAAGAAAACAGTAGATATGCGAACTCACACTTTCAGCCTGGAAGGCATAGCACAGGGTCCACAGGAAAGCCAGAAAACACTGCCAACCTTTTAGCTGCCCAGACACTGCTCTGAAGAAGCCTTTCTGTGGGGGAAAGATGGAAGAATGGAGCTGGCTCCCTCCCTAACTCCCTTGGACCAAACTGGATTTACTCTCTGAGTGCAGGAAACTTTACCAAGATTATGGAAACAGAAAAGAATTCGAGATTAACACCTACTGTACATTTCGGTACAGGTGGCAGGACAATTAAAAATCTAGTTAAGCTATAGAAAATCTCCCTAAATCTGGGAGGATTTGTGCCTTGGTGCGCTTTGGTGTAACCCATCATCAGAGGCACGCTGCTCTAGTCTCAATGCATCCAGACTCCCCAGGTGCAGGGGAGATGATGTAAAGGGGAAGAATAAAGAAGCAATTTTTCCTGATCCACCTTTTGTGTGGAGCAAACAATTAGGTGACACCCATGCCTACAAGGGAAACTGAATGAGTCCCTGAATGCTGCCTCTCATCAGTGTTTTATTCACAAGCTTCACGTTAAAAAAAAAAGTAACAAAAACATTTGCACAAAATTAAAAAAGCAACTAAGAGAAAAGAAATCAAAAATGCTCAAAGCAAAGTCTACCCTTGTTTTGGCTAAAATAAAATAAAAATAATGTTTTAATGATAATGTTTTTCACTAAGAATTCAGCAAGGTCTACCTACCTGTAAAACCCCATCTGCTTCACATCTGCTTCAAATATGTCAAGTCAAGGACTTTATTTTCTCTGTGATTTGACCAATAGCACCTATGACAATTGTTGGGCAGATGGAATATATTATGCTCACTTTGTTGAAGATGGCACTGTCCACGTGCAAGTCTGTTAATATTAATGTGTGATGGGGGACAGGCTTTGGGCAGGCCAGGTCATTATAGCCTAAGGCTTAGTTGTTGTTGTTGTTGTTGTTTACAGGGACAGTGAGAGAGTCAGAGAGAGGGATAGATAGGGACAGACAGACAGGAACAGAGAGAGGTGAGAAGCATCAATCATTAGTTTTTCATTGCCGTCGCAATACCTTAGTTGTTCATTGATTGCTTTCTCACATGTGCCTTGACCGCGGGCCTTCAGCAGACCGAGCAGCCCCTTGCTCGAGACAGCGACCTTGGGTCCAAGCTGGTGAGCTTTTGCTCAAGCCAGATGGGCCCGCACTCAAGCTGGCAACCTCGGGATCTCGAACCTGGGTCCTCCGCATCCCAGTCTGATGCTCTATCCGCTGCGCCACCGCCTGGTCAGGCACGTAAGGCTTAGTTTTAAGAATAAGCTTTTCCCCATATCCTTGACTGGATGATATGGAGTGGTGCACTCTCATGAGGAATCCTCCCATTATGCCTCAGATAAGTGACTTTGTATCAGAGACTTCCTTGTTTGTAGATTGGGTTAAAGGTTTGGATTTCTACACTATAAAGTGGGGCAGACCAGGAGCTTGCTCTCTCTCAGTTCCGGGGATTAGCAGTAGAGGGGAGAGTAGAGAAAGGCCACGTGGAGGAGAGGAGAAGCAGCCAAGTTGGCGGAGTGCTGAGGAAGAAGCTAGTTTGTGCAGAGAGAAGGAGACGACGGGAAACAGAGGTGAATAAGTATAGTGAGCTAGAAACCTTCGATGCTAGGAAACTCGGATAATAAGTCAGTAGCTTTGTGAGCACTGAATGAGAGGGTTTTGGAATCCAGTGTGTGTTTTTACTTGCCCCCCCAGGGTGCAAGCTAGGGTTAAAGCTGATGGCTCACCAGTTCTTGGCTCTGTTGTTTCATTACTGACTGTCTGAATCTAATGTGAACCTGCATGGGCCAGGCGGCTGTGATGGTGGCCTTGGCCACTGGCTTTACAGGTAATAAGCAAATAAATGAGAGAGGCTGTGTTCCAATGACATTTTATTTGTACTAAAATTTGAATTTCATATAATTTTCATATCTCAGGAAATATTCTAATTTCTTCCAACATTTAAAAGTGTAACAGCGCAGGGAGGGAGGATTTAAAAGAAAGGCATAAAAACCATTGTGGGATCTGGCCCAAGGGCTGGAGCTTACCGACAAGGTCTAGAGAAGACCTACTCTGCCCCTTAAATATTTTCTGGAGAAATCCTATCAGGTTGAGAAAGATGATGAGTGTGTGTATGTGGGGGTGGGTGTTCTGTTTCTCAACTTGCTGAGGCCGGTCCTTTCTTTTTATTATTATTATTATTAATTTTAATGGGGTGACACCAATAAATCAGGATACATATGTACAATGAAAACATCTCCAGATTATCTTATCATTCAATTGTGTTGCATACCCGTCACCAAAAGTCAAATTTTCCTGTCACCTCACCTTCTATCTGGTTTTCCCTGTGTCCCTCCCCTCCTCCCTTCCCTTCCCCCACCCCGTAACCACCACTCTCTTGTCCATGTCTCATAGTCTCACTTTTATGTCCCACCTATGTATGAAATCATGCTGTTCTCAGTTTTTTTCTGTTTTACTTATTTCACTTCGTATAATGTTATCAAGGTACATCCATTTTGTTGTAAATGATTCGATGTCATCATTTCTTATGGCTGAGTAGTATTCCATAGTATATATGTACCAAAGCTTTTTAATCCACTCGTCCTCTGATGGACACTTGGGCTGTTTCCAGATCTTCGCTATTGTGAACAATGCTGCCACGAACATGGGGGCGCATTTCTTCTTTTTGAACAGTGCTATGGTGTTCTTAGGGTATATTTCTATAAGTGGGATAGCTGGGTCAAAAGGCAGTTCGACTTTTAATTTTTTGAGGAATCTCCAAACTGTTTTCCACAGTGGCTACACCAGTCTGCATTCCCACCAGCAGTGCAGGAGGATTCCCTTTTCTCCACATCCTCGCCAGCACTTATTCTGTGTTGTTTTGCTGATGAGCACCATTCTGACTGGCCGGTCCTTCCTTGAAGATATCTGACCTCCTTCACCACTGTCAGGACCAACAATGGAGATGCTCCCTGCTAGTGTCACTTGAAATCTTCTGATAGGATTTCCCTTCTACTCAGTGATTACTGTTCCCAGCAGGGATAAACATAATGGAACACACACCTAAGGGAAGCTTATAATTCAGCTTTGAAGTCCACAAGTTGCAATAGCTTTCCACCTCCCAGAGCTCTCAACAGGCTATTCCTTACTCTACAGTGGATACTGCAGGCTACATTTTATAGAAGGCGAGGATGTTTATGTAAAAACAGGCTCCAGAGAAGCTAGGTCAGCTGAGGAAAGTCCTTTCACCTGAAGAAGAGAATTGAGGAAAGGAAACCCCAGCCTACTTTATCAGGGATTTTGTGAGGTTGAATGAAAGACTGCTTTAGGGTGGGAATAGATTTTTATCTGTTTGGCCAGTCCCTCACTTGAGAGGCCAGAAAACATACCTTGAATGTCAGAGAATGGAGTTTCCTCCAGGGTGAACTTTGGCAAATCTTCTGAAATTCCAACCAAGCCCTAGAGATTCAGCACTATGCCTTAAAGCAGAAATATTCCTAACCTTGTGGAGTCTGGACTAGTAGCAATCTTCCCCATACTTCCCAAGGTCAAACCTAGGGAAGAAGAGAGTGTTTTGCTTTGTCTGGGGTGGACTACCAATGAGAGGGAGGCTCTGTCTGTGCAGGGAACAGGTGAAAGGGGTTTCTGAGAGACTGCCTAAGTACCTTGCACTTTGGTGCAGAGAGGGCAAATAGGCTAATGAAATAGCCTCCTTCTCACTGATGAGGGCACAAACTTACTGGGAGTTGCTTCCAGAGTAACAAACCCAAATTCCTCAGCCTTAGGGTAGAGCTCTAGGCCACATTCCCTCTGTATCTGCAGGCTAGGACACTTCTCCCTCTGCTCTAGACAGAGGATGAGACCAAGGAGAAGGAAGGTCAAGGTAGGTCCTGCACTGTTTGGTGAACTGAAGTGTAGGGTTGAGCCTTGCAGCAAAACAGTTATGTCCAGGCTTTGGTGCTGCTCTGGCCAAGCCCTTCTCTATAGTTTTGCCAGAAGTTAGAGGATTTTGTTTGGTTGGTGTTGGGCAGATAAAATATAATATGCTCACTTTGTTAAAGATGGCGCTGCCCACATGGAAACCCGTCACCCAGGTGATATTATTTGCCCTTATGCTTGGGATGGGTGTGGAGGAAAGGCTGTAATGTAAGCAGGCCGGGTCCTTATAGCCTAAAGCTTAGTTTTAAGAGTAAACTTTTCCCCACACCCTTGACTGATTGGATGATGTGGGGTGGTGCCTTCTTCTGAGGAATCCCATTATGCCTCAGATGGGTGACTTTGTATCAGAGACTTTCTTGTTTGTAGATTGGATTAAGGGTTTGGATTTCTACACTATAAAGTGGGACAGACCAGTAGCTTGCTCTCTCTCAGTTCTGAGGTTAGCATTAGAAAGGAGAGCAGATTAAGGCCACGTGGAGAAGAGAGGCAGCCAAGATGGCGGAATGCTGAGGAAGAAGCCAGTTTTGTGCAGAGTTTGTGTAGAGAGAAGGAGATGGGAAACAGAGGTGAATAAGTCTGGTGAGCTAGAAACCTTTTGATTCTAGGAAACTCGGACATTTGTGAGCACTGAATGAGTGGGTTTTGGAGTCCAGTGTGTATTTTTACTTGCCCGCCAGGTGCAAGCTAGTATTAAAGCTGATGGCTCACCAGTTCTTGGCTCTGTTGTTTCATTACGGACTGTCTGAATCTAATGTGAACCTGCATGGGCCAGGCGGCTGTGATGGTGACCTTGGCTACTGGCCATACAGTTGGTTAAATGGTTGTTGTCTCATTGTTGCAGTTGTAGAAAATGTTTAGAGCCTCAAAAGCAAGCCAAACTGGAGATAGAGCAAAAAAAAACAAAAAGGAACAAAAAACCTCATGGACATGAACAGCAGTGTGGAGATTTCCCAGGGAGCAGGGGTGGGGGGTGGGGGGGAATATAAGAAAGAATAAATGGTGATGGATGAAGACTTGACTTGGGTAGTGAACATACAATATGGTATACAGAGACATGTTGTAGAACTGGGCACCTGGAACTTGTTTAATTATGTTAACCAATGTTACCTCAATAAAATTAAAAAAAAAAAAAAAAGCAAGCCAAACCTCGCAGTTCTTTTTCCTTGCAAAAGCTGGGCAGGCCCTGAGGGGCAGGAAGTCACTGTTCTGATGGGACCCAATTAAATAGCAGAGAAAGGCAGAGGCCCAGAGGGAAATGGGTCCCCAGTCCTCCCTTGAGGACTGAAGAAACTAAATTCAGGACCCGACAAAAAATTCAGCTTAGTAAGGGTTCCTAAAGAGTTGGCAGGAGCAAAGATGAGACCCTGTGAGACAGTAAATAAATATTATGCTTTTTATTGTGCAGAATATGAAACTGAGACCTAGAGTTCAAGGAGCAGGATTTTTTTTTCTTTTTTAAGTGAGAGGAGAGGAAAGAGTGAGACAGACTTCTGCATGCACCCCAACTGTGATCCTCATGACAACCCCCTTCTGGGCTGATGCTCTGTCCATCTGGGGCCATGTTTGCAACTTGAGCTATGTTTAGCACCTGAGGTGAAGGCTCCAAGGAGCCTTCCTCAGCATCTGGGGCTGATATGCTCGAAACCACTCAAGCCATGGTTGTAGGAGAAGAGAAAGAGAGGGAGGGGGGAGCAAATGGGCGCTTCTCCTGTGTGCCCTGACTGGGAATCAAACACAGGACATCCACATGCCAGGCTGACACTTTACCACTGAGCCAACCAGCCAGGGCCCAGTGAGCAGTAATATTTTAAAGGGAATTCTTATTTCTGAGCAGTAGTTTTCAACAGTGGACTTAAAGTATTCAGTAAACCATGTTGTAAACAGATGTGATGTCATCCAGGATTTGGTGTTCCATTTATAGAGCACAAGCAGTATAGATTTAGCATAATTCTTAAGGGTTCTAAGATTGTCAGAACAGAAATGAGCATAGGCTTCAATTTAGTTACTGGCTGCATTAGCCTCTAACATTAGAGTCAGCCTGTCCTTTGAAGATTTAAAGCCAGGCAGTGACTTTTCTCTAGTTTTAAGAGTCCCAGATGGCACCTTCTTTCAAAAAAAGACTATTTTGTTTACATTAAAAATCTGTTATTTAGTGCAGCCACCTTCATAATTATCTAAGCTAGATTTTCTGGAGATCTTGCTGTTGCTTCTGTATTGGCCTCACCTTGCACTTTTATGTGATAAGGGATGGCTGCTTTCTTTAAACCTCATGAACCATGCTTTTGTTCTAAAGATTCCTCAATTCTCTCAGGCTTCATAGAATTAAGAAGAGTTAGGGCCAAGCTCTGGATTAATTAGGCTTCTGTTTAAGGGAATGTTGTGGCTAGCTTAATCTTTTAGTCAGACCACTAAAACTTTCTCTAAATCAGCAGTAAGGCTTCTTCACATTATAACCATTCATGGGTTCACTGGCATAGCACCTTTAATTTCCTTCAAGGAATTTTCTTTTGCATTCACAAATTGGCTAATAGTTTGGTACAAGAGGCCTAGCTTTCAGCCTTTATTTCTAGGCTTTTACTATGCCTTCCTCATGATGCTTACTTATTTCTAGCTTTCAATTTAAAGTGAGACATGTGCAACTTTTATTTTCACTTAAACACTTAGAAGTTGTTGTAAGGTTATTCACTGGCCTAATTTTAAGATTCTCAATTTTAATATTGTTGTGCCCAAGGAAAGGGAGAGAAAGACAGAGGGTGGCTGGTCAATTAAGTGGCATCCCAGAACAATTAGTAACGTCAAAGATCAGTAACCACAGATCATAAAAACAAACAAAAAAAATAACAACAAAAAGAAAAAAATGTTTGAAATATTGTGAAAATTACCAAAATGTGATATAGAGAGACAGAACAAGCAAATACTGTTGAAAAAAAGGTAATAATTGTTGGGCAGATAAAATATATTATGCTTACTTGGTTAAAGGTGGCGCTGCCACGTGGAAGCTCGTTGCCCAGGTGATGATATTGGCTGCCCTTCTTGCTTGAGATGGGCGCGATTATATTAATGTGTGTGGGAGACAGTCTGTAAGCAGGCAGAGTTGTTATAGCCCAGTGGTTCTTAACCTTTTCTGAGGTACTGAACCCACCAGTTTCATATGCACATTCACCGAACCCTTCTTTAGTGATAAATAAAATATAATTTTTTTTTCCAAATTCAAGACATAGGTATATGGTTTTGTACTGGTGCACAAAATGAGCCGTGCATGAACATCACCTTGCTCAAAGAACAAAACCAACAAAGTGCATGAACTCACAACAAATTATGGTATTACTTTATTCTGGCCTCCGAGGCAGAGGCTTCTCTGAACCCCTGAGACCGACTCATCGAACCCATAGGGTTTGATAGAACCCAGGTTAAGAACCACTGTTATATAGCCCAAGGCTTAGTTTTAAGACTAATCCTTTCCCACCCTTTTTGATGTAGGTTGGTGCACTCTCATGAAAAATCCCATTATACCTCAGATAAGTGACCTTGTATCAGAGACTTCCTTGTTTGTAAAATTAGATCAAAGGTTTGGATTTCTATACTATAAAGTGGAGCAGACCAGCAGCTTGCTCTCTCAGTTCCTGAGGTTTGCATTAGAGAGGAGAGCAGAGAAAGGCCACATGGAGGAGGCCAGGAGAAGCAGCCAAGATGGTGGAATGCTGAGGGAAAAGCCAGTTTGTGCAGAGAGAAGGAGATGGGAAACAGAGGTGAATAAGTCTGGTGAGCTAGAAACCTTTGATTCTAGGAAACTCGGATAAGTCAGTAGCTTTGTGAGCACTGAGTGAGTGGGTTTTGGAGCCCAGTGTCTGTTTTTACTTGCCCGCCAGGAGCAAGCTAGAATTAAAGATGATGACTCACCAGTTCTTGGCTCCGTTGTTTCATTACCGACTGTCCGAATCTAATGTGAACCTGCACTGGCCAGGAGGCTATGATGGTGGCCTTGGCCACTGGCTTTACAGATGCACAATACCAACATATAGTCCGTGTGTTTGTCCTGCTCCAAGAATGAACCTGCAACCTGACATCTTTGAGAAAGAGGAAGTTCTCTGACTTCGTACCTCATTGTATCATGGTAATTTTATCACCCTGTATCAATATATATTTGGTTCTTGATGTGCCTAGAAAATCTGGGAATGCTGCTTTAGGGAGCCTATGGCAAGCTCTCGCAGGAGAATGATTGTGGAAGTTACTGAAGTTTTAGGTTATTAAATATGTAACACTGTTGCTTAAGATGTAGTGCCTGTCTTAATGCTAAAATTTGGTAGATTCTAAACATCAAACTCAGGAGTATCTGCTGAGCATGAGACCTTGACTTGTGTGCTATCAAATCTACCTAACCTGAGTATTAGATTGGCTCAGAAATAACCCTTTATCAAGTTGCAATGAGAGAGATAGAACTTGAGCACATCAATGTGGTAACATGTTAATTGGGGAAACTAAGTGAAGAGTATGTGGGAGTCTTTTGTATTATTCTTGTAATGTTTCTGTACATACAAAATTATTTCAAAATAAAAAGTTTTAAAAAATCCCTGGCCAATTGGCTCAGTGGATAGAGCATCGGCCCAGCGTGCAGCCATCCTGGGTTTGATCCCCATTCGGGATCACATCAGAAGTGACCATCTGCTTTTATTTCCCCTCCCCATTCTCTCTCTCTTTTCCTCTTGCAGCTAGTAGCTCGATTTGTTCATGCATCGGTCTTAGGTGCTGAAGATAGTTCTGTTGATTTAAGCATTGGCCCAGGAAGGTGGTTGCTGGATAGATCCCAGTCGGGGCACTTTATCTCCTCTCCTCTCACTTAGAAAAAGAAAAAAGAAAAAAAAGAACTGAAACAAGATTAGGGAACAGTAAACAAGCAAGCGCATAAGAGGAATTTCACCTGGGGCAAATACTGAAATTGACACTGCATATTTAGGAAGGTATTTACTGGATAGTTAGCAGCAGGGAGGGGATGCAAACTGTAGGAAGTCCTGAAGTGAGCTGAGACCTTCAAAAAGGATGAAAATGGCCCTGCTTGGATAGCTCAGCTGGTTAGAGAATCACCCCCATACACATAGATTGCTGGTTCGATCTCTGGTCAGGGAATGTACAAGAACAGATTGATGTTCCCCTCTCCCTTCCTCTTTTGTCAAAATCAATTTTTACAAAAAGGGTGAAAATGCTCACATGTTGATAGTATTCCCATCTGGTGGCAGAAGCTCACACAAACCCTCTTTGGCAGAAAATCAGAATTCCCGCAGATTAGGATCAACCAAATATGAATTTACAATAAGAGCAATTGACACATAGAGATGAAAGTCATAATTAATGAGAGTAATGCTGAAATAATCAATAGATTTTTGACTTCTAAAAACATCATATACTGGAAATGATCAGATATATAGAATAAAATAATATAACATGTTTACAAAAATAAAAGATGGATTATAAAGCTAAGCAAGCTGTAAAAGACTATCTAAAATGCCAAGGAATATTTGAAAAAAAGAAATAGAACCTTAGAAAACAAAAGGTATTGTTCACATTTGAAAGTTAATAATGGGGAACTTAAACAAAGTGCAGGAAAAAGGAAAAGAGAGTTAGTGGCCTGGAAGGTGGAGTGAATCACATTATGAAGGATATAACTCAGAGAGACAAGGTGATAAAATATATGATAAACAGGTTAAGAATAAGAAATGTGATGTATATTTAATCATAGTCCCAGAAACAGAAAACAAAAAATAGAGGAGAAGCAATATTTCAAGAGATAACAGCTATGAATTTTGCAGAACATCTCAAAGGCAGGAACTCACAGGCACAAGGAGGATAACCAAATACACCAAGTAGGATAGACTGAAACAAACCCATAGCCATACATGTTTTCCTGAGACTGCAGAACACCAAAGGCAAAGAAAACATGGTACAAGCAGCCAGAGAGAGAAGACAGACACTCCCCAGAGGAATGACAATTATTCAGACAGCAGATAATAAAAGCCAGAGATATGGGAGAACATCTTTAAAGGGCTGAGAGAAACAAATGTCAACCTAGATTTCTGTTTCTTGAAAACATACTATTTTTCCAAGTACAAAGGCAAAAATGAAGCATTTCTGTGTAAATAAAAACTGAGGGAATGTATGGCCAAAAGAACATCACTAAAAGAAAATCTATATGATTTATTTCAGCAAAAAAGGAAAATGTCTTTAAAGAAAGGTGAGAAAGGACAATGAGCAAAGAAAGTGATCCGTAAATCAAAACAAATATTGTCCTTATAAAATAATAAGATTATTGTTTATGGACAGGACATTACTTCTTTCCAAAATCTGCACTAGAAGCTGCTAGGGCTGATCCTATTATGCCCCAAGAAGTGTGAGATTTCCTCAGCACCCTGAATCACCTAGACATGCTAGTATCTGTACTTTCTCTTATCTAATTAGAACTCAACATTTCCTCCACCATTCCTACTTATGGTATATTTCCTGCTTTCAGTGAGTAACCTGAGGATTACCATATTTTTTCTCCTCATATTTCATTTCTAATGCATCAACATGTTATAGCCAATTTTTTCTCAAAAATTATACACAAATTCTGCTAGACATAGACTGCTTTCCCCCTGCCATGACTCCACCCTGACCCAACCGCCGCCGCCATCTCACAACAGCCTCCTGACTGATTCCTTCTGCCAGCCCTCACTTCCAACTCTACATTCTCAACACAGACCTCCTGAGCACGACTCATTCCTCTGCACCTTTAGTCAGGCCCTATCTCTCCCACTGTCAAGCTCATGTCAAAGAGACAGTCACGGTCCTGACACACCTGTGCTCCCCTACTGCCCTTAGACCTCGTCCCTTCCATGTGCTCACCTCACCATGCCACTTCCAGCAGACTGAGCATGCTATTGTTTCAAGGCCTTGGAGTTTTTCAGGCCCTCTGCTTGAAGTGCCCTTCTCCCGGACAGCCACAGGAACTTCCCTCTTGCTCCCTGCAGGGCTCTCTGCTCAAACTGTTCCCTTATCAACAAGGCCTTCCCTGACCAGCCTGCATGAAATAAAAACATTCTCCCATACCTCCATTCTCAGCACTCACTAGCCCCTTTTTTCTGCCTTTTTATTTTCTCCATAGGTAGCACTAAGACAGTAAACAAGTCCAGAAGCCCAGGGACCCCAGTTCCCCCAGAAACCAATGTCCTCACTCTTGAGCACAAATACAGTCCTCCAGGCTGTGCCCTGTGGGGGTCTGTCCAAGGTACCAATCACCATACACACTCACAGGAAACTTACATATTTGGAGATCCACACTCCCTTATCCTAATCCTTGGGAACAAATGTATTTTGTAATCGGTTTTTTTAAATTTTTATTAATTTTTTTATTTTTTATTTTATACCATTTTTTTAAATTTAATTAATTGTGTTTACATAGATTCTAGGGTAACCCCAACTGCATCTCCCCTTCCCCATATTCCCCTCCACATCTCCCTTGCCCCCTCCCTACAGTGCTTTCCCCCCTTCCCTTCAGGTTTATTCCATCCTATCCTTCCCTTTCCCTCTGTCCTCTTTACCTCTGCTCCCTTTAATCCGTCCTCTGTCTCAGTTCCTTTACTCAGTTCTCAATGTTTCTTGGATTCCTCAAATGAGTGAGGTCATATAATATTTTTCTTTTTCTGCCTGGCTTATTTCACTCAACATAATAGTTTCCAGGTCCCTCGATATTGTTGCAAAAGGTAATATTTCCTTCTTTTTCATGGCCCCATAGTATTCCATTGTGTATATGTACCACCGTTTTTTAATCCACTTGTCCACTGACAAACACGAGCTGTTTCCAGCTTTTCGCTATTGTGAATAATGCTGCCATAAACATGGGGGTGCATTTCATTTCTTTTTTTCAGTCAGTGATATGGTGTCCTTGGGATATATCCCTAAAAATGGGATAGCTGAGTCAAAGGGCTGTTCTATTTCTAATTTTTTGAGGAATCTCCATACTGTTTTCCACAGTGGCTGCACCAGTCTGCATTTCCACCAGCAGTGCAGGAGGGTTCCCCTTTCTCCACATCCTCGCCAGCACCTATAATGTGTTGTTTTGTTAATAAGCGCCACTCTGACTGGTGTGAGGTGGTATCTCATTGTGGTTTTAATTTGCATTTCTCTAATGATTAGTGATGTTGAGCATTTTTTCATATGCCTATTGGCCATTTGTATGTCCTCTTTGGAGAAGTGTCTATTTATTTCTTGCGCCCATTTTTTTTTTCTTTTTACAGGAACAGAGAGAGAGTCAGAGAGTGGGATAGACAGGGACAGACAGACAGGAACGGAGAAAGATGAGAAGCATCAATCATTAGTTTTTGTTGCCGTTGCGACATCATAGTTGTTCATTGATTGCTTTCTCACATGTGCCTTGACCGCGGGCCTTCAGCAGACTGAGCAGCCCCTTGCTGGAGCCAGTGACCTTGGGTCCAAGCTGGCGAGCTTTTACTCAAGCCAGATGGGTCCGCGCTCAAGCTGGCAACCTCAGGGTCTCGAACCTGGGTCTTCCGCATCCCAGTCCGACACTCTATCTACTGCGCCACCGCCTGGTCAGTCTCTTGTGCCCATTTTTTGATTGAATTGTTTGTCTTCCTGGTGTTGAGTTTTACAAGTTCTTTATAAATTTTGGTTATTAACCCTTTATCAGGTGTGTTGTCGAATATGTTCTCCCATTGTGTGGTTTCTCTTTTTATTCTGTTTATATTGTCTTTAGCAGTGCAAAAGCTTTATATTACCCAAAGCAATCTATAAACTCAATGCAATACCAATTAAAATACCAATGACATACTTCAAAGATATAGAACACATATTCCAAAAACTTATATGGAACCAAACAAGAACATGAATAGCCTCAGCAATCTTGAAAAAGAAGAATAAAGTGAGAGGTATCACACTTCCTGATATCAAGGTATACTACAAGGCCATTGTACTCAAAACAGCCTGGTACTGGCATAAGAACAAGCACATAGATCAATGGAACAGAACAGAGAACCCAGAAATAAACCCACATCTTTATGGACAATTGATATTTGACAAAGGAGGTAAGAGCATACAGTGGAGTAAAGACAGTCTCTTTAACAAATGGTGTTGGGAAAACTGGACAGCTACCTGCAAAAAAATGAAACTAGACCACCAACTTACACCATTCACAAAAATAAACTCAAAATGGATAAAGGACTTAATTGTAAGCCGTGAAACCATAAGCATTCTAGAAGAAAACATAGGCAGTAAACTCTCCAACATCTATCGAAGCAATATATTTGCTGATTTATCTCCACAGGCAAATGAAATAAAAGACAAGATAAACAAATGGGACTATATCAAACTATTTTGTAATCTTGAATTTTTGAAAATTTAGAAAGGAACAGAGAGCATGTACCATATGTTAAATGACACCCCAGTGGTTCGGGGGCAGCAATCCTACAATCACATTCATTAATATTTCTGCTGTCAAATGTATGAGTATGTTCACTGATTGGGATAGGTAAACACTCAAACGTTTCACATTCATTCAGGTCAGGTTTTTCTACCAAGTCAGTTTATATCAAACCCACCAAAAAAATTTTTTTTGTTTTTGTTTTCAGAGCTTTTTTCAAATTCATCACCAGAGATAAAGGACTGTGGGGCTGCGTTTATTTTCCGTGAACTGCCCTCACCCCCATCAGAATGTGCATTCCATGAGACCAGCATCTCTGGCGTGTTCACCGAATATCTGTGCCCAGAAATGCCTAGTACATAGAAGGATTCAATAAACACGTGTTGTCTAAATGAAGTCACATGTTGTTTATCTATTAAACCCATCCCCAGTGTAACTGTGTACGGTCAGTTAAGTTACCACCCCCCTCCCGATCCAGGAGTCAATCAAACACTTTCCTGTGCAATGACACAGGCCATGTACAGCTGCCACTCCATCATCCCAGTGATGGGGCCCAGAGGAAACTTGCTAACAGTTGCAACCCCTCCCAAGCAAAACCAAATTCTTCAAGGTTTCCTTAGATTCTGTGAGCTACTGCATACCTTCCTTAAAAAATTCTTTATTTGTCTAAGTTAGCAGGACTTAGTCTATCTTGTTTACCACCAAGAAGCCCTCAGAGGATCTAGTGTTGTTGAGGAGAAGTCTGTTGCCCATCTGATTATCCTTCCTTAGTAGATATTATCAACAAGGTTTTAGAGTTTAACTGGAATGTCCATATGTAGACCTTTCAAAAAAAAATCCTGCTTGCCTCTAGGTGGACCTTACCCATCTGACATTTATAAATATCAATAAATTAATTTTTTAAAGGAAACAACAAAATGAGAAAGGATGAAAACTAAAAAGACAAATCTTTTTTTAAACTCTGGAAAGATTTCTTCTATTCTTTGAATTTATCTTCTGTCTTCTATTTTAAAGCTCTTGTTGCCATTGTTTGGAGAATTGATTTTTTTTTTTTTTTCAGTTTCCTTTCTACCTTGTTAATACTGTATAAGGGAAAGAAAATACATTTTTCATATTTATTGCATAACCAGCCACTTTATTGAATTCTCTTTCTGGGTCTCCATAACACAGCCTGAATATGACTCTAGTCACGCCATGCTTCTCCTTAAAACCCTTGGATGGCTCCCCAGTATTCGCAGAACAGTGTTCAAAAACTCTCCTCCTGGCTGACTGCCCCATCACTGCAGTCCTCATCCCCATGCTTTCTTACTCAAGAAACTTGAGTCCCACTGAGCTACTCCTTGTCCCTTTTCACCTTGGTGACCTGCCCAGGTTCTGTCTCCTGTCTGGAATGCCTTCTTCAGGCAAGCCCAGGGTTTCAAACTTTTAAACTGGCAAACTCAGCATTCCAGGTCAACACTTACCCACTGTGCCACCACAGGTCAGGAATATTTTTGTTTGTTTGTTTGTTTTTAATTTAAATTATACTAATTTATTTTTGAATAGACAAAACAGTTACACAGCTCAAAGTTCAAAAGTACAATAGATTCTGCACAGAGGTCTTCCTCTCACCTTTTCTTCAACATCCCAACTCACTACTTTAAGGTTTCCATGTAACCAGCTTCTTTTGTTTCTATAAGGAATATGTTATGCATTTATAAACAAAAACACATTATTCTTTTTCCTTCCCACCACATTTTTTATGTAAATTGTTCTATATTATATATTATATATACTTTTCTGCTTGCTGTCACCACTATCCCATTGTCTTCTGCCTTTCAAAAATTTTTTACTTATTTTAGTGATGTTTCACAGGAATAAAAATAAATTTTCACTCAACCAAGAGAGAAGGGAACAAGTCTGTTGTACTCACCATCGTATCTCTAGCCCATAGCTCAGGGACTAGCAATGGAATTGTGAAGATCTATTTATTAAATGACTGAATTACATTTCTCACCCATATCCCGATATCTCTCAGGTTCATAGAGCCAGCCTGGTCTTCCCTAATCTCAACCTACAAGACTCCAGGTCTTGCCAGAAAGCTCTTCCTGAGCGACACTGACAGTCCTTCCTCTCCTGGAGGGCCCTGATCTGGTGAACAAAACCACCTTCACCGCACTGCTTCAGGCAGAACTCCAGCAGTCATCCCTGAATCACTTCGTTCAGAAAATCACTAACCCTGCCTATTCCTATCTCTAAATGTCTCTCAAACCACCCATTGTTTATTTCCCCGGTGTTCCTACCTACTTAGACTCCCATCACTTCTGCTTATATTTCTACAGTGGTTTCCAGAAGGGTCTCTTGTAGGTCTTGTCATTTATTTCTTATTTTTTTAAGTGAGATGAGGGGAGATATACAGACTCCCACATGCACCCCAACCGGGATCCACCGGGCAACCCTCGTCTGGAGCCAATGCTTGAATCAACCAAGCTATCCTCACTGCCCAGGGCCAGTGCTTAAATGAATCGAGCCACTGGCTGTGGGAAGAGAAGAGAGAAAGAAGGGGGAAGGGAAGAGGAGAGAAGCAGATGGTCGCTTCTCCTGTGTGCCCTGACCAGGGATCCAACCCAGCCAGGGGCCCAGCCAGGTCTTGTCCTTTTCAAAGAACTCGGTTTTATATACAAATTCCATTCTTAAAATAAAATTGAATTCATTTCTCTTCTGTTTTATTCTGCCCAGTCTATTTCATTGATAAACTTGATCAGACTACAGGTTCAACTTCTGTCTACCTCCTTCACTGCCTTTTTCTGCCTGAAAGTGCTGTGTGTGATCTGCTTCCAGGTCCAGCTGTCCTCAAGGGGCCATAATCTCTGTTCCCAGGCCCCAATTCTGCTTTCACACAGCCCCCACCGCATGCAGTCTGCCTCCCTTCCTGCCCTCTCCATCGGGCCAACTCCTACTCCAGGCAGGCCTGGTCCTCTCCCAGAGAGTCCCATGGTACCCGTACCCACATTTCTCTAATCAAAGCTCTGTCACCCACCCTCATCCTTTCTTGGCTTCTTCTCCTTCACTAGAAAGTAAGTGCCATACTTACAGGGGCCTGAGGTTAGTTGTGTCTTCTCACAGGTACAGGAAGTGGGTACTAATCACTGAACAGAAGAGAGGAAACTACATTTGGAAGGGCAGGATGAACTGCGCTGCTGCCCCTTTGGAGGGGTCTTAGCATGTAAGAGGCTAACAAGGAGGAGGATGGCCAGATAAGTGTCAGCCTATTGCTCTAGAAATGGCAGTATTCCCCTAATGATCGGACATATCCATTCTCAGGAATTCCTGAGTCAAGAAATGTATACGTGGCCGGATTCGGCACATCCCCTTCCGGTCGGCTGAGAGGCAGTGGTGCTGTGGCCGACTGCCCGAATGCTTGGCAGCCTTCCTTGGCTAACAGGCGGTTAACCCCAATCATAGGAAGGTTTAGAAAAACATTGCTGAAGTAGCAATTTCTTGGCTCTTACCACCAGCATGCAAAGGACAGTGCCGCATAACAGCTTCCATAGCATTTTTGTCCTTTCCCAAACCTTGAAAAGAGGGAGAACTTGAAAGTCTGCTAGCAGAGCGCTGGGGGCCAGCGGGCAGGCAGGTCAGTGATCAAAGGCTCCAGGTGTCCAGAGGAGGTATGAATGTGGAAAAGCGGAAGTGATGTGTGGGGAGGTAGGGATGGCTCAGTCCTAAATTCAGGTTAATCACAGCAGAAATTATTGGAGTTTTGCCTCTTTAAAACCCAAAGAGAAATGTACCATTTTTGTGTTTTGTGTACCTAGCGATGCATAGTTGGTATAGCATAAGTGAGGTCCATCATGAATAAAAGTCTTGGGAAAATGTATACTCTGTGCCTCGGTTTTCTCAAACAGGGAGGAAGAACAATGCACCTGTTTCTGAAGATCAATTAAGACAATTATTTCAGTTGTGCCTAGGCTTTCTTTTTAGACTTGAGGGAGATGGACATGGATTGGGTCACCTGAGACTGCAGCTGAGTGGCTCACAGCACGCTGCCCCCTGGGTCTCTAGTCTCCTGCTCCTTACTTACCCTCAGGAACTATCCTCTTAAAGTACAGTAACTTGTTTTAATTTAAATCAGAGATTTAGTTAAGGTGGGAAAAGGGATTCATAAAAGGCAGTTTGAGGGGAGTTGGTAGAAGTAGGAGAGGTTAGGATGCCCAGGGACAGTTGCTCCAAAGAGGGGTTTCGGTAGAAACCCAAGAAGATCTGGGAAAGTGGGCTCTCGTGGCAGAAAGAGTAACTGCAAAGATGCTCAGACAGAAGGGTTTGGGGTGTTTGGGGGAGTGCTGGTGGTGAGTGGCTAGGGTGAAGAAAAGGGAATTTGGGATGGGGGGGTAGGAGGGGAGTGGGGCAGGATCTTGTTCATGCAGGGCCACAGAAAAACTTGGTTGTTTGCTAATCATAGAAGTCACCAAAAAGTTCTAAGCATAAAAGCTGTGTAAATGTTAACTATTGTTTAAAAGGTAACACTGGCTTTCAGGTAGTCAATGAGCTCAGACAGCAGGGTTGAATGCACTGTGGACAGCAGGAAGCCAGGATGGGGGGGGGGGGTAGTTGGGAGACTCCTGGCAGAAGTGTGGCTATGGCAGAAGAACTGATGAGAAAGAAGTCAGGGGCTGGAGACCAATTTTGGATACTGGAGTGGACAGTTCTCGTTTCAGGCTTGGATGTGGACGTGAGGAAACAGGAAGCAAAATAAGAGTTAGCAAGTGTTAGGAAGTTTTGTCAGCTGACTCCCACTATGCGGATGGGTGAGTGAGTGAGCCTCTCTCCTGTGGCACCTCCCAGGCTCCCCTGTGGCTGGTGGAGGGCCGTGCACCACGCTTCCTGCTCTGCTTTGGTTTTTCTGTAATAGGACAAATACCCACCTTCTAAGGTTGCTGGAAAAACAAAACAGAATATTGACATCAGACTCTCGAAAAGAGACAAGTGGAGGCTCTGTGAGTGGACACGAGGCTCTACTCAGTTACCTCTGGGCAACACACACATTCACTATAAAGTAGATGTATTAACAGCCTTCTTAACAGTCCAGTGACGGAGATGCTGCTGTGACCCATTTTATCGAGCAGAAGACTATGGTCTGGGGAGGGTGTCTGACTGGGTCATAGTCATAGCACCTGTGGTTCCCCCAGGTGTGGAGAGGTGGAGGTGAGCAGTTACAGAATGGGGTCTGCTGCCATCATGTTTGGAGATGAGAGGAAAGAGAAGTCCTCATGCTTGCTAACGTGGGGCTTCATGATCTCAACACGGAGCAGAAGGGTCCCCACCATGCTTAAATGTTTTTCAAGAGGGTAAACTCGGGAGGAGAAAATTGAACACACTCTGTAGCCTCGAACCTCCATGATCATCAGTCTCTCTGCCCACCTGGGGCAGGGGCTGAGAGCTGACAGCCAGGATGCTGACGTGACATTCTTGTGGCTGGACCAGGCCAGGGCTGAGGGCTGTGAGGGAACCAAAAGGACTCTAGTCATGCACCAAGGGCTCATGCCTTGAGTCGAGTTCCATGGGACCTCGGCACTGTCACTTTTGCTGGCCCAGCCTTGAATGGCGTCAGTCCAGGTCACTCACATCAGACACAGGAAAGAGGAAGGAAGGTGTGCGGAGGGGTGGAGCTGAATCACACTGAACCATCCTTTCTCCCTTGTCAGAGGTGGGCAGCTGGTGGGTAGAAGCTCGCTTGGACCCTGTGGATCCTCCTTACTCTGTGCATACTTGTTGTAGACCTCCACTTGCTTGCCAAGGGTCATCTCAATGCCCAAACACAGGGCTTGACCACCAAAAGGGATCTGCTGAGCAGATCCTGTGGATGTCCAAGGCTCCAAGCCAGCATCCCCAACCCCTGGCTTCCTGCAGCAACTTCAGAGCTGGAGATCTGGGCCCAGGCCCTGGCTGCTGGCTGATGCTATGGAATAGGACATTTTAGAGAAGAGTGACTTTCCTCCTCTTGCTCACCTACCTGTGCCCTGAGACCAGAGCTCAGACACAAAAAAACCACAGTGGAGCCTACAGGGGACACACCAGAAGGGAATATCACAGTAGGGGGACAGAAGGCAGGAGCATGGGATCTAGGCCCAAATCTGCAACCAGGAAGCTGTGTGGCCCTGGGCAAGTCATTTAACATTTCTGTGCCTCTCCTTTCATCTCCAAAACAAAGAGGCAGTAGGATATAGGTTCAGGGCAGATGGGCTGTGACATCGGATGGCCCTGATTTTAAATTTTAGTTCGACCACTTACCAGCAACTACCACTTAAGATTTTTGACTAGGGCATTTTACATAATGCCCCAGGCCTCAGTAATCTCATTGGTGAAAAATAAAAACAGTATTGTATCAACTTCTGAGTTGCTGGGAGGCATACTATGGCTATTTTATATAAGTGTTTTAGGACTGCGCCTGGCATCCAAGAAGTGAGTTATTATTATTATAATGTTTCCTTTTTTAAATGATAAAGGGCTGCTCTCCAGGCCTCCTAGGGTTTTGGTGATGGGAGGAATTCAGTAGATACCTGCCTGGTCTTTTTTTGTTTTCAAATCTGGTTTGGAAACTCCTTCTTTCCTCAGTGGGGCAAGCCACTCAGCCCCTGCCCCAGCTCACGGCTTTCCATAACAAAGGCAAGGCCATGTGGCCCCACCAGGTCTCTACCCCAGAAACCAGCACCTCCTTGCCTGCCTCGGGAAGCCACCAGGGGCTTCTTTTTCATTTACAACCTCCTGGTCTCAGCTACTAGAGCAGAGGTCCCCAAACAACGGCCCGCGGGCCAAATTGCAACCACCTTAGGCCATTTATCTGGCCCCCGCACTTCCTGAAGGGGCATCTCTTTCATTGGTGGTCAGTGTATGGAGTACTGTATGTGGCGGCCCTCCAACGGTCTGAGGGACAGTGAACTGGCCCCCTGTGTAAAAAGTTTGGGGACCTCTGTATTAGAGCATCTGAAGAAAACAAGACCCAGTTGGACCCTAAAGACTTTAGCCTCTTTCCAAATTCTTGGAGCCTCAGAGGGGACAGGAAAGCAGCAGCTTTGGAGTTTCCTCAAAAGTTCAGTGATGTTCCTGGTGACCAAAGCCTGGGAATAACTTTTAAGTGCTCTTGGGGGGCTCAGGGAGGAGCCTTTTCCCCATATGTCCAAGAATGGGATGAAAGGCTCTATGAGTATTGAAAAGAAAACCTGAGCACTGCTGATTAGCTTTTCTCCTTTGTCCCTGTCTTATTCTGAAGGGCGCACCAGGTCCTAGAAGGCTGGCAGACAAGTGCTTTAAATTGCCGATGTGCCCAATTGGCCTCAGCCTATGCTGCAACCTGACATCAGTCCCTATTCCTGGGAACACCCCTCGAGAAATAAAGGTGCCTAACTCTGTGCTGCGGGACCACAGCTTTTGCCTCCCTGCTGTCCTGAGCAGCACAAAGTGAAATTTAGCGCAGGTCCGTAATTTCTGACCTGGTTCCCAACTGGGAAGCAGGTGCAAACGATGACCTGAAAATATCACAAGCACAGGTAGTTTACTTCCTTTCCCTTTAATCCCATGCCCAGCAGGAGGCAGCTACCAATCCTGGGAGTGGTGGTGGGGAGAGGGGAGAAGTGAGAGGGGGAAGTGATGGCAGGGGTGGGGGAAGCAAGCCATCCTGCTGCTCTTCCCAGTTATTGTTTGGATCAGTAGATTCTTCTGATCACCTTCATGTTTATAAATACCAACGTTCAACCTACCCAGATCTAAACACTTTCAAATACAAACTAACCGTGTTCTTTCAACGTGTCTTCTCTGTATCCCTCCCCATTCCATGCAGTCCCCAAATAACCCAGTTTACTTCTGTTCAATCAAAATTATGCCCCACCTAGATCTCTATTAACAGAATTAATTAGATACCAAGGAGGAAGCTACCATAAGAAATCTATAACTAACAACTAAAATATTGAAGGAGTCTACCCTCCAATGTGACCAGGCCAACCTGTGGATACCAGTTCTGAAAAATGCCCGTTATCTGGTTGCACCTGCTCACAACCGATTCTCCTTAAGAGAAAAGGCATCTTGCCTGACCAGGCGGTGGCGCAATGGATAGAGCTTTGGACTGGGATGTGGAAGGACCCAGGTTCGAGACCCCGAGGTCGCCACCTTGAGCTCGGGGCCATCTGGTTTGAGGACACTAGCTTGGACCCAAGGTCACTGGCTCCAGCAAAGGGTGGCTCGGTCTGCTGAAGGCCCGCGGTCAAGGCACGTGTGAGAAAGCAATCAATGAACAACTAAGGAGTCGCAACGGCAACAACAAAAAAGCCCTGATGATTGATGCTTCTCATCTCTGTTTCTGTCTGTCCCTATCTATCCCTCTCTCTCTGTCTCTATAAAAATAAATAAAATTAAAAAAAGAAAATAGGCATCTCATTGCAGTTGAAGCCCAGAGTCTAACTCATTCTAACTCATTCAGGGCTCAACCACCAGCCCTAAGACCTAGGACTTTCTGTGGGGGAATCTTGGGGCTCCCTTTCCTCATTGGCAAATTGCAGCTGTTGGTTTAAATCAGTGTTTCTTGACAGAGGCTCTTTTTTTCCCCCAGGGGACATCTGGCAATGTCTGGAGATACTTTTGGTTGTCACCCATAGCCAGGGATGGGGGAGAGGAAGGGTCTGTGAAATCTAATGTGTTAAAACTGCTGAATACCCTGTGATGCAAAGGGCCACCACCTCCAAACCAAAATTACCTAACCCCAAACATCAATAGTGCTGATGCTGAGAAACCCTAGCCCAGAAACCTCACCTTTCAGGTGTCTTCTAGAGGAGGCCATGTTCAAGTTTCCAAGCTATTTCCCTGGAAGTGATGAGCTGCCTGCGGCCCCCTGGAGGACTACAACACCCAGGGCTCCACCTAAGGAGTGTGGCAAGCTGGTGAAACCTCCCCAGTACATTCCTTCCTGCAACAAATTGTTTGGTGCACTGAATGTCACTTTAATCTAAACACAGAACCAATACTTTGTAACAAAATGGCCATATACTTGTAGATCCTCCCCAGAGTACTGTTTCATTCCAATCAATTGCTTCCTCTCTCAAACACAAAGTCCCTGTGGTGGCTTTGGTGCCATGCCAACCGATTATCTCTTCGATTATCTCTTTATACCGAAGACAAAAATGATAACGCCGAAACATAGCCAGAAGTCATCCCACTTAAGTTTATTTCAAGTGATACTCAGCACGGTGTAAAAAAATTTTTTTTGTTCTCAGTGCACATTATAAATTATTTTACAAATATAAAACTGTGTTAGAAACAATACTTATAAAAGTCTACATGATTTTTCACATAGACTAACATCCATTGAAACTGGATTTTGTACACAGTGTGGGGGTAGGTCGTCTCTTTGGCTGTCTCTCTACAGGCACACCTTGGAGATATTGCAGGTTCGGTTCCAGACCATTCCCATAAAACAAGTTTCACAACAAACCTGAGTTGTCATCTTTCTGCTGGTGGAGGGTCTTGCCTTCGATTGGTAAAAAAAAAATGCAACCTCTGTGAAGCGCAATAGAACCAGAACACCTGCTCCTTGTATTTAAACAATAATGGTGATGTCACTTATACCTCAGCTACCTTTAAAAATAGTTTTCTCTAAGTTATTCCAAAATAAAAATTTAAGGGTCATGCTGTGAGTTTCAAAGAAGAACACACAGGGAGAAGTTTAAAAACTTTCTTTTTACAATGTACTTGTGTTTCTTTAAAAAAAAAAATTAAAACCCCAAACCAACAACATGGTACAAAGGCATTATTAATTCATAGGTCATTATCTTTATATTAATTAACATCGTTCCAATAAAACCTATAGGTTTTGGATAAGTTCAAGCAGTGACTGAGCCTGCCCTGTACCGAGCACGGTGCTGGTGCTGGGAGGGTGACCATACAAACTACTCAAATGAAAATACCTTTAGAGAAGTAAAAGGGAATGCCAAAAATATATATTTTTAAAATTTATCACAAATAACTTTAAAAAAATACGATAAAAAATTCCACTTAAAAACTACTTTTAATAAAATTCTAAAACTTTGTTTAGAAAAAAACTCCAGTACACATGCTAAAAGTGACAGGATGTCAAGTCCACTAGGACTACGGCCACCATAGGCCTCATGAACATGGAGGCAGAAGCAAAGCAGAGGTGGCCATGGCCACTGCTCAGGGAAAAATCGCAAGTGGCATTTATTCAACTGGAATCTCTGGTCAGATGTGGTCTAGCTCCTTCCTACCCTGCATACACTATGTCTGCTTTTGTATTTCAGGAACTAGAACACAAACTTACAAGCACCAGTCCCAGAGCCAGGCTGCCTAAACACCTGATCCTGGCTCCTGGGGCGTATTATCTGTATAGCCTTGAGTGAGTTACCTGACATCATGGAGTTTCACAGCCCTCCTAAGAAAACAAGGGCTTGTAATAATACCTATCTCCCAAGATTGTATGAGCATTAAAGGGGTCAAGTACACAGATCGGTGCCCAGCACACAGGGCTTGATGTCAGCACCATGTACCAGACACTGAGCCGAAGCAGCCACAATGCATGAGCTGGATACAGCTCAAGACTATGTGGGGTTTCCTAGTACAATATTTTTTACACTTTTAATTAGCAGCCAAGAATTCAAATGGAGGTTTCCTATAAAAAGATCTGACTCTTCTAGGAAAATCAGAATGCTGCCAGGCAGGAGGGAAATAAGGAGCTGCCCATAGTAGCCTTTCAGCTGGTCAGCCCCAGCCACTCCCTATGGCTTCAGTTGCCAATTGCTGTTTTTCCTACCCAACTAACTTCATTCACTTGGTTTTTTTTAGCCAGCCCATATACACCTCTCAGCTTGTAAGCCTGATATACATTGATGACCAAAACAGATAAGGTCCCTGTCCTCATAGGGCTCGCAGGTACTACCCTACAAACAGTGGTGGATTTCTTTCCAGGAAAGCCCTTATCCAGAGAAACCTGTAAAAGTTTGCTGGGTTGCAGAAAGTTATCCACTATACCCAGGCTACTCCCAAGTGTGGTCCATGGACCAGGAGATCACTAGGGAGCTCCAGTTAAATGCAGTATCTACCCCAGACCTACTGCCTTGGAATTAGTATTGTAACAAGACCTCTTGTGTGTCTATTCAAGGCTAAGAAGTAGTGTTCTATACCTCAGAGCCCTCCCGGGGGTAGATGAGGCTATTGACCATGCTGAAGTTGTAGAAAGGGGGGCTGAAGGGGCTATTCTGGCCCCCGCCGGTGGTGGCAGAGAAAGGGCTATAATAGGAAGATCGTTGGCTGCTGCTGCTGCTGGTGCTGTTACTCAGCTGCAAGGTGTCTGGTGAGGTTTCCGAGATGGAGCTGGTAGAAAATGTGCTGCTGGAGGGCAGGTGCGCCCCCTGGATCCCTAGGTGGTGACTGCCAGGGACAGCTCGCTGGGTGCTCCCACTGCTGCTGACGCTTAAGGTGCTGAGGCTGCTGAAGAAGGTGTTGAGGCAAGGGGTGGAGGTAAGCACAGGTCCTCCAGGGGAGGAGACAGGACTCTTGGTGCCCTCGGATGGCTCTGGGGTCTGGGAAGACCTTAGCAAAGCAGAGGGGCTGCCGCCTTCTGACTTTCCACCCACTCCAGACCCCAGTCCTGAAGAGAGACCCTCCTCTGATTTTGATGTCCCCGCAGCTACCGCGGTGCTGCTGCTGGCCTCTGAGCGGCGCTTTCGTTTCCGGCGGAAGTTCCCATTGTCAAACATCTTTTCACAGTTTGGATCCAGCGTCCAGTAGTTGCCTTTCCCTATGGAGATGAGAAAGAGGTGTTAGAGAAGCATCTTATTTTCAGAGGAGGAGGGCAGCATTTCATAAGGTGCTGACAAAGATGCACCACCCCCTGTACTGTTTTAAGGTTATCCTGGTGAGGTAGATTTTATTACCTTCAAGGAACAAAGATGTTCTGGCCCCTTTCACCTCCTCCTGGCAGTGTCTGCTACTGAAATTTTAAGACCTAATTCTATTCACAAGACACTTAAAATTACCCAACAGCTTCCCTTCTAGATTCAAATGGAGTGCCCCTACAAAATCCTGGTGCTACTTAAACTTGACCTCCATTTCTTTATTTATAAAAATAGGGATAGGAATGGTTCCCACCTCACAAGTTGGCTGTGAGGGTTGAACAATACCTTTCCATAGTAGCTGGCACACAATGGTTAGCAATGCAGAAACAGTAGCTGTTATTGTTATTATTTGCTGAAAGTGTATAATCCTCATCCCTAAAAATATACTTCGTTGGAAAAAAGCAACCTCTCCCGTACCCGGATCCTCTGTTTTGCTGAACAAAAATGACAAGGGTTATTAGTGAGCAACCAATTGTTTTAACATCTTAAATGGCATACGTCTGGAGAACAAGGGAACACCTCTCCCAGAGTCTCTGAACATCCCTCACCCTGGACAGGAAATGCCTCTGCATCTCCTCCAAGTTTTCCCTACACAAGGTTAATCTCAGCAATCAGGGCCCCATTTACTGCATGCAACGCTGGTCTCCTGCTTAGAGAATTTCACTTACAATTTATGTAGCATAATTGAGGTAAAAAGAAAGATATATCATCTTGGAGGTTTTAACAATCGGTGGCATCTGATGGTACCACTGAGCACCTACAGTGCGTGCTTTCTATGGATAACCTGGTTATTCCTCACAGGTCTGCCGAGATAGGCAGTATTATCGCCTCCATCTTTCAGGGGGAAACTGCCACACCCCCAGTCAACACCAGTAAAGCCAGGAGTGCTCAGACCCCTCACTAACCACCGTGTTATGCTACCTCCACAAGCTAGCACACACCCCCTCACATCCACTTTCCCCACTGAGACATTTTCTGTATATGGTTTCAAGAAAATTATTCCTTTAGCTACCCTCTCAATAGTAATACCTGCACCTATCAAGAAAATTATATTGTGCCACCTTGGCACCAAACACTTTGACAAGGTATCATGGACCTTGAGCTTTTTAGAAGGTCGGGAAGAGTGCACAGGAAATTCACATGACCATCTCAAGTGATTTATTAGAGGCCAAATTAGAAGATGTGCCTTCTAGAATTGCATGTCCGGTCCAATCCAGTCATCGCTAGCCACATGTGGCTGCGGGTCACTTGAAAAGTGGCAAGTCCACAGTGGCATGTGGTGGAAGATACACAAAGGATTCTAAAGACTTGGTACCAGAAAAGTAAAGCCTTACCTCAGTAATAACTTTTATATTTGTTATAGGTTGAAAGATTATTTTGGGTCACCCTAAAAAACATTAAGTTTACTGGTTTCTTTTTGCTTCTTTAACATGGCTAACCAGAACATTACTATCATATGTGGTTTGGACTGTATTCCTGTTGGAAACCACTGCTCTAGAACGACTTCATGTACAAATAAGTACTCCAGGATATTTATATAATTTTCACAAAATTCTGGATCCTTGTGGTATGCAACAGAAAGGTTTTACTTCTCTTCTCCCTTTTCTTATCACAACTCCACCCCAACCTCCTTTGACCTGGGCTCATTCTGAATACCTCAAGTAGGAATACATTTCTCTCTACTTTTTAAGCTTTTCTCCACTTCCACTTTCTAGGTAGGAGGAAACCACTAACAGCACTCCTTGGCAACCCAGCCCTTCTCACACTGGTTTCGATGAGAAAAAGCAAATTTGGGGTTTTCATTTTCTAGTTTCAAAATAGTTCAAGTACCAAAAGCACAATTTGCAGGATTCAGTTAAAGTTCTGCGATCCCTCTGTTCCTGTCTTAGGTGTGTGCTGCGTATACTCAAATCGTCTCTCAAGGTAGGCAAAGTATCTGTTTTAGGAAGGTCAGAGTTGCTGGGAACCCGATGTAGGAGGAAGTGCATCTATGGGCAGCTCAATGGCCTACCGCTTCTCTCGGTCTCTCACCACCTCCTTTGTGAATAAGCGATGGGATTCTCGGCTCAACCGAATTCCTTTATAGTCGCCCTTATCACCAAATTCTCATTCCTAATTCCCAGTAGTTTGACCTTCCCTCCCTTCAAGTGGCGTGGGAGTGGCTACCCAGTTTGAGAACACGGGGCTTTTGCCTTTCTCTCTAACCGGTCAGCCTCTGTACGTGCAAGGGGGGTGGGGGTGAGGGACGAGCTCCTTCCTCACAGGGTCCTGGCTCCGAGGACCCTCAGATGCTTCTCTCTGTCCTCGGAGTTTCTTTCCCTCACCCCTATCAGACGAGGTTCAGGTGGATGTGCCGCCACCCGCTCTCATCCCCAGTTAGAACCAGAAGACTTCGCGTGGATCTCAGGTCAGCCACACCGAGACCAGCCAGCCACCCACCCACCTTGTCTGCGCGCCGCCGCCCTCACCTGGGTCGTCCTCGTCGCGGGGCACCTTCTTGAAGCAATCGTTGAGCGAGAGGTTGTGGCGGATGGAGTTCTGCCAGCCCGCCTTGCTGCGCTGGTAGAAGGGGAAGCTGTCGGCCACGAACTGGTAGATGTGGCTGAGCGTGAGCTTGCGCTCGGGCGCGCTCTGGATGGCCATGGCGATGAGCGCCGAGTACGAGTAAGGCGGCCGCACCATCTTCATCAGATCCTCGCGGCTGGCCATGGACAGCCAGCCCAAGTCGCAGGGCGCGGCGGGGCCCGCGGGCGCGGAGGGCGCAGCGGACGCGGGCTGCGCAAGGGGCCGCTGCGCGCAGGCGAAGGTGCCGGCGGCGGGCGGCGGCTGCAGGAAGGGCCCGGTCGCGCCCCGGGGAGGCGGCGGCGGCGCGGCGCCCAGGTACGCGGCGGCGGCGGCCGGCGGGGCGCCCATGCCCGGGCCGTTGAGCCACAGGTAGGGGTTGGCGGCGGCGGCAGCGGGCGGCGCGGCGTAGTCGGCCAGAGCGTAGGGCGCCCTAGCGGCGGGAGACGCGCCTGGGGCTGCGGCGGCGGACGGGGGTAAGCTGGACTGCGAGTACACACCGAAGTTGTCGCCACAGTACAGAGCCATGTCGGTGGCCGTCGGCGAGTGCGGCGCGGCGGCTGCGGGCGGCGAGCGGGGCTGGGGTCGCCGCTCGGGCGAAAGCATCCCTCTGGGAGCCAACCTTGCGGCGCGGCAGCCGCCTCTCCGACTAGGGCTGAGCTGGCGCGCGCGGAGCGCAGCGCGCGGGCTTGGGCTTCTTATACCTGCACGGGGCTCCAGGCCCCGGCAGCCGTCGACCCCGCGGGGTGGCCACGCCCCATCACACACCCCTGCGCCAGCACCACGCCCACCTGTCGCGCTACGGCCCTGCGCGCGCCGCGCGTAGCCCCTCCGCGCGTTGACTCCCAGCGGGTGACCCGAACGCTGGCGCCTCCGAGTTTCAGGCGAAGAGCGCAGCTCCCTGGCTAACGTATCCTTAGCACAGTAATGAAATAAAAGAACAGAAATCAAAACCAAAGAGGTGATAACGCAAAGAGGACAGATGTCTCAGAGGTCCGTGCCTTCACTTGGGATGGTTGCTCGGGCCACCGGCCTCAGCTCGCTCTGGTTTCTCCACTTCCAGCCTCCACACCTGCGATCCTGTGATCCCGACGCCGGTTCCGGTCTGGTCTCAAGGACCCGCTCAGGTCGAGCATCATAGGCGTGATTTACAACTATTTGGGATACACGGTATCTTGTATTAACGGACATCCTTGTTGTGTCCCCTTCTAGGCAGCTCTGTGATAGCAGGGACAGAATTCGATGTTTAACTTCTTTAACCATATCTCTAAACCAGTGGATCTTAACCTGGGTTCTATTGAACCCTAGGGGTTCGATGAGTCGGTCTCAGGGGTTCGGAGAAGCCTCTGCCATGGAGGCCAGAATAAAGTAATACCATAATTTGTTGTGAGTTCATGCACTTTGTTGGTTTTGTTCTTTGAGCAAGGTGATGTTCATGCACGGCTCATTTTGTGCACCAGTAAAATAACATATACCTATGTCTTGAATTGGGGGAAAAAATCATATTTTATTTGTCACTGAAGAAGGGTTAGGTGAATGCACATATGAAACTGGTGGGTTTGGTACCTCAGAAAAAGGTTAAGAACCACTGCTCTAAACGTATCACTGTTCGTCCACATTCGGGAAGTATGTATTTGCTCACTTGTGTGTCCGCTATGCTTTCGGTGTGATTTGTAGTTCTTCAAAAAGAAGGGTGAACATTTTCAGAGTTATTTGAATAACTGGGTTCAAAATTAGCATTTTTAAGTCAAGTTTAATTTAATCTTTGTGCGAGAAGCGTTCATTTAAAGAAAACGGGTCATAACAAATTATGACACTTCTTTTTTTTTCCTTTATTTACTACTTCTGTTAAGTTTTCAAATACGGTTCCTGCCTGGGAAGCAAACCCAGTAAATTCTGTAGCTACACCACATGCCACGCAATCATTTTTGTTTTGGCCCCGAACAAGAAAATAATTTATTTTACTAATTAAAACGATCCTTATATATGTTCTTAGTGACAGGTCAGAGATTCTCGATTAAGGGAAAGAGAAGATTAAAACATACACCCCAACCCCATTTACCAATTGTAGGCTCACAGATCAGAATACTTAGTTATTGGAACTTAATTATTTGGAACCCACCCACCTCCCAACCTTGCATTTATTTTCATGATAAAGTTAGTTATGTACTTGGGAAAATTTTATCTTCTTGCGTATATAACTTATGGGAAAAAAATCTAGGGCTACTTACTTCCCTACCAAACGTTGGCACCTAAGACACAAATCATACTTCCAATGTAACGATTTTTCTAATTGTTCCTGGAACCCCAAAGGAATTATTTTTCACCTCTAACGCACACTATTTCTTCCAATTTCCTGGCAAAACGCTATAGAATGGAATACTGCTTGCCTTAATTATACTTTGATGTTTCATAATTTAAATAAGTACAGCGCTTTCCCACCGCCCCCCTTCCTTTCCAAATAGCCCCAAACTAAGTTGTTTTGTTCTGTTATTTTCTTGGGGTGTTAATAAGATGACAGCTGTAGCCCAGGAAATTAGAAAGCAATTTTTAATGAGTTATAATGTCCAAGTTTAATATTTTTCCCCCTTAAAGGTTTAAACTAGAGAAATTCCAAAAGGAAAGCTGGGAATCTAGATGCCAATAAGTTGGGGAAAATTTGAAACTGTCTTCTCTTTAATAATTGATGTCCTTAACACTAACACCTTAATTTTTTAGCAAATTGTTTAGCCGTACATACTTTGCAGTTTTACAGGGTGTTTCTTTAAGTCTAATTCTCAATTCAGAAGCTCTATATTACTCTGAGTGAGGGACCATAATTGGAGATTTTTGCTTCTTGCTTTGATGAAAGGTTTTGACTAGTAGAGATAATTTATTATAAAATAACATCATCTTTTGCGGACTTTAGTTTTATTTTAAAATGACAGAGCCACCCAGTGGCTCTTTGCCTGTATTACAGCATTCATACAGGTAGAGATCTGTGAGGCAGACACACTCCCTGGGGATTTGAAAGTAACACTTTTTCATTTTCAATCACATCTTAATTATGTAAATTTAAAACTATTATTGGTCATAGCCTGGATTTTTTAATGTCAAAATTATAATAATGTTTTTTAAAATTTCTATTTTTAAAAAATTAAATTTTAAGAAACAAGTTTCCCATAATAATGCTTTGTCAAAATGTTTTTTCAGGCCTGACTTGTGGTGGCGCAGTGGATAAAAGCATCGACCTGGGAACACTGAGGTCGCCAGTTCAAAACCCTGCACTGGTCTGGTCAACGCACATATGGGAGTTGATGCTTCCAGCTCCTCCCCTCTTTCTCTCTCTCTCTCTCTCTCTCTCTCTCTCTCTCTGTCTCCTCTCTAAAGTAAATAAAATAAAAAGAAATTTAAAAAAGATGTTTTTTCATGCCTTGTCCAGATGGCTCGCTCGGTTGATTAGAGCATTTCCTGAAGTGCAGAGGTTGCCAGTTTAGTTCTTGATCAGAGCACACACAGGAACAGATTGATGTTCCTCTCTCTCTCTCAAAAATCAATAAAATAAACATTAAAAGAATGTCTTCACAAAAAGATATGATCAAGGCAACTGATTAACGTATCTATGCCAGTGTAAAATAATGATATACTGTGACATATTTCATCACTGGAAAATAGACATTTTGGGAAACTATTCTAGCCAAAGAAAATATGTCATTTATTTTCCACTAACATTTCGTGACAGTCTTGTTCCTTGGAAATGGCTGAGTGATGAGACAGTGATTTATAATGGAATGTTTTCACTTTTAATTATGTAACAGAATGTAAGGTTTATTACACTAATTTATAGCATCATAGACACATTGGCACATTAGTATTTACTAGTATTTTTACGTATTTTCCAAAGAAGAAAAAAACTGATATAAATTGAAAATAGCCTCAGTACTCTTACCTTCTAAGGGCTACCAACTTAGAACCACATTGAGCTGCTCATAGAGTCAGTCCTTCCTGCCTCAGCATCATGGTTACCTTGTATCAGCTATGAAAAAGGCTACAAGTAGAATTAGTGAAATCTGCTCATGTTTCCTACCTGGCTTTTCAACCTCTGCTAGTAAATCAGAGGCTTTTTTTTAAAGATAAATCCTTTTATGTAACTTAGTTGTATAAATACCTTGCCCACGATAGGATAAACAAATACCAATTATTAAAAAATTAGTATCTGTTGAATTAATGAGTTACTTATAAATGCCACCGTGAACTATACATAAGCCCATTCAAGGATGAGTAAACATACATAGGCACACACACACAAATGGGATCTGGGAAAATTTTCTCTAGCAAAAAAGAATGGGAGCTGCCTGACCAGGCGGTGGCGCAGTGGATAGAGCATCGGACTAGGATGCGGAAGACCCAGGTTCGAGACCCCGAGTTTGCCATCTTGAGCGTGGGCCCATCTGGCTTGAGCAAAAGCTCGTCAGCTTGGACCCAAGGTCGCTGGCTCCAGCAAGGGGCTGCTCGGTCTGCTGAAGGCCCGTGGTCAAGGCACATATGAGAAAGCAATCACCGAACAACTAAGTTACTAAGGTGTTGTGACGGCAACGAAAAATTAATGATTGATGCTTCTCACCTCTCTCCATCCCTGTCTGTCTGTCCCTATCTATCCCTCTCTCTCTCTCTTTCTGTCCCTGTAAAAAAAAAAAAAAAGAAAGAAAGAATGAGAGCATTACTCACATGTGGCAAAAAAAGCCCAACTCTGAGAATAATTTACTAATGTAATGAGGAAAACAAGTCTTTTGTTCTTAATGAGACATAAGAAAGTTTGGCTTTTATAAAACAAGAGGAGTAAGATGAAAGGTAAACTCTGGTATAAGTAGGGATGAAAAGAGAACTAGAGGAAGTGAGAAAAGAATGTGATGGCCCTGGCTGGTGGCTCAGTGGATAGAGTGTCAACCCAGCATATGGACGTCCCAGGTTCAATTTCTGGTCAGGGCACACAGGAGAAACAACCATCAGCTTCTCCCCCCTCTCCCTTCCCCTTCTTTCCCTCTTCCCCTATCCAGCTAGTGGCTCGGTTGGTTTGAACATGGCCCCAGGTAGTGAGGGTAGCTCTGTAGAAGCGTGACAGCCTCAGGTGCTAAAACTACCTTTGTACTCAAGCACTGACCCCCAGATAGGGTTGCTGGGTGGATTCTGGTCAGGGGGCATGCAAGAGTCTGTCTATCTCTCCTTCTCTCTTACCTAAAGGAAAAAAATCTCAAATTGTAGTTAAAGAGTACAGTTTAGAATAATGAGGTGAGAATAACTACCATACAGGCCAAATGTATAAGATGAATTAGTACATTTATTATTTTGGTGAGGAAGGATGTATTATTTAAGGAAAGATGTTGAAATGACCTGATCTAGACCCACTAGTTCATCCCTTAATTGCTGTAACTTTTTCCCCAACTTCTGATCATTCATTTGGTTCTCATTGTAGAGCTGATAGAGCCATTAATGAGGGGTAAACCAAAGAGCCTTTGTCATCTCCCCCCTATACCTCAAAAGGCTGTGACTTATGGACGGAACCAGAATTCAGAGGGATTATTCATCTGTTTCTTTGACAAGTAATTTAGGGCTCTGCTTACTGAGTGTAAGTGTTAACGGGAAACTGAGGAGTCTTTTTTTTTCCTGGGATAGCAAGCTTTCCACCAACTTGGGATTTGTCTTCTGTTCCAATACTTTCCCCTTAGAAGCCCTTGTGTTGCTGTTCCTGCTAGTCACCCCACATGCCTGTTGGGAGTCAGGGAAGGCTGGAATGAGCTACAAATAAAGGGTGAAGCAAAAAATCAAACCCAGGGAGTCTCAGTAGCAGGGGTGTGACTCAGCGACAACCCCACTGACCCCTAAGACTCATGCTCCTCTTCCTGCTGCAACGTGAGGCACAGAAAGTATAGCAAAAAGGACAAATCCTGAGGATTGTAGAAAACTAAAGTATCTGAGGATACCAGAGAAGTTTCATGGACTTAATCCAGAAAAATAAAAGAAAAAATCATCAGTTTAAACAGTGGTCTCTAAACAACTCAGTTTAAACAGAGTTATTGATCTATGGCCCCCTGCCCAAAGCCCTTCCAGCTGCCCCTCTCTCCTTCATGGACCTCCAGAGCTCATCCTGGCCTCTGGGTCTTGCTAACTGGTCCCATTCTTGAGCTTCCTCAGCTCATTTCCCAGATTCTTCCTTCTGCTCCACACCAGCTTTCTTCTGGGAGTGTCTTCAGTTCTGGAGGACTTGCCTTGCAGAGAACCTCCCTGCCCCTGACTGCATCCTGGCTCCCCAGAACCCTCCCATGACACCCCGAGGCCATCTCAAGAGGAGACTGCATTTGCACCCCTCCTTGATCCCCTGGGCAAGAAGGCCCTCGCACCTGCTATCAGGCCTGCGGTGACCAAATCTGCCTGGATGCCTCATCCGGCAACCTTGCCCTTTATTTACAATAATCAACTTCTCTTCTCCATGTCGGTCACTCACTATCCTGAGTATTCCACCAGATGGGGACCTCGCTATTTTTTCTTTCTTTTTTTTTAGTACTAACTCAGGTTTCATTTCTTTAATGAGTTTCATTTCAGGGCTTGCGGCAGATGACCAACCACAAAGGAACATCTGATGTCACAAGCCGAGAAGTCCTAGATGATTGAAAACCGCTAGAAGTTAAACAGACTCAAACTTCCATAAAAGACAATCCTTTGTCCAGCAGCCAATTGGCAAATGCCACACAACCCTTCCCCCTCCCCCTCCCCTAAACCCTTAAAGCCCACTCCTACCCTGTACCTGGTACAACTCTCCCTTAGGAGACAGCCCAGCAGGTTTCCTCTCATTAAAACCTGTTACTCTGGCCTGACCTGTGGTGGCACAGTAGATAAAGCGTCAACCTGTAATGCTGAGGTCGCCGGTTCAAAACCCTGCACTTGTCTGGTCAAGGCACATGTGGGAATTAATGCTTCCTGCTCCTCCCCCCTTTCTCTCTCTCTCTCTCTCTCTCTCTCTCTCCTCTCTAAAATGAATAAATAAGTAAATAAATTTATAAAAAAAAGAAGACAACAAACCTGTTACTCTGATCTTTTCAGACTCCGATGGATTCTAACATTTGGTGCCGAAACCGGGACAGGGTACCGGACGCCTGGACAATCCCTTCCACCAGCCAAACTTACTACCAGGGAAGCAGTGGGCAGTGGCAGCTCATCCCGGACTTATTCCCTGATTCTGTTTGGCTGTGTGAATGGAATGTAGGTTGATTGGCTGGCTACCTGACCCTGTCTCGAACCCCTGCTGGATCAGAGGTAAGGAATTTCTGCTCTTTTCCATCTCTGGTAGGCCCTTATTTGTCCCTCACCCTCACTCTCTCTCCTCTCGGGATCGCTAATTGGGAGGTCTCTACTCCGGGCAGCCTGTTAACACAGATTTCCTCAAAAGTCTAGGCGCCTAGCCAGGCTGCTCCACTCCCCTTTGAAAGTAAGATTCCCGGTGACAATTGGCCTCCTCGTTTTCCACATACAGTATAAAGAATAGTTGAAAGTGTCAGAGGACGCTCTTCTCTTTTACTATTCTCAGCCCACAATGGGCTCCTCCCAGTCCCAACTCTCAGAGGCTACCTTGGGATGCCTCTTAAAAAACCTCACCAAACTCGGTTTCTCAGATCTCAAACCAAAAAAATTGATCTTCTTCTGTAACATGGCATGACCTCAGTACAGACTAGATTATGGCTCCCACTGGCCTGAAAATGAAACTTTTGATATTAACATCCTCAGGGACCTAGATAATTTCTGCCACCAGACTGGGAAGGCCTCAGAGATTCCTTATGTGCAGGCTTTCTTCTACCTTTGTTCCTGTCCTTAATCTCTGTGCCGCCTGTTCCACACGCAGGCTGTTTTTGGCCAGAGAAACCTCACTAAAACCTCTGCTCCTAATCTTCTCCACAGACTCCCAACTCTCTCCTCCCTCCTGCCTGACCCCCAGGGGCACCCCTCTCTTCAGACCTGTCTCTGGTCCCTCTTGAGTATCTTCCCTCCAGAAAGCCCCCTCCCTTCACGAATCCTGTTTCTCATTCACTTGCAAATGCCTTTCTCTTCTTCCACCCCTCCTCCCTCCTTACAGACTGCAGGGGGGGGGGGGTACCCTTCTCCCCTTCATCCCCTCCCCTTTTCCCACAGGCTGCAACTAGGCCTTTCTCCCCCTCATCTCCTCCCTCCTCACAGGCTCTAATCTTTTGACTCCTCTGACCACATGGCGCCACCACCAGCACTTCAACCTCCTCCTCCTCCTCCTGTAGATTCTGACCCTCCTTCTTTCCATCCAGTTGTTCTTGCTGTCCATCCATCTGCTTCCTCTCTTCCTCCCCTCTATGCTGACAACTACCTGCTATCTCGAAAAACTTTAAAAGGCAGAGTTGTCTATTAAGCTGTGTAAGTAATCTGTTTTGTCTCTTTGTCAGAAAATATCTCTAATATAATTTTAATTGAAACAAGTAAAGCGTGCTTATTTAAATTTCTTAATTTATAATTTGTATGTAAAATCTTTGTTTAATGTGTAACTGTGTCTGTTTCTAAGGCCTTAAACCAATAATCACCTGCCCCTTAAATCAAGTCTTACTCATCCCCATGGACTCTCCCTGCACCCCCATCCTTCCTGTTCAGAAACCTTCAGGGGCTTATCACCTCATACAAGACTTACACATAATCAATGAGGCAGTAATTCTCCATCTAGTAGTCCCTAATCTCTACAGGTTACTGTCACACATTCCCTCAAACACCACTCACTTCATGGCCCTAGACCTCAAAAATGCCTTCTTTACTATTCCTCTACACTAGGGGTCCCCAAACTTTTTACACAGGGGGCCAGTTCACTGTCCCTCAGACTGTTGGAGGGCTGGACTATAAAAAAAACTATGAACAAATCCCTATGCACACTGCACATATCCTATTTTAAAGTAATAAAACAAAACGAGAACAAATACAATATTTAAAATAAAGAACAAGTAAATTTAAATCAACAAACTGACCAGTATTTCATTGGGAACTATGAGTCCAGATGCATCCTGTGCTCCTCTCACTGACCACCAATGAAAGAGGTGCCCCTTCCGGAAGTGCGGGGTGGGGGGCTGGATAAATGGCCTCAGGGGGCCACCTGCGACCCATGGGCCGTAGTTTGGAGACCCCTGCTCTACACCCTGACTCTACTTTCTGTTTGCCTTTACTTGGACTGACCCAAACACTAATGCAGCCCAGCAACTTACGTGGACTGTCTTACCCCAGCAGTTCAGAAACAGCCCACGCCTGTTTGGGCAGGCACTAGCTCAGGATTTAGCAGCATGCAATCTCGAAACTAGTACTCTCTTACAATATGTAAATAACCTACTCCTCTGCAGCCCCTCCCTGCCTGCCTCAAGGAGACACACCGCCACCCTTCTTAACTTCCTCACCATGAAGGGATATCATGTCTTCTCTGCTAAGGCTCAACTTCACTCTCAGTCCCTAGTCTATCTGGGCATCACCTTAACCCATATCACCTGAGGTCTCACCCTAGATCGAACTCAGACCATCCACAGTCTCCAACCACCTACCACCATGAATCAAATCTTTTCTTTCCTTGGTCTAATAGGCTTCTTTAAACACTGAATTCCCAATTTTGCTCTCTTAGCCAAACCTCTCAACAATATCTCCTAGGCATGGCTTTTAAGGTCTATAATAACCGAGAGAAATAGGAAAAGGCAGATATCTTTAAACACTGAATTCCCAATTTTGCTCTCTTAGCCAAACCTCTCAATAATATCTCCTAGGCATGGCTTTTAAGGTCTATAATAACCGAGAGAAATAAGAAAAGGCAGATATCCCAAAAGAAATCAGGCAAAATACCATCTTTTGGTGGCTGCTCTTAAAGTCTTCAATGCCCCTAAGGGGCCTCGTAAGACTCCACTAGAGTCCTGCTTCAAGTGTGGAAAAGTGTTGGACAGATAAAATATAATATGCCACTTTGTTAAAGATGGCACTGCCCACATGGAAGTCCTTCACCCAGGTGATATTATTTGCCCTTATGCTTGGGATGGGTGTGGGGGAAAGGCTATAATGTAAGCAGGCCAGGTCGTTATGGCCTAAGGCTTGGTTTTAAGAGTAAGTTCTTCTCCACACCCTTGACTGATTGGATGATGTAGGGTGGTGCACTCTCCTGAGGAATCCCATTATACAGAGACTTGCTTGTTTGTATAATTGGATTAAAGGTTTTGATTCTACGGTATAAAGTGGGAGAGACCAGTAGCTTGATCTCGCTCTTGGTTCCTGAGGTATCAGAGAGGAGAGCAGATGAAGGCCACATGGAGGCCAGGAGAAGCAGCCAAGATGGCAGAATGCTGAGGGAGAAGCCAGTTTGTTAAGAGTTTGTGCTGGAGGAGATGGGGAACAGAGGTGAATAAGTCTGGTGAGCTAGAAACCTTTTTTTTAAATTTATTTACTATTTATTCATTTTAGAGAGGAGAGAGAAAGTGAGAGAGAAAGGGGGAGGAGCAGGAAGCATCAACTCCCATATGCGCCTTGACCAGATAAGTCCTGGGTCTTGAACCAGCGACCTCAGTGTTCCCAGGTCGACGCTTTATCCACTGCGCCACCACCGGCCAGGCTAGAAACCTTTGATTCTAGGAAACTCGGATAAGTCAGTAGCTTTGTGAGTACTGAATGTGTGGGTTTTGGAGCCCAGTGTGTGTTTTTGCTTGCCCGCCGGGTGCAAGCTAGAATTAAAGCTGATGGCTCACCAGTTCTTGGCTCCATTGTTTCATTACTGACTGTTCGAATCTAATGTGAACCTGCACTGGCCAGGCGGCTCTGATAGTGGCCGCGACTACTGGCTTTACAGAAGGTTATTGGGCAACAAGCCTGTCCAGCTCCTCAGCCCTGCCAGGGCCTTGTCCTCACTGTGGGAAAAAGGGACACCGGAAGGTAGACTGCTCCGTTGCTCCTCTAAGGGAGGGTTCAGTCTCTTTTTGCCCTACACCAGCCACCTGTGACCTATCACCATCAAAGAGCCTAAGGTAACCATCCAAGTAGCAGGTAAGCCAATCTCACTTCTTATAGACACAGGGGCCACTTACTCTGCCTTGCCCAAATATTCGGGTCCTGCTCATCCCTTAAAGATCTCTGTTGTGGGTGTTGATCGTCTTATTTCCTCCCTTTTGGCCATGGATCCACTGCCTTGTCTAATACATGGTGTGTTCTTTGCACACTCTTTTTTCCTCCTGCCTCGATGCTATGCCTATTTTAGGCTGGAATTTACTCTCCAAACTCAAACGTCTCTCTCTCCTTTCACTTCCTGTCCTCAGAGTAGGCTCTGTTACTGCTTCTCGGCCAGCCAGATTTGCCTAATTCTGTTATAAACTTACCTCTACCACCTAGCATAGTGAATCCTAAGGTTCTCCTCACCACCCCCACAGGGGCAAAACTCCAGGGAAAGGCCCCTTAGTTTCATGTCTCCAGGTTAAAGAAAATGGAAGCTCCATCTCCACACATGCCTATGAATGACCCTTTTAGTCAATCTGAATCATCACCTAGATATGCCTGCTCCCCTTTAGGGCCCACCAAGGTCAGTCTGACTAAAATCCCAGAAGAAGAAGAACAATGGCCTGAGCCGTGAGTAACTATGATTACCCTTTAATAACAGACATGATGGTGATTTCAGCTTGTTCTATTCTTTCTTATCTCCTTACCCTTAAAGGCATACTCTGCCCCCACACCCTCCCTCTTAGAATCCTCTCATCTAAAAAAACTCTCTTAATCTTATTTAAAATCTCGTAATCAAGACTAACTCCTTCTATACAGCCAATTGCTAAATATGTCTGTCCATATCATCTTCAGCTTACTCAACTCTCCCTGTGCCTCTTAATAATACTGATCTCCTTCACACCACTCTTATATATAAAATTCAGAAAGGGGCTACCTGCTGTGAGAGAGCCAGCACTCTCATAGGAGATTACCCCACCTCAGCTACAAACTAAGCAAACAAGCTATACTAAACCTACTATTCCCAGCTTGACAAGCTCCTTCCACAGCCCTTTCCAACCAAGGACTCACACCTATCAATCCTCCCTGAAGACCAGGTCTATAGGAGGACATGGGGAAAAACCCCTCTCCAGCCTACCTGGACAGGGTCCCATACGGTTATCCTGTCCACCCCTACCGCCATCAAAGTGGAAGGAGACTCACACTGGACTCACCTCTCCCACATTAAACCTTATACCACCAATACCCCTAAAACCTTCATCTCCACCCTCACAGGTCCTCTGTCTCTCAAAATCTTCACATGTTCCCCTACCCAAGAAGAACCAGACCAGTCCATCTCATAATGCTCCTCCAAGAGGCCATATCCTGCCATACTGCCCAGTCCAGCAGGCACTCACAACAGGCAACTGCCAATTATCACCTTGCCAGATTCTTCTACTTCATTCTTCAGGCCTCCGAGAACCTCTCCTATTTAGGCCTCACTCCAATAAAATTAACAAACTCCTCAATTAAATACGGGACTTGGCCTGACAAGGTTCTCTACTTAAATATTCACCAAAACAACCACCAGCTTTTTAATCTCTTCTTCCTTTCCTTTTAATCACCTCTAAGCCCCACTACCATGCCCCCAGTTCTTGATCTCCTAACATCAGCTCTACTTTCTCTCTTATTGGGCACCACATATGCCACCCCCATCTCCTCTTTCCTGGAGGCCACATATATAGAACACTCTCTTAACCTCACTCAAAAACTTTTAATTAAAGTTAATTCTTCCTATGCAGTTAATTGCTGGATCTGTATGTCTATTTCCACCTCAGCCTACTCTGCCCTCCCTATCCCAAACAACAACACCCACCTTCTATGGACAGTTATCATATACCAAACCCAAAAAGGGGCTTCCTTCTTTGAGAGAGCCGACACTCTTTTAGGGAATTATCCCACTTCAGCCGCCAACTGAGCAAATAAGCTATATCAAACCTGTTATTCCCAGCTCAAAAAATTAAAACCCCCAATTCCCCCTGTTCGGGAACCAGTCACCCTGAATACTCCCCTGCTTTCGCCTGCCCCTTTATGCTTTACTGCACAAGGTACTGACCCAATGGGTCACCTCCCTTCTAACCTCTGCAACACCACAATAACTATCCAATTTCCCAAAAATCATCACAATCATTGAGTCAACTATCAAGTTTCTCTAAAAACAAACGAATTATTTTCTAATCCCATTCGATTCACAGGACCCCCACTCTTATAGCTTCACAATATAAATGCTCCTATTCCACCACACAGCTATATTCCTGGCTCACTACCCCTACCACACGATTGCAATGCTCAAAGCAGGCCTCTAACTGTGTCTCACCGCCCCCCCCCCCCAGTTGGGGCTGCACTTTCCTCCACCTTGACCGTCTGGAGTTCAGAGTTGGACAGACGAAACTGACCCCTTGTCCATCAATTCTCTATTCACCTCTCAACCTGTATCACCCAATCAGAGGCTTTCTACTTGTGTGGGACCAACACCTGTATGTGTCTCCCTACTAACTGGACAGAAACCTGTACCCTAATCTATCTCACCCCAAGTATCAACCTAATCCCACCCCATGAGCCTCTTCCAGTTCCTAGCACACTACCCGTCAATCTAAGGACCAAATGAGCTATACAGGTAATTCCTCTTCTTGTTGCTTTAAGAATTTCTATAAAAACAGGTCTAGGGGCAGGGGGACTGGCCACTGCCCTGTCTTATTCCCACTTTCTCTCTCTCTCTCTCTCTGAAGCCCAGCAAATTCGTAAAAAACAAACCTAGTCATGGAATCAGTGGTTTTGCACAAATTGGGCGTCTTGACTATTGCTTTCATTAGTCCATTCACTCTCCTATTTATTTTTCTAACTTTTGGAACTTGCCTCTTACGTTTGTTCACTAGTTTCTTACAAAACCACATGCAGACCTTCGCCAATCAGAAAATTGGAAAAATCTACCTAAACCTACAAACCAACCCTGAAACCTGCCCTCATGAAACAGAAAAATCTGGAACCCTATAAATATACCCTACCTGACAAAAAGTCATCACTGCATCTCTATCCCTCACTGAGAATAATCCTTAGAGAGGCCATAACCCCTCACTGCCCCTACTCAGCAGGAAGAAGTTATAGAAGATAATGACCTCCATCCCTTTTCCTTTAAGGCCTCTCTAGGAACAAGTCTCTTTCCTTTTTTTATATATTAAATAGTCGGAAATCTTGGGTTTCATTTCTTTAACCCTGCCGGCATGAGTTTCATTTCAGGGCTTGTGGCAGATGACCAACCACAAAGGAATGTCTGATGTCAAAAGCCAAGAAGTCCTGGATGATTGAAAACCGCTAGAAGTGCCTAGCGGTGGTGCAGTGGATAGAGCATCGGACTGGGATGCGGAGGACCCAGATTCCAGATCCCGAGGTCGCCAGCTTGAACATGGACCCAAGGTTGGTGGCTCAAGCAAGGGGTTACTCGGTCTGCTGAAGGCCCGCGGTCAAGGCACATATGAGAAAGCAATTAATGAACAACTAAGGTGTCGCAATGAAAAACTGATGATTGATGCTTCTGATTTCTCTCTGTTCCTGTCTGTCTCTATCTATTCCTCTCTCTGACTCTCTCTTTGTCCCAAAAAAAAATAAAAAATAAAAAAATAAAAGAAAACCACTAGAAGTTAAACAGACTCAATCTTCCATAAAAGACAATCCTTTGTCCAGCAGCCAATTGGCAAATGCCACACAACCCTTCCCACTTCCTCTCCCCAAAACCCTAAAACCCTGTCCTATCCTGTACTTGGCGTGACTCTCCCTTGGGAGACAGCCCGGCAGGTTTCCTCTCATTAAAGCCTGTTACTCTGACCTTTTCAGACTCCAATGGATTCTAACACTAACTATGAAGGAACAGACACTAAACACCTGGTGGCACTGTGCTAAGCACCTTACCTGCATTATCTCATTTAACCCTCACAGCAGTTTGATCAGGTAAGAGCTGTTAGTCCACATCTCATAGATAAAGCAGCAGAGAGGTTAAGTAATTTGACTGGTCACCCAGCTTCTAAGTGTGCAGTCAGGAAGCACCCCAGGCTGTTGGGCTACAGAGCCCTTGCCAGTGTTCAGCTCTTATCGCCCTCTCCACTATATCTCCAGTGCCTAGTACTGTGCCTGACATTAATGCATGCTCAAATTTGCTTGTTGCTTGAGCAAATTGAAAAGCTAAAAAGTATACAATGGGCCTAACCTATGGTGGTGCAGTGGATAGAGCGTTGACCTGGAATGCTGAGGTCACCAGATCGAAACACCAGGCTTCCCCGGTCAAGGCATATATGGGAAACTTATTATCAAGGTGGCACAATATAATTTTCTTGATAGGTGTGCTGAAGATAGGTCTGTTGGTTTGAGCATCAGCCCAAGATGGGGGTTGCTTGGTGAATCCCGGCCGAGGCACATGGAGGAGTCTGTCTCACTATCTCCCATCCTCTCACTTAAAACAAATCAACAAACTGTTGGGCCAGGGGCATCAGTCATGGTCATGCAGGTTCTCATTGGATTCTGGCAGACAATAAAGGAACTGTGGAGCCAGAAGATGGTGGGCCATTCCGTTTATTAAAGTCTCCTAATGGTGGAAGAGCAAACAGGCAGGGATGATGTGGGTCAAATAAGTTTGTAAATATGATATTTATGTTTGCTCGCTTATAGTTTGCATTGGGTGTAGGGACAGGCTGTCGGGGACAGGCTGTAAGCAGACAGGATCCTTATAGCCTAGGGCTTAGTTTTAAGACTAAGCCTTTCTCATCCTTTTAATCCTAAAATCTTCTCAACACTAAGCTTTTTCCCACACCCTTTACTGTTGCATGATGTGGGGTGGTGCACTCTCATGAGGAATCCCATTTATGCCTCAGATTAGTGGCTTTGTATCTGAGACTTCCTTATTTGTATACTTGCTTAAAGGCTTTAATTTCTACACTATAAAATAAGGGAGACCAGGGGCTCTCTCCTTCTCCCCCTCTCTCTCTCAGTTCCTGAAATTAGCATTGCAGAGGAGAGGCAGCCAAGATGGGGGAGTGCTGAAGGAGAAGCCAGTTTGTGCAGAGTTTGTGCAGAGAGGAGATGGGGAACAGAGGTGAATAATAAGGCTGATGAGGTAGAAACCTTTGATTCTAGGAAACTCAGATAAGTCAGTGGCTTTGGGAGTCCTGAATGGAAAAGAAAGTGTTTTCCCACTGTGTGTATTTCTCGCGCTGGGTGTGAGCTAGGATTAAATGTAATGGTCCACCAGTTCTTAGCTCCGTTGTTTCATTATGGTCTGTCTGAATCAAATGTAAACCTGCACAGGCCAGGTGGCTGTGATGGTGGCCGTGGCTGCTGGTTTTACAGAAGACCACTTCTCTTTCACTCAGGGCTCTGAAAGCCCCGACCCCGTCTGGCTGCACTGGACATACAGGCCCCCACAAGCTTCAGCAGGGCTCCCAAGTACCCTCCGCACTTTTCCTCTGCACTCTCTGCACTCTGAACTCTGCACTCTCCAGCCTAAACCAGCTAGGGAAAAAAGCCTTCTCCAGCAAACAATAAAAAGCAAGGCCCCTCCCAAGCAGAAAGGCAATCCACAATTTGCAGTCTGCTACCCTGAGGGCAAACAGCAGCAGGCTTCCATACACTACACACACAGGGCACTGCCCCAATACAAGCAAGCAAACTTAAAAATCATTTGCTTACCCAACACAAACAAACAAACAAATCCAAACCCCAAAATAAATTCCTCAATAAAAAAACTCGCACTAATGATCAACTTGGCAACAGTGATGTTCAGTGTTGGGCAGATATAATATATTATGCTCACTTTGTTAAAGATGGCGCTGCCCACATGGAAGCCCGTCATCCAGGTGATATTATTTGCCCTTATGCTTGGTATGGGTGTGGGGGAAAGGTTGTAATGTAAGCAGGCTGGTCCTTATAGCCTAAGGCTTAGTTTTAAGAGTAAGCTTTTCCCCACACCCTTGACTGCTTGGATGATGTAGGGTGGTGCACTCTCATGAGGAATCCCATTATGCCTCAGATGGGTGACTTTGTACCAGGGACTTTCTTATTTGTAGATTAGATTAAGGGTTTGGATTTCTACATTATAAAGTGGGACAGACCAGTAACTTGCTCCCTCTTGGTTCCTCAAGTATTAGAGAGGAGAGCAGATTAAGGCCATGTGGAGGCCAGGAGAAGCAGCCAAGATGGCAGAATGCTGAGGGAGAAGCCAGTTTGTTAAGAGTTTGTGCAGGAGGAGATGGGGAACAGAGGTGAATAAGTCTGGTGAGCTAGAAACCTTTGATTCTAGGAAACTCGGATAAGTCAGTAGCTTTGTGAGCACTGAATGTGTGGGTTTTGGAGCCCAGTGTGTGTTTTTGCTTGCCCGCCGGGTGCAAGCTAGAATTAAAGCTGATGGCTCACCACTTCTTGGCTCCAGTGTTTCGTTACTGTCTGTTCGAATCTAATGCGAACGTGCATGGGCCAGGCGGCTGTGATGGTGGCCGCGACTGCTGGCTTTACATTCAGCTTAAATGTGCTTATTTCAAAATTAAGATTGAGATGAAGTTCTACATTAGTAAAACAAATTACATTTTTATTTTATTTTTATTTTATTCATTTTTTTTTAGAGAGGAGACACACAGAGAGAGAGAGAGAGAGAGAGAGAGAGAGAGAGAGAGAAAGGGGGGAGGGGCTGGAAGCGTCAACTCCCATATGTGCCTTGACCAGACCAGTGCAGGGTTTTGAACTGGCGACCTCAGTGTTCCCAGGTCGACCTTTTATCCACTGCGCCATCACAGGTCAGGCAAAACAAATTACATTTTTATTAAAAAAATTTTTAACCAGCATAAAGAATGGCAGCTTATATGTGTCTACATGGGAATGGGAAAAGGTCCTGAATTGCCCAATTTGATAGGTTTGGGTAACTGTTATCCAAAAAGATTTTATTCAAGAAGCCAACAGAACTAATCCTTAGGATCTATTGTATATTTGTAAAGATATAACCCAAGATTATGTTCAAAAGGAATAGAGGAAGGATTTCTTGTTTTCTAACTACTCTAACTGGGTAAGGCTTATGAAATCCTTTTCTCAATCCTGTCAAAATATTTTCAGCAAATATTTCAGGTTAGTTATAACTAGGTTTATTTATGAATTCAAGAAATAGTTATTGAGATGGACAGACCCTGTCCCTGGCTCCAGACAAATATGGATAAACCATGAATTCCTGCTGTTGGAAAGTTTCAAGCATGGAATAGTTTCTTACTCCAAATGACTCAGGGATCAAGGGAAGGACCCCAGGAACCCAACTGTGACTTACAAGTTTTCAAGGCCACTTTACTCTGGGAATACTCATGAGATAAACTTGTCTTTTAAGGATATATTAAGCGTTCAAGTGATCAAGACTTATCTCTAAGATATGCTAATTGGCAAATCCTAACCCAATCATGTGTAAGATGTTCCTGGAGATAGAAGTTTCTTAGGCTTAATTCTTCTATCTTAAAAAGACAGATGTGGAATTTAGGTGGGAGGCAGGAGAAAAGGCTGAGCATTTGGTGACCTATGCTTCACATACTTGCCTCACGGGCATCTTCCTGACTGCGGTCTGTGGCCAGGGCTTCCCAGGATACACAAGAGAGTCTTGGCTCTCCAGCCTGGATAAGGGAGCTTATTCCTCTGCTGAACGAGCCACGACTCCAGCACGTCCTTGTCTTTTTCCCAACGTGCTGTTCCCAGGTCTGGCCACGCTTTGCAATGGATCAGTCAATAAATTAAAAAATCAGTTCTCTTCTTCAGAGGGACAAGTTGACACCTTGAGTTATATATATATGTCTTAATTCAGCCTGTCTGACAAGCACAGATGAGCTGATTTTGTAATATCCGTGGCTTCATCAATTGCTAACCTCCATTACATAGAAAGCCTTTGTATAAGCATCAGATGCATTTTACTGATATACAGCACCTCCTCCTTTTATTTTAGTTGGATTTATTGGGGTGCCATTGGTAAACAAAAGTAGACAGATTTCAGGTGCACAATTCCCTAACACATCATCTGTACACTGTATTTTATATTCACCACCCCAAGCCAAGTCTCCTTCCATCACCACTTGTCCCCCCCATACCCCCCTCCACTTCCCACACCCCAGTGCAGCAATCACCATGCTGTTGTCTGTGTCCAGGAGATTTTTCTCTTTTTTTCTTTTTTGCTCAATCCTTCCACATACCACCCATCCCCCAATGCACCTCTTCCCCCACCCTCCTGTTGTGACTGGTTCCTTTTACTTAGTATAATGGTTTTTAATTTTTTTTATATTTTATTTATTCATTTTTAGAGAGAAGGGAGAAAGGGAGAGAGCAAGAGAGAAGGGGGATTAGCATAAAGCATCAACTCCCATATGTACCTTGACCAGGTAAATCGAGGGTTCCAAACCGGCAACCTCAGCATTCCAGGACGATGCTTTATCTGTAGAAGGAGGGGCAGGTCCCCTCTTCCTTGAGAAGAAAGAAATGAAAAGAATATAAGGGAAAGGAGCCAGCAGGGGTAACCGAGTCAGCCAGTAATAAATTATCTATATCCCCTAGTTACAACACAAAACAAGAACAGCAAAATCTGTATGTAACTATGGCCAGAGATCTGGAAACCCCTTCCCCCATTGCTGACCCTACCGAAGCTTTCCCTCTCCTCTCCTTGACTCCTGGGAAACATTAAACAAAGAAATCACATGCCCATTGCTTAGATACTGTGAAGGTATATAACCTGTAAGAAAGTAAACTTCAGGGAGCTACTGTTTTGGAGTTATAAAACCCACAAGCTCCGCCAGCTTAATAAATTCTCCTTCCTTTAATAATTGAGTTATCTGAGTCTCTATCCTCCGTTGGATTGCTTCCTGCAACAGATTTTGGTGAACTGGTTGGGAAGCAAGGAGGAGACACATGCTGTTGCACAGATAAAATATATTATGCTCACTTTGTTAAAGATGGTGCTGCCCACGTGGAAGCCTGTCACCCAGGTGATAATATTAGTTGCCCTTCTTGCTTGGTGTTGGTCAAATAAGTTTGTAAATATGATATATATCAGGGGTCAGGAACCTTTTTGACTGAGAGAGCCATGAACATCACATATTTTAAAATGTAATTCTGTGAGAGCCATACAATATGTTTAACACTAAATAAAAGTAAATGTGTGCATTTTATGTAAGACCAACACTTTTAAAGTACAATAAGTCTCTGAATTCTTTTTAAACATTGTTATGCTGTTGCTAACCAATGATGAATAAAGTACTTCTTTTTTTTTTTTTTTTTTTTTTTATTCACTTTATAGAGTAGACACAGAGTGAGAGATAGAGAAAGAGAGAAAGGGGGGAGGAGCTGGAAGCATCAACTCCCATATGTGCCTTGACCAGACCAGTGCAGGGTTTTGAACTGGCGACCTCAGTGTTCCCAGGTCGATGCTTTATCCACTGCGCCACCACAGGTCAGGCTGAATAAAGTACTTCTTACCATTAATGCGACTTTTGGTGCTGCATAGTTTTGCTGATGGCTTTGTAGTCTGGTCGATAAATGGTGAGGTTAAGCTTCATGCAGGCGTTGAGACTTCCATCTGTTAAACGTGATCGTAGGTTGGTATTAATGTTCTTTAGATGTGAGAAAGACTGCTCACATGCATACATAGAGCCAAACATTGTCAGTACAGCAATACTCACACGCTGCAGTCTGTGGTATGTGACGGGAAGCACGTTCCAAGTTTTGACAATCAGCTGGTCTGCGGGTTGAAATTATTTCATTTCTCCCCACTTGTGTTAGCTCACCAACTCTGCTTGCTGTCGTGAAAATCTTTCCAAATCTTCATTCAGTGACTTGAACTTATTCACCCACATGTCTGAGACCTTCAGGTCGGCAGCTTGTAGCTCAAAATCTCTGACGGAGACACTGAGGATGTAACTCAGGTTGGCGCTGTCCACTGCACACTCGTGTAGATGGGTGATGAACTTACAAAGACAAGAGAGCTCACGAAATTCTCCAAAGCGTGCTTTGAATGACTGCAGGAGATTAGATGTGAAGCCTGCTAGTTGCTGGACATAAAGATGTTGAGCAGGGTCACTTGCTGTGCATGCATCTTTAAACTCTCCCAGGTTTTCAAAGGGTAGTAAACAACCTGTTTCAATGTCAGCGATGAAGAGTTCCAGCTTGTTTTCAAATGCAAACACTGCTTGTTGAGGGGATAAGACTGTATTTCCAACACCTTGCATTTTCACATTGAGCTGGTTCAGATGTTCAGTTATGTCCATGAGGTAGTAAAACTTCAGGAGCCACTCAGTGTTAGCTAACTCAGGATGCTTGACGTTTTTCATTTCAAGAAAATTCCAGATTTCGCTCAGACATACTGTAAAATGGCTGAGCACCTTTCTTCTTGACAACCAACGCATATCGCTGTACAGAAGCAGACCAGGATAATTATTCCCAACTTCATCCAGCAGTGTTTTAAACTGGCGATCATTTAAATCTTGGCCAACACTAAAGTTGACCACCTGAATGAGCAGCGACATCACCTCACCAAGCTGCTCACCACACATCTGAGCACAAAGCACCTCCTAATGTAGGATGCAGTGAAAATTTAGGATGCGTCTCTTTTCATGTTCACGAAGAAGCAACGAATTCTCTGTTTTTTCCCACCATGCATGGAGCACCATCAGTACACACCAAAATAAGTTTATCCATTGGTAGATTTTCTTCTTTAGCAAACTCAATGAAAGACTTGAATAAATCCTCCCCTCTTGTTGTCTCTTGCTTAGGCAAAACAGCAAGACTTTCTGTATGTAATGTGTCACCACCAGCATACCTTGCAATCACGCTGAACTGGGATAAATGTCTTACATTTGTTGACTCATCCAAAGTAAGAGAAAAGAATGGTGCTGCATTTATGTCCTTCACTTGTGTTGCCTCAATTTGATTTGCCATCATGATGGTAAGATTGTGAACAGTTCTTGCCCACAGAGGCATGTCTTTTATTTGTTTGATTATCTTGTCTTTATCCAAAAAGTCATCAAAAAGTTCATTGGCAACATCAAGCATGAATGTTTTGGCATACTCCCCATCTTTAAATGCCTTTCTGTTTCTCACAATTGCTAAAGTGCCACCAAAGCTCGCCATATTCCAGTCACCTTGTTGGGTCCAAACACGGAGTTACTGCTGACTAGCTTGTACTCTGCACTGTAGCTCTTGACATGCTTTCTTCCTGCTGTCCCCCGCTGGATATTTCCATGCAAATGTATTATGGCATGTGTCGAAGTGCCGCTTTATATTTGACGATTTCATCGATGCAATTTTATCATTTCATATTAGACACACTGGAGAACGTGTTCTCTCCACAAAGGTGAATTCCTCTCTCCATTCCTGCTGAAAAGTACGATACTCAACATCTTTTGTCTTTTAGCCATCTTCTTTGTCAAAAGGGTTTCTGCAATTAGCTAGCTAACTAACTACTTGATTTAAAGGAGGGAAGTTTACTTCCTGACCTAGCAACGACCCATGTACGATACAAATTATCCAATAAAAATTTGGTATTGTCCCGGAGGACAGCTGTGATTGGCTCCAGCCATCTGCAACCATGAACATGAGCTGTAGAAAATGAGAATGTTTTATATTTTTTTTTATTTTTTAAATAAAGAACAAGTAAATTTTTTTTCATATATATATATATTATTATTATTAATTCTAATGGGGTGACACCAATAAATCAGGGTACATATGTACAATGAAAACATCTCCAGGTTATCTTATCATTCAATTGTGTTGCATACCCATCACCAAAAGTCAAATTGTCCTCTGTCACCTTCAATCTGGTTTTCCCTGTGTCCCTTCCCTCCTCCCTATCCCACTCTTCCCTCCTTCCCCCCATCCCATAACCATTACTCTCTTGTCCATGTCTCATATTCTCACTTTTATGTCCCACCTATGTATGAAATCTTGCTGTTCTCAGTTTTTCTTTTTTTCTGATTTAATTATTTCACTCCGTATAATGTTATCAAGGTCCATCCATTTTGTTGTAAATGATCCGATGTCATCATTTCTTATGGCTGAGTAGTATTCCATAGTATATATGTACCAAAGCTTTTTAATCCACTCGTCTTCTGACGGACACTTGGGCTGGTTCCAGATCTTCGCTATTGTGAACAATGCTGCCACGAACCTGGGGCGCATTTCTTCTTTTTGAACAGTGCTATGGTGTTCTTAGGGTATATTCCTATAAGTGGAATAGCTGGGTCAAAAGGCAGTTCGATTTTTAATTTTCTGAGGAATCTCCAAACTGTTTTCCACAGTGGCTGCACCAGTCTGCATTCCCAACAGCAGTGCAGAAGGGTTCCCTTTTCTCCACATCCTCGCCAGCACTTATTCTGTGTTGTTTTGCTGATGAGTGCCATTCTGACTGGAGTGAGGTGATATCTCATTGTGCTTTTAATTTGCATTTCTGTAATGATTAGTGATGTTGAGCATTTTTTCATATGCCTATTGGCCATCTGTATTTCCTCTTTGGAGAAATTTCTATTCATTTCTTTTGCCCATTTTTTGTTTGGGTTGTTTGTCTTCCTGGTGTTGAGTTTTATAAGTTCTTTATAAATTTTAGTTATTAACCCCTTATCAGATGTGCTGTCGAATATGTTCTCCCATTGTGTGGTTTGTCTTTTTATTCTGTTCCTATTGTCTTTAGCTGTGCAAAAACTTTTTAGTTTGATATAGTCCCATTTGTTTATCTTGTCTTTTATTTCATTTGCCCATGGAGATAAATCGGCAAATATACTGCTGCTACAGATGTTGGAGATCTTGCTGCCTATGTTTTCTTCTAAGATGCTTATGGTTTCACGGCTTACATTTAAGTCTTTTATCCATTTTGAGTTTGTTTTTGTGAATGGTGTAAGTTGATGGTCTAGTTTCATTTTTGCAGGTAGATGTCCAATTTTCCCAACACCATTTGTTAAAGAGGCTGTCTTTACTCCATTGTATGTTCTTTCCTCCTTTGTCAAATATCAGTTGTCCATAAAGCTGTGGGTTTATTTCTGGGTCCTCTGTTCTGTTCCATTGATCTATGTGACTGTTCTTATGCCAGTACCAGGCTGTCTTGAGTATAATGGCCTTATAGTAAACCTTGATATCTGGAAAAGTGATACGTCCTGCTTTATTTTTTTCTTTTTAAGATTGCTGAGGCTATTTGTGTTCTTTTTTGGTTCCATATAAATTTTTGGAATATGTGTTCTATATCTTTGAAGTATGTCATTGGTATTTTAATTGGTATTGCATTGAATTTATAAATTGCTTTGGGTAGTATAGACATTTTAATGATGTTTATTCTTCCTAGCCATGAGCACGGTATATGCTTCCACTTGTTTGTATCTTCCTTGATTTCTTTTATCAATGTTCTATAATTTTCCGAGTACAAGTCCTTAACCTCCTTGGTTAAATTACTCCTAGGTACTTTATTTTTTTGGCTGCAATAGTGAAGGGGATTGTTTCCTTAATTTCTTTTGCTGATATTTCATTGTTGGTGTATAGAAATGCCTCTGATTTCTGAGTATTAATTTTATATCCTGCCACCTTGCTGAATTCATTTATCAGGTCCAGTAGTTTTTTGACTGAGACTTTAGGGTTTTCAATATACAATATCATATCATCTGCAAATAGTGACAGTTTTACTTCTTCTTTTCCAATTTGGATGCCTTTTATTTCTTCTTGTTGTCTGAGTGCTGTAGCTAGGACTTCCAGAATTATGTTGAATAAGAGTGGTGAAAGGGGACATCCCTGCCTGGTTCCTGATCTTAAGGGGATTGCTTTTAATTTTTGTCCATTTAGTATGATGTTTGCTGTGGGTTTGTCGTAGATGGCCTTTATCATGTTAAGGAATGATCCCTGTATTCCCACTTTACTGAGAGTTTTGAGCATGAATGGGTGCTGGATTTTATCAAATGCCTTTTCTGCATCTATTGAAATTATCATGTGATTTTTGTCCTTCCTTTTGTTTATGTGATGAATCACATTGATTGATTTGCAAATATTGAACCAGCCTTGCCTCTCCAGAATAAATCCCACTTGATCATGGTGTATGACTTTTTTCATATATTGCTGGATCCGGTTGGCTAATATTTTGTTGAGAATTTTAGCGTCTAAATTTATCAGGGATATAGGCCTATAATTTTCTTTCTTTGTGTAGTTTTTGCCCAGTTTTGGGATCAGAATTATGCACGCCTCATAAAAGGAGTTTGGAAGTCTTCCTTCCTCTTGAATTTTTTGAAATAGCTTGAGAAGGATAGGAGTTAGTTCTTCTTTGAATTTTTGATAGAATTCACTTGTGAAGCCATCAGGTCCAGGACTTTTCTTTTTTGGGAGTTTTTTGATAACTGTTTCGATCTCATTTGTTGTAATTGGTCTGTTTAGGTTTTCTGAATCTTCCAGATTGATTTTTGGAAGGTTATATGATTCAAGAAATTTGTCCATTTCACCAAGATTGTGTAATTTTTTGGCATATAGTTCTTCATAGAATTTTCTTACAATGCTTTGTATTTCTGTTGTATCAGTTGTTATTTCTCCACTGTCCTTTCTAATTTTATTTATTTGAGTCCTCTCTCTTTTTTTCTTTGTGAGTCTAGTTAAAGGTTCATCAATCTTGTTTACCTTTTCAAAGTACCAGCTTCTGGTTTCATTGATCCTCTGTATTGTTTCCTTCGCCTCTATGTCATTTATTTCTGCTCTGACCTTTATTATTTCCTTCCTTCTACTTGTCTTGGGTGTTATTTGTTGTTGTTTTTCTAGTTCTTTTAGATGCAGGGTCAGGTTGCTTATTTGAGCTTTTTCTAGCGTCTTATGATATGCCTGTAGTGCAATAAACTTCCCTCTCAGAACTGCTTTTGTTGAGTCCCATAAATTTTGAGTTGATGTATGTTCATTATCATTTGTTTCTAGAAACTTTTTTATTTCTTCTTTGATCTCATTGTTAATCCATTCATTATTTAATAACATGCTATTTAGTTTCCAAGTGTTTGAGTATTTTTCATTTTTTCTTTTGTGGTTAATTTCTAGTTTCATGGCATTGTGATCAGAGAAAATGCTTGATATGATTTCAATCTTCTTAAATTTATTGAGACCATTTTTGTGTCCCAACATGTGGTCTATCCTAGAAAACGTACCATGAGCGCTTGAGAAGAATGTATATTCTACTGCTTTAGGGTGAAAAGTTCTGAAGATATCTATTAAATCAAGTTGATCTAGTGTCTCCTTTAAGTCTGCTGTTTCTTTATTAATTTTCTTTCTTGAGGATCTATCCAGTGATGTTAGAGGGGTATTGAAATCCCCTACTATGATAGTATTGCTGTTAATCTCACCCTTCATATCCATCAAAGTCTGCTTTATGTATGTCTGGGCTCCTATATTTGGTGCATAGATGTTTATAATAGTTATATCTTCCTGTTGAATTGTTCCCTTTATCATTATGTAGTGTCCTTCTTTATCTCTTACTACAGCCTTTGTTTTAAAGTCCATTTTGTCAGATATAAGTACTGCTACCCCAGCTTTTTTTTCATTTCCATTTGCATGAAATATTTTTTTTCATCCTTTTACCTTCAGTCTATGTGCATCTTTTGTTTTAAGGTGTGTCTCTTGTAGACAGCATATGTATGGGTCCTGTTTCTTCATCCATGCAGCTACCCTATGTCTTTTGATTGGATCATTTAAGCCATTTACATTTAAGGTTATTGTTGATATGTAGTTGTTTATTGCCATTTTATTCTTTAAAGCTGTATTCTTCTTTTGCTATATTCTTTCCTCCCTTTAAACTGTTCACAACAGGCCCCTTAGTATCTCTTGCAGAATTGGTTTGGTTTTTATGAATTCCTTCAGGCTTTCTTTTTCTGGGAAGCTCTTTATTTCTCCTTCAATTTTAAACGTTAGCCTTGCTGGATAGAGTAGTCTTGGTTGTAGGTTCTTGTTCTGTATTACTTTGATTATATCTTGCCATTCCCTTCTGGCCTCAAGTGTTTCTTTTGAGAAGTCAGATGTCATCCTTATGGGGGCTCCTTTGTAGGTGATAGCCTTTTTTTCTCTAGCAGCTTTTAAAATTTTTTCTTTATCATTAGCTTTGGTATTTTAACTATGATGTGTCTTGGTGTAGATCTTTTTGGGTTTCTCTTTAATGGAGTTCTGTGTGCTTCTTGAATGTGTGGAGTGTTTCCCAGCCTTAATTTAGGAAAGTTTTCTGCTATGATTTGATTGAACAAAGTTTCCATTTCCTGTCCTCTCTCCTCTTCTTCAGGCACCCCTATTATGCGAATGTTGTTTCTCTTTATGTTGTCACAGAGCTTCCTTAGAGTTTCCTCACAATTTTTGAGTCTCTTTTCCTTTTTCTTCTCTGCCTCTGTGCCTTTGTTTATTGTGTTCTCTAACTCGCTTATTCGATCCTCAGCGTGATTCATCCTGCTTTTAATTCCTTCCATTGTGATCTTCAGTTCTGATCCTGTATTTGTCATTTCTGTCTGATTCTTTTTTATTATTTCAATTTCGTTTTTTATACTTGTTATCTCTTTATTTAGGTGTTCATAATGACTATCCATTGTTGCTCTAATTTCTTTGAACATCCTAACTATCATTATTCTAAATTCTGCTTCTGGTAATTTGGTTATATCTGGTTCATTCAGGTCCTTCTCTGGGGATTTCTCTTGATTCATTTGGTTTGCATTCCTCTGCCTACCCAATTTGTCTGTGTATAAGCAAGTTGTGGCGACTGGAGTCCAGTAGGTGCTGCCTTTGTGTTCTCTAGGTGTGGTCTGTCTGCAGCCCCCCCACCCCCTCTGCCGGTGCCTAGGGTGGTTGGGTATGAGCATTTCCAGCGCCGGCCCACTGTGGCTTTTGCTGTGATTTCTGCCTCTCCTCCGTGGGAGGGGCTGTCACCCAAGCCACAAGCCTTAGCACCAAGGGTAGAGGTGAGCACCTTTGCTCAGCTGTGGACCCAGCCTATTTCTTGACTTCCGCCTAGAACCCGCAGTCAGAGCCTGCTAGCCACAGTTTTGCGGGTTGGATGGGGCTTTTGACGTGCTCTCAGCTGTGAGCCTTTGCCCATCCGGAGCTTTAGCCCTGCCCTTGAGGCCAGGGCCCTTCTGCGCAGGGTCGCAAACCCAGGTTTATTGGGCCGGGAGTGTTTGCTGGCTTCCGCTCAGCTATGTACTTCCGCTCGTCCCGGACTCTACCCTGCCCCCTTGTTCGGAGCTCGCTCGTGCACTATAATGGCAAACCGCAGTTTCTCCGGCTGGGCAGGGCTGGTAGCGTGAGCTCAGCCGGGAGCCCCTGCCCATCCCTGGTCCTAGCCCCGTCCCCGCGGTCAGGGCCGGCTTGCGCAGGGTCACAGAGCAGATCTCTGCCCGTTCCTGGCCTCCCGCTTTGTCCCCGTAAGTGGGATTAAAGGCGGGCCCGCAGCTTCTGGACCGCTTTCGCGCGTCCCCTCCGACCCTACTGGGCTAGACCAAGCTCACTCTGGCTTGGCCTCCGCCCACGCCGACAGAACTGCGTTTCAGCGTCCTGCTGCCCCAAACACTTCAGCAACCCTCAGCAGAGTAGGAAGGGACCTAATACTCCACACTTTAGGCCTGGGAGCTCCCTCACTTGTTTCACAGCTCAAAACTGTCCAAACGCCTCTTCTAGGCTCTGGGACTGCAGGCTGGGGCTTGGTTCCTGGGACCCAGGTACCTCCCTCTCCGCCAAACTTTCCTCCCGCCACGCGGGTCTCTCCGGGCTGCTGTTTGCTCCAGGGAGCTGGGCAGCCCTCTTCGCTTTTTCGCTATTCCTACCAGTCTCAATGTGGCTTCTTCTGTGTTCCTTGGTTGAAGAGTCCACTTAGTTCATTTCATTATTGGTTTATCCAGATGATGGTTCTTTAAACTGAGTTATAATCCACTTTGGCTCTGGGAGTTGGAAGTTGGTACATCCACCTACTCCATCGCCATCTTGCTTCCTCTCCGAATGTTTTATATTTTTAACATTATTTTTTTTATTAAAGATTTTTCTGCAAGCCAGATGCAGCCATCAAAAGAGCAACATCTGGCTCACAAGTCATAGGTTCCCGACCCCTGATATATATATATGTTTGCTTGCTTATACTTTGCATTGAATGTGAGGGACAGGCTGTAAGCAGGCAGAGTACTTAAAGCCTAAGTTTTAGTTTTAAGACTAAGCCTTTTGCACCCTTTTTGTTGTTGGGTGGTGCATTCTCATGAGGAATCCCATTATGCCTCAGATAAGTGACTTTTGCACCAGAGACTTCCTTGTTTGTATATTGGACTAAAGGTTTTGATTTCTATACTATCAAGTGGTGCAGACCAGGAGCTTGCTCTCTCTTGGTTCCTGAGATTAGCATTAGAGAGAGAGGAGAGCAGAGAAAGGCCACGTGGAGGAGAGGAGAAGCAGCCAAGATGAAGTGCTGAAGGAGAAGCCAGTTTGTGCAGAGAAAAGGAGATGGGAAACAGAGGTGAATAAGGCTGGTGAGCTAGAAACCTTTGATTTTAGGAAACTCAAATAAGTCAGTGGCTTTGGGAACCCTGAATGGAAAGGGAAGTGTTTTCCAACTGTGTGTATTTCTTGACCACCGGGTGCAAGCTAAGATTAAAGCTAATGGCCCACCAGTTCTTGGCTCCGTTGTTTCATTACCATCTGTCTAAATCAAACGTGAACCTGCACGGGCCAGGTGACTGTGATGTTGGCCGTGGCTACTGGCTTTACACCTGCATTTGGCAGACTTCGGGTACTCCACTGGGGAACTCTCAAACTGTCCTGTAGACATGCTTGCTGAGTGCTCACTGGGAATTTTCCTGTTTGGACACCTCACAGGGTGGAAAGGGGAATTCCCATTTGCAGGTTCCAGCAAGATTCTGATAACAAAGGAACAGGAACAAGGGCACATCTGAAGCACAATAAGGCATACTGGGCAAGAGTAGCTAGCTGAGGTACTGCCCTACTGGGCAGAAGGAAGACCTGATCACCCTCCAGAGAGTTACTAATGGCCCTTCATAGGTTAGGAGTGGTGATTGCACACCCTTCACTTGTTGTGGGGAACGGCTGCACTTAGGGGCGGTGACTCGTCGCCATGTACTGGTGTGGGGGAGGTCGTGTGGAAGAGAGTGCAGAGTGACTGAGACGGACACCAGGAGAGGGTTCCCACTCCCCCACAGGGCTGAAGGGAGTGTTGGGTCCTGAACCACTGTTTCGCAGGGCACCTCATACGACTCAGAGGCAGAATTGCATACTGACGATTTATATTAGCCTACCATAAGCCAAGAAGATCAGCCATTCCCGTGAGGGGAGTGGCCGGTGATGAACTGAGGCAAATAGCATCCCCTCCAAGTTTCTGCTCCCCCTCCCTCATTCCTTCATGGGGTGTGACTGCTGTCTGTCATGGGAGGTGTGGGAGGTTCCCGGGGAAAATTACTCCTTTATCCACAATGGTCAAAACTGTTAAGAAGGGATCTCAGGGGATTACGGGGTTACTATGTCCCCAGGGAAATTGAGGACCTTGTGTGAGTTAGAAAGGCCCACTTTGGGGGTAGGGTGGCCATCAGAAGGAAGCTGGATAAGTCTGTTGTACAGAAGGTGTGGCAGATAGTCACTAGAGATCCAGGCCACCCGACCAGTATCCCTACATACACACTTGGCTTACACTACTAGTTCTGTACCCACCCACTTGGCTTAGAGATCAGGCTTCTACGGTATTTGTAGCTAAGGCAGGGAAGTGTTCCACCAGACACAGAGCCAAAGCCAGAAATTTTAACCCCTATGAACCAGAAGAAGCAGAAACTCTGGTTCCTCCACCTTATGTACTGGCAAGGCTCTACCCATCCATACCTGACTCTCTGTCTACTCCAGAGACTGCCACTGACTCAGGCCTGTCATCACCAGATACATCAGGTCCTAGCATAAGCTCGCCTGAGCCTGAGCCAGAGGTGACTCCCACTGCATTGCCAGAATCAGGCCCAGGCTCTCCTCTCATAGCTGGGAGGTTAAGCTAAAAAACAATGCCTGGTATGCAGATGCCTCTGAGGGAAGTAAGAAAGACAGTAATAAATGAACAGGGGAATATAGTGGAATGGCGAGTGCTGGTGTATCAACATTTCACCACCACCAACCCCCTCAATTGGAAACACCATACCCCCTCTGTTCGGCAGATAAAATATAATCTGCTCACTTTGTTAAAGATGGTGCTGCCCACTTGGAAGCCCGTCACCCAGGTGATATTATTTGCCCTTATGCTTGTGATGGCTGTGGGGGAAAAGTTGTAATGTAAGCAGGCCGGGTCGTTATAGCTTAAGGCTTTGTTTTAGGAGTAAGCTCTTCTCCACACCCTTGACTGATTGGATGATGTAGGGTGGTGATGCAGGGAGGAATCCCATTATGCCTCAGATGGGTGACTTTGTATCAGAGACTTCCTTGTTTGTATAATTGGATTAAAGGTTTTGAGTCTGCTATAAAGTGGGAGAGAACAGTAGCTTGATCTCTCTCTTGGTTCCTGAGTTCCTGAGGTTGGTATTAGAGAGGAGAGCAGATTAAGGCCATGTGGAGGAGAAGTAGCCAAGATGGCAGAGTGCTGAGGAAGAAGCCAGTTTGTTAAGAGTTTGTGCAGGAGGAGATGGGAAACAGAGGTGAATAAGTCTGGTGAGCTAGAAACCTTTGATGCTAGGAAACTCGGATAAGTCAGTAGCTTTGTGAGCACTGAATGTGAGGGTTTTGGAGCCCAGTGTGTGTTTTTGCTTGCCCGCCGGGTGCAAGCTAGAATTAAAGCTGATGGCTCACCAGTTTTTGGCTCCATTGTTTCATTACTGACTGTTTGAATCTAATGCGAACCTGCGTGGGTTGGGCTGCTGTGATGGTGGCCGCGACTACTGGCTTTACAACAAGCAAGGGCAAGAAAGGGCAGTCAGGCAGAGCTCCCCTGTGATGTGATCAGTGTGCCATCTGCTGGGGAACTGGTCACTGGAAAAATGAATGTCCCAAATGGGACAAGGGGAATGCGTGCCTGCCAGCCGCCTCCCAAGGGGAACGCACACTGTTCAACATAGCTGGAGAGACCCTCTTGGACTGAGGGCGACTGGACTCAGGGGTCCCCACTAAGTCTATGGTCTGCATGGAGGTATGAGACCAGCAGATAGACTTTCTGATTGATACAAGGGCTGAACACTCAGTGGTGACATGGCCAGTAGCACCACTCTCCACCAATAGAGTGGCCACAGACTGAACAGGCATTTTTTCTGCCCCGTAAATGTACAATAGGAGGTCATGAAGTTATACATCAGTTTTTATACATGCCTGACTGTCCAGTGCCCTTATTAAGGGACAATCTGCTAAGCATATTAAGGGCTACTATATTTTTTGCTGACAATGGCCAGCTGGATTTACAGGTACCTAAGCCCAGGCTTGTTCTAATTCTAGTCATCCCCAGAGAGGAGGAGTTGAAGATTTTTGCTGCAGCATCTGGGAAGCCTCCAAGACAAAAACTAATTCAAAAATACCCTGGAGTTTGAAGAAACACCCTGGCCCCCAGGGCTGGCAATAAATCAAGTGCCAGTGCAGATAGAGTTAAAGCCTGGGGCACTGCCTATCAGCCAGAAACAATACATGATTCCTAGGGAGGCCTTAGAAGGATCCAGGTGCATTTACAAAGACTCAAAGAGTACAAAATCATTATCCCATGCCAGTCACCCTGGAATACTCCTTTGCTTCATGTCAGAAAACCGGGGACCAATGATTATTGGCCAGTGCAAGATTTGAGGGTCACAAATGAGGCAGGAGTGACTCTGCACCTGACAGTACCAAATCCTTATACACTCCTAAGCTTCCTTCCTGCTCAAAAGATGCCTTCTTTAGTATAAGACTGGCTCCTGAAAGCTGGAAGCTGTTTGCCTTCCAATAGGAGGACCTGGCTACAGGGGTAAGGTGCAGTACACCTGGACTAGGCTCCCGCAGGGGTTCAAGAACTCCCCTACCATCTTTGGGGAAGCCCTCATTCGAAAAAACAAAAATATGGAAGATATATAAAAGTAATTAAAATATAATATTAAAAATAATTAAGGAAATTAAATAAAGTTATGCTATCTGGATAGGAATTAATATAGTGGGTGCAGATATGATGAACAGACTCTGACTTTAAAGCAGGGCCCAGTTAGTGTGTGTGTGAAGTTATACATAGATAAGTGGCTTGATGTCATAATTTTGTAAGTTAACATAAACAAGAAGCTTCCCTACGAACATCTTAAAAGTGGCTTGATATGACATTTTAATAGATTAACATAAAAAGGGTTCCCTGCAAGGAACTCCCAAACAGGGTGGTTTGAGATGATAATCCTATAGATTGACACCTGTTAGAAGGCATTGGCCAGAAAAGGTACGGAAAGCTGAGGGCCCCCTGATGAGGTACTCGCCCAGACTCCAACGTGAACTGTCTCCACGCAGCTCTGAGCTCTGACCAAAGACAGCCAAGAGGAGCACACTGACGGGCCCCCTTAAGCTGTACCCAGGCATGCCAAAAGGATTTGTGAGTAATAAATTGCCTGTGTGATTATTGCAACTAACTGTGTGTCGGTCGTGTCTTTCCTCCGGTTGCAGTTAGTGTCAGCACTGATCAGTAGCATCCTCATAGCTGCCTTAAGAGTAGTCTCCAAGAGGCTGCCAGCCCTGCTGATAAGCAGGAGTGTCCCACTGCACGGGGAAGTTGAGTCAGGGACGCCTGATCGACGTAGTGCTTGGGCTCTACTGGGACAACAGGACATCAGGTGTGTCCTCCTTTAGTACATAGATGACCTGTTGCTAGGTCATGAGACTCTCCAAGGATGTGCTCAAGAAACAGGCGAGCTTCTACATCATCTAGAGAAGAATGGATACAAGGTCTTGAAGAAGAAGGCCCAGATCTGCCAAAGGCAAGTAAAATACTTGGGATTCATTTTCCAACAGGGGGAAAGAAGGCTAGGGGTAGAATGGAAACAGGTTATTAGAACATCCCAACCCCCATCATGAGGAGACAAGTTAGACCAGTGATGGGCAATCTTTTGAGCTTGGTGTGTCAAAATTTGCCAGAAAACCGAGCATAAATCGGGTGGTATGTCACTTCGAGAAAAAAAAAACATAATTCTGCGATATTTATAGTTTAAATAACAAAAATGTTTTGGCCTACAGACCCCCGGCACAGTGTCTACACTACAGCAAATGTTTTATCCTCGGCTACTGCACCTGGCTGTGCAGGAACCAGGATGAAACGACCTTCTCGGCATGCGGCCCCATACTTCTCTGGTATGTGGCCACATGTGGCCGCGTGTCATCGAAAATGGCTACGCGTGTCAGTGCTGACATGCGTGTCATAGGTTTGCCATCATGGAGTTAGAGGATTCCTGGGTACAGTAGGATTCTGCCGTTTGTGGATCCCCAACCTTGTAGTACGGGCCAAACCCCTCTATGAAGTCACAAAGGGGGTAGAAAAGGAGCCCATGGATTGGGGGCCAAAACAGGACTCAGCCTTTCAGACTCTTAAAAATGAATTACAAGTTGCCCCAGTGCTAGGTCTTCATAACCTAGCAAAACCTTTTGTGCTGTACGTCTTGGAGAGAAGCAAGACAGTAGTGGGTGTATTAACCCAGGACTTGGGCTCATGGCCCAGACTGGTAGCTTACCTCTTCAAGCAACTAGATGGGGTTGCAAAGGGCTGACCATCAATGCTTGAGAGCCCTATAAGCCACTGCCATGCTGGTACAAGAGGCAAAAAAACTAACTTTGGGACAGTGGTTCTTAACCTTTTTTGAGGTGCTGAACCCACCAGTTTCATATGCGCATTCACTGAACCCTTCTTTAGTGATAAATAAAATATTATTTTTTCCCCCAAATTCAAGACATAGGTATATGTTTTTTTACTGGTGCACAAAATGAGCCGTGCATGAACATCACCTTGCTCAAAGAACAAAACCAACAAAGTGCATGAACTCACAACAAATTACGGTATTACTTTATTCTGGCCTCCGCAGCAGAGGCTTCTCCAAACCCCTGAGACCAACTCATTGAACTCCTAGGGTTTGATAGAACCCAGGTTAAGAACCACTGCTTTAGGACAAGATCTGAGAGTGCGGGTGCCACATGCAGTAGTGACTCTGATGAATGCCAAAGGACATTATTGGCTCACTAATGCCCACCTCACTAAGTACCAGAGCTTATTATGTGAAAAACCAAGACTAGTAATAGAGGTGTGTACCACTCTAAATTCAGCAACACTGCTCCAAGTGAAGGAGGGAAAGCTGCAACACAATTGCTTGGAAGTACTTGACTCAGTATATTCTTGCCGGCCAGACTTGCTAAATCAACTCCTAAGGGAGGTCGACTGGGACCTGTATGTGAATGGAAGCAGCTCCATCAACTCAAGGGGAGAAAGACAGGCAGGGTATGCAGTAGTGACTCTAACAGAGACTATAGAGGTGCAGCCTCTACCCCAAGGCACTTCTGCTCAGCGGGCAGAACTGATTGCCCTGACTGGAGCCTTAGAGCTAAGTGAAAGGAAAAAAGTGAATATCTTTACAGATTCCCATTTTGTCTTTCTCACTCTCCAAGTACATGGGGCAATTTACGAAGAGAGAGGACTCTTAACTGCTGGTGGCAAAGAACTTAAATATCCAGGAGAAATTCTCCAGCTTCTGGAAGCAGTCTGGAAGCCAAAACAAGTAGCAGTGATCCACTCCAAGGACACCAGAAGGGAGGAACGGTAGAAGCCCAGGGGAATACCAAAGCAGATGCAGAGGCAAAGAAGGCTTCTACCCTGCCCTACCACAAGGGCACTATAGCCCCTCTCATCCCGTGGGCCCTAGAACTTGCACCCAAATATTCAGGAGAAAAAAGGTGGACAGAGAAAGAGGGGACCAAAGAATTAAAGGACGGCTGACTGCAACGGCCAGGTGGTGGAGTTGTTGTTCCTCACCTGTTAGGGCCAGCAGTAGTCCAGGCTTTGCATGCTGCCACCCATATGGGACAAGAAAAGACAGAAAAATTGCTAGGGAAATATTTCTATATCCCTCTCTTGGCAAACCTAGCCAAGAAAGTCAGCCTATGCTGCTCAACCTGCTGTCAGAATAATGCAAAACAAGGACCTTCAGTACCCCCCAGTATTCAGTCCTATGGGACAGCCCCCTTTGATGATATACAGGTGGACTTCACAGAGATGCCCAAGAGTCAAGTTTGCCAATACCAGTTGGTGTTAGTGTGCACCTACTCAGGATGGGTAGAAGCCTACCCCACTTGGAATGAAAAGGTTAGAGAAGTAACAAGTACATTGCTTAGGGAAGTAATTTCAAGGTTTGGACTGCCACTTCAGATAGGCTCCGACAATGGTCCAGCCTTGGTGGCTAAGGTACAAGGAACAGTTCAAGCAGGGGACATCACCTGGAAGCTTCACGTGGCATACAGACCTCAGAGCTCGGGAAAGGTGGAATGCATGAATAGGACTCTGAAGTTAGGGCTTAGCAAATTATGTCAGGAAACAGGGCTTAAGTGGGTGCAAGCTTTGCCTCTAATATTGTTTAAGATTTGGTACACCCCCTCCAAGAACACTGGGTATTCACCTTATGAGGTATTATACAATAGGCCTCCCCAATATTATGTAGCTTGCCAGGGACTCCCCAAGAATTAGGAGAAATAGAACTACATAGGCAATTAGAAGCTTTAGGCAAGGTAGCCGGTACCATATCCAAGTGGGTGCTAGATAGGGCCCCAATCAGTTTGTTTGCCCCTGCCCATTCTCCTTCCCCAGAAGACCAGGTGTAGGTCAAAGATTGGAATCCAGCTCCCCTCCAATCCAGGTGGAAGGGACCCTACACCGTGATCCTGACTACTCCTACCGCTGCCAAGGTAGAAGACATACCACCTGGATTCACCACAGCCGCCTGAAGCCTGTGGTCCCAGTGGAGACACCTTCATAGACAGCAGAGACTGACCCTACCAACCCTTGTAAGTTGACTCTGAGAAGAACAACATGCCCTGCTCCAGCTACAAACCGGAAGCTGGCTGGTCCACATATGACTGAAGCCTGAGGAACCTTGCTGTGGAACTCCTTATAATTGGACTCTGGGGAGTGAGGGAAACTAGGGCAGAGGACTGTGAACTGTGTATTCATATCACCAAGGTAGGCTAAAAGGTCTCTACCACCCTGCTTTTCTGTAGCTTCTATGAATGTAAGGGAACTCAGAAAGGAACTGTACCTATAATTAGACTCAATATTCAGTGTGTAACCCAGGGGATAACCAGCCCTGTCTGTTATAATCCTACAGATCCTCCTACTACAACAATATTTGCAATAAAAATAGTAGCAGGAGGATGGAGTAAATGGGTGGAAGGACCAACTATAGCCCAGACCAAAGTTAAAGAAAACCCCAGACAAGTGACACTGAGGTTTGATGCATGTGCAGCCATAAGCCAGGTACCATGGGCAGAGGGAAGGACCTGTGGGTCTTTCAGCTGGGAGAGAAGCTACAGGGTAGAAGAAAAGTATATAAACTCACAAAGTTACACCTGTGAAATCAGCTGTGTATATTGGTCATGTGTCTTATGGGCAACCTGGGAAAAGGATAGTTCCAAGAAGAGGGAAATAAACCTGAGGAAAGGAACAGCCCTGTCAGATTGCACTAGCCATGGGTGCAATCCCTTAGAGCTAGTTATAACCAACCCTCTGGATCCCTGCTGGGGGGAAAAAATGAGGTATTAACCCTTGGCATCAAAGGAGCTGGCTTAGATCCCTATGCTCAACTCATCATCCGGAGCCAGATTGGTTCGAGCCTTCCACGTATATGTCTTTTTATGAAAAAGCAGTTAGACCTCTACTACCACTCCTGCCAATAACTAAGAACTTGTTTCTCAGGATGGCTGAGGGAATAGCCCATTCCCTAAATACCACCTCTTGCTATGTATGTGGGGAACTCTACTGGGGGACAAATGGCTATGGAAAGCCAAGGAACTAGTTCCCACAGAGTCTAGGCCAAATGTAATGACCCCCACACCTCTGATGACAGCCAGTGGATTTTAAAACACGCTATCATAGGCAGTACTGCTTAGTCAGAGGAAGAGGAGATCTGATTGAATCAGCTGGAGAACTGACTTACTTGCCTTGGGAAAAGGTATTATAATGCCGCCTGCAAGCAAAGTGTGTGATGGGGAAACCAGACGGAGAGAAATCCATTGACCTGGTTCCCCAATCTAACTAGAGCCTGGCAGGACCCAGGCAGGGCCAGAGACTGGGTAGCACCATGTTGATCTTACTGGATATGTGGAAACAGGGCTTATACCTGTCTCCCCAAGAATTGGGAAGGAAGCTGTGGAATAGGTATAATGAAGCTCTCTTTTTTCCTCTTGCCTCTGGAAATAGAGAAACTGCCTGGCTACCCAGCTCCACAACCCTTACAACACATAAAAAGAGAACTCCAGATAGGAGACTGGAAAGATGATGAGTGGCTCCTGGAGTGGATAAGCCAAATACTATGGACCTGCCACCTGGACAGAGGATGGATCTTGGGGGTACTGCACCCCCATTTATGTTAAACTGGATTATTCAATTGCAGGCAGTTTTAGAAATCATTACCATTGAGACAGGGAGAGCCCTAACCCTCCTTGCACATCAGCAAACTCAGATGACAAATAGATGCCATCTACAAAAACAGGTTGGCACTAGATTTAGATTATCTGCTAGCAGCAGAAGGAGGAGTGTGTGGGAAATTCAACCTCACTAATTCTTGCCTGCAAATAGATGACCAGGGCCAGGAAGTTGAGGACCTTGTCAAGAAGATGAGAAAACTGGCACATGTGCCCATGCAAGTTTGGCACAGATGGAACCCTAACAGCCTTTTGAGGGGATGGTTCTCAGACTTTGGTGGGTTTAAAAGCCTTATAGGAGCAGTCTTACTATTCCTAGGAATTTTCTTAATAGATTTGTGTTTGTTGCCATTATTAATGAATAGCATAAGAAACATGATAGAGGCCACAGTACAGCAACAAACCACGACCCATGTATACTTTACCCACCACTATCAGGCCTTCCCCTCAAGACCAGATAAAGAATGTGAGACTCCAGTATAAAAGAAATTTTGAACTCTCAAAGGGGGAAGTGTGGAATGAGGGGCAGGTCCCTTCATCCCTGAGAAGAAAGAAATGAAAACAATATAAGGGAAACGAGCCAGCAGGGGTAACCGAGTCAACCAGTGATAAATTATATCCCATAGTTACAACACAAAACAAGAACAGCAAGATCTGTATGTAACTATGGCCAGAGATCTAGAAAACCAGTCCCCCTTGCTGACCCCACCGAAGCTTTCTCTCTCTTCCCCTTGAGTCCTGGGAAACCTTAAACAAAGAAATCACATGCCCATTGCTTAGATACTGTGAAGGTATATAACCTGTAAGAAAGTCAACTTTGGGGAGCTCCTGTTTTGGAGCTATAAACCCCACGTGCTCTGCCGGTTTAATAAATTTTCCTTCCTTTAATAATTGAGTTATCTGAGTGTCTATCCTCCATCAGGTAGCTTCCTGCAACAATCTACTGCACCACTACAGGTCAGGCTGGTTTTTAAATTTGAATTTATTGGAGTGACATTGATTAATAAAATTATATATAGGTTTCAAGTGCACAATTCTGTAACACATCATCCATATATTGTGTCCGGAACCTCTTCCTAGCCAGCCATCAGTGGAGCCCAGATTCATTCTTCTAATTTCAATTCCAACGGGCTTTCCATCCTAGGGCCCTTCATTTTTCTTCTGCTTTTTAAGTTTGGTAATCACCTTTCAGGTAATAGGCACTCCACAGATAGCCTTTGATAGTAACGATGATGGCAATCTTGACCCTATGGCTGCTTCCTGGTTCTGTGACTGCTTGGGTCAGCCCCGCCCAGCCAGACTGAAGTTAAAGCTGAACTGATCTAATTTTCCAACCTTACTTCCCACCGAACTTGTTAAAATGCAGATTCCATGGCCCTGCCCCCATGGCATCTGAATCTCTATATCCTTGTTAACCCCCATCCCTCTACCCAACCCAACCCTGTTATCCTGACACTTGAGTTTGGAAGCATAATAAGGTATTCAAAACTTTTTTAAGGCCCTGGCCTGTTGGCTCAGTGGATGGAGTGTCAGTCCAGTGTACAGACATCCTGGGTTTGACCCCCAGTAGGGCGCTCATGAGAAGAGACCTTCTGCTTCTCTCCCCTTACCACTCCCCCTTCTCTCTCTCTTCCCTCTTGATTGGTTGATGAGTTCATGCTGAGGATAGCTTGGTTGATTAGAGCATCAGCCCCAGACAGTTGCCAGTTGCTGGGTGGGTCCTGCTCAGGGCACATGCAGGAGTCTGTCTCTCCTTCCTCTCACTTAAAAAAAAAAAAAAAGTTAATGAAATGTTATGCGTTGGAATTTTTCCAGTCTTTTCTGTGAGATATGATTACTTGTTCTATGATTTTATTTTTCTGGAATAAAGCTAAATTTTCTGTCAGAGATTAGACAATTTGGTTGTTAATCTTAAAGTGACATTGACATTTAAGGAAAATCTATACAGTAGCCCCCCCATCTGTACAGGATACATTCCAAGACCCTCCCAGCAGATGCCTGAAACTGCAGATAGTACTGAACCCTATATGTCCTATGTTTCTGCATACACATACCTATGATAAGCTTTAATTTATAAATTAAGCACAGTAAGGGGGACGGCAAGATGGCAATGGAGTAGGCAGACGTACCAACTTCCAACTCCCAGAACCAAAGTGGATTATAACTTAATTTTAAGAACCATCATCTGGATAAACCAACTTTGAACTAAACTAAGTGGACTCTTCAACCAAGGAACACTGAAGAAGCCACATTGAGACTGGTAGGAAAAGTGAAAACGCGAAGAGGGCTGCCCAGCTCCCCGGAGCAAACGGAAGCCCGGAGAGACCCACGTGGCGGGAGGAGAGTTTGGCGGAGAGGGAGGGACCTGGGTCCCAGGAACAAAGCCCCAGCCTGCAGCCCCAGAGCCTAGAAGAGGCATTTGGACAGTATTGAGCTGTAAAACAAATGAGGATACTGTTTGTGAGAAAGAGAGAGTTTTCTCAGACCCAAGATTCTTCTTAAAGGGGGAGCGCAGAAAACCTCTCTCACAACCACTCACCCCGGGCTCCTGGGAACGGGGACAGAGGAGAGGACCAGAGCAGCGGGAAGAGAGTGTGGACTGAAGGCACAGGGAGAAACACTCTGAGGGACAGCCACCCTAACCCCTGGGCTAAGTCACTTCCCTAATCAAAAACGAATATTTCCCCTGGAACTAGCAATACCAGCAAAGGGAGACAGGACACCAGCCAAACAAGCTCTCCCATGGCACTTAGAGCAGAGCTGCTTAGATGGAGGGAGCTTCCAGGACTACAGTATGGAGTGTTAAGGTCTGAGCTGCAGTGCCCCTACCAACATTGCTGAGGGCTTGCTGGAGGGACGGTGACGGCGGGGCGCTGAAACATGGTTCTGTTCGTGGGAGTGGAGGCCCAGCCGCTGAGAGCTCAGTCTAACCCAGCAGGGGTGGAGGGGACGCGCGAAAGCAGTCCGGCAGCTGCAGGCCCGCCTGTAGCCCCACCTGCGTGGGGAAAAGCGGGAGGCCAGTAACGGGCAGAGATCTGCTTTGCGACCCCGGAACCTGCGCAAGCTGGCCCTGACCGTGGGGGCAGGGCTAGGACCAGAGACAGGTGGAGGCTTGAGGCTGAGCGCATGCCAGCAGCCCCGCATGGCCGAGAAACCGTGGTTTCCCTCCTGTGTGTGTGAGTGAGCTCTGAACGTGGAGGCGGGGCTAGAGCCCCGGATAAGTGGTAGCTCACAACTGAGCGCATGCTAGCAGCCACACCTGGCCCAAAAAACCGTGGTTTGCGATCCTGTGCAGGCAGGCCCTGGCCTTGGGGGCAGGCTAAAGATCACAGCTGAGTGCACGTCAGCAGCCCTGTCCAACCCGAGAAACTGTGGTGAGCAGGCTCTGACCGCGGGAGTTGGGCGGAAGCCCGGGAACAGGCTGGGTCCGCAGCTGAGCAAAGGTGCTCACCTCTACCCTTGGTGCTGAGGCTTGTGGCTTGAGTCCAGTGCGCAACCCAACCTGTGGGGGCGAGGTGAAGGCCCAGGCAGCCTGAGGCTTGTAGAGCCGGGCATCAGAACACAGCCCCTCCTGTGGAGGAGAGTCGGAAATCACAGCAACAGCCGCAGTGGGCCAGCACTGGCAACGCCCATACCCAACCGCCCTAGGCAGCAGCAGAGGGGAAGGTGGGCCGGCAGACAGACCACACCTAGAGAACACAAAGGCAACACCCATTGAACTCCAGTGGCCACAACCTTCTTATACACAGACAAAATGGGCAGGCAGAGAAAAGCAACCCAAATGAATCAAGAGAAATCCCCAGAGAAGGACCTGAATGAACCAGATATAACCAAATTCCCAGATGCAGAATTTAAAATAATGATAGTTAGGATGTTCAAAGAAATTAGAGCAACAATGGATAGTCATTACGAACACCTAAATAAAGAGATAACAAGTATAAAAAATGAAATTGAAATAATAAAAAAGAATCAGACAGAAATGACAAATACAGTATCAGAACTGAAGACCAAAATGGAAGGAATTAAAAGCAGGATGGATGACGCTGAGGGTCGAATCAGCGAGTTAGAGGACACAATAAATAAATGCACAGAAGCAGAGCAGAAAAAAAAAAAGAGATTCCAAAAATGTGAGGAAACTCTAAGAGAGCTCTGTGAAAACATGAAGAGAAATAACATTCACATCATAGGGGTTCCTGAAGAAGAGGAGAGAAAACAAGGGATAGAAACTTTTTTCAATCAAATCATTGCAGAAAACTTCCCTAAATTAAGGCTGGGAAACACTCCACACGTTAAAGAAGCACAGAGAACTCCATTAAAGAGAAACCCAAAGAAATTGACACCAAGACACATCATAGCTAAAATACCAAAGCTAAGGAATAAAGAGAAAATCTTAAAAGCTGCTAGAGAAAAAAAGGCTATCACCTACAAAGGAGCCCCCATAAGGATGACATCTGATTTCTCAACAGAAACACTTGAGGCCAGAAGGGAATGGCAAGTTATATTCAAAGTAATGCAGAACAAGAACCTACAACCAAGACTACTCTATCCAGCAAGGCTAACATTTAAAATTGAAGGAGAAATAAAGAGCTTCCCAGACAAAAAAAGCCTCAAGGAATATATTAAAACCAAACCAATTCTGCAAGAGATACTAAGGGGCCTGTTGTGAACAGTTCAAAGGGAGAAAAGAATTAATACAGCTTTAAAGAATAAAATGGCAATAAACAACTACATATCAATAATAACCTTAAATGTAAATGGATTAAATGATCCAACCAAAAGACATAGGGTAGCTGCATGGATAAAGAAACAGGACCCATACATATGCTGTCTACAAGAGGCACACCTTAAAACAAAAGATGCACATAGACTGAAGGTAAAAGGATGGAAAAAAATATTTCATGCAAATGGAAATGAAAGAAAAGCTGGGGTAGCAATACTTATATCTGACAAATGGACTTTAAAACAAAGGCTGTAGTAAGAGATAAAGAAGGACACTACATAATGATAAAGGGAACAATTCAACAGGAAGATATAACTATTATAAATATCTACGCACCAAATATAGGAGCCTGACATACATAAAGCAGACTTTGATGGATATAAAGGGTGAGATTAACAGCAATACTATAATGGTAGGGGATTTCAATACCCCACTAACATCACTGGATAGATCCTCAAGAAAGAAAATTAATAAAAAAACAGAAGGCTTAAAAAATACACTAAATCAACTTGATTTAATAAATATCTTCAGAACTTTTCACCCTAAAGCCGTAGAATATACATGCTTCTCAAGCACTCATACTACATTTTCTAGGATAGACCACATGTTAGGACACAAAAATGGTCTCAACAAATTTAAGAAGATTCAAATCATATCAAGCATTTTCTCTGATCACAATGCCATGAAACTAGAAATTAACCACAAAAGAAAAACGAAAAAATACTCAAACACTTGGAAACTAAATAGCATATTATTAAATAATGAATGGATTAACAATGAGATCAAAGAAGAAATAAAAAAGTTTCTAGAAACAAATGATAATGAGCATACATCAACTCAAAATTTATGAGACACAACAAAAGAAATACTGAGAGGGAACGTCATTGCACTACAGGCATATCAAAAGAAGCCAGAAAAGCTCAAATAAGCAACCTGACCCTGCATCTAAAAGAACTAGAAAAACAACAGCAAATAAAGCCCAGGACCAGTAGAAGGAAGGAAATAATAAAGATCAGAGCAGAAATAAATGACATAGAAGCTAAGAAAACAATACAGAGGATCAATGAAACCAAGAGCTGGTTCTTTGAAAAGGTAAACAAGATTGATGAACCTTTAACTAGACTCACAAAGAAAAAAAAGAGAGAGGACTCAAATAAATAAAATTAGAAAGGACAGTGGAAAAATAACAACGGACACAACAGAAATACAAAGTATTGTAAGAAAATACTATAAAGAACTCTATGCCAAAAAATTTGACAACCTAGGTGAAATGTACAAATTTCTTGAATCATATAATCTTCCAAAAATCAACCTGGAAGAATCAGAACACCTAAACAGACCAATTACAACAAAAGAGATCGAAAAAGTTATCAAAAATCTCCCAAGAAAGAAAAGTCCTGGGCCTGATGGCTTCACAAGTGAATTCTATCAAGAATTCAAAGAAGAACTAACTCCTATCCTCCTCAAGCTATTTCAAAAAATTCAAGAGGAAGGAAGACTTCCAAACTCCTTTTATGAGGCGTGCATAATTCTGATCCCAAAACCAGGCAAATTCAACACAAAGAAAGAAAATTATAGGCCTATATCCCTGATGAATTTAGACGCTAAAATTCTCAACAAAATGTTAGCCAACCGGATCCAGCAATATATGAAAAAAATCATACACCATGATCAAGTGGGATTTATTCTGGAGAGGCAAGGCTGGTTCAATATTCGCAAATCAATCAATGTGATTCATCACATAAACAAAAGGAAGGACAAAAATTACATGATGATTTCAATATATGCAGAAAAGGCATTTGATAAAATCCAGCACCCATTCATGTTCAAAACTCTCAGTAAAGTGGGAATACAGGGAACATTCCTTAACATGATAAAGGCCATCTACGACAAACACACAGAAAACATCATACTAAATGGACAAAAATTAAAAGCAATCCCCTTAAGATCAGGAACCAGGCAGGGTTGCCCACTTTCACCACTCTTATTCAACATAGTTCTGGAAGTCCTAGCTACAGCAATCAGACAAGTAAAAGAAATAAAAGGCATCCAAATTGGAAAAGAAGAAGTAAAACTGTCATTATTTGCAGATGATATGATATTGTATATAGAAAACCCTAAAGTCTCAGTCAAAAAACTACTGGACCTGATAAATGAATTCAGCAAGGTGCCAGGATATAAAGTTAATACTCAGAAATCAGAGGCATTTCTATATACCAACAATGAACTGTCAGCAAAAGAAATTAAGGAAACAATTCCCTTCACTATTGCAACCAAATAAATTAAGTACCTAGGAGTAAACTTAACCAAGGAGGTTAAGGACTTGTACTCGGAAAATTATAAAACATTGATAAAAGAAATCAAGGAAAATTCAAACAAGTGGAAGCATATACCATGCTCATGGTTAGGAAGAATAAACATCATTAAAATGTCTATTACCCAAAGCAATTATAAATTCAATGCAATACCAATTAAAATACCAATGACATACTTCAAAGATATAGAACACACATTCCAAAAATGTATATGGAACCAAAAAAGAACATGAATAGCCTCAGCAACCTTAAAAAGAAAAAATAAAGCAGGAGGTATCACTCTATAAGATATCAAGGTTTACTACAAGGCCATTGTACTCAAGACAGTCTGGTACTGGCATAAGAACAGGCACATAGATCAATGGAACAGAACAGAGAACCCAGAAATAAACCCACATCTTTATGAACAACTGATATTTGACAAAGGAGGAAAGAACATACAATGGAGTAAAGACAGCCTCTTTTACAAATGGTGTTCGGAAAATTGGACATCTACCTGCAAAAAAATGAAACTAGACCATCAACTTACACCATTCACAAAAACAAACTCAAAATGGATAAAAGACTTAAATGTAAGCCATGAAACCATAAGCATCTTAGAAGAAAACATAGGCAGCAAGCTCTCCGACATCTGTAGCAGCAATATATTTGCCAATTTATCTCTCCGGGCAAATGATATAAAAGTCAAGATAAACAAATGGAACTATATCAAAGTAAAATGTTTTTGCACAGCTAAAGACAATAAGAACAGAATAAAAAGACAAACCACACAATGGGAGAACATATTCGACAGTACGTCTGATAAGGGGTTAATAACCAAAATTTATAAAGAGCTTATATAACTCAACACCAGGAAGACAAACAATCCAATCAAAAAATGGGCAAAAGAAATAAATAGAGATTTCTCCAGAGAGGACATACACATGGCCAATAGGCATATGAAAAAATGCTCAACATCACTAATCATTAGAGAAATGAAAATTAAAAGCACAATGAGATATCACCTCACACCAATCAGAATGGCGCTCATCAGCAAAACAACACAGAACAAGTGCTGGCGAGGATGTGGAGAAAAGGGAACCCTCCTGCACTGCTGGTGGGAATGCAGACTGGTGCAGCCACTGTGGAAAACAGTATGGAGATTCCTCAAAAAGTTAAAAATTGAACTACCTTTTGACCCATCTATCCTACTTTTAGGAATATACCCTAAGGACACCATAGCACTGTTCGAAAAGAAGAAATGCGCCCCCATGTTTGTGGCAGTTTGTTCACAATAGTGAAGATCTGGAAACAGCCCAAGTGTCCGTCAGAGGACGAGTGGATTAAAAAGCTTTGGTATATATATACTATGGAATACTACTCAGCCGTAAGAAATGATGACATTGGATCATTTACAACAAAATGGATGTACCTTGATAACATTATATGGAGTGAAATAAGTAAAACAGAAAAAAACTGAGAACAGCATGATTTCATACATAGGTGGGACATAAAAGTGAGACTATGAGACATGGACAAGAGTGTGGTGGTTACGGGGTGGGGGGAGGGAAGAGAGGGTGGAAGAGAGGGGAAGGGAGGGACACAAAGAAAACCAGATAGAAGGTGACAGAGGACAATTTAACTTTGGGTGATGGGTATGCAACATAATTGAATGATAAGATAACCTGGAGATGTTTTCTTTGAACATATGTACCCTGATTTATTAATGTCACCCCATTAAAATTAATAAAAAATAAATTAATTAATTAAGCACAGTAAGAGCTCAACAACAAAAACTCATAATAAATAGGTCAATTGTAACAATAGACTGTAATAAGACGTTGTGTGAGTGTGTGCTTTCTCTTTCTCTCCCCAGTAATTTTTATACGTTTTGCTCCAAAACTATTTCTGGGTTTGTACAACTATCCTTTACATGCAGTAACTCCCTTGTCTCAGGGAGCACTCTGTATAGGCTCAGTGCTTTTGTGCACAACTCATCGATGGAAACACATTTTCTTATCTATTTATTTACTTATATTTTAAAAACATTTTAAATTTATTGTGTTAACATGGTTTCAAGTGTCGCTCTCAAATATAATACCCTCAACCTCCTGCATCATGACCCCTATGACCCATACAAAGTCTCTTTCCATTCCCTTTTCACCTCATTTACCTTCTTCCCCTACCTCCATTTCCCTCTTTCCTTCTGGGATTTTCTACGCTGTTGTATCTATGTGTTATGTATATATAATTTGGCTAATCCCTTGATCTTCTTTTACCCCATCCGCTTTTCCCCCTCCCCCTGACAGCTGTCCCTCTGTTCCCTTTGACCCTGCCTCTGTTTCTATTTTGTTCCTCAGTTTATTGTGTTCACTAGATTCCACATATAAGTGAGATCATATGATACTTGTCTTTCTCTGAAACACATTTTCTGTTCCTGTCTTCCAACCCCACACTTAATGCCTTTTCCATCTTAGCTGAGCACTTATGATGCACTGTAGTGTAACTCTTGCAGTTTGAGGCACCACAGCAAAACCAGCATGAATTTCTTTTTACCTTCTTCACAATTTTACAGAAATAGAAGATCATTCTTACCAACCTCAGCATACAATCCTTTCCCCTTATTAGTTGAGAACTTTCACCTTTGCACTTAAAGGAGGCACTCCACGGCCTCTCTTTGGTATAACCAAATTGCGGGCATCACTACTCCTGTGCTTTGGGAGCTGCTGTGAAGGGGCTCAGACATAAGCACTGTGATACCTGGACAGTCAATCTGATAACCTGAGATGGCTACCAAGTGACTGATGGGTGGGGAGCATGAGAGAGGCTGGGAGGAGAGATAGTTTACTTTCCAGGTGGGACAAAGCAGAAATTCCGGCACAAGATGTCATCACTGTATTCATATGGCAGGTAATTTAAACCTTACAAATTGTTTATATCTGGAATTTTTCATTCACTAGTTTTGGACCTCAGTTGATTTTCTGTGCGTAACTGAAAAAAATAACTGTGGAAAGCAAAACTGCAGATAAGGGGTTACTGCTGTATTAGGAGTGGTGGTAAAACAAAAGAAATTAGGAAATTAGGGTCCCTTCATTTTCTATTGTTGAAGTCCCCCCCCCCTTTTTTGGTGACAGGATAGGTGATGGTGAGGCAGACTCCCTACCGGGATCCATCCAGCAACCCCATCTGGAGTTGATGCTAGAGTACTGAGCTATTTTTAGCACCTGGGGCTGATGTGCTCCAACAGAGCTATCCTCAGTGCCTGGGGCCAATGTGCAAATCAATTAAGTCACTGGCTGCAGGAGGGGAAGACAGAGAGAAGAGGGAGAGAGAAGGGGAGAGAAGCAGATGGTCGTTTTTCCTGTGCCCTGACTGGGAATAAAATCCAGGATGTCCATATGCCAGGCTGATGCTCTATCCACTGAACCACTGGCCAGGGCCTTGGTGCACTTTTTGACATTGCTATTGACATTTGGCAAGTGATCTAGTCAATAAGATGCATAGCATATTAGCTATTAAACTGCTGAGAGACTTTTTTGTTTTAGACTGATATAAATTACATTACATGTAATATATCTTTTTTTAAACCTAGATTATTCAACATTCCTGCCTCTTTCATAGGGATAAGTCAGCTATACGCAAATATTTTAATTAAATGTTAAGAAGAAAGAAAACAGTTTGAAAAGCATACAGAAAAAGTAATTGATATTTGTAATCACTTATAAGATGGAACCTCAGGAAGTCTAACAAAATGCGCCTTCAATCAACTTTTGCTTATCATTTAAATTCCTGGTTTGATTTCATGTCCCAGTACATATAGAAATGACAGCTGCTGAGAGAGGTACAGAGCTGGAGGAAATTTCCCGAGAGCCAAAGGGTTCAGGTCATACTCTGAAAGTTTTTTGATCTCTCACTATCATCAAGAAGAAGTCCACAGCAAGCTGCTCTGGGAAATACCCTTTAATGCTTTCACTTCCTGAGCTGCATCTACCTATCAGTCATCAACCAATGACAAATTTTGCATTTATCCAATTAGGAACATTAAAGCACTTTGCAGTAGAACACCTTCCTGCTTGCTGTTCATGTTTTCTTTTATTAGATGAGCTCAGCTTTCAAGGAGGTAAAAGAAAAACAGAAGCCAGAACGAATGAATGAGTCAGCAGTTCCTTTATTCTCGATCCATTGCATTGCATAATTGATGCATTGTTGGCTCTTGCAAAAATTATTATTATAAGATGTGATTTTAACTTTCCATTATGAACACACCTGCCTGATTTTATCACCTGAATTTAGTCTCTTTCTATTGTTGACATTATTCATTGAGAGTAGTTGGTGGAAAGCTATCTGAAAATAACGCTGGTAACATTCATCTGATTCACCTGGCACTGGCAGTGCCAAGTAGTAAGTCTCTGATGGAATATGTGAATTGCAGCCAGTTCAAAACAGGCAATGTCTCTCCTGTAAAGCATGTGAAATGCATCCCAGTGTCATCTATATTTTCAGATCTTTCCTAGCCAAAGATTAGGTCTGAACAGAGAACCAGTTTCAAGTTTAAATAAAGCGTTAGAACAGAGGCTAGGAGGCCCAGAGCAGGAAGCAGCAGCTTTAGGATGCTGTCCACTTGAAAGCTTTCCATCAGCGGCAGCTTTGTGCATAAAATCGGGGGCTGGGCTTAGTAGGCACTTGCATCCGAGGAGGTAGCACAAAGGTGATGTTTCCTACTGTGCTATTCACAGAGCCAGGAGGAGCATTGCAGTCCACCTGATTTTTGTCTGTGCTTTCTCTGTCATTCCCCAAGGGGTGAAAGATTAGGATGAGGGATCCAGAATGGCAATCCTTCATGATTTTTCCAAAGACACTTTTCTTGGAGAACTGAGTGCTTTGGGAAACTTGTTTCAAAACACCTGCAGTGTGTGTCCAGTCCATATTTTTATTTTTATTTTTTATTTTCCAAATTGAGAGGAAGGGAGATAGAGACACAGACTTCCACATGCATCCCAACCAGGATCCACCTGGCAACCCCTGTTTGGAGCTGATGCTCTCTTTGCCCATCTGAGACCATGCTCACAAACCGAACTATTTTTAGCACATGAGATAGAGGCTCCAGGAAGCCATCCTCAAAGCCCTGCAGATGCATTCAAACCAACCAAGCCATGGCTGAGGGAGGGGAAGAGAGAGAAGGGAAGAGGGAGGGATAGAGAAGCAGATGGTCGGGAATTGAACTGGGGACATCCACATGCCCAGTCAACGATCTACCACTGAGCCAACCTGCCAGGGCCTCCAGTCCATGCTTTAAACAGCTGACTTCTGCTACCTCAGAGCCAGCGCCCCCTTTCACACCACTGCTCCTCTGGCCTCCAAAGCCTTGCTCTTCCCTTGCTGTCAGTCCTCAGTGTGAGGACTGAAATGAATCCCAACATCACAGCCATAAGAGGATGCAGTCATCTCTATTCGTGTGAGTGGGAAAGCCCTATTATAAATGCAGGGAATGGGAACTGGCTCCTTGAACTATACCTGGCCACCCTTTCTTGGTCAGTTTACTTCCTCAGAAATCCCAGGAGCCAGAACAGAGATTACTGTATGGCACAAGATGTCCTTTTAAATTTAAAAAAATATGTATAAGACTTAGGGAATTTCCCCTTTTGTTTTGGGTTTAGGGTGCTGAGCATGCAAATAAATCTCAGGGATAGCTGACTTGTGCATAAAACCATAAGAAATAATAACTACCAACAAGGATGCTCAGAAATTTAAAGCTGCATTAAAAAAATGAAAATATAAAAACCTTCAAACTCCTTAGAACAAAACTAGATCTATAACTTCATAAAGGATCAGAATCAGTCCCACCTGAGGAGGTAAAGGAAGCAAAAGGGTTTCCAACCAGTCACTCCACTCTGTCCACAGTGTGCAAGGAAACGCCGCTTAATACAGGCTAATTGGAGGACCAGGGCTCTGTTCCCTGCTCTAACAAGGACCCTGAAACATCATCGGCCAACACTGGTTGCTTGTTGATTAAATGCATGTCAGTGTGTCTTGTTATCAATCCATCAGAGAGGTCAATGACACCGTACTGCCTCAGGTGTTATGTTCATTTAGTTTCCAAAAAAAACCCTGCTTCTGTGAAAGAAAGGTAAGGGTGTTTATTTTTAATCTCAAGCTTATCTTTGAAGGAGCCTATAATTGATGATGGCACTGAAGGTTGCGGATTGCTTTTGTTCAACTCTTTTCACCTGCATAGTATGTATAATGGCTTCTTTGAGGATAACCTTTCTGTGGCAGAATTGGGTTTTCTGTAGGAAACAGGCATGCTCACTCAACTGTGTCAGAAAATTACATGCTATCTACCGTTTCTTTACTTGTATAAATCCTACGTCTTCCTGCTATAAAGATTTTATATAAAATTGGGAATATTAAAGCCATTTTTCCCACTTAGATCATTTGAGGTTTAAATTTTTAGATAGATTTCTGCCCTGGCCAGTTAGCTCAATTGGTTAAGAGTGTCATCCCAAGCCCTGGCAGGTTGGCTCAGCAGTAGCCTGGCATTGGCCTGGCATGTGGAAGTCCTGGGTTCCATTTCCAGCCAGGGCACACAGGAGAAGCACCCATCTGTTTCTCCACCCTTCCACATCTCCTTCCTCTCTCTCTCTCTCTCTCTCTCTCTCTCTCTCTTCCCCTCCCGTAGCCAAGGCTCCATTGGAGCAAAGTTGGCCTGGGCACTGAGGACAGCTCCACGGCCTGCGCCTCAGGCACTAAAATGGCTGTGGTTGCAACGAAGCAACACCCTAGATGGGCAGAGCATTGCGCCCTAGATGGCATGCCAGTTGGATCCTGATCAGGCATGTGCAGAAGTCTGTCTGTCTGCCTCCTCGTTTCTCACTTCAGAGAACTACAAAGGAAAAATAAAAGTCTCATCCCAAAACACCAAGGTTGTGGGTTTGATCCCCAATCAGGGCACATACAGGAAGCAACCAATGAATGCACAAGTAAGTGGAAAAACAAATGAATGCTTCTCTGTCTTTCTCAAATCAATCAATTTAAAAAGTGTAAAAAATAAATTTTAAAATAGTTTTCTAAATAAATACTTTCATCAAAATGAATAAGTAGTACTTAGTTAACTTTGTGTCTCAGTAGAGCCCAAGCTCTATGCTGATCAGGAGTCTCCTATTCGACTTCCCTGCACAGTGGGACACTCCTGCTTAGCAGCAGGGCTGGCAGCCTATTCGAAACAACTCTTGAGGCGGCTATGAGGATTCTTCTATTTATCAGTGCTGAGACCAATTGCACCGAGGAAAGACAACCAACACACAAGTTAGTTGTAAGAATCACACAGGCAGTTTATTACTCACAAATCCTTTTGGTATGTCTGGGAACAGCTTAAGGGGGCCCCGTTGGCATGCTCCTCTTAGTTGTCCTTGGTCAGAGCAGCTTCTTGGTCAGAGCCGCATGGAGGCAGTCCACGTTCAACGCTGGAGTCTGGGCGACCACTGCAGCAGGAGGGCCCCTTGGTTTTAGTACCGTTTCTGGCCAAACCTTCTAACAGGTTGGTCAATCTACAGGATTATCACCTCAAACCACGTTTCTTGGGAGTTTCTAGCAGGGAGCTTTTTTTATGTTAATCTACCGAAATGTCACATCAAGGTACTATTAAGGTGTTCCTAGGGAAGCTTCTTGTTTATGTTAATTTACAGAGTTATCACATTAAACCAGTTTTATATTTATGTAACTTCACACACACAAACACACACACACACACACACACACACACACACAAACTGTGCAAAAGGCAGAGTCTGCCTATAATATCTGTCCCCACTAGATTAATTCCTGTCCAGACAGCATAGCCTTATTCACTTGCCTTTATGGCTTTTAACATTACATCTTAACTTATTTCTATATATCTTCCATATTTTCTGTATTTCTATACATTAAATCACTAAAACATTATATTACTGTAACACTTTGTAACAAATTTCAGTGCATGCATAAGATTAATCCCAGATAATACATTTACAAATGCATAGGAAGAAACTATTTAAGTCTAAGTAAGGCAGGGCTCTGCTATCCATAGTTTAGGTTTGGAGCCCTGGAATCCAAATCTGTATGCAGCCAGGTAACATACATAGAATTCAAATCTAATTATTAATTGAATGGGAGAAAAGGCTATCTACCTCTGCAGAGAAAGAGAAAATATCTTTGCTAGAAATAATAACATGTAGAGACTCTGAGAACCAATGCAGTGATTCTCTCTAACCAAGGAGATGCACTAAGAGTATATCTCAGTGGATACAGTATCTCCAGACTGCAGAGAGATTCAAAGAAGAGTTATTATAGATAATATCCAGATTGTTATTTAATCAAAGCCTAAACTACAGCTCTAATGGTCTTGCTGCCCCTCCCTGAGCAGCTTTAATGAGAAAGCAGAAGAGAGAGAGGGAAAGAGGAGGCAAAGAGGGTTCTATAAGGGCAAGAACATCCCTTTAGAGATGTCTGAAGAAACAACCAACTTTGTGAAGCACCATCCCTAAATCACAAAAGGCAAAATAAATAAATAAATAAATAATAAACATAAAATTAACAGTTCTGACTAGCTGTTCAACTCTCCAAGAGGTCACCTCTGCTGAAAATGCAAAAGAAAATTCAAAAGTAGTGCAAAAGCAGTTGCAGGATCTCTTATCCTGCAGTAGAAATCTCTTAAAAATGCTGATGAGAAAAAAATACTGATGAGAAGTCTCTTATAAGAGACACACAGTCTCGGAGAATTATAATTGGCAAAAATTTGACTTTAGTGTTTTCATGGACTGTGTTAGACTGAGAGCAGACTAGTACTTGACAGAGGGAATGTCTTTTATTGTAGGAATGCATTAATATAGTACATGTTTTATATTATAATATTATGACAAAAAGTAAATCAAGCTATAAGTCCACATGGCAAATTTGGAACATGTAGAAACATAACTGTCACTTCTGAGCTGATAACACTTCAGCAGTGAATGGTGCAGAATGCTGAAACCTACCTTATTTTTTTCTTTTTCTTCCCCTATGGGAGTCTGTGGCAAAAGATGCCACAGAGTCCCCTCAAAATGCCGTAGTATCTGCACATCAGTGGTCACATCCACTGTCACATGGCAAGCTAAAACAAGGCTTCTTATTGTGGCCATGCAGGGGACTAGCCCTGTAAAACCTAGACACAGAATCTCTGTACAGGTGGTTACGGAAGATTCAGCTTGAGACCTGGTCCTCTGTCATCACAAAGCTCAGTCCACTAATTAGCATAAGCATAATATCAACAACAGTATTCACGTTACCCCTGTATCGTAGCTGCTAGCATTTATTTGGGTGTCTACAGAAGAAAATATTGCTGTCCCATTTGAACCCCCAAACCTACTCTAATTAAATGATTTGCATAAGGAGGTCAGAATCAGTGAACAGCAGAGGTTCTAGGGAAGTAGCAGGTAGCTGCCCAGGAGGCTGGTTCTGAGAGAGGACTAGGTTGCTTTTGCTGCTTTCCCCCCCATTTTCCTCCCTCTCCTCTGATTCTCTTTCTCTCCTTTCTCTTCTTTCTTCTTCTTTTCTTTTTTTCAGGTATAATTGACATCCCTCAACTGTCCGTATTTACAGGGCACAATTTGGTAAGTTTTGGCTTAGTATACACTGGTGGAACTGCCACCACAATCAAGATAGGGGACATACCCCCACACACGGAACATGCCCTCCTGCTTCTCAGCAGTTCCACCTTTCCACCCCTCTGGGACTTTCTATAAATTGAATCATATAGTATGTATTCATTTTTGAGTCTGGCTTCTTTCATTTAGCGTACTTGTATTTTTGATTCACCCACGGTATGTGTTTCAGTAGCTCCATAGTTAATGCCTTCTTATTATTTTCTTGCTTAGTAGGGTCCTGTTGTATGGATATACCCAGTGGTAGGATTCAAATAATTTAACAACCAGTTCTCTGCCCTAATGACCATTTTAAGTATAAAAAGACAATATACTGAGGGGGAAGCAAGATGGCGACGGAGTAGGCAGACGTACCAACTTCCAACTCCCAGAAGTAAAGTGGATTATAACTCAATTTAAAGAACCATCATCTGGATAAACCAACTATGAACTAAACTAAGTGAACTCTTCAACCAAGGAACACAGAAGAAGCCACATTGAGACTAGTAGGAATAGGGAAAACACGAAGAGGGTTGCCCAGCTCCCCGGAGCAAACGGCAGCCCGGAGAGACCCGCGGGGCGGGAGGAAAGTTTGGCGGAGAGGGAGGGACCTGGGTGCCAGGAACCAAGCCCCAGCCTGCAGTCCTAGAGCCTAGAAGAGGCGTTTGGACAGTTTTGAGCTGTGAAACAAGTGAGGGAGCTCCCAGGCCTACAGTGTGGAGTATTAGGTCCCATCCTACTCTGCTGAGGGCTGCTTAAGGGCATGGTGGGCGGCAGGACGCTGAAATGCAGTTCTGTCGGAGTGGGCAGAGGCCAAGCCGGTGGGAGTATGGTCTAGCCCAGAGGGTCAGAGGGGACGCGCGAAAGCAGTCTGGAAGCTGCGGGCCCACCTTTAATCCCACTTACGGGGACAAAGCGGGAGGCCAGGAAAGGGCAGGCCCTGTGCAAGCCGGCCCTGACCGCGGGGACCGGGCTAGGACCAGGGACGGGCAGGGGCTCGCGGCTGAGCTGACGCGATCAGCCCCCCACCCCCCGGGCCGGAGAAACTGCGGTTGGACAGTATACGTGCGCGAGCGGGCTCCGAGCACAGGAACGAGGTAGACCCCGAGACAGTGGAACCTCGCAGCTGAGTTCACGCTACTATCCCCGCCCGGCCGGAGAAACCGTGGATTGCATTCATACGTGCACGAGCGGGCTCCGAACGCGGGGGCGGGGTAGAGTCCGGACGAGCGGAAGTACGCAGCTGAGTGGAAGCCAGCAAACACACCCGCCCCAATAAACCTTGGTTTCAGACCCTGCGCAGAATGGCCCTGGCCTCGAGGGCGGGGCTAAATCTCCGGACGGGCAAAAGCTTACAGGTGAGAGCACGTCAAAAGCCCCGCCTAACCCGCGGAACTGTAGCGAGCAGGTTCCGACTGCTGGTTCTGGGCGGAAGTCCGGAAATAGGCTGGGTCCGCAGCTGAGCAAAGGTGCTCACCTCTACCCTTGGTACTAAGTCTTGTGGCTTCAGTGACAGCTCCTCCCACAGAGGAGAGGCAGAAATCACAGCAAAAGCCACAGTGGGCCGGCTCTGGCAACGCTCATACCCAACCACCCTAGGCACCGGCAGAGGGGGTGGGGGGCCTGCAACTGACCACACCTAGAGAACACAAAGGCAACACCTACTGGACTCCAGTGGCCACAACTTGCTTAAACAGAGAACAAATGGGCAGGCAGAGGAATGCAAACCAAATGAATCAAGAGAAATCCCCAGAGAAGGACCTGAATGAACCAGATAGAACCAAATTACCAGAGCAGAATTTAGAATAATGATAGTTAGGATGTTCAAAGAAATTAGAGCAACAATGGATAGTCATTATGAACACCTAAATAAAGAGATAACAAGTATAAAAAACGAAATTGAAATAATAAAAAAGAATCAGACAGAAATGACAAATACAGGATCAGAACTGAAGACCACAATGGAAGGAATTAAAAGCAGGATGGATGACGCTGAGGATCGAATAAGCGAGTTAGAGGACACAATAAACAAAGTTACAGAAGCAGAGAAGAAAAAGGAAAAGAGACTTAAAAAATGTGAGGAAACTCTAAGTGAGCTTTGTGACAACATGAAGAGAAACAACATTCGCATCATAGGGGTGCCTGAAGAAGAGGAGAGAGGACAGGAAATGGAAACTTTGTTCAATCAAATCATAGCAGAAAACTTTCCTAAATTAAGGCTGGGAAACACTCCACACATTCAAGAAGCACACAGAACTCCATTAAAGAGAAACCCAAAAAGATCTACACCAAGACACATCATAGTTAAAATACCAAAGCTAATGGATAAAGAAAAAATTTTAAAAGCTGCTAGAGAAAAAAAGGCTACCACCTACAAAGGAGCCCCCATAAGGTTGACATCGGACTTCTCAACAGAAACACTTGAGGCCAGAAGGAAATGGCAAGATATAATCAAAGTAATGCAGAACAAGAACCTACAACCAAGACTACTTTATCCAGCAAGGCTAACATTTAAAATTGAAGGAGAAATAAAGAGCTTCCCAGAAAAAGAAAGCCTCAAGGAATTCATGAAAACCAAACCAACTCTGCAAGAGATACTAAGGGGCCTCTTGTGAACAGTTTAAAGGGAGGAATGAATATAGCAAAAGAAGAATACAGCTTTAAAGAATAAAATGGCAATAAACAACTACATATCAATAATAACCTTAAATGTAAATGGATTAATGATCCAATCAAAAGACATAGGGTAGCTGCATGGATAAAGAAACAGGACCCATACATATGCTGTCTACAAGAGACACACCTTAAAACAAAAGATGCTCATAGACTGAAGGTAAAAGGATGGAAAAAAATATTTCATGCAAATGGAAATGAAAAAAAAGCAGGGGTAGCAATACTTATATCAGACAAAATGGACTTTAAAACAAAGGCTGTAGTAAGAGATAAAGGAGGACACTACAAAATGATAAAGGGAACAATTCAACAGGAAGATATAACTATTGTAAATATCTATGCACCAAATATAGGAGCCCCGACATACATAAAGCAGACTTTGATGGATATGAAGGGTGAGATTAACAGCAATACTATCATAGTAGGGGATTTCAATACCCCTCTAACAACACTGGATAGATCCTCAAGAAAGAAAATTAATAAAGAAACAGCAGACTTAAAGGAGACACTAGATCAACTTGATTTAATAGATATCTTCAGAACTTTTCACCCTAAAGCAGTAGAATATACATTCTTCTCAAGCGCTCATGGTACGTTTTCTAGGATAGACCACATGTTGGGACACAAAAATGGTCTCAATAAATTTAAGAAGATTGAAATCATATCAAGCATTTTCTCTGATCACAATGCCATGAAACTAGAAATTAACCACAAAAGAAAAAATGAAAAATACTCAAACACTTGGAAACTAAATAGCATGTTATTAAATAATGAATGGATTAACAATGAGATCAAAGAAGAAATAAAAAAGTTTCTAGAAACAAATGATAATGAACATACATCAACTCAAAATTTATGGGACTCAACAACGGAGTTCTGAGAGGGAAGTTTATTGCACTACAGGCATATCATAAGAAGCTAGAAAAAGCTCAAATAAGCAACCTGACCCTGCATCTAAAAGAACTAGAAAAACAACAACAAATAAAACCCAAGACAAGTAGAAGAAAGGAAATAATAAAGGTCAGAGCAGAAATAAATGACATAGAGGCAAAGAAAACAATACAGAGGATCAATGAAACAAGAAGCTGGTTCTTTGAAAAGGTAAACAAGATTGATGAACCTTTAACTAGACTCACCAAGAAAAAAAGAGAGAGGACTCAAATAAATAAAATTAGAAAGGACAGTGGAGAAATAACAACGGACACAACAGAAATACAAAGCATTGTAAGAAAATACTATGAAGAACTATATGCCAAAAAATTACACAATCTTGGTGAAATGGACAAATTTCTTGAATCATATAACCTTCCAAAAATCAATCTGGAAGAATCAGAACACCTAAACAGACCAATTACAACAAATGAGATCGAAAAAGTTATCAAAAAACTCCCAAAAAAGAAAAGTCCTGGGCCTGATGGCTTCACAAGTGAATTCTATCAAAAATTCAAAGAAGAACTAACTCCTATCCTTCTCAAGCTATTTCAAAAAATTCAAGAGGAAGGAAGATTTCCAAACTCCTTTTATGAGGCGAGCATAATTCTGATCCCAAAACCGGGCAAAGACAACACAAAGAAAGAAAATTATAGGCCTATATCCCTGATGAATTTAGATGCTAATATTCTCAACAAAATATTAGCCAACCGGATCCAGCAATATATGAAAAAAATCATACACCACGATCAAGTGGGATTTATTCTGGAGAGGCAAGGCTGGTTCAATATTCGCAAATCAATCAATGTGATTCATCACATAAACAAAAGGAAGGACAAAAATCACATGATAATTTCAATAGATGCAGAAAAGGCATTTGATGAAATCCAGCACCCATTCATGCTCAAAACTCTCAGTAAAGTGGGAATACAGGGATCATTCCTTAACATGATAAAGGCCATCTACGATAAACCGACAGCAAACATCATACTAAATGGACAAAAATCAAAAGCAATCCCCTTAAGATCAGGAACCAGGCAGGGTTGCCCACTTTCACCACTCTTATTCAACATAGTTCTGGAAGTCCTAGCTACAGCAATCAGACAAGAAGAAGAAATAAAAGGCATCCAAATTGGAAAAGAAGAAGTAAAACTGTCACTATTTGCAGATGATATGATTTTGTATATTGAAAATCCTAAAGTCTCAGTCAAAAAACTACTGGACCTGATAAATGAATTCAGCAAGGTGGCAGGATATAAAATTAATACTCAGAAATCAGAGGCATTTCTATACACCAACAATGAAATATCAGCAAAAGAAATTAAGGAAACAATCCCCTTTACTATTGCAGCCAAAAAAATAAAGTACCTAGGAGTAAATTTAACCAAGGAGGTTAAGGACTTGTACTCGGAAAATTATAGAACATTGATAAAAGAAATCAAGGAAGATACAAACAAGTGGAAGCACATACCGTGCTCATGGCTAGGAAGAATAAACATCATTAAAATGTCTATATTACCCAAAGAAATTATAAATTCAATGCAATACCAATTAAAATACCAATGACATACTTCAAAGATATAGAACACATATTCCAAAAATTTATATGGAACCAAAAAAGAACACGAATAGCCTCAGCAATCTTTAAAAGAAAAAATAAAGCAGGAGGTATCACTCTTCCAGATTTCAAGGTTTACTATAAGGCCATTATACTCAAGACAGCCTGGTACTGGCATAAGAACAGGCACATAGATCAATGGAACAGAACAGAGGACCCAGAAATAAACCCACAGCTTTATGGACAACTGATATTTGACAAAGGAGGAAAGAACATACAATGGAGTAAATACAGCCTCTTTAACAAATGGTGTTGGGAAAATTGAACATCTACCTGCAAAAAAATGAAAATAGACCATCAACTTACACCATTCACAAAAACAAACTCAAAAAGGGTAAAAGACTTAAATGTAAGCTGTGAAACCATAAGCATCTTAGAAGAAAACATAGGCAGCAAGCTCTCTGACATCTGTAGCAGCAATATATTTGCCAATTTATCTCCACGGGCAAATGAAATAAAAGGCATGATAAACAAATGGGACTATATCAAACTAAAAAGTTTTTGCACAGCTAAAGACAATAGGAACAGAATAAGAAGACAAACCACACAATGGGAGAACATATTCGACAGCACATCTGATAAAGAGTTAATAACTAAAATTTATAAAGAACTTATAAAACTCAACACCAGGAAGACAAACAACCCAATCAAAAAATGGGCAAAAGAAATGAATAGAAATTTCTCCAAAGAGGACATACAAATGGCCAATAGGCATATGAAAAAATGCTCAACATCACTAATCATTACAGAAATGCAAATTAAAAGCACAATGAGATATCACCTCACACCAGTCAGAATGGCACTTATCAGCAAAACAACACAGAATAATTGCTGGCGAGGATGTGGAGAAAAGGGAACCCTTCTGCATTGCTGGTGGGAATGCAGACTGGTGCAGCCACTGTGGAAAACAGTTTGGAGATTCCTCAGAAAATTAAAAATCGAACTGCCTTTTGACCCAGCTATTCCACTTTTAGGAATATACCCTATGAACACCATAGCACTGTTCAAAAAGAAGAAATGCACCCCCATGTTCGTGGCAGTATTGTTCACAATAGCGAAGATCTGGAACCAGCCCAAGTGTCCGTCAGAAGACGAGTTGATTAAAAAGCTATGGTACATATATACTATGGAAAACTACTCAGCCATAAGAAACGATGACATCGGATCATCTATAACAAAATGGATGTACCTTGATAACATTATACGGAGTGAAATAAGTAAATCAGAAAAAAAGAAAAACTGCGAACAGCATGATTTCATACATAGGTGTGACATAAAAGTGAGAATATGAGACATGGACAAGAGAGTGGTGGTTTTGGGATGGGGGGAGGGAGGGAAGAGTGGGATAGGGAGGAGGGGAGGGACACAGGGAATACCAGATTGAAGGTGACAGAGGACAATTTGACTTTTGGTGATGGGTATGCAACACAATTGAATGATAAGATAACCTGGAGATGTTTTCATTGTACATATGTACCCTGATTTATTGGTGTCACCCCATTAGAATTAATAATAATAAAATATATATATATAAAAAAATAAAAAAATAAAAAAAAGACAATATACTGAAAGGTAGTTTACTATTTTATGCATTTAATAAGTAAAATCAATAAGAGGTACACTAAACTAGATTATAAGAAAGAGTTTTAAAATATTAATGAAAAATATTAAATAATACCTGACAAAAAACAATAAAACTGTTATTTAATATATTTCCATATTGCTTCTTAATTGGCATCCTCACTTGCAATTTTTTTCACCTATGGACAGAATGAACATTACTACGGGTGCTTAGAATACGCTGTTGCACAGATGAATGTTAAAAAAAGAATAAGAAAGAGCCTGACCAGGCAGTGGCGCAGTGGATAGAGCGTCGGACTGAGATGCAGAGGACCCGGGTTCGAGACCTTGAGGTCGCCAGCTTGAGCGCGGGGCCCATCTGGCTTGGACCCAAGATAACTGGCTCCAGCAAGGGGTTGCTTGGTCTGCTGAAGGCCCGCAGTCAAGGCACATGTGAGAATGCAATCAATGAACAACTATGGTGTCGCAACGGCAACGAAAAACTAATGATTGATGCTTCGCACCTCTCTCCATTCCTGTCAGTCTGTCCCAATCTATCTCACTCTCTGACTCTCTCTCTGTTCCTGGAAATAAAAAAAGTCATCTCTTAAAAAAAAAAAAAAGAGGAAAAAAGATAAATTTGTGATTTCCACATTGGGCAGCTGCCTGGGCGCCTACCTTAGAGAGAACCCTGATTACAAGTGCCATTTTAACAACCAGATTGCCAAACTCAACAAAAAATTAGGTGTTGGTTCTGCTGAACCCGTGCAAACCAGTGTGAATCAGCTGAATTCCACCGGTGAATATACCACAGTTTGTTTATCCACTCACTTGTTTGTTTATGGACATTAGTGCTGTTTCCAGTTTGGGGCATGCCAAATAAAGCGCTGAACATTCATGTTTGGATCTTTGTATGCGCACATGCTCTTCTCTCTCTTGATTGAACGCCTAGATGTGCAATGGCAGATGAACACTTACATTTAAGAAACTACATTTCCCACATTGTACATGAATGCTCTAATTCTCCACAGACTCACCTACGTTTTATGTGGACAGTCTTCTTAACCTTAACCATCCCAATGCACTTGTATTGGCATGCTGAGGTTTTCATTTGCATTTTTCTGACAGCTAACAGTGCTGACTCTTTTGTTGATCACTTTTTTCAATGCATATGCAAATATATATTTATAACTTTGTTATATAATTGGATTGTATGCATGCCCATGCCTTTGTAACCTTTGCCAGCTATGAGGTAGTTTGAGGACCTTCCCGAGTGAAAAGAGAAACACATTTCTCCTTTTCTACATCAGCTTATCAGATGGTGCGACCAGGAGGAAAACTTTATAGAAAATGGACATATCTCAGCATTCCTTGGTTTCAGATATTCAAACCGTACTATGAACAAAAACTCTGGCCTTTCTGTTTCAATATTGCGAATCTGAAAAGGGAATAACTTTTAATTCACTCCCATAAGGGTCTTTGAAGCAAAATACTTTTAGAAGGCACTTATAGAGATGAGTGAAATATAAATAATAATGATCATAACTATTTTTATATATTCTATATTTTATAATTATTAAAAATAACAATAAAAAGCATGATAGTATCCTCTCTGAAAATATTAACTGGTGAAGGTCTCTGTATATTTGTTGTTGCTATTTTAAAACCTAAACAGACACACTTTCTATTTTCTGTGCAACTGGGCACTTACTGAAGGCATGCCACATTCCTGAACAAGTGGGACTTTCTAGGTGCTCTTTCAGGAGAAGAGGGGGCTTAGAGCAGGGACAGAGTCTTTTACTACCTCAGCCTGCAGTCTCAGAGGAAGCAGTAGGTAGATAGATGAGTGCTGATCAGACCAAGGCCCATGACCGTCCAACCTTAGGCAAGCTTCCTGTGGTCAGACGGATCATCAAACCCTACCTAGCAAGTATGGCGGTAGCAGTGCACAGGCAGGTGCGTTGGAAGAATGCTGTATGCTAAGCATCACAGAAGAGATTATTTAAGCCAGGGGTGCTCAGTACGTCAATCGCGATCTACTGGTCAATCGCGAAGAAAGTGTGGGTAGATCGCATGACATTAAAAACATTTGTCTTTGATTGGCATACAGGGTAGCCAATCTGACATCTGAACTTTTGACACCCTACGCATGCGCGTTAAACCACGCTAACTTGTTCAGTTACATTGCTGCGTAGTAGCCTTCGATTTATTTAAACTAAATACAACAAAGGACATAAAAATGAGTTCCGTAGCTGGTCCGAGTAAGAAGCCTAAAACCTACCACTTTCATACAGAATGGGAGGGGATCTTTTTCACTATGTCATATTCTAAGTGCATTTGCCTCATCTGTCTGTGTGCCATTGCTATTCCAAAGAAGGGAAATGTGGAGCGACTTTTTCGGACTGTTCATAAAAACTATGACATTGACTTTCCTCCAAAAAGAGAGCTGAGAAGGAGAAAGGTGAAAGAAGAATACACAATATTAAATGATGATAATAGTAACTTAAATAATGATAATATAGAAGAAATAAATTTATGTTTTGCATTTTTATTGTAGGTAGATCATTTTGACTTGGTCATCTTATGAGTGGCTTGCAAGCTGAAAAAGTGTGGGCACCCTTGATTTAAGCAATAGATGGGATAAAATAAATAATAACAGCACAAAGCAGAATGAAATAAGGCCCTCAGAGCAGCATCAAAGTAGCTGGCCCATAGCTGTGTGTAGATGGTCTGCAATAGAGCAAGGAGCTTATCCTGGGATGTAAGTCAATGCACCGCTAATTTGGCTGAGAAAATCTTACTATTAAAAAATAATTGGCTAAAGAAGATGTGGTACATATATACAATGGAACACTACTCAGCCATGAGAAACAATGACCTAGTGACATTTATAACAACATAGATGGACCTTGAGAACATTATATTGAGCGAAATAAGTCAATCATAAAAAGCTAAGAACTGTATGATTTCACACATAGGTAACATATAGAACTGAGACTCATGGACATAGATAAAAGTGAAGTGGTTACCAAGGGGAGGTGATGTGGGGGGAGGGTAGTAAAGAGGGACAAATATATGGTGACAGAAAATGATTTGACTTTGGGTGATGGCCACACAATGCAATCAACACTTCAAATGCTATAAGATGTTACCTATGTGTTCTTATAAACCAATGATACCCCATTAAATTTAATTTCTAAATAATAAAATAGAATGATATGTGTGTGTGTGTGTGTGTGTGTGTGTGTGTGTGTGTATTTATGCATTCATACTGAACTGAAGGGAGTGCTTAGTTGCCTGGTTGTTTTGGATTCTGGTTGAAGCTCCTCCTTGCAAATGAGAAAGGGGCAGGTGGACAGACCTCGTGTCAGGTGGCTTTGTTCTAGCAGCTTTCAATTTGAGCATGGAAGGGAGAGTGATTCATTCTGAAAAGTGTGTGCTTATTCTCTGACATACGTGACATTTGTTAATTGACCTCAGGGCAAGCCAGTATGTTTCAGGAAATTGCAAAGATCAAAGCACTACAAATTATGTTTATTTTAAAATTCAAATAAATATTAAAATTGACTACGTGCTGTAAATAGTAGGAAATTAATTATTTGACAAATGAAGTAAGTGTATAATAAACATAATAGTATTTTTACTTATCAGCCTTTAAGGACTAAATGATATTCTAACGAACGTGATTCATATCATTAAGACATTTTTTTCAACATCCTCATCCTATCAACATGGGCACTGTACTTACCTAGCACTGATGTGTCATTTCATGTTATGCAACGCAAAGGGACAATGTTTCTACTAACCTGGCAAGACACCTGTGGCAGGCAAAATAATGTTCCCCGAAGATGTCCACAGACTACCGGAACTTGGGGACTGTGTTACCTTATTTGGTAAAAGAGACTTTGCATAAGTTCCCAAATTAAGGACCTTGTGATGGCAAATGTCCTGGATTATCCAGTGGGCCCAGGATTATCAAGAGGCCCTTGTGAGAAGGAACAGAAGGGTCATAGTCAAAGATATGGGGGCAGAAGCAGAGGCTGAAGTCATGTGCTTGGAAGGCAGAAAATGGAGCTGTAGGCACTGAAATAGGCAAGCAGCCTTCTGCTTAAGGAGTCAACTTATCTGAGTGACAGCATGACCAAATGTCAAGAACAAGCACACTAGGAAGCTTTGACACACAAAACTGATTACAGGCTATTATTTCATAGAAAGTGCCTACAATTTAACCTGCAGTGAGAATTCTTTACATGTGAAATGAGCTTTTAATGATCCTTTAAAGTTTTATTTCAAAACTTTTTTTAAGTGAGTTGATGATCCTGTATTGCTGTTAAGACAAAATTCACACATATATCACTTATAATACTGATGATTATTTTTAATATGAAAACATATGCACATACTAGTTTAATAGGAGAGTTAAGAGGGGAATTTCTCAGCAATTATAACAAAAATACAAAGACATGAAAATAGGAGAGGATAAGAAAATTAGAGTATTCAAGCCAGAAAGCCCAACATTTGGTAATATGAAATTCCAAAAATAGTCAAGAAAATGGAAAGAAAGAAAGTATAAGGAAATAATGTAAGAAAAATTTTCCAGTTTCAAAGCTTCAGATATCTAAATGAAAAGGGCCCATTGAGAAAGGCCAGCACATTGAAAGATCAATGACTCACCAAGGCACTCCATTACAAAACTTCAGTACTAGAAATAAAGAGGATATTCTGAAAGAAAACAGTGAAAGGAAGAAGCCCCACATGAAGGATTCCCTCAGACTGCAGTGATAACTGGGTAACAGGGGGATATATACAACAGTGGCCTTAACACTTGGACGGATAGCCAAAAACGAGAAACAACCCAAGTGCCCGTGAACTGGTGATGGGTAAATGAACATGGCCCAGTCATACAAGGGACTGTCACTGACAATAAAAAGGAATGAAACATTAATACATGCTACAAAATGGAGAAACCCTGAAATCACGATGCTAAGTGGCCACCTACGAAGAACACATATGATAGGATTTTATTTATATGTGGGATGGGGGGAGTGACTGTTAATGGGTTTAGAGCAGGGGTCGGAAACCTATGGCTCATGAGCCAGATGTGGCTCTTTTGATGGCTGCATCTGGCTCGCAGACAAATATTTAATAAAAATAATAATAACGTTAAAAATATAAAACATTCTCATGTTTTACAATCTATTCATTTCCTACCGCTCGTGTTCATGGTTGCGGGTAGATGGAGCCAAACACAGCTGTCCTCTGGGACAACACTAAATTTTTATTGGATAATGCATAACGTACAAGGATTGTTGTGAGGTCAGAAAGTAAACTTCCCTCCTTTTAATCAAGTAGTCAGCTAGCTAATTGCAGAAACCCTTTTGACAAAGAAGATGGCTAAAAGAAAAAAAGATGAGGAGTATCATACTTTTCAGCAGGAATGGACAGAGGAATTCACCTTTGCGGAGAGAGCAGGTACTGCAGTGTGTCTAATATGCAATGATAAAATTGCATCAATGAAACGGTCAAATATAAAGTGGCACTTCAACACAGGCCATACTACATTTGCATGGAAATATCCAGCAGGGGACAGCAGGAAGAAAGCATGTCAAAAAACTCCCAAAAAAGAAAAGTCCTGGGCCTGATGGCTTCACAAGTGAATTCTATCAAAAATTCAAAGAAGAACTAACTCCTATTCTCCTGAAGCTATTTCAAAAAATTCAAGAGGAAGGAAGAATTCCAAACTCCTTTTATGAGGCGAGCATAATTCTGATCCCAAAACCGGGCGAAGACAACACAAAGAAAGAAAATTATAGGCCTATATCCCTGATGAATTTAGACGCTAAAATTCTCAACAAAATATTAGCCAACCGGATCCAGCAATATATGAAAAAAATCATACACCATGATCAAGTGGGATTTATTCTGGAGAGGCAAGGCTGGTTCAATATTCGCAAATCAATCAATGTGATTCACCACATAAACAAAAGGAAGGACAAAAAATCACATGATAATTTCAATAGATGCAGAAAAGGCATTTGATAAAATCCAGCACCCATTCATGCTCAAAACTCTCAGTAAAGTGGGAATACAGGGATCATTCCTTAACATGATAAAGGCCATCTATGATAAACCGACAGCAAACATCATACTAAATGGACAAAGATTAAAAGCAATCCCCTTAAGATCAGGAACCAGGCAGGGTTGCCCACTTTCACCACTCTTATTCAACATAGTTCTGGAAGTCCTAGCTACAGCAATCAGACAAGAAGAAGAAATAAAAGGCATACAAATTGGAAAAGAAGAAGTAAAACTGTCATTATTTGCAGATGATATGATATTGTATATTGAAAACCCTAAAGTCTCAGTCAAAAAACTACTGGACCTGATAAATGAATTCAGCAAGGTGGCAGGATATAAAATTAATACTCAGAAATCAGAGGCATTTCTATACACCAACAATGAAATATCAGCAAAAGAAATTAAGGAAACAATCCCCTTTACTATTGCAGCCAAAAAAATAAAGTACCTAGGAGTAAATTTAACCAAGGAGGTTAAGGACTTGTACTCAGAAAATTATAGAACATTGATAAAAGAAATCAAGGAAGATACAAACAAGTGGAAGCACATACCGTGCTCATGGCTAGGAAGAATAAACATCATTAAAATGTCTATATTACCCAAAGCAATTTATAAATTCAATGCAATACCAATTAAAATACCAATGACATACTTCAAAGATATAGAACACATATTCCAAAAATTTATATGGAACCAAAAAAGAACACGAATAGCCTCAGCAATCTTAAAAAGAAAAAATAAAGCAGGAGGTATCACTCTTCCTGATATCAAGGTTTACTACAAGGCCATTATACTCAAGACAGCCTGGTACTGGCATAAGAACAGGCACATAGATCAATGGAACAGAACAGAGAACCCAGAAATAAACCCACAGCTTTATGGACAACTGATATTTGACAAAGGAGGAAAGAACATACAATGGAGTAAAGACAGCCTCTTTAACAAATAGTGTTGGGAAAATTGGACATCTACCTGCAAAAAAATGAAACTAGACCATCAACTTACACCATTCACAAAAACAAACTCAAAATGGATAAAAGACTTAAATGTAAGCCGTGAAACCATAAACATCTTAGAAGAAAACATAGGCAGCAAGCTCTCTGACATCTGTAGCAGCGGTATATTTGCCGATTTATCTTCATGGGCAACTGAAATAAAAGGCAAGATAAACAAATGGGACTATATCAAACTAAAAAGTTTTTGCACAGCTAAAGACAATAGGAACAGAATAAAAAGACAAACCACACAATGGGAGAACATATTTGACAGCACATCTGATAAGGGGTTAATAACTAAAATTTATAAAGAACTTATAAAAAGCAACACCGGGAAGACAAACAACCCAATCAAAAAATGGGCAAAAGAAATGAATAGAAATTTCTCCAAAGAGGACATACAGATGGCCAATAGGCATATGAAAAAATGCTCAACATCACTAATCATTAGAGAAATGCAAATTAAAACCACAATGAGATATCACCTCACACCAGTCAGAATGGCACTTATCAGCAAAACAACACAGAATAAGTGCTGGCGAGGATGTGGAGAAAAGGGAACCCTTCTGCACTGCTGGTGGGAATGCAGACTGGTGCAGCCACTGTGGAAAACAGTTTGGAGATTCCTCAGAAAATTAAAAATCGAACTGCCTTTTGACCCAGCTATCCCACTTTTAGGAATATACCCTAAGAACACCATAGCACTGTTCGAAAACAAGAAATGCGCCCCCATGTTCGTGGCAGCATTGTTCACAATAGCGAAGATCTGGAACCAGCCCAAGTGTCCGTCAGAAGACGAGTGGATTAAAAAGCTATGGTACATATATACTATGGAATACTACTCAGCCATAAGAAACGATGACATCGGATCATTTATAACAAAATGGATGTACCTTGATAACATTATACGGAGTGAAATAAGTAAATCAGAAAAAAAGAAAAACTGAGAACAGCACGATTACATACATAGGTGGGACATGAAAGTGAGGGTATGAGACATGGACAAGAGAGTGGTGGTTATGGGATGGGGGGAGGGAGGGAAGAATGGGATAGGGAGGAGGGGAGGGATGCAGGGAAAACCAGATTGAAGGTGACAGAGGACAATTTGACTTTTGGTGATGGGTATGCAACACAATTGAATGATAAGATAACCTGGAGATGTTTTCATTGTACATATGTACCCTGATTTATTGATGTCACCCCATTAGAATTAATAATAATAAAATATATATATATAAAAAAAAAAAAAAAGAAAGCATGTCAAGAACTACTGTGCAGAGTACAAGCTAGTCAGCAGTAACTCCTTGTTTGGACCCAACAAGGTGACTGGAATTTGACTAGCTTTACCGGCGCTTTAGCAATTGTGAGAAACGGAAAGGCATTCACAAATGGGGAGTATGCCAAAACAGTCATGCTTGATACTGCCAGTGAACTTTTTGGATAAAGACAAGATAATCAAACAAATAAAAGACATGCCTCTGTGGGCAAGAACTGTTCACAATCTTACCATCATGATGGCAAATCAAATTGAGGTAACACAAGTGAAGGACATAAATGCAGCACCATTCTTTTCTATTGCTTTGGATGAGTCAACAGACGTAAGCCATTTATCCCAGTTTAGCGTGATTGCAAGGTATGCTGTCGGTGACACACTACATGAAGAAAGTCTTACTGTTTGCCTATGAAAGAGACAACAAGAGGGAAGGATTTATTCAAGTCTTTCACTGAGTTTACTAATGAAAAAAATCTACCGATGAATAAACTTATTTCGGTGTGTACTGATAGTGCTCCGTGCATGGTGGAGAAAAGCAGAGGATTCGTAGCACTTCTTTGTGAACATAAAAAGAGACCCATCCTAAGTTTTCACTTCATCTTACATCAGGAGGGGCTTTGTGCTCAGATGTGTGGTGAGCAGCTTGGTGAGGTGATGTCACCGGTCATTCGGGTGGTCAACTTTATTGTTGCCTGACCTTTAAATGTTCGTCAGTTTAAAACACTGCTGGATGAAGTTGGGAATAATTATTCTGGTCTGCTTCTGCACAGCAATGTGCATTGGTTGTCAAGAGAGAAGGTGCTCAGCCGTTTTGCAGCTTGTCTGAGCGAAATCCGGACTTTTCTTGAAATGAAAAATGTCAAGCATCCTGAGTTAACTAACACTGAGTGGCTCCTGAACTTCTACTATCTTGTGGACATGACTGAACATCTGAACCAGCTCAATGTGAAAATGCAAGGCTTTGGAAATACAGTCTTATGTCTTCAACAAGCAATGTTTGCATTTGAAAACAAGCTGGAACTCTTCATCGCGGACACTGAAACAGGTCGTTTACTACACTTTGAAAACCTGGGAGAGTTTAAAGATGCTTGCACAGCAAGTGACCCTGTTCAACGTCTTGATCTTCAGCAGCTAGCAGGCTTCACATCTAATATCCTGCAGTCATTCAAAGTGTGCTTTGGAGAATTTCGTGAGCACACACACTTGTCTTTATAAGTTCATCACCCATCCCCATGAGTGTGCAGTGGACAGCGCCAACCTGAGTTACAACCCCGGTGTCCATGTCAGAGATTTTGAGCTACAAGCTGCTGACCTGAAGGCCTCAGACATGTGGGTGAATAAGTTCAAGTCACTGAATGAAGATTTGGAAAGACTTGCACAACAGCAAGCAGAGTTGACGAGCAAACACAAGTGGGAAGAAATGAAAAAACAACTCACAGACCAGCTGATTGTCAAGACTTGGAACAAGCTTCCCGTCACATACCACACACTGCAGCGTGTGAGTATTGCTGTACTGACAATGTTTGGCTCTAGGTATGTGTGTGAGCAGTCTTTCTCACATCTAAAGAACATTAATACCAACCTACAATCATGTTTAACGGATAGAAGTCTCAATTCCTGCATGAAGCTTAACCTCACCACATATCAACCAGACAACAAAGCCATCAGCAAAACCATGCAGCACCAGAAGTCGCATTAATGGTAAGAAGTACTTTATTCATCATTAGTTTGCAAAAGCATAACAATGTTATTACAAAGAATTCAGAGACTTATTATACTTTAAAAGTGTTGGTCTTACATAAAATGCACACATTTACTTGTATTTAGTGTTAAACATATTGTATGGCTCTCACAGAATTATATTTTAAAATATGTGGCATTCATGGCTCTCTCAGCCAAAAAAGGTTCCTGACCGCTGGTTTAGAGTTTCTTTTGTGGCTGATGAAAATGTTTTCAACTGTGTCTTGGGGCTATTCGCTGTTCTAAACCATCACTTTCAACCATTTGACCCTTATAATATTGTTGTATTGTGAGCTAAAATCTCTTGTGTTTGAGAATCATCAGACTAGCTTGACTGCTGGTGGTGTAGTGGATAGAATGTCGACCTGGGACACTGAGGTCCCAGGTTTGTAACCCAGGGGTTATTGGCTTGAGTGCTGGCTCACCATCCTGAGCATAGGGTTGCTGGCTTGACCATGAGATTATGTTGGCTTTTGTCCAAAGGTCACTGGCTTGAGCAAGGGGTCACTAACTTGGCCTGAGCCCCCCACCGCCATCAAGGCACCTATGAGAAGCAATCAGTGACCAACTGAAAAAAGTGACACATCTACAAGTTGATGTTTCTCATCTCTCTCCCTCCTTCTTCCCCCTCACTTGTGTGTGCATGAGTATTAAAAAAATAAAATAAAGAAGCATCAGACTAAATAGAATGTCTTTTTGGAATTGGTATTTATGTTTTTTTACTAACACATCAGGTATGTTAATAACTACCTAGATTTTGTCTGTCTGATGGTATGTGAGACTTTCAGAACCAAGACAGCTTGGGGCGGGGGTGCTTGCTTCCACTCACCTGCCATTCAAAGGCAATAAAGCCTGGATGCAAGTCCCTCCAGACCTTGCAAAGACATTAAAAAAATCATTTGGTTGATTTAGCTACCCACCAGTGTGCTTACCACCACCTGGCTGCATTATGCAGGAATCCAGAGGTATGCAAGCATCCATTGTCCTGGGGAGCTTGTTACTTTTTTCTCTTGAGAATAGGAGGAAGATGCTTGGGACACATCTTTGTATTTTTGTTTCTTGTATTTTTGCTAAGTTTGGCAAAGTTCCAGTGAGAGCATCTTGTCTTTCCTCAACTCTACCCCATTAGCGCCACTGATGAAATATTAAGGCAACTTCTCTCTTCCTAGTGAAATATATGGGTGGGTGGAACAATACACGGCTGTGACGTGTGCCCCTCTGACTGCTGGGATGATGCAGCCCATCACCCAACAGATGCTGCCAAGCTGCTTCTGTGGACCAGATTCATGAAGCAAGACAGACATGGTTCCATCACTTTTGCTGGGTATAGGTGAGAAGTGAGGTGGAGCAAAGGCTACTTTGAGTAGTGTGGGCCAGGACTGGCCTCTCTGAAGGATGACAATGAGTCCACCAGGCAATAAATTGGAGAAAAAACATTTTCAATTGCACTGCACTGGAGGCGGGGATTATCAATCCCACTTCACAGGGGGCAGGATCCTGCAGAGATTGAGGAGATCGCCTCAGATCCTGTGGCCTTCAGTTGGCAAAGAAGTTGTTCACCCTCACCTCCACCTGTCTCCACCCTGGCCATGCTCTGTCCACCATCCCACTTGTGCTATCTGGAAATAAAACAACAGAAGACTATATTGTCAGATAGGGAGAGAGAGGCATCCAAGCTGAATGTTAAAGGGTGAGAAGGGGTTAGAGGTGGCTCAGAGGAACGGAGGGAGTGGAGCCTAAGCACTTTCTTTCTCTGCCCCTCTCTGGACATTTTCCCCTAAGCACTGCACTTGGGCAGGGAAGATAACCTCTCCAAAAAACAGAGATTTATTCTTATGCCAAGAGAAGTTTTGACTAAAACCACTTTACTGATTTTTTTAAGCATTTGAGAGGTATGTGTGAAATATCACCTTACCAAGCTGGCCAGTCAGGGATGCTTCTATTTCCTGATATGTCCTTGAAAGGCTAGTGACAGGTGGTGGCAACAAGCTTTGTCAGGTGGTCAAGGATGAGGAGGGAGGGCAACACACACCTCTCTGCACACAGGAGGTAACAGGATGGGTCCCTCGTGCCAAGCCTGCAAACATTAATGTTTGTTCATAAAAAGCTGGGTGTCCACAAAGCATGAGGCCCTCTGTCTGTCATCAGCCATGCTGGGGAACTGGGGTCCCACCTGAGCCATCCTTCTTCTTTGGGACACTTTACCCACCAGGGCCTCTGGGAACCGTAAATAGAGACCCCTGCAAATGGCTTTTCTGTCTGACCTTTTCACCTGAAATAAAAATAAAGCTTGCAGAATGTAATCCTGGCTCAAGGCTCCTTCATGGACTCCTCCTTCACTTACCTGTTGACAGGTGCCTGCCAGACCCCACAGTTACCTTTGATTTAGTGGTAATGGCATCTCTGCACTCAGCCGAGGCGTGCCCTGAGATCCTCTCTGTAGCTTAAGTCCATTTTCTTGGTAACCTGAGAGCCATCCCTTGCTTCCAGATGATGTCACTGTCTGTTAACAGACGGCAATGATCACTAAACTCGTGCTCGGGGCAAAAGACAAGCAGATCACTCTCAAAGTCAGAGATGGGTGGAGACAAATGTTAAATTTTCAAAATAAAAAGGAAGATTTATTCCCACACACCTTGTTATAAACTCCTAAAATATTTCAATACTTGTTTTCAGAGAGCCAGTGTTTTGTTGTTGTTGTTTCCTGAATCAAAATCTGCACCTGAGAAGCCTATCTAAAGAGGTAAGGGTGGGAAATTGGAAGTGAAAAATCATGGCCGTAATACTAACCAAAATCTCCAGTTAGATACCATACCATGCATTTTTCTCAACTCCAACTCTGAAATAGATTTGCATGAATGGAAGGTACTCCCAGAATATGTTTGACCACAGTTCTGAAATAAAAAAAGGACTCTACATTTCTTGGTTTCCAATTTTGGGGGGGCTAACAGTGTACCAATCTCTCTGTTTTAAACTGTATTTACTGAACTTGGTAAAATTGTTATCACTTTGTTACAGGACAGATGCACTGTATTTACTGAGCTAGGAACACTGATCTGCATTCATTCATATTTTTATTTTAAATGTGTACCAATGGTTAAAATACAGAATCTTTGGCTTTACGTTTTGTGAAAACATCTAATTCCAAAATATCAATGTTCTCCTTCCCTATTGTATTCTTTTCCTATTGCTGCTGTAATAACTTACCACAAATTTGTGACTTAAAGCAACACAAATGTATTCTCTTGCAGTGCTTGAGGTCAGACATCCACTGCCAACTGTCATGAGGGCAGGTTCCTTCTGGAGGTTTTAGGGGTGAATCCATTTTCTTGCCATTTCCAGCTCCTGTACGTCCCAGCATTCATAGGTTTGTGGTCCCCTCCTTCCTCTTCAAAGCACATCACTGCAGCCTCTGCTTCTGTTATCATATCCCCTCTGACTCTGACCTCCTCGCTTATAGAGGCCCTTGTGATCACCTTGGACCCATCCAGATAATCTAGGTAATCTCTCAGACTTGAGATCCTTCATTTAGTTATGTACACAGGAATTCCTTTAGTCCGTAAAGTACGATATTCCCGGCCTGATCTGTGGTGGCGCAGTGGATAAAGCATCGACCTGGGAACACTGAGGTCGCCAGTTCAAAACCCTGCACTGGTCTGGTCAAGGCACATATGGCAGTTAATGCTTCCAGCTCCTCCCCCCTTTCTCTCTCTCTCTCTAGCTGTGTCTCCTCTCTAAAATGAATAAAATAATAAGAAATTAAAAAAAAAACATACCATATTCCCATGTTCCAGGGATTAGAGTACAAGCCATCTTGAGTGGCATGCCATACTTGCTGTCACCAGCAAGTATTTACACACCTATGAAGTGGGAGTAGGACTTCTGTAGCAATAGCTAAGATGCTGATAAAGTGTGGTTTGCCCACCTGGAGTACTCTCCTCACCCCAGGGATGAGCATCTCTGTCTGACTCTGGGCCCTAACCCTTCTCCCCACAAGTGAGTCATCCCTACAAGCCTGGTTTTAGACTTCACAGGTGCTGCCCTACCCCTCTCTATGGGATGGCTGACAGGGTGCTGGACTCAGAGTGACTTTAAGCAGGGCTCAAACATCTTCACCCATGTGGAGCAGAATAACACCATATACACTGCACGGCTCTGCAGGGTGAATGGGTGGAGGCTGAGAGTGTTCTATATATCACAGCATTTTATCCACTCATCTACTCATGGACACTCGGGCTGATTGTAGATCTTGGCTATTGTAAATAACATGGCACTAAATACAGGGTTGCATATATTCTTCTGAGTGTTTTGGGATTCTTAGGATATATTCCCAGTAGTGGGATCACTGGGTCAAAGGGCAGTTCCATTTTTAATTTTTTGAGGAGACTCCATAATGCTTTCCACAGGGGCTGCACCAGTCTGCATTCCCATCAGCAGTGCAGGAGGGTTCCCTTTTCTCCACACCCTCGCCAACACTTGTTGTTTGTTAATTTATTGATGATAGCCACCCTGACAGGTGTGAAGTGATATCTTATTATGGTTATAATTTGCATTTTTCTGATGATTAGTGACCTTGAGCATCTTTTCATATGTCTATTGGCTATCTGTATATCTTCTTTAGAAAAGTGAGTATTCAGGTTTCTTGCCCATTTTTAATTGAACTGTTTGCATTTTTGTTGTTGTTGTTTTAGTGCCTGCAATTAAATTTTATTTGTGCCAAACTCGGTTTTCATGTTCGATTTCCCCTCTTTTGGTCTCACTGGCCCCTAATCAGCTCCACTGTGACTCTGGGCATTGAGACTAAAGCAGAGAGTGAGGCTGGGTGGCGGCTGATAGTAGAGGTCAGTTAACACTGAAAGTATCCAAGAGTCTTGTATGAGCAAGGAGGTGGCTGAGAAGCAATGACATAGCCACCTGGAAATTTGGGATCCCCTTCTTTAGAGGGTCAGGGACTCAAGCCCATGGAAAATCTGACTCAAGATTAAAAAGGAAAGAAATATCTTTCATTTTATCACTTATTTTTTCACTTTTTTTTTTAAGAGAGGGCAGTGGAGGTGGGGAGAAAGGAAGGGAGAGAGATGAGAAGCATCAACCCTTAGTTATATCACTTTAGTTGTTCATTGATTGCTTCTCATTTATGTCCTGACAAGGGGGCTACAGCAGAGCCAGTGACCCCTTGCTCTAGCTAGTGACCTTGGGCTCAAGCCAGCGACCTTTGGGCTCAAGCCAGCAATTACAGGATCATGTTGACGATCCCACACTCAAGCTGACCCTGTGCTCAAGCTGGTGAGCCTGCATTCAAGCCAACCTCAGTATCCCAGGTAGATGCTCTATCCACTATGCCACCACAGGCCAGGACCAGTGCTTTCTTTATATTTAAAGTGGGTGATTTTGTTTTTGTAGACAACATATAGTCATTTTTAAAATTCAATCTGATAGTCTGACTTTTCATTGGGATGTTTATCCTGTATTTACAAATCAAACATTTAAAGTAGCTATTTTGCCTGAAAGAAGAAATACCAAGATACTTAAGATTGGGTAAAAGGGCTGGTACTGAGCACCATAAAATGTAATATTTTCAAGATTGGCATTTCATTCTTAGAGTATTGATAGATGGTCACCAACTTACAATATTTCAACTTAATGATCTTTGACTTTATAGTTGTGGGAAAGCAATATGTATTCAGTAGAAACCATACTTCAAATTTTAAATTTCTTATCTTTTTCCTGGCTAGCAATATTTGGTGCAATACTCTCATGATGCTGGGCAGTGGCAGTAAAATGATTTTGCTCAACTATAGGCTAACGTAAGTGTTCCAAGCATGTTTTAGGTAAGCTAGGCAAAGCTACAATGTATAGTAGGTTCTATGTATTAAATGCATTATTTACTCCTAATATTTTCAACTTGTGTTGGGTTTATTGTGATGTAAGACCATTGTAAATCATCTGTATTTATTGCATTTATTCTTTTTATTTGTGACAGAGACAGAGAGAGGAACAAATAGGGATAGACAGATAAAAAGGGAGAGAGATGAGAAACATCAATTCTTTGTTGCGGCTCCTTAGTTGTCCATTGATTGCTTTCTCATATGTGCCTTGACCGGGGAGCTACAGCAGACCAAAGGACCCCTTGCTCAAGCCAGCAACCTTGGGCTCAAGCTGGTGAGCCTTGCTCAAACCACTAAAGCCCACACTAAAACTGACGACCTTGGGGTCTCGAACCTAGGTCCTCCGTGTCCCAGTCTGATGCTTTATCCACTGCACCATTGCCTGGTCAGGCTGCATTTATTCTTGCTTGACAGGTGGTGACACAGTGGATAAGTGTCAACCTGGGATGCTAAGGTACCAGGTTCAAAAACCCAAGAATACTGGCTTGTGCACCAGCTTATTTGGCTTGAGCATGGGATCATTGACATGATCCCAAAGTCACTACTTGAGCCAAAAGGGGACTGGCTTGAAGCCCAAGGTCGCTGGCTTGAGCAAGGGGTCACTGGCTTGACTTGAGACCCCCATCCCATCAACGCATGTATAAGAAGCAATCAATGAACAGCTAAAGTGACACAACAACAAGTTAATGCTTCTCATCTCTCTTCCTTTCTGTCTCTCTTCTTTTCTCATTCTCTCAAAACAATATATTATTGCATTTATTCTCAAATTTGAATGAATAAAAAAGTCAGGTTTTTAAAATTCAGGTTCCTGGGTCCCACCACCAAAACATCTGGTATATCCCTCCCTCTGCCATCATCCTGGTCACAGTACCATGTAGAAGATTCTCAGTTCACAGCTGGAGGAACATTGTGTAGAAAGCAGCCAGGTCTGAATGTACTGGTACCTGTTCTTCTTTTTTTTTTAAATCATCAGCCCTGGCTAGTTGGCTCAGTGGACAGAGCATTAGACTGGCGTGCAGACATCTCAGGTTCAATCTCTGGTCAGGGCACACATGAGAAGCAACCATCTGCTTCTCACCCTCTCCCGCTCCCCCTTCTCTCTCTCTTACCCTCCTGTAGCTGGTGGCTCAGTTGATTTGAGCATCAACCCCAGGCGGAGGGTGCTGGATGGATCCTGGTTGGGGCACATGCGGGAGTCTCTCTCTCTCTTCCCTCCTCTCACTTAAAAAGAAAAAAAATTATCAAAAACATTAAACAAATATACTGAGGTTCATCTTCCCACTGTCAGTTCTGTGACAGTACAGCACAATTTTCATTAAACTCAAGCCAATTTCCATTGACATAAGCTGAGTCCTTTAGGAAAGTAAATTTATTCCTTAGGGCTAGATAGTCAGCCTTTAACAACACCATTGTAATCAAGAAATGCAAGACAAGAAGGCAGCTATTCATAAAAAGGATATTTTGCCTGGCCATGTGGTGGCATAGTGGACAGAGCAGGGATCGGGAACCTTTCTGGCTGAGAGAGCCATGAATGCCACATATTTTAAAATGTAATTCCATGAGAGCCATACAATATGTTTAACACTAAATACTGGTAAATGTGTGCATTTTATGTAAGACCAATACTTTTAAAGTACAATAAGTCTCTGAATTCTTTCTAATAACGTTGTTATGTTGTTGCTTACCAACAATGAATAAAGTACTTCTCACCATTAATGCAACTTCTGGTGCTGCATAGTTTTGCTGATGGCTTGGTAGTCTGGTTGATACGTGGTGAGGTTAAGCTTCATGCAGACGTTGAGACTTCCATCCGTTAAACGTGATCGTAGGTTGGTCTTAATGTTCTTTAGATGTGAGAAAGACTGCTCACACGCATACCCAGAGCCAAACATTGTCAGTACAGCAATAGACACACTGCACTCTGTGGTATGTGATGGAAAGCGTGTTCCAAGTTTTGACAATCAGCTGGTCTGCGGGTTGAAGTTCTTTCATTTCTCCCCACTTGTGTTTACTGGCCAACTCTGCTTGCTGTTGTGCAAATCTTTCCAAATCTTCATTTAGTGACTTGAACTTATTCATCCACATGTCTGAGGCCTTCAGGTCAGCAGCTTGTAGCTCAAAATCTCTCACAGAGACACCAGGGACGTAACTCAGGTCGACACTGTCCACTGCACACTCGTGTAGATGGGTGATAAACTTAAAAAGATGAGTGTGCTCATGAAATTCTCTAAAGCACGTTTTGAATGACTGCAGGAGATTAGATGGGAAGCCCACTAGCTACTGGAGATCAAGACGTTGAGCAGGGTCACTTGCTGTGCAAGCATCTTTAAACTCTCCCAGGTTTTCAAAGTGTAGTAAACGACCTGTTTCAGTGTCCGCGATGAAGAGTTCCAGCTTGTTTTCAAATGCAAACATTGCTTGTTGAAGACATAAGACTGTATTTCCAAAGCCTTGCATTTTCACATTGAGCTGGTTCAGATGTTCAGTCATGTCCACAAGATAGTAGAAGTTCAGGAGCCACTCAGTGTTAGTTAACTCAGGATGCTCGATGTTTTTCATTTCAAGAAAAGTCCGGATTTTGCTCAGACAAGCTGCAATACGGCTGAGCACATTCCCCCTTAACAACCAATGCACATTGCTGTGCAGAAGCAGACCAGGATAATTATTCCCAACTTCATCCAGCAGTGTTTTAAACTGGCAATCATTTAAAGGTCAGGCAACAATAAAGTTGACCACCCGAATGACCGGCGACATCACCTCGCCAAGCTGCTCACCACCATCTGAGCACAAAAGCCTCCTGATGTAGGATGCAGTGAAAACTTAGGATGGGTCTCTTTTCATGTTCAATAAGAAGTGCTACGAATTCCCTGTTTTTCCCCATCATGCATGGAGCACCATCAGTACACACCAAAATAAGTTTATCCATCGGTAGATTTTTTTTCTTTAGTGAACTCAGTGAAAGACTTGAATAAATCCTCCCCTCTTGTTGTCTCTTTCATAGGCAAAACAGCAAGACTTTTCTCACGTAGTGTGTTACCGACAGCATCTACCTTGCAATCACGCTGAACTGGGATAAATGGCTTACGTCTGTTGACTCATCCAAAGCAATAGAAAAGAATGGTGCTGCATTTATGTCCTTCACTTGTGTTGCCTCAATTTGATTTGCCATCATGATGGTAAGATTGTGAACAGTTCTTGCCCACAGAGGCATGTCTTTTATTTGTTTGATTATCTTGTCTTTATCCAAAAAGTCATCAAAAAGTTCATTGGCAACATCAAGCATGAATGTTTTGGCATACTCCCCATCTTTAAATGCCTTTCTGTTTCTCACAATTGCTAAAGTGCCACCAAAGCTCGCCATATTCCAGTCACCTTGTTGGGTCCAAACACGGAGTTACTGCTGACTAGCTTGTACTCTGCACTGTAGCTCTTGACATGCTTTCTTCCTGCTGTCCCCCGCTGGATATTTCCATGCAAATGTAGCATGGCATGTGTCCAAGTGCCACTTTATATTTGACCGTTTCATCGATGCAATTTTATCATTGCATATTAGACACACTGCAGAACCTGCTCTCACAACAAAGGTGAATTTTTCTTACCATTTCTGCTGAAAAGTGTGATACTCCTCATCTTTCTTTCTTTTAGCCATCTTCTTCGTCAAAAGGGTTTCTGCAATTAGCTAGCTGACTACTTGATTAAAAGGAGAGAAGTTTACATCCTGACCTCACAACAACCCATGTACATTACGCATTATCTAATAAAACTTTGGTGTTGTCCTGGAGGACAGCTGTGATTGGTTCCACCCACCCACAACCATGAACATGAGCGGTAGGAACTGAATGAATGATAATGTTTTATATTTTTAACGTTATTATTATTTTTATTAAATATTTGTCTGCAAGCCAGATGCAGCCATCAAAAGAGTCACATCTGGCTCACGAGCCATAGGTTTCTGACCCCTGGGATAGAGCATTGGACTAGAATGCAAAGGATCCAGGTTCAAAACCCCAAAGTTGCCAGCTTAAACGCGGGTTCATCTTGCTTGAGTGTGGGATGATACACATGACCCCGTGGTCACTGGCTTAAACCCAAAGGTCACTGACTTGATCAAGGAGTCACTCACTATGCTGTAACCCCCCCCCCCAAGGCACAAGTGAGAAAGCAATCAATGAGGCACTGAGGAGCTGCAACAAAAAGCATATGTAGCTGCAAGAAAGTATCCTGTATCCACCAGTCATCTATTTTGAAATTATTTTTCCTTTTTTTGTTGTTAGAATTTTTTTTTCATGCTAGTTTCCTCTGAATGTCCCTTTCTACCTCTCCCCTATCATGGCTCATCTGAATCTTGTTCATTTTTCAAGATTCAGCCTAAATAACTCTTTTTCTACAATTCTGACTCTCAGACTTACCATGAAGTCAGAGTTGATTCAGCATATTTGTCATTTGGTAAACTGATTTTCATCTAGTTGTCCTGCTGAACCCATGATATTATAACAAATTAACTTTGGAAGCCAAATGTCAAATGAAGAAGGGAAATTAGATCCCAGCCATATAGAGGAAAAAATAATAAGGGAGATTTCCAGAATTGGATCCCTAGATGATAGGATGGACGAGGAATCCCAGGTTCCAGAGCAGGTGCCAAGAAGGAGCAATAGATATGAGGGGAGAGTACTGCCCAATGCAGAACACCACAGATTTACACACTTGTTCTTGTGCTAGTCAGTATATGTAAATAAATTCAATAAGCTTTAATTTAACATTCCAGCAGCAAGAAAATCATTTAGCAGCTCCAGTGCCAGGAGGTCCCTAATATAGTCTCTGCCTACTTAGCGCAGGAGTCAGGCACATAAACAGACAGTGCAATGAAAATCTGTGGCAGTCAGAGAAGGCTTCTAGGGGAGGTGGCATTTAGCCAGGTGACTTCTAAGAAAAGAAAGATAGGCATTTTGGGCAGACTGAACAGCATAGAGGTTTAAGCAGAAAGATGACAGCTGACCAGGAGAAAGAATCATTTTGTGGGGCCTGACCAGGCGGTGGTACAGTGGATAGAGCGTTGGACTAGGATGCAGAAGACCCAGGTTCAAGACCCCAAGGTTGCCAGCTTGAGTGAAGACTCATCTGGTTTGAGCAAAAAGCTCACCAGCTTGGACCCAAGGTCGCTGGCTTGAGCAAGGGGTCACTTGGTCTGCTGAAGGCCCATGGTCAAGGCACATATGAACAACTAAGGTGTCACAACGAAAAACTGATGATTGATGCTTCTCATCTCTCTTCATTCCTGTCTGTCTGTCCCTATCTCTGACTCTCTCTCTGTCTCTGTAAATAAATAAATAAATAAATAATCATTTTGTGGGGACGGATAGAGGTGGTAGATGAGCCTGGAAAGGATGGATGTTGGGTTAGGATCAGACAAAGACAGGCCCACACAACAGAGGTTTAAAAGTCATAGGGAGCCAGGGTCTTTTCATTAGGTTATGGGACCTCGTCAACTCATCTGTGGTCTAATGGGAGCCATACGGACATATGGAGACAGTATCTTGCATTGTGTAACAATTAAATTGTGTTGATTTTTTTTTAATGCTTGTTGAGGCTCCTAGATGATTTCACCAACAATCATCAGTGATCTGTGCACAGATCAAGCAGTGCAAAAGGAGAGATCACCACAGAAGGGGCTGTGTTTATCCACAAATACCTTGACAACTTCCAGGGAGAGACAGGCAAATGGTCTGGGGGGAATAGGCAATGGGCAGCCCTTCTCAAGTCTCTCCAACTTTGTTTGTTCTCCTTGCTACATTTCGGGGACCTCTGTCTGCTCATTTACTGTGTGAATGACACTAGTGCAGAGAACTTTCAGAGTATTATTTTTAGCAGATGCTATGTGCCACCAAATAGAAACTGGGCAGTGTTAAACCTGGAAACAAAAACAGGAAATGAAATCAGGATTTTGGAGCTTCTGAACTGTATCTCTCAAGAAGTGCTGTTGGGAAGCACCTCCTCAGCTGTCCTTCAAAACCATGCCCAAGCCCTTTTTGAGCCTCACGTGACTCAGTGTGCCTCACAAATAATATAAGTATAATATTCAATTAATGAATGACTTCCTATGGTGGTTATTTGGATCTATTCCTAATATTAAGAAATAAAAAATAAGAAAGACTATGGAAAAAAGTACTGGAGAGAATGGAGGTGCTTATATTTTAAATACTTAACATTGATTTAAATAAACAGTGAATCGTTTCTCTGAAAGTAAAGTCTATAAAATGAAGTATTTTAAATGAATACTCAAATGTTGAAAGAAAACAAATAACACATAGTTCCATCAGTCTAATTTAATACAATTGTTCACATTTTGGTGATTTCCTTTCTTTCTACTCCTAGTTTTGAGAACTTTCTTAAATAAAAAGAAAATAAGCTTTTCCCAAATATGTCAGGGGAACAATTGGGATGACCAAGATCACTTTTTAAAGGAGGGAAACTCTTAGATGTTATTCAGCCTGGTCTGTCGTGGCACAGTGGGTAGAGCATCAACCTGGAATATTGATAGTGTTGATTTGAAGGCCTGGGCTTGCCCAGTCAAGGCAAATATGGCAAGCAATTGATGAACAACTAAAGTAAAGCAACTATGAGTTGATATTTTTTGCTCTCCCTGCCCCTCTCTCTCCTCTTTTTGTAAAATCAATCAATCAATCAATCTTTTTAAAAAATGTCATTCAACTCCTAGATATGCCAATAGAAACACTTGTAGTATAACCAGAAGTTTTAAAATGAAAATGAATTTGGGTTTTAGATCCTTTGCCAACATTGAGCTGTGTGTGGTCTGACCAGTGCTAGGGATGAGGTTAACTTAAAAGCCAACAAATTCTCCAGATAGGTAACTGTGAAAACCAAGAAGCCACACTAAGCCAAAGCTTATAGGCAAAGAATCCAGAAGTGTCCACTAGTCAGGGCTAACAGTTGACTGAGGATTTGAGTGAGGACAGCATACAATGACCAAATCTGGAAGACAAATAGAAACCATGAAGAGAAAATAAATGTTTTTCTCAATTAAAACACAAACAAACAGCATGTGATGAAGATAAAACATGCCGTAAGGGCACAACCAAATTGCTCCTTCGGGTAGACTCCCTCCAGTTTCTGGATGGAGTGAGAAGCCAAGGGAGCCCCTAGGAAAGGAAGAGTCAGTGTCCTTGGAAGAACCTGCTGCCTCCTGAGGTGGGGAGCAGCATGAAGACAATGCCACCAGCTCCCACCTCAACTCCTTCACTCCTCACCACAGCCACCCCAGATGTGAGCAACATCACCCACATCTGTTGTCGGCAACTGCGGTCCAGAGAGATCCAGGTGCCTCTGCAAGCCCACAGTACAGGAAATGTTGAAGCCAGAATTCAGTCTTTCCTACTCTTGGGAACAACAACAAAAAAGCTTCATATCTTTGAGCAAGGGCAATGCGCTGTTGGCAGGGCAGGAGAAGGGATCAGTCCCAGTATCCGGTTGCCAAAAAAGACCTTATCTACAGATCAAAGAGCGATATCTCCACGTTTTAACTAGCCAAATCTGCAGTGGGGTGGGAGCTAGTCACGTGATTCTTCCAAGTATAATGGCAAATATTTTATTTCACAGCCATGCAAGGTAGGAAAGAAAAGCCTTGAGTTTAGAAGTCTAATGTTTCTATCTGCAGGCTACTCCTTTCCTCCAGGAGACTAGCGACAGGCTAGTCTCTCATTTCCAGGATTTCTGATTTACTATAAAAGTACTTTTGACTTAACCAAACTGACGGAGTTGGGGTTAGAATTTCTGGGAGAGTAGCTCTGACCCCCTCGGGGTTTATCTTTCTCTGCTCTAGCTAATCCCTTTGAAATTAACTAGACTTCAGGCCCTGGCATTTGGGGATGTCACAAAGATGCACAAAGAGAGAAGTTTAAATTTTATCACGTTGCCAATGGTATGAAGTCATAGGAGGGAAACAAAAGCAAAAGATAAGAAGGAAGCTTTAGATTACAAAAAGTCAAAGTAAGTCATCCCTCTCCGTTAGCCTTTCCCCTAAGCCTCCCAAGTTAGGTTAAAAATTGTATTTTTGCCTAGGTGTGCCTGTGGGATCTTAAATTTATGGTAATAGTCATAAGTAAGGAACAGGGCTGGGGGTGTAATGGAGGATTAAACAAATGCTATGATTTTTAATTAGAGTTATGATGATAATGATTTTTTAGTGGTACAGAGATGTTGCATTTTGATTCTGGTACCAAAAGATTAAAACTTTATTACATTATTAAAAAAAAAATGGAATCAGAGAAACCTCAAAAAAAGCCCCACAGCTTGTTTCAGAACGCACTGATTTCACGGTGTTTCAAAAAGCGTTGACTTCATTTTGAACTTAAATTTTTGGGAAGGGCAGCTGAAGAATGCTAGGTAGCTTTGTTAAGGAATATGGAGGATAGATTTTCACTAGGGAGGAAGTGAGACGAGATGTCTGGGGGAAAAGCAAACACTTCACATGTCAAGGTGGATTGAAGTTTCTCCATTGCCTTGTCCTTCTTCTCCCATGACCCCTAAGAGAGTGACACACCTTAGTGAGTCCAGATCAAAGGGGAAGTGTAACTCCTGACACTAACTGAAACCGTTCAGTTGTTTAATTATCCCTTGATGGGAAAGGCCAGATCTGCTTTGTTTTTCTTCCAGCATAGTCAGGTGGCAGTTTATGTTACCTGACATAGCCAAAGAAAATCTTGGACTTAATTATCCATTTGGAAATGATTTTTACAAGCAAAAAAAAAAAAAAAATGTTTAAGGCATGTTGAACATATGCTGTATACTTTTAGTTCTGAATCTGATGCTAAGCACATACTGAGGTTTTGTTTTGTTTCTTTAAGTTCTACAATGAAATTGCTAACTTCCTTACTTATTCTAATATCTAACCAAAATAGTTTCTGTTAGTTTTGCTTAAGTGTCTCCATCATTAGCCTCAAGTTTTAGGGACCTGAAGAGTTTTAGTACAGCCAGCCCTTATCAAGGACAAAGTGAGCATTTGTATTTGCAAGTGGGGATACTTCATAAACCTGCATCTGAGTCTACACTGAAGCCAATGCCAGAGAGGTGATAAGGTACCTGTAAAGGAGCAGACTTTTCAGTCAAATGAATCACGGGCCACTTCCCAGCTATGTGATCTTGGGCAAGGTACTTAGATTCTCTGGTACTCAGTTTCCTCATCTGTAAAATGGGCATTTTGATACATGACAGAATTGTTGTGAGAATTAATGATACTATCCATGAATCAGGCAACACATGATCACTTTCTAAGAGACTGTAAAGCCAGTAGTCAAGGCCACCATCACAGCAGCCTGACCCATGCAGGTTCGCATTGGATTCGGACAGATAGCAATGAAACACCAGAGCCAAAAACTGGTGAGCCATCAGCTTTAATTCTAGCTTGCACCCGGCGGGCAAGCAAAAACACACACTGGGCTCCAAAACCCACACATTCAGTGCTCACAAAGCTACTGACTTATCCGAGTTTCCTAGCATCAAAGCTTTCCAGCTCACCAGACTTATTCACCTCTGTTTCCCATCTCCTCCTGCACAAACTCTTAACAAACTGGCTTCTTCCTCAGCACTCTGCCATCTCGGCTGCTTCTCCTGGCCTTCACGTGGCCTTACTCTGCTCTACTCTTTAATACCTCAGGAACCAAGCGAGAGAGATCAAGCTCCCGGGCTGCCCCAGTTTATAGCATAGATAATCCAAACCTTTAATCCAATTATACACACAAGAAAGTCTCTGATAATGGGATTCTTCAGGAGAGTGCACCACCCTACATCATCCAATCAGTCAAGGGTGTGGAGAAGAGCTTACTCTTAAACTAAGCCTTAAGCTATAACGACCCGGCCTGCCCACAGCCTGTTCCAGAACACACATTAATATCAACGAACTTCCATGTGGGCAGCGCCATCTTTAACAAAGTGAGCATAATATATTTTATCTGCCGAACAGAGACCATGGGTGAAAATTATATTCATAGAAAATTTTCAGTTATAGTTCATCAATTAGCACCCTAATTAAAAAAAAATCAATTTATTGATTGATTTCAGAGAGAGAGGGAGGAAGAAAGAGAGAGAGAATCAATTTGTTGTTCCACTTATTTATTCAGTCATTGGTTGTTTCTTATATATGTCCTGACTGGGGTCAAACCCACAACCTTAGCCTATGAGGATGATGCTCTAACCAACTGAGCTACCTGGCCAGGGCTAGTAGTATAATTTTCAATATAAGTACAATAAATTTTGGGATCATAGAGTTGTGCTTTCACATTATTTATTTATTTTATTTAGAGAGAGAGACAGGAACATTGATCTGTTCCTGTAAGTTCCCTGACCAGTGATCAAACCAGCAATGTCTAGACTTTGGAGCAACACTCTAACCAACCAAGTCATCTGGCCAGGGCTGTGCTTTCACATTAAATTTGACTTACCAATTAGATATTATATTGTAAGTGAAATGTGTGTGAAGCACTTTTAAATCCAAAGTCCCTTGCAACCAATAAGCAGAAAGATGACTATACTGTCAATGATTTGTAGTTCTCTTAGGGCAGTAATGGGCAATCTTTTGAGCTTGGTGTGTTAAAATTCGCCAAAAAACCGAACATAACTAGGGTGGTGTGTCACTTGGAGAAAAACGACCTAACCAGAAGTCCCAGATCTAGACGCTCTGTGTCAGAGTTCTGTTGTTTTGGCCTACAGACCTCCGGCACAGAGTGTCTACACTACAGCAAATGTTTTATCCTCGGCTACTGCACCTGGTCATGCAGGAGCCAGGATGAAACGTCCTTCTTGGCATGCGGCCCCATACTTCTCTGGTATGCGGCCGCATGTGACCACATATCATCAAAAATGGATACGCGTGTCAGGACTGACACGCGTGTCATAGGTTTGCCATCACGGTCTTAGGGGAACAAATAGATAACTTTTGTAGCAAGGGTATATATAGCCCAGGGGTCGGGAACCTATGACTCGCGAGCCAGATGTGGCTCTTTTGATGGCTGCATCTGGCTCACAGACAAATCTTTAATAAAATAAATAATAACATTAAAAATATAAAACATTCTCATTTATTCAGTTCCTACCGCTCATGTTCATGGTTGCGTTTGGCTGGAGCCAATCACAGCTGTCCTCCAGGACAACACCAAAGTTTTATTGAATAATGTGTAACGTACACGGGTTGTTGTAAGGTCAGGATGTAAACTTCCCTCCTTTTAATCAAGTAGTCAGCTAGCTAATTGCAGAAACCCTTTTGACGAAGAAGATGGCTAAAAGAAAGAAAGATGAGGAGTATCACACTTTTCAGCAGAAATGGTAAGAAAAATTCACCTTTGTTGAGAGAGCTGGTTCTGCAGTGTGTCTAATATGCAATGATAAAATTGCATCGATGAAATGGTCAAATATAAAGCGGCACTTCGACACACACCATACTACATTTGCATGGAAATATCCAGCGGGGGACAGCAGGAAGAAAGCATGTCAAGAGCTACAGTGCAGAGTACAAGCTAGTCAGCAGTAACTCCGTGTTTGGACCCAACAAGGTGACTGGAATATGGCGAGCTTTGGTGGCACTTTAGCAATTGTGAGAAACAGAAAGGCATTTAAAGATGGGGAGTATGCCAAAACATTCATGCTTGATGTTGCCAATGAACTTTTTGATGACTTTTTGGATAAAGACAAGATAATCAAATAAATAAAGGACCTGCCCGTGTTAGCAAGAACCGTTCACGATCTTACCATCATGATGGCAAATCAAATTGAGGCAACACAAGTGAAGGACATAAATGCAGCACCATTCTTTTTTTTTTTTATTAACTTTAATGGGGTGACACCAATAAATCAGGGTACATTCTACAATGAAAACATCTCCAGATTATCCTATCATCCAATTGTGTTACATACCCATTACCCAAAGTCAAATTGTCTTCTGTCACCTTCTATCTGGTTTTCCCTGTGCCCCTCCCCTTCTCCCTATCCCACATTCCCCTCCCTCCCCCCACCCCGTAACCACCACACTCTTGTCCATGTCTCATAGTCTCACTTTTATGTCCCACCATTCTTTTCTCTTGCTTTGGATGAGTCAACAGACATAAGCCATTTATCCCAGTTCAGCGTGATTGCAAGGTAGATGCTGTTGGTGACACACTACATGAGGAAAATCTTGCTGTTTTGCCTATGAAAGAGACAACAAGAGGGGAGGATTTATTCAAGTCTTTCACTGAGTTCACTAAAGGAAAAAAATCTACCGATGGATAAACTTATTTTGGTGTGTACTGATGGTGTTCCATGCATGGTGGGGAAAAACAAAGGATTCATAGTGCTTCTTTGTGAACATGAAAAGAGACCCATCCTAAGTTTTTACTACATTTCACATCAGGAGGCGCTTTGTGCTCAGATTTGTGGTGAGCAGCTTAGTGAGGTGATGTCGCTGTTCATTCAGGTGGTCAATTTTATTGTTGCCTGAGCATTAAATGATCGGCAGTTTAAAACACTGCTGGATGAAGTTGGGAATAATTATTCTGGTCTACTTCTGCACAACAGTGTGCATTGGTTGTCAAGAGGGAATGTGCTCAGCCGTTTCGTAGCTTGTCTGAGGGAAATGCGGACTTTTCTTGAAATGAAAAATGTCGAGCATCCTGAGTTATTTAACACTGAGTTGCTCCTGAAGTTCTACTACCTCGTGGACATGACTGAACATCTGAACCAGCTCAATGTGAAAATGCAAGGCGTTGAAAATACAGTCTTATCACTTCAACAAGCAGTGTTTGCATTTGAAAACAAGCTGGAACTCTTCATTGCCAACATTGAAACAGGTCATTTACTACATTTTGAAAAACTGGGAGAGTTTAAAGATGCATGCACAGCAAGTGACCCTGCTCAACGTCTGGATGTCCAGCAGGTAACAAGCTTCACATCTAATATCCTGCAGTTGTTCAAAGTGCACTTTAGAGAATTTTGTGAGCGCACTTGTCTTTGTAAGTTCAACACCCATCCACATGAGTGTGCAGTGGACAGCGCCAACCTGAGTTACATCCCCGGTGTCTCCGTCAGAGATTTTGAGCTACAAGCTGCTGACCTGAAGGCCTCAGACATGTGGATGAATAAGTTCAAGTCACTAAATGAAGATTTGGAAAGACTTGCACAACAGCAAGCAGAGTTGGCGAGCAAACACAAGTGAAGAGAAATGAAAAACTTTAACCCGAAGACCAGCTGATTGTCAAGACTTGGAACAAGCTTCCAGTCACATACCACACACTGCAGCGTGTGAGTATTGCTGTACTGACAATGTTTGGCTCTGGGTATGCGTGTGAGCAGTCTTTCTCACATCTAAAGAACATTAATACCAACCTACAATCACGTTTAACGGATGGAAGTCTCAATGCCTGCATGAAGCTTAACCTCACCATGTATCAACCAGACTACAAAGCCATTAGCACAGTGGTTCTTAACCTTTTTCGAGGTACCAAACCCACCAGTTTCATATGTGCATTCACCAAATCCTTCTTTAGTGATAAATAAAATATGATTTTTTTCCAAATTCAACACATAGGTATATGTTTTTTTACTGGTGCACAAAATGAGCTGTGCATGAACATCACCTTACTCGAAGAACAAAACCAACAATGTGCATGAACTCAGAACAAATTACAGTATTACTTTATTCTGGCCTCCACGGCAGAGGCTTCTCCGAACCCCTGAGACCGACTCATTGAACCCCTAGGGTTTGATAGAACCCAGGTTAAGAACCACTGCATTAGCAAAACCATGCAGCACCAGAAGTCGCATTAATGGTAAGAAGTACTTTATTCATCATTGGTTAGCAACAGCATAACAACGTTATTAGAAAGAATTCAGAGACTTATTGTACTTTAAAAGTGTTGGTCTTACATAAAATGCACACATCTACTTGTATTTAGTGTTAAACATATTGTATGGCTCTCACGGAGTTACATTTTAAAATATGTGACATTCATGGCTCTCTCAGCCAAAAAATGTTCCCGACCCCTGATAGAGCCTATCCCTAATGTTCCCTCCAATGGATTTGATGTGAGAGCTCAAGAACTATAGCCATGCTGAACATATTCTGCAGGGAATCTACAAATCAGTTCAAAGGCCAAGTTCAGGTTGAAAATTAAAAGTCTGCACATTTAGCTGTGGCAGCCGTTGAGCCAAATGACATAGCTAAAATTTTGTTTAGGTTTTGTGAGAATGAATGGTTTGTCATGGTAACATTTATTTGAAACACAGAATACAAAAAAAGGAATACTACTCTGGTAACAAAAAATGTTCGTGGGTGACAGTTTATGAGACTGGACTATGAGATATATATATATATATATATATATATATATATATATATATATATATATATATATACACACACACACTCAGAAAAATTAGGGGATGTACAGAGAGTTGTAAATTACAAATCAGAGGAAGAACTCCTTTACAAAGAGTTCTGCATTTGTAAATCCACAGAACAACTTATCATTGGGTCAATGGGTGGGCGGTGGGCTCAGGGCCTCTGAGAAGTCCTTAAAGGTGCAGATATGATTTTTTTTTTGCATTTAAATACCCACATTTATGGAGCAAGTGTCCATAGTTTTCATCAGATTTTTTTTTTAGAAAAGCACCCTGGCCTGTTGACTCTGTTGTAGAGCACTGGACCGGCTTATGGACGTCCTGAGTTTGATTTCCAGCCAGGGCACACAGTAGAAGCAACCATCTACGTCTCTACTTCTCCCTTCACCCGTCTCTCTCTCTTTCCCTCCTGGAGCCACGGCTCAGTTGGAGCGACTGGGACCTGGTGCTGAGGATAGCTTCATGGCCTCACCTCCGGTGCTAAAATAATTCAGTTGCTGAGCAATGGAGCAACAACCCCAGATGGGCAGAGCATCTCTGCGTAGGGGTCATGCCAGATGGAACCCCGATCGAGGTGCATGCGGGAGTCTGTCTCTCTGCCTCCCTATTTCTTACTTAAGGGAAAAAAAATTTTTTTAAGCATGGTTGGTAGGCGGTAACTGTTTCTTTCAATATTGAATAACATTTGCTTGTGTATAGACAGTGGGACCTGAAAGTATGAGAAAAGGACAGGCAGTTTGAGGTGCAGCTGAGGTGAGTTTGCAGCTCAGTGATCAACACCCAGCTCAGTGCCACAGGGGCCACCAGACAGTGTTTAGTGGTGTTGCTGGAGTAATGGAGGAATTTTTATTTTTAAAGCAAGGCCCGTGAGTGAAAGGGATGTGGTTAAATAAGGTCCCCCAAATTCACATCTACCAGGGACCTCAGCATGTTGCTTCACTTGGAAATGGGGTTCTTGCAGATGTAATGAAGGGAAGGACCAACATGAGAGTGTACTGGATTAGGGTGAGCCCTAAATCCGATGAAAAAATTCTTATGAGGTATACAAAGACACGCAGAGAAGATGGACATGTGAAAACTGAGGTAAGCAGAGACTGGAGTGATGCTGCCAAAAGCCAAGAACACCTGGGGACACCAAAAAGTGGAAGAGACAAGAGGGATCCTCCCCTGACCTTCTGAAGGAGCACATCCCCGATGACACATTGGCTTGGACTTCTGACCTCCAGAACTACGAGTGAATTAATTTCTGTTGTGTTAAGCCAACAAGTTTGTGGCAATTTGTCCCAGAAGCCCTAGGAAACTAAAGCAAGGACTTCTACCGAAGGGAGTTTTAACTGCACAGGCCCCTGTCACCCTGCCCAGAAAGCTGGTTATGGCAAAAAAGGGACAGAGTGTTACAGCACACATTGTGTGCCATCCATCATAATTAAAACAGGCAGCCTCCTTCTGCAAAACTTATTGGAAGAAAGCAAAATTTTCCATGAAAATCAGGTGATCAAGACTCATAGAACCCAGGCCAGCTCCAGGACTGCTCCCTAGCCACCAGGTCCTCTGTAAGAAGAGAGTGTATGTGCTTGCACATGATGGGCACGCACAATGAATGACGGGCACATTCATTCAGCACCTACTTTGGAGTCAGACGCGCTACTGTTGCGCCACGAGGTCGACCTCAGCACCTACTTTGTACCATGCTCAGGACCAGCAGCATGGAGTATTGGAAGGCATGAAATGCAGTTCCCACTCTCAAAGAGCAGATACTGTCTCTGTTGAGATTTTTGTTGCAAGCAACAGAAAACCCAATGTAAATTGATTTAGCAATAAAAGGAACTTATTAACTCCAGGAACTAAAATGTCCAGGGATCGAAACATTCAGACATTCTACTTTGTTTCTCTGGATTCTCTGTGCATATCTTCCAGCTTAGTAACTTCCCTTTTGCTCAAAAGAGCAAGCATCTTGCATGATTGCAAGACAGCTACCAGCAACATCTGCAGTTAATGCCTGGCATCCAGGGAAGGGGACAGCTGTTCCCTTGCAAACATTGGACCATTATACATCCAAGTGTTCATCCCTGCCTAAATCATAAGGCACAAGAAATAAGATACCCTGACCAGTGCTACTCAAAGTGTGGTTGCTAGCATTCCCTAGAAATAATATGCCAAAAAATGCAAATCCCTGGGATCAGAAACTGAATCTAGATTCTGAAAACGGGGCCCAGCAATCTAGCTTAACAAGCCTTCCAAGAGAGTCCGAAGCACCCTCAATTGTGCGAGCTGCAGTGAGATGAATCAGATCCCATCTGTGCAGCTGGGGTCGAGTTATTTCACCCAAACTGTGTAACCACCATGCAACACTGAAGGGCAGAACGAATAATGGGGAGGCAGTCATAATGTCCACTCAGCTTAGCCATTAGGACAACCAGTGTAATGGCCAGTGTGTACTCTTCTTATGTGCCAGGTCACTGTGCTGAACATTTTATGTGCACATTCTTATTTAATCTTCCCCATAGACCTGTGAGGTAGGTATGATTATGATCCATGACAGCTAAGGAAACTGAGGCCCCACGGCAGTTTAGTACATTTATTTAAGGCTTTGCAGCTAAGTGTCAGGGCCAGAGTTTAAGCTTTAACAGCGGACCTTAGAGGCAGCATGCTAATACACAGCCAGCTGCCAGGACCTGTAATGAGCATCATGACAGAGGAAGTCCAGGTACATCAAAGCCCTCTGGAAACACTTTCCATGCTCTATTTGGGGTCAAGGAGAGTTTCTGGAGAACGTGACAAGTTGGAAAAGATATATATAATATACAGATATATTATAAATATATAAATATATTACAATTTTATATATTATATGTTTATATAATATATAAAAATATATAAATATATTATAATAGCTGGGTGAAGAGGAGAAAGAGTGTGCACAGACCTGGAGCCCAGACATGGCTTGGCATGTCTGAGGGACTGGCTTCAGTGTGTCGTTGGGGTGGAAGAAAGCAAGGAGTGACCCAAAGGTGGGCAAAGCTAGAAAGGTCTATTGGCCTGGGTTAGCCGGTTCAACTTTATCCTAAGGCAGTAAGGAACACCAGGGTTCAAATCTGGGAGTGAATATACCGGACTTGGCTTTAGAAAAATGCCCCCATTTGCAGGTGGGGCGCTGAGCAGAGGTGAACACGCACTGCAGGGTCCATCTCCTGGATACTGACAGAGGCTAGGAAAGGAGTGAGGAAACAGGCACATTTGAGTATTTGGGGCTCTAGACTTTCTGGCTTGGGTTGATGCACAACCTTCATCAGTAAGATGCGGGAGAGTAAGTTTTGGGGAATGAAACTCAATTTTTGACCTGACAGATTTACCAAGAATTGCAACAAATTGAATGATGACTGACCAGTGGTGGTGCAGTGGATAGAGCATTGACCTGAAATGCTCAGGTTGTTGGTTTGAAACCCCAGGGTCATGGGCTTCAGCATGGGCTCATCAGCTTAAACATGGGGTTGCCAGCTTGAGCATGGGATCACAGACATGACCCCATGGTCACTGGCTTGAGTCCAAAGGGCTCAGCTTGAGGCTGTGACCTGATCCCCCATCAGAGCCCATACATGAAGCAATCAGTGCACAAGTAAAGTAAACACAACTATGACTTGATGTTTCTCTGTCTGTCAAAAAGAAAAGTATTAAAAAAAAAGAATTATAACAAATTGTAAATGTGATTTGCTTTTAAACAAAAGGTTAGGTTTCTTTGGGAGCAGGGAGAGTAGCTATCATTTGTTGAGCTTTTCCTGTGTTCCAGGTGCTTTATTTGTAATACATACACAGCACACACACTATATTATTATATATTATATTTAATAATAGTGCATATATTAATATACACATTATGTCTTTTGTCTTTTTCTGTGACAGAGACAGAGAGACAGAGGGACAGATAGGGAAAGACAGAAAGGAAGGGAGAGAGATAAGAAGAATCAATTCTTCATTGCAGCTTCTTAATATGCTCTCTCATATGTGCCTTGACCAGGGGGTTACAGCAGAGTGAGCAACCCCTTGCTGAAACCAGAAACCTTGGGCTCAAGCCATCAACCATGGGGTCATGTCTATCATCCCACGCTCAAGCAGCAATTCCGCACTCAAGCCGGATGAGCCCATGCTCAAGCTTGGAACCTTGGGGTTTTGAACCTGGGTTCTCTGCATCCCAGTCTGATGCTCTATCTACTGCACCACTTCCTGGCCAGACCTCATTATTTCTAATCCATTCAACTACATGGTCAGCATCTTTTTAAAAATTTTTTAAAATATTTTTTAACATTTATTTTAGAGAGTGGAGAGAGAGAGAGAAAGAGGGAAAGGGGGAGGAGCAGGAAGCATCAACTCCCATATGTGCCTTGACCAGGCAAGACAGAGGTTTTGAACTGGTGACCTCAGTGTTCCAGGTCAATACTTTATCCACTGTGCCACCACAGGTCAGACACACAGTCAGCATTTTATCTCCACTTTCTGTAGGACACAGAACCTAATAACCAGCCAAGAGTCACACTGAGAAATGGCAGGGATGAGGAGTCTGTGCTCCCTACAGGGCTTGAGCTACTTCTCCACACCATACCAGCAGCAGGGTCAGCTATGGGCAGGGGTACTCATGCATTATTTCCCATCATTTCTATAGCTACACTGATGTGGTTAGTGCAAAACCCATCCCAGAAAGTGGAATCAGAAAGGGTAAGGCAGATTGTTAGTTCATAAATGTATTTCTAATGCCTGGCACATGCAGGTGCTTAATTAATATTTGTAGGGAGGGGGGAGGGAGCAAGGGAGGTAGGAAGAAAAGGAAGGAAGGAAGGGGGAAAGAAAAGAAAATACCAGAGCAAGCTTCCGGGTGTTGTTATACATAAGTAGGTCATTGGTTTTAACAAATGTAAAGGCCCTGGCCAGTAGAGTGTCAGTCCTGCATGTGGATGTCCCTGGTTCGATTCCCAGTCAGGACACACAGGAGCAGTGCCCATCTGCTTCTCCACCTTTCCCCTTCTCACTTCTCTCTCTTTCCCTCCTACAGTCATGGCTCTATTGGAGCGAGTTGCCCCTGGGCCCTGAGTATGGTTCCATGGCCTCTGCCTCAGGCGCTAGGAAGAGCTCAATAGCAACAGAGCAACTCCCTAGATGGGCAGAACATCACCCCCTAGTGGGCTTGCCAGGTGGATCCCTGTTGGGGAAAATGTGGGAGTCTGTCTCTGTCTCCCCTTCTCTCACTGAACAAAAAAAAAAAAAAAGAAAGAAAAAGAAAAAAACAAATGAAGCCTGACCAGGAGGTGGCATAATAGATAGAGCACCGAACTGGGATGTGGAAGACCCAGGTTCAAGATCGCGAGGTTACCAGCTTGAGCGCGGGCCCATCTGGCTTGAGTAAAAGCTTGCCAGCTTGGACCCAAGATCTCTGGCTCCAGTAAGGGGTTGCTCGGTCTGCTGAAGGCCCGTGGTCAAGGCACATGTGAGAAAGCAATCAATGAACAACTATGGTGTCGCAATGGCAATGAAAAACTAATGATTGATGCTTCTCACCTCTCTCTGTTCCTGTCTGTCTGTCCCTATCTATCCCTCTCTCTGACTCTCTCTCTCTGTCCCTGTAAAAAATAAAAAAAACAAACAAAAAAACCAAATGAAACAGCTCCACTAAAAATTTGGCATAAAGAGTAGGAAAAAACTGAATTCTGCTTGTTATACTACAGGTCACAGATGAACATAAATAGGAAGTATTTTTCCCCAAAATTTTAAATTTTTCTATTTTTTTAAAGAATTTTTATATAAATCTGAGCTATTTAATAAATGTATGCTAATTGAGTCAATGAGTGGCACTGGTTTTGGTTTTCTCTTATGTCTGATATTGCTGGAATGTACCCAGAGGAACCCACTTAAATCAATTCCCTTATTTCTGCTACTCTCTACACCGGGGTCCTGGCAACAATGCTTCACACAAAGATATCATCAGTCATAATGCAATCTCAGAAGACTTGCCTATTGGCAAAATACAAATGAGGTCTTTCTCTGCTGTCCCAGAACTTCAGGGTTCACAGAATCCCCTCAAGAGAGCTGGTTTTACATGCTGACTCTGTGCCTAACTCTAGCCTCCCCACAGAGTTCTGATCAGAAAGATGTGAAGTGAGGTCTCAGGACTCTGTATCCTTAGTGATCACTCCCAGAGGTCTGAGGACCACATGTTAAGATTCATCAACTCATCCTGAAAGTGTTTGCAACCAAAAAGAAAGTCCATCTTTCCCCCTCCACCAAGTTCCCACTGCCATGTTTGCCTTACGGGGTAGGGGAGAGCTGACCTCGAGGTGACTGACCCATCTGTCAGCGAGGTTCCGGGGAGGTGCTGCTTTGGCATTCCCTCCTGCATGTAGGAGATCCTCTGCCAGATTACATGGCAGGGCCAGGTCAGGCAGGGAGGGGACAGGCTGTGACTTACTGATCACCTTGCCCTTTCAACATCTAAACGGCTCGACCCACTACTGACCTCAACTCATGGCCCAGAAATCATTCGAAAGAATTTAGGGAAGTTGACAGAGGTAGAGACAAAACTAGCACCATGGATATGCCACAGGAACTGTGAGACGGGACATTTTCTCAGGGACTCTTCACTCTGACTGTCTCCATCATTATCAACAACAATCACAACAACTGAGCACTCAAAGAATGCATCTTAGATTTATTGGGAGAAAGGTTATAATTTTCCATTCCCTCTCTAGGCCTCTGGGCCAAAGAGAAGCCAATAATTTAGGCAAAAAAAATTTTTTAAAGCGTTTTTGAGCATTGCTAAAATTAAGCATTATAGTCCAAGTGCTCTCTGTCTGTCACAATGCTAGACTTGGCCACGTGTTCTACTGTCCTCAACAAGTGTTGAGAAATTGCTGAAAGTTATTGTTCTTTTTTTTTTTTTTATGATACTGGTTTTCACTTAAAGTTATTTATTTTTTCCTTTTATGTATCACAAGATTAAAAAAAATTTTTTTTATTTAATTATTTGTGTTTACATAGATTCTAGGGTCACCCCAAGGGCATCGCCCGCCCCCATATTCCCCTCAACATCTCCTTTGCGCCCCTCCCTACAGAACTCTCCCCCTTGCCTTCAGGCTTATCCCATCCTATCATCCCCTTTTCCTCTGTCCTCTTTTCCTCTGGTCCCTTTGATCCCTCCTCTGTCTCAATTCCATTCCTCAGTTCTCATTGTTCCTTGGATTCCTCAAATGAGTGAGCATATGATATTTTTCTTTCTCTGCATGGCTTATTTCACTCAAAATAATAGTTTCCAAGTCCCTCCATATTGTGGCAAAAGGTAATATTTCCTTCTTTTTCATGGCCCCATAGTATTCCATTGTATATATGTACCACTGCTTTTTAATCCAGTCGTCCACTGACGAACACTTGGGCTGTTTCCAGATCTTCGCTATTGTAAACAATGCTGCCATAAACATGGGGGCGCATTTCTTTTTTTCAGTCGGTGATATGGTGTCCTTGGGATATATTCCTATAAGTGGGATAGCTGGGTCAAAGGGCAGTTCCATTTCTAATTTTTTGAGGAATCTCCATACTGTTTTCCACAGTGGCTGCACCAGTCTGCATTCCCACCAGCAGTGCAGGAGGGTTCCCCTTTCTCCACATCCTCGCCAGCATCTATAATGTGTTGTTTTGTTAATGAGCGCCATTCTGACTGGTGTGAGGTGGTATCTCATTGTGGTTTTAATTTGCATTTCTCTAATGATTAGTGATGTTGATGTATGTCCTCTTTGGAGAAAGTGTCTATTCATTTCTTGTGCACATTTTTTTTTTTTTTACAGGGACAGAGAGAGAGTCAGAGAGAGGGATAGATAGAGACAGACGGACAGGAACGGAGAGAGATGAGAAGCATCAATCATTAGTTTTTCGTTGCCATTGCGACACCATAGTTGTTCATTGATTGCTTTCTCACATGTGCCTTGACTGTGGGCCTTCAGCAGACTGAGCAACCCCTTGCTGGAGCCAGCAACCTTGGGTCCAAGCTGGCGAGCTTTTGTTCAAGCCAGATGGGCCCGCGCTCAAGCTGGCGACCTCGGGGTCTTGAACCTGGGTCTTCCACATCCCAGTTCAACGCTCTATCCACTACGCCACCTCCTGGTAAGGCTCTTGTGCACATTTTTTGATGAAAGTTATTGTTCTTAACAATTCTCTGGTTTTGATATAGTTCTCGCTCACAGTTTTGCAGAGAATTTCTTTCCACATAAGAATGAAGGAACACAAGAATGAAGAAGCAGCAGAGACAATTCTAGCAACCCTCACCGAGGCCCCCACCGTGGCATCACCTGACAGAGGTCATCTTCTGAGTATGAGGGTAGTGTGGGAAACAGCTGGGATACTCAAACATTGGGGTTTCCAATGCGAAGTCAGTGACTTGCATCCAAAGGTCATCCAGAATGCTCCTGGACTTGACCAAGTCCAGTTTGTGTCCATTTGCAAAGAGAGAGCAGACGCAGCCCAAGGACCTGCTAGAATGTGCTCTCAGGAAGCATCTCCTACAGGACCTGCCATGATTTGGGGGATGGCGCGGGGAAGCTAGACCTTGCCCTGGACCAAGGAGATGGCTGTCATTCTTGTCCATTGGGCAGGAAGAGCGAGTAGAGGTGAAGCAGCAGCCACGGCTCAGTAGCCAGGACATGGCGGTGCTTTGTCATTTTGGGATCTCGCACAATGTTCTTGCCTTGATCTGTTCAAACACAGTCACAGAGTACCCTTCTTTTGTCTCTGTCCACGTGAGCACAGTGGCCTTGTCTGGTGTGGGTACTGTGTGAAATTGCTTGTGTTCAACAGGACAATACTGTGACCAGGTGGTGGGTGCCAGCCTCCAGATCACATTCTCTGAGAACTTCAAGACATATGTTTGAAACGAAGACTAACCCCCAAATTCCAGAACCCCATCTCCTCTCTCCCCATGTGTGCAGGGTCCATATGGCCCAGCGGGTGAGAACACAGACTCAGGCCACAGAGGAGATTAAAATCCTGCCTTTGTCACTTATTAGCCATGAGGGACCCTGAGCATGTCACGTATCCTTTCTGAGCCTCATCTTGCTCATTCACACAATGGGGAAAATAAAAAAAATCTATATTGTAAGGTTCTGGTAAAGCTGTCAGGACAGTACCCATGAAAGGGTGCTGTGTTGCTGCCATAATCACCCAATATCCTGTCGATTCTCAGGGCCTGGCTGACTGCAGGAGCCCCCAGTTGCTGTCATAGTTTCTGTGGAAGCTGCACATCCCCCACATGAGTCTCCTTCAGACGTCCTGTCCTTTTCATCGTGTCCCATCCATTGCCTTTCCCACATGCACACTCTTTGACTGACACGCATCCCCCTGCTGGGCAGTAGGCATTTCAACCCCATTTTACCCCTTACAAGGAAACTGAAAAGAGGATAAAAGGCCCCCACGGACAGGTCAGTGGTGTGATTCAGCCGGTTCACACTGGTTTGGCAGAACCGATACCTAATTTTTTGTTGAGTTCAACGAACCAGTTGTTAAAATGGCACTTGTAATCAGCGTTCTCTCTAAGGTGGGCACTTGGGCAGCTGCCCAATGTGAAAATCACACATTTACATTCCTTACTCCTTTTTAATGTTTATCGACACAACAGCATATTCTAAGCGCTCATAGTAATTAATGTTCATTCTGTCCATAGGTGAAAAACTTGCAAGTAAGGATGCCAATCAAGAAGCAATATGAAAATATCTTAAATAATAGTTTTATTATTTTTGTCAGGTATTATTTAATATTTTTCATTAATATTTTAAAACTCTTTCTTATAATCTAGTTTAGTGTACCTCATTTATTGTTCTTATTTAAGTATTAAATGCATAAAATAGTGAGTACCTTTAGGTATATCATTTTTTTTATACTTAAAATAGTCATTAGGGCTTGACCAGGCCGTGGCACAATGGATAGAGCGTCAAAATGGGATGCAGAGGACCCAGGTCCTAAACCCCGAGGTTGCAGGCTTGAGCGTGTGCTCACCAGCTTGAGCACAGGGTCACTTGCTTGAGCGTGGGATCATAGACATGACCCCATGGTCACTGGCTTGAGCCCAAAGATTGCTGGCTTGAAGTCCAAGGTCACTGGCTTGAGCCCAAAGATGCTGGCTTAAGCAAGGGGTCACTCGCTTTGCTGGAGCCCCTGGGGAAGGCACATATAAAAAAGCAATCACTGCAACATCACTAATCATTAGAGAAATGCAAATTAAAACTACAATGAGATATCACCTCACACCAGTCAGAATGGCACACATTACCAAAACAGCACATAATAAGCACTGACGATGTAGAGAAAAGGGAACCCTCCTGCATTGCTGGTGGGAATGCAGACTGCTGCAGCCAGTGTGGAAAACAGTATGGAGATTCCTCAAAAAATTAAAAATCAAACTGCCTTTTGACCCAGCCATCTCACTTTTAGGAATATATCCCAAGAACACCATAGCACTGATTCAAAAGAAGAAATGCACCCCCATGTTTATGGCAGCATTATTTACAATAGCGAAGATATGAAAACAGCCCAAGTGTTTGTCAGTGGACAAGTGGATTAAAAAGCAGTGGTATATACACAATGGAATACTATGGGGTCATGAAAAAGAAGGAAATCTTACCTCTTGTGACAACATGGATGGACCTGAAAACTATTATGTTAAGTGAAATAAGCCAGGCAGAGAAAGAAAAATATCATATGACCTCACTCATTTGAGGAATCCAAGGAACAATGAGAACTGAGAAACGGAATTGAGACAGAGGAGGGATCAATAGGACCTGAGGGAAAGGGGATGATAGGATGGGATAAACCTGAAGGGGAGTGGGGAGGGCGCTATCAGGAGGGGAAAAGGGAGATATTGAGGGGAGTCCAGGGGAGGGGAGATGCATTTGGGGAGACACTAGAATCTATGTAAACACAATAAATTAAAATCAATTTTTAAAAAAAGCAATCATTGAACAACTAAGGTGCCACAATGAGGAATTGATTCTTTTCATCTCTCTCCCTTCCTGTCTGTCTGTCCCTATCTGTCCCTCTCTCTGACTCTCTGTCTCTGTCAAAAACAAACAAACAAACAAAAAACTGTCATTAGGGCAGAGAACTGATTGTTAAATCATTTGAATCCCACCACTGGGACAGGTGGTTTGTAAGGGGCAGAACTGAATTCCTCCCTCTGCGTTCAGCCTCCCTCTGAGAGATTCTGCTTCTTAACCTGGCACTGAGGGTCTACAGTGTCCAGACCCACTGGCCCTTCCAGCCTGACCTTAAAAACCCCCCTAAACAACCCAAGAATAGTATTGAGGGTCTAGCTTGCCTCACTGAGCAGGCTCAGGAGAGACAGAGAGGCAAAGGCAGTTCAAATCTTTTGGTGAAGAAAAAAAATACATGACTAAATTAAGACATAGAAATGGCATCAATTTAATGACATATACCTGCTGGAAGGCCATAAATATGCAAAGGAAAGAGTGGGCAGGAAGTGGTTCTCACCAGAGGTCAGGGGTTGGCTGAGCCTTCAGTGACAGGCCAGATTTGGACAAAGAGAGGCTCTTCCTTTAAGATCTGATTTCATCACCACATGGTGTTGCTGTTTTTCCAGTCTCCTCTACACCAGAGGGACCTTCATCGAGCACCCCCTTCTCTGAGTCTGTTTATTCCTCTCTAGGCACTTCCACCCCCACCCTTTACGAGTTTGTATCTTTTATAATCACCCCACAACACCCCTTCCTGCTTCTGCGGACACATACCCCCTTCCTGCTTCTATGCACATGGACACACGCAGCACGCCCTGCTCACTTCAGGCAGCCAGTACTTGCGTGTTGAGCCATTGAAGCCAATGTCCCCTTATCCCAGTATAATAATTCCATGGGCTTTTTGGTCCCATTTCTCATGTATTGTGCACACCACCACACTGTACCCTTCCCAGGCTGGGTCCTGCATGTCCAAGAATCCATGGAAGGTTCTGGGATGTAGCTCTCTCCCTGGCTACCGTTTCCTCCTATGCGTATCTAAGAGTCAGAGGAACCACCAGTGACTTGTTCAAAGGTACATTCTTGGGTTGGGTCCTTCTCCCAGAGTCAGACATAGAATGTGGCAGTAGAAATCTGGGTTTAATACACAGAGGTCATTGGGCTGCTCTTGGAGAAATCGTGCACGGGTGACCCAGCTACTGGTGAACAGACCCTGTGCTTGGGACTGGTGAAGGTACCCACGTGGGGACAGGCCTCTCTGAAGCACAAACATGGCTTTATTTTCTTTTTATTTTAAAGTTATTATTTTTTTAATTGATTTTCAGGGGCCGGGGAGAAGCAGAAAGCATCCATTTATAGTAGTTGCTCCCTGTATGTGCCTTGAACAGGCAAGCCCAGGGTTTAGAACCTGCAAACTCAGCGTTCCAGGTTGATGCTTTATCCGCTGCACCACCACAGGTCAGGCTATCTTAATTTTCAGAACCACCCACTTGCAAGCTCATGACCCAGTGGGTCAGTCAGTGGGAATATCCAGGGTGCCTCTTGTCCCTTCTAATGAGGTAGTGCTTCCCCAGGGGTACCCCCCCCCCCCCCGCAAGGTGCCCAGGGCTGCTGGTTTTTGTTTGTTTGTTCTTCACATGAGTGAGGGGTTTTTATTTCTGCAGAGAACACTCCGGTGGAGGCACCAAGTTTGGGAAAGGCGGAGTGAAACCCTAGGAGGCTTCCTGCTCCCAAGGAGGGATCATTGTCCCCATGGTCTGGGGAGAGGGGAGGCCTTTGTAGTGTAGACTCTCTGTTTGTGTTTCAGGTGCTAAGAGAAGGTTTGCTCCTAATTAAAGACACAGATGCTTTAATTCCCAGCCCGAGGGTTTCCCATAGCATATTTAGGCATTAGGAAGGAAATGGATTGTAATCCCTTTAATATAAACTTGGAGGAACTCAAGGGCTTCTGGTTCAGGAGAAGAATTTCCTCCTGTGATTTAACAATATTAACATGCTGAATTTGCATAGACAGAAACCTGGGGCACCGGTTTTGCCTTAGAAAGCCAAGGGGAATCTCTCTCTCAAAGGAACGAAGGTTGTACAAAACTCCAACAGCATTCCAGACCAGATGCTGAGTCATTGTACCTGTTTTCTTTCTGTTCTTGTTGTATCTATCTAACCTGTGAATGTGTATTGGGCTGATTATTTTAGCAATAAAAAATGAAGATTTGGAGGTGGCTATCCTCACTGGAGGAAGGTTGGAGGAGCTCGCAGAGGGTCTCTGGTGTGTCCGAGCCTCATACACCGCAGTCAGTCCTGAGCACGCGGGCTTATCCTGTGCATGCAGGCTTATCCTGTGCGTGCGGGCTTATCCTGTGCGTGCGGGCTTATCCTGTGCGTGCGGGCTTATCCTGTGCATGCGGGCTTTTGTGTGTTCTTTAGCAACATCTGCTTCACGCAGACCACACTTTTATGAATACACTCATGTCAGTTTCTTTCTTTCTTTTTTTAAATTTAAGTGAGAGGAGCGGAGACAGACCCCTGCATGCACCCCTACCCAGATTCACCTGGTGACTCTCGTCTGGGGCTGATGCTCTGCCTATCTGGGAACATGCTCCCAAATAAGCTATTTTTTGCGCCTGAGGTGGAGGCTCCCTAGAGCCATCTTCAGCGCCCAGGCAGATGTGCTTGAACCAATCAAGCCATGGCTGTGGGAAGAGAAGAAAAAGAGAGAGAGAAGGGGGGAGGGAGAGCAGCAGATGGGCGCTTTTCCTATGTGTCCTGACTTTACCTCAGAGACCACTTGCCAGGGCCTTCATATCAATTTCTATTATGGAAATTAGTTTATCTTACCCCACACAATTTGAACCCAAATTCTGTATGTGATTTAAACCTAAAAATAAAAAAATAAAAATATTTAAAAAGCAGAATTTGCTTTCCAGTTTATTTTTCATCCTGTATAAATGTAGGAAAGACCCAGCCTTGCATCTGCCTGTGTCCTGTGCTTCGGAAAATAATACCTAGCACATGTTCAGTAAAAACTGAAAAAAGTGGTCAGCACAACATGACATTTTGCAATGTTTTAGGGCAAGCTTACAAAAGTTTTTAACTGTGTTGCTGTCTTGGTAGAGGGAGCATTTCAATTCTCAATGGAAAAACAGGCCCCAGATGCCCCAGAGGAGAGCGGCCTGCACACACTGAGTGACATGCACGTGCAGGTTGCTGCAGAAATACTGCCTGGAGTCAGAAGCCAAGAGACTCGGCAGAGATGCAACCATACAAAAGTGGCCCAAAGAGGGCTGAAAAAAAGCCTGAGCACCTAGTCCCATGACCTTTCCACTCCTCTGGCCCGAACCTCCTGACGCCCTTGACCTCTCCTTTAAGAGGGCGAAGGAGGCTCTCTGTAAGGCAGCATTGTAGCTGCGGGCTGTGCTGGAGCCCACACTGGCCAAATACCCTAAAACCTGTCTGCCAGCTTCAAATGCCACCCGCATCACCAACGATTGCAGAGGGTATATTATGTGCCCAGAGTGCTCTTCCCTGAGTTGTAGATACTGTTACCCAGGTGTACACTCACCTTGGAAGCCACACAGGCTGCACCCCTGCAACACCAAGGTCTTACTCGCTGAACGGGCTCCTCCCCCAGCTGGTCCCGCTTCATCAAAAGACTGTCAGCCCCCAATGACTCTTCCAAATATCTCTGACACCTCTCTTTCTTGCCCCTGCTGCTTTCTAATACTGATTAAAATCTACAGACTTACTTCCAAAGCATCTCTTGAATCTACCCACGCATCTCAATATCCACCGCCAACCTCTTCCAACCTGCCCCAGCCGCTGTCGTCGTCCAGTGGCCAGTGAACTCATATGCCTGTATCCTCAGGTCCCCTTCATGCGGACAGAGCTCACATAGTCATAGTCCAATAGTGGGCTCTTCTATGTGCACGTCCCATTGCGTCCTTCTTCTGTTTAACCTCCCTGGCACTGCCCCATACTCTCTGGCTAAAGCCATCCCACTAGACTAGACCAAGCCCCTGGCTCCCTCCCCAGACTTGCCTGCAGTCATACTGCCCTCTTACTTTGCTGCAGCGGAGTCTGTCTCTTCACACAGGACCAGTCTCTCTGTGGCCCTACCGCCATCACAGCTCTAAGAACTCTCCTTCCTTTTTAGGTTGAAATAAAAACATCACTCCGTGAAGCAATTCCTCCCAGACCAGCCCCCAAGATGTGGATCAGGCCCCACATCCATATATGGCCTTCATTGCACTTGTCACAGTTGTAATTAAAGACTCTTCTGTGTTATATAATACACTTGTCTCCAATTTTACTATAACTTCATTAAAACAGAGACTGCTTGTTTCTATTTTGTTACTATAATTGTAGACCCTTGCACAATATCTTTCATAGGATAGAAGCTCAGAAAATAAGAGTGATTATTAGCATGGAGAATGCCAAGTACCTTCACAAAGATTTCCATGTAACTTCTTACTTTCATTTCAAGTGGATATTATATCCCTGTCTTACGGATATTCTAACTGACTTCTTCTGTACTTACATGATTTACCCAGGGACACAAAGGTAATAAGTCTCAGGATTTAAAGTCAGGACTCCAAAATCTACTTGGTAATATTTTCCTGAAAAATATATCTTTAAGGCATAAAAATCACTTGTTATCACCTAGCTTTCCCCTCTATTTCTGTCTCTGCACCCATTCTGTTTTTACCTTTTTTTTCCTTGCCATTTCTTTCAGTTTTACTAAATCCACAAGCATTTATTAATCCCTAAGTTTAAGGGACAGTGCATCGAGGGATATAAAAGTGAGACCCTTTTACCCTAAGGACTCCACAGTTAATTATAAGAAATAGCTACTTTAGCCTGACCTGTGGTGGCGCACTGGATAAAGCGTCGACCGGGGAACACTGAGGTCGCCAGTTCAAAACCCTGCACTGGTCTGGTCAAGGCACATATGGGAGTTGATGCTTCCAGCTCCTCCCCCCTTTCTCTCTCTCTCTCTCTCTCTCTCTCTCTCTCTCTCTCTGTGTCTCCTCTCTAAAATGAATAAAATAAAAATAAAATAAATTTAAGAAATAGCTACTTTAGCTTTCCAACCTTGACTTTGCTGAGGCTGCTTCAGCTGTAATTGACATAAACTCAACTAAAATTGGCTTTAGCAAGAAAAGAAATAGATCGGCTTGCATATACTGCAAATTCTAGATGTAGCAAAGCTGCTTCAGGCATGTTTGTTTGTATCCAGGGCCTGGTGTCCTTGTGATGTAGTCATTGTCCATCTCTCTCTTGGGTCTTCTTTCCTCTGTTGATTTGATCTTGGCCGGGCTCTCTCCACATACAGGGTGTCCTCAGGTTACGACAGTCTCAACATACGACATTTCAAGTTTACAATGCTTACTCCCATAAAAACCTAAAAAAAATGAGACGTGAGTGTTGCAGCTGATGTCGTTAGTGTTGTACTTACGGACTACGTGGGCGAACTAGTTTGGTTGTGAATAGCAGAAGAATATGCAGTTTCTTCTGTGACTCAGTTGTGTTTTTATATTCTAGATTATGATTTTACAATTGTGTAAGGACACGTAAGTGACTTAGGCTAGGGTGTGTTTTGACTTACAACAAAATTTGGGTTATCTCACCATCATAGGAAGGGAACTGTGTCATAAACTGAGGACACCTTGTAGTGCAAAGATGTCCTTAGGCAGTTCCAGGCCCCTGCGGACCTCAGTGCCCACTGTCTCAGAAGGAGAGCTTCTTCTCCAGGAGCTGGGGATGATGCTCATCGGCCCAGCTTGGGTCACGAGCCTTTCCCCAAATCAATTACTGTGACCGAGAAGATAGAGCACTCTGGGAGCAACATGTTCATTTGGAACTGGAAAAAAGAGTCAGCACAATCCAAGCCCCATGTCTCCTAAAGAAAAACCCAAACAAACCAAGCAGCCCAACGATTCCTAAAGTTCTCTACAGAGCAGCTGGCTCCGTGTCCTCGTGCCCTGACCTGCTCCTTTCTTGCCCCTCCTTGCTCTAAGTTGTCCTGTCTTACAGGCTTTGCACTTGCCGACTGCTGTACGAGGAGCCCTCCTCCCCAGATCCTGAGTGGTTGGTTCTTTCCACACAAGACCAGTCTCCCTGTGGCCCAACCTTCATCACAGCCCTGAGAACTCTCCTTCCTTTTTAGGTTGGAATAAAAGACTGCAAACCTTCAGATCTTTGTGCTTACTGCACCCTCTCAGAGAGGCTTCGGGACCCCTGTCTGGAGTGCCCCCTACGAACTTTGTCCTCTCACGTGTCCCCTCATCTCTTTGCTGCAGGCTAATGCTTATTACTTGTGCTTTGAATTCTGCTCCCGCCAGAATGAGGTCTCTGCGCAAGTGGGGACTCCCATCTATTTTGTTCACTGTTGAATTTGCATGTCTCAGAACCACGACCAATAAAATAATGTGTTCAACAAATACTGACTGAATAAAAAAAAGGAGTCTATGGTGACATCAGGTGGGAGCCCAAGGAGATCTTCATGGAGAAGGTGGCCCTTAAAGAGAGTGGCCTTTAAAAAAGTTGTAATAACATAAAATTTACCATTTTAGGAGAGTTTTTATGAGTTTGTTTGAGCCCAAATTGACAATTAATTGCCAGGAAGCAAGATCGCAAATGCTCCCCTTATTTTACCCATGTTTAAGGGTACAGTTTAGTGGCATTAAGTACATTTACAATGTTGTGCAGCTGTTACTACCATCCGTCTCCAGAACTCTTTCATTCTCCAAAACTGAAACTCTGTCCCCATTAAAACACTAGCCCTCCATCCTCTGTCCCCTCAGCCCCTTGTTCTACTTCCTGTCTACCAATTTGATGACTCCAGGTACTTCATATAAGTGAAATTACACAATATTTGTCCTTTATGGCCAGATTATTTCCCTTAGCATAATGTTTGTCTTGGTTTATCTACATTGTAGCACGTGTCAGGACTTTATTTTTCCTTTTTTCTTTTTTTTTTTTTACAGGGACAGAGAGAGAGTCAGAGAGAGGGACAGACAGACAGGAACCAAGAGAGGTGAGAAGCATCAATCATTAGTTCTTCGTTGCCGTTGCGATACCTTAGTTGTTCATTGATTGCTTTCTCACATGTGCCTTGATCGCGGGCCTTCAGCAGACCGAGCAACCCCTTGCTCGAGCCAGCGACCTTGGGTCCAAGCTGACGAGCTTTTGCTCAAGCCAGATGGGCCCACACTCAAGCCAGCGAGCTCGGGGTCTCGAACCTGGGTCTTCCGCTTCCCAGTCTGACGTTCCATCCACTGCGCCATGGCCTGGTCAGGCTAGGCCGTTTTTCTTGAAGTGACACACCACCCAAGTTATGCACTGTTTTTTGGCAAATTTTGACATACCAAGCTCAAAAGATTGCCCATCACTAGGACTTTATTTTTATTTTTATTTTTTGTACTTTTCTGAAGTGAGAAGTGAGGAGGCAGACAGACATACTCCCACATGCCCCTGACCGAGATCCACCCTTATGCTCACTACGGGGCAATGCTCTACCCATCTGGGACGTTGCTCCGTTGCAACCGGAGCCATTCTAGCGCCTGAGGCGGAGGCCATGGAGCCACCCTCAGCACCTGGGCCAATTCTGCTCCAATGGAGCCTTGGTTGTGGGAGGGGAAGAGAGAGATAGAGAGAGAGAAAGGAGAAGGGGAAGTGTGGAGAAGCAGATGGGTGCTTCTCTTATGTGTCTTGACTGGGAGTTGAACCTGGGACTTCCATATGCCAGGCTGACACTCTACCCTGAGCCAACCATCCAAGACTCTTTTTAAAAGCTAAATAATATTCCGTTGTAAGTACCACATTTAGTTTATCATTCCTTGTTGACAGACACTTGAATTGCTTCCGTCTTTTGGTTGTTGTAATGCTGCTATGAACACGAGTGTAGAAGTGTCTCTTCCAGACTTTCTCTCCATCCTTATTTGGGGGTACACCTGGAAGTAGAATAGCTGGTTCATATGGTAACTCTATGTTTAACTTTTGGAGGAACCGCCAAACAGTTTTCCATAAAGGTTTTGTGGGATCATTTTACATTCCCACCAGCAATGCTGGTTCCAATTTCAAATGGTCCAATTACTCCACCTCTCTTCCAACACTCCTAACAAATGGGAAAGAAGGTGGAATTTTGACAGATGGAAGAGAGATGAGCCAGCCTTTTGGGCAATACAAGCCTGCCTGCAGGGGCTTTGGTATAAAGTAGATGCAGTCACACATGGTCTGATGTCATAATCCACGTGGGGTTCTGTTTGTCTTCCTCTCCTGGAAATACGTGGCTTCCGTAGCATGTTGGAAAGCCCCTGCCTCCTGCATACCTTTTGATGCTGCTGCCAGGGTTCATGTTGGCTCAGGTGTGGCGGGGCACTAGTGGCCCACTCTAAGAGAGGGTGAGCCAGAGAAAGGAGAACCAGCATGCAGGAGGTTGTAGTTAAAATGACCAGGGGCTATGATGAAAGCAGCCTGCATCATGTAGGTGAAAGTTCATCTCAAAGACAGGTGTAGCAGTTGGATAAGCAGCCTCTCTATGCAGCAGGGGCACCTGGACTTGGAAGGGCCAGAGCATCATCCTCCCTTGGCAGGACAGGTAGGTAGTTTGCACTGAAACTGGTCTCTAGCCCCAAGAGACAAGCTGTCTATACACAGAAAGTAGGAGACACGGGGGCCAGCTGAGGTCTGGCAAGCATAGCCCACTGAATGTAGTGGGGCTCAGGGCTAGCTTGCATGGGAATGAAATGGGGGACCAACCAAGAACCTAGGGGTCCACAAACACAAGCTAGGGTGAGCTCAGGAAGCTCCCAGTGCATCCCCACAGGACTTCAGCGCTGGAGGTAAGGGGCAGGGTTAGACCTGTACATACTAGTTATTCTTCAATGGGTAATACAGTTTCACAGCTGACTTCCCCTTGGTACTGCCATCTCTTCAAGAAAACATGGTCCGTGCTTCTGAGTCAGGATGCTTCCTAGTCTTAGGCAGACTTTCTCTAGGTAGTTCTGAGCCTTGGTAAGCTTTCGTGACCTGTGTGCTGGATCAACTCATCCTGGCCTGTGAGCCCTCCTGTGCACATCTGCACAGCTCTGCAGCAGTGACACTGTGTCTGTATCTCAGGGCCATGGTGGGAGCACTTACACCGTGGAAACTGGCAAATGATGTACCCCGGGGCTTATTTGCTTCCCAGAGGTAACTGTTAGGCATTGTCAACACTTCACTTGCCCTGCTCAAGAAGCAAAGCTGGTGTTCTTTACAGCTCTAATTCCTTCCGGGTCCTATTCCAGCCCCTTTGTCCCAGGACCCATCATCTTGCTGCCACCACCACCCTCTGGTGACTGAATAATGTATAGGGTGGGACAAGGCAGCCTGGGGGCGGCGGCTTGCTCCCTTCCACTTTGTGAGCAGGGGCTGTTTCCCGGCCTGCAGCACAATCAGGGCTAACCAGCTTGTCTGTGCCTAGGTCGCCAGCCATGGCAGGTGTACGGTATCCCAGACAGGTGAGTGTTGTGGGTTTCTATCCCCTAGGACCACCTCAAGGTTGGGTAGCAAACAGGCCAGGGAAAGGCCAGGTTGTTAGCCTCTTTGGGGTTTCCTCTGGTCATTACTCTCAAGTTGTTTTTTATTTGTTTGTTTTTAACAGGCAGAGGAAAGCTAACGGCTTACAAATTTCTGGAGGTTTACTTACTTATTCCTTTATTAGGTGCCCTTGGTGTATCAGGCACCCTTCGGGGCTCTGAAGCACAGCAATGCCCATTATTAGATCCTAATCTGGTTCACTTGTTAATCAGTCACAATGCACCATGCCAATTGCTGTGTGAGGGATGTGAGAGTGCTCTGAGAGCAGAGGGGAGGGTTTAGTTCTCAGGTGGGAGAGAGCTAATCTAGGTCTCGGAGGACATGTGGAGGTTTGCCATTTGGTGAGGCACACAACTAGCGTTTGCAGCAGGAGATCAGCAAGATCAGCATGTGTGTGCCTGGCACTTGTGCAGGGAGGAGAGGAGGAAGACGAGGAACAGAGGGCTGGAGGGAAAGGCCAGGGAACACCAGGTTATTCAGAGCCCAGCATGCTGGCTACTTAGCGCCTGTGAGTGGGAGGACAAGATGGAATCTTTGCCTTGTGTTTACCTTGCCCTTTAGGCCCCTGTGGACTTGGACATGTACCAAAGCTGCTATTCAGTCAACTATGTACCCTATGGAAAGCACAAATATTCCAGAGTCTCATCACAAGAGGTAACAGGTCACTACGTGTTGTCTTCCATTCAACTGCTCACTGAAGTCATCTTCATTTCATTTGTATTACAAGCATGGACACTGGAGGCACTTATTTAGAAAAATATCCAGACCCTGGCTGGCTATCTCAGTGGCATAGTGTCGGCCTGACGTGTGGAAGTCCCGGGTTCGATTCCCATCCAGGGCACAGAAGAGAAGCACCCATCTGCTTCTCCACCCTTCCCCCTCTCCTTTCTCTCTATCTCTCTTTTCCCCTCTTGCACCAAGGCTCCATTGGAGCAAAGTTGGCCCGGGCGCTGAGGGTGGCTTCACGGCCTCTGCCTCAGGTGCTAAAATGGCTCCAGTTGCAATGGGGCAACGCCCCAGATGGGCAGAACATCGCCCCCTGGTGGGCATGCCAGGTGGATCCTGGTCAGGTGCATGCTGGAGTCTGTCTCTCTGCCTCCCCGCTTCTCACTTCAGAAAAATACAAAAACAAAACAAAAAAGAAAAGAAAAAAATTATCCATGCCTGACCAGGTGGTTAAGCAGTGGATAGAGCATTGGACTGGGATGTGGAGGTCCCAGGTTTGAAGCCCCGAGGTTGCCAGCTTGAACGCAGAGTTTCTGGCTTGAGCATGGGATCATAGACATGACTCTATGGTCGCTGGTTTGAGCCCAAAGATTGCTGGCTTGAAGCTCAAAGTCGCTGGCTTGAGCAAGGGGTCACTTGCTCTGTTGGAGCTCCCTGGTCAAGGCACATATGAGAAAGCAATCAATGAACAACTAAGGAGCTGTAATGAAGAACTGATGCTTCTCATCTTTTTCTCTTCTTGTCTGTCTGACCCTATCTGTCCTTCTCTAATGCCCAGAGACCTAATGGGTCTTTCATGTGCCTGTGTGTGCATTTGAAAATGTAAATCACAAGTAAGTCATGGATACAGAAGAGTGTAAATATAATATCACATAGCATTGATAAACCAAACACCAATGCCCCTATTATCAGGCTGCTCACACAGCATTTAAGAGGACCTAGAGCCCTCTGGTATTCGTCCTCCTCCCCGCCTCCCCCTACCTCCAGAATTGCTGCTACTCTGGGTTTTGGGCTAATCATTCCCTTCTCTCTGTGTGTGTTTATGTGTGTGTAGGTTTTTAAGAAGAACTAGTTTAACTAATATTCATGTATACTTCTAAACAAATTGTTCAGGTTTACCTTTGATGAACTTTATTATCTATTGGATCATATAATTTGCACTCTTCTGTGACATTTATTTTTTGCTGAACATTATGGCATAGCCTTCCTTTTTTTCCACTGTAAAAAATTCCGTTGCATGGGTATGCCACCATGTACCTGTCCCTTCTCTGGGTCATTTACTGCTGTTGCCCTTCCATGCCCAAATTCTGCAATAAAGATGAGACACAGCCTCACGTGCAAGAGTTTACCCACCCCAGGAACGGAACTGGTTGCCGCAAGGGACACTGCTATTTTTCAAAGTGGTGGTGTCAATAAACTTTCTTCCCAGCAGAGACAGTCATGCCTGTAACCCTTTTACCTCACCATTATGTGAAATTACCAGATGTTTAAAATATTTGTCAATTTGGTGGGTTTCAAATATTTTTCTGTCCTCATAATTTTTATTTTCACTGATGATTAAGGAGGTTTCAGCATCATTTCGCTTGTTTAGGAATACTTATTATCCTGTGAAATGTTTTTCATGTCTTTTGACCATTTTTCTACTAAATGGCTTTTTTATTGTTAATTGGTAGGAGTCCTTTAAATTCTGGACATCTTTCATTTGTCAGTTGTGAAGATGGCAAAAGTCTTCTTCAGTTTGTGATTTGCCTTTTCACTTGTCTTTCAGTAAATAGAAATTCTTATTTTAATATGGCTAAATGTTTCAGTCTTTCCCTTTACCGTTTGTTCTTTTTTAAGTTTTCTTTAAGAAATCCTCTTCTATCTTGAGGTAGCTCCACTAAAAATAACAATAAGATATATACAAATGAAAATAGAACAATTTCTGATATACATTATTTAGTGGAAGCAAAGTGCAGAATTCAATTATGCGTTATTTCTGTGCAAACCAGGGGCATTGCTATATACATTTATGTCTGTAATGTATAGAAAATATTTCTAGAAAGATACAAAAGACACTGATGACAGCAGTTGCCTCTGGAGGAGGATGGAAAAAACTTTTCACTATTAACCCTTTTGTATTATTTCAGTATTTCCCTTTGTTGTATATATTACCATTCAAAAACTAATTTAGAATTCTTTTTCTTCTTTTCCAAGTGAGAGGAAGGGACATACAGAGACAGACGCCCACATGTACTCCAACCGGGATCTATCCAGCAACCTCATCTGGGGCCGATTCTCTGCCCATCTGGGGCCATGCTCGCACAGAGCTATTTTTAGCACCTGAAGCAGAGGTTCCAAAGAGCCATCCTCAGCACCCAGGGCCAATGTGCTTGAACCATTCAAGCCCTGCTGCAGGAGGGGAGGAGAAAAGAGAGAGAGAGAGAGAGAGAGAGAGAGAGAAGCGAGAGGGGGAAGGGTGGAGAGGCAAACATCTGCTTCTCCACCCCCTCACTCCCCCTTCTCTCTTTTTGTCTCTCTCTTCTTCTACCCTCCTGCAGCCAGGGCTCAATTGCAGCGAGTTGGCCCTGGGTACTGAGGATGGCTCCATGGCCTCCGTCTCAGGCGCTAAAACATGGCTCCCATCACAATAGAGCAAGGGCTCCAAGATGGGCAAAGCATTGCCCTCTAGTGGGCTTGCCAGGTGGATTCCAGTTGGAGCGCGTGCCAGAGTCTGTCTCTGCCTCCCTTCCTCTCACTAAAGAAAAAAAAGAAAGAAAGAAAAGCATGCTCTATCTCGGATACATTCAAGGAAGTTACATCGTCTTTTGTCTTCCTCAGCCCTCCATTCATGTGTGACTTGTTTCCACAGCATGTGAAGGTGGAGACCCAACTCCGGGAAAAGGAATTTTATAAACCCATCCCAAGCCCCAATCCCAAGCTAGAGGATGGATACCCTATCTTCAAAAGACCCTACATGAATGCCAAAGACCTGCAACACCCTGGCTTCTTCCCGTCACCAGGCCGTGAGGACACAGTGAAAGACAAATGCAGGTTCACCAGCATCTGCCCTTCCCTTCACCCAGTTTCCCACACCCTGTACCTGGCCCAGGGTGACCCAAACCCCATCTACCAGAATGCTGACTTTCCATGCCTCCTGCAGCCAGTGCACCAACCTGCTGCAGAGGAAGGCAAAGGCTACCTTCTACTGCCTGGTTGCCTCTGTCCTCATCACTGCACAACCAAGGTCCCCATCTTGAACCGATGGGGACCCCTACTGCCATTTTACCAGTAAAAAGGGCGAGAACACCTTCCTAGGTCACTATGGCAATCTCTCCCTCCCACAAGAATGTGCCAGCCCTGGCCTTGGATTACAGAGGGAAAACCTGGGAATAAAACTTGGGAAGGTATCCCATCTGCTCTGGGCCTGTATCTGTCTTCCTTAACCCTTGCCTCCCTGGGACATAGTGTCCCCACTGCACAAGGGGAGAGGGAGGGGGAAGAAGGGAAAGAGTGTGGATGGAGGGCTGGAATTTGTGTGATGTTTCATTGAAACTAAGAATCCTGCATTAGCACCTAACCAGGCGGTGGCACCGTGGATAGATCACCAGCCTGAGGCGCTGAGGACCCAGGTTCAAAATCCTGTTTTGAGGGCAGTTTCATCCAGCTTGAGCATGGGGTTGCTGGCTTGAATGTGGGATCATAGACATGACTCCAAAGTCAGCTTGAGCCCAAGGTCGCTGGCTTGAGCAAAGAGTCACTTGCTCTGCTGCAGCCCCCCCACCTCAACAAGGCACATGTGAGAAAGCAATCAATGAACAACTAAGGTGCTGCAACGAAGAATTGATGCTTCTCATTTCTCTCTCTTCCTGTTCGTCTATACCTCCCTCTTTCAAATAAATAAATAAATAAATAAATAAATAAATAAATAAATAAATAAATAAATTCCTACAGGCGTTTACTTACAAAATAGGAAAATGTATGTTTCCTGTAGTCATCTGAATATGAGGTGTGACTGTAACACTTGAAGTGCTGTTTTGGATTGTTTTCCCCTGAGTACTCTAATCTCTATTTCTACACCACTCCCACCCCTGTAGTGGTCAGGAGTAACCACTCAGAAATCATCAATTTATACTCCTCTTCTTGCTCAACAGAGCTTTCATAAACAAACGTGTATGAGCATCTCCAATGCTTTTTATTATGTCTTGTTGATAACAGTCAATTTAACAGGTGTGAGGTGGTATCTCATTGTAGTTTTGATTTGCATTTCTCAAATAGCTAGCTAAGATGAGCATCTTTTCATATATTTATTTTTGTATGTTTTCATGAGAGAAGTATCTGTTCAGGTCCTCTCCCTATTTTTTAATTGGATTGTTTGCTTATTTGTTGCTGGGTTTTGTGGATTCTTTATATTTTATGGATATCAATCCCTTGTCAGAGCTATTGTTTGTGAATAGCAACTCCTATTTGGTTGGCTGCTTTTTTGTTTTGTTGCTGGTTTCTTTTGCAATGCAGAAGATTTTTAGTTTGATACAGTCTCATTCATTTATTGCTGCCTTTACTTCTCTTGCCTTTGGGGTCAAACTCATAAAATGATCTTTACAACCAGGATCTGTAACTTTGGTACCTATGTTTTCTTCTATGTAACTTAATGTTTCAGATCTTATGTTAAGGTCTTTGATCCATTTTGAATTAATTTTTGTGCAGGAGGACAAACTGTAGTCCAGTTTCATTCTTTTGTATATGGACTTCCAATTTTCCCAGCACAATGAAGAGGTTTTCTTTTCTCTATTGTGTGGTTTGGCTCCTTTGTCAAAGATTATTTGTCCATATATATGTGGTTTTATTTCTGGGCTCTCAATTCTGTACCATTGGTCTGTGTGTCTGTTTTTCTGCCAATACCATGCTGTTTTTTATTATCGTGGCTCTGTAGTATAACTCGAATTCAGGTAGTGTGATGCCTCCAGCTTCATTCTTTTTCCTCATGATTCCATTGGCTATTCTGGTTCTTTTATAGTTCCATACAAATCCAGTGATTTTTTGTTCTATTTCTTTTTAAAAAAACATTGAGATTTTAATGGGGATTGCATTAAGTTTGTAGATTGCTTTGAGTAGTCATTTTAACTATGCTGATTCTTCCAATCCACAAACATGGAATATTTCTTCATTTCATTTTGTCTTTTTCAATATCTTTAAACAATTTTTTATAGTTTTCAGCATGTAGGTCCTTCATATTCTTTGTTTATTCCCAGGTATTTTTGTTGTTTTTGTGATTGTAAAGGAATTGTTTTTTGAGTTCATTTTCTGAAGTTTTATTGTTGGCATATAGGAAAGCAATAGACTTTTGTATATTGGTTTTGTATTCTGCAACTTTACAATACTTGTTTATTGTTTCTAAAAGTTTTTCAATGGAGTTTCCTATATACAAGATCACGTCATCTGCAAAAAGTGATACCTTTACTTCTTTTTTCCCAATATGCTTTTTATTTCTTTCTCTTGCCTGATTGCTCTAAAACTTACAGAACTATTGAATAAGAGTGGAGAGAGTGAGCACCTTGTCTTGTTCTTGATTTTAGAAATAAAACTTTCAGTTTTTCACCACTTAGTATGATATTGGCTGATGGTTTGTCATAGATGGTCTTTTTTTATGCCGAAGTGATTTCCTTCTATACCCATTTTATTGAGCATTTTAAACGTAAATGAATGTTGTATCTTATCAAATGCCTTTTCTGCATCTATTGTTAGGGTCATATGATTTTTGTCCTTTGTTTTTTTGATGTGGTATATTACATTGATTTGCATATGTTGATCCATCCTTGTGCTCTTAGAATGAATCCCACTTGAGTGGTCTCTGTAACCCTGGTGTCCACCTCCCAGCAACATGTCCTGAGTACCTGGCCTTGGTCCCCACTGTGAATAGGGCTGGGCTTTGTTCCTGTGTGCCAAGGCTGGGGGTGGGGATGAGTTTGAATCCTTCCCCCTGGGTGCTCGTGGTGACTTTCTCTTGTTTTGCAGGAGCTCGGGATGGGCACTGGCCAAGTGCCCTACCCAAGAGCTTCTCTCCATGATTCTGATTTCGGCTGTGGATTCAGCCATGGAAAACCTGCCACTCCTGACCTTGCTGTGTAGCAGTGACCAAAATGTGTCATCTCAGGAACCCCAGGATGTCTTTCCAGAGGTCCAGGAGGCCCAGAGTGTGCCACCCCAACCATCGCCATTGTGAAGAGCTGAATGAGGGCAGGCCCCCAAGATGACAGTCCCCTACCAGCAGACCAACTTCCAGAACCTAAACAGGAAGTGACCGTGCTGGGATAAGTAGTCTGTCTAGTGGGTCTTAGCAACCTTTAGGGATGGACTGGGACCAACCTGTCCCTGGTCCCCAGCAGGGAGCTCAACTTCTCCCCTAATGAGGTAGAAGCAGACATCCCTCCTGAGTTTCCCTGACTATAGTCGTCCCTTGTCATATTGCGATTCACTTTTCATGGTCTCAGTAAGCAGTGGATTTTTAAATTGTATATATCTAATTTTGTATTATGGATTTTTTGCCATATTGTGGATTTTGCAGTATATAGATATTTTATATATTATTTTAATTATTTTTGCAGTAAAATAACCATTTACTAGCCAAAAATATTGAAAATATAAAAAATATCAGTTAAAACATATTAAAAGAATATTAAATCATCATCATCTTTATCATTCAAGTTATAGTATATTCACTGGTGAGTATCCATATAGAATTTTATATGTTGTTAAAATTACATAGGGTTAAGAGTGTAGAAAGTGTTTAAGGGCATAGAAAGTGTTTATAAGAGTGTGGGAAAGGTTAATAACAGTATGGGAAAGGTTTATAAGAGTGTAGGGAGGTTTATAAAGCCTTAAAATATATATAAATAATAAAATAAATATAAGATTGCTATTTCGTGGATTTTGTCTATCATGGGGGATTCTGGAACCTAATCCCCACGATAGGTGAGGGACCACTGTATTGATACCTGATCACATGGAGCTTGGAGAGGAGACTGGTCTCAGAGCTGTTGAAAATTAAGAAAATGTGTGAACATTTCCCAAATCTTTCCCCTTCCCCTGATATTTCAAGTACCCACCTGGCACCATATATAGTTTTGCATTTCTCTGATGATTAATGACCTTGAGCATCTTTCCATGTCTATCTGCCATCCCTATACCCTCTTTAGAAAAGTGTCTATTTAAGTCCTATGCCCACTTTTTAATTGAATTGGTTTCAATTTTGTTGTTGAGTTGTCTGATTGTTAAATGACACTGTTATTGACCATTCCTAATGCTATATACATCCTCATGACTATTTTGTAATTACCCATTAATCCTTAATTCCTTCACCTTTTTCATCCTGTCCTCCAACCCTGCTTTCCTCCGGCAACCATCAGTCTGTTCTCTATGTCTGTGAGTCTGTTTCTGTTTTATTTTTATTGTTCTTGAGATTCCATATATGTAATACCATAAAGTATTTGTATTTCTCTGTCTGACTTATTATTTCACTTAGCCCAATATCTCTAGGTCCATCCATGCAGCTGCAGTTGTTAAGATTCCAGTCTTTCTTATGGCTGAGTCATATTCCATTGTATAATAGTACCACCACTTTTTTTATCCACTCATCAACTGATGGGTAGTTGGGTTGCTTCCATATCTTTGATATTGTAAGCAATACTGCAATGAGCATAAGTATGTGTATATCATTGTGTTTTAGGTTTTTTTTAATATATACCCAGGCCCTGGCTGGTTCACTCAGTGGCAGAGCATTGGCCCAATGTATGGATGTCTTGGGTTCCATTCCTGGTCAGGGCACACAGGAGAAGCACCCATCTGCTTCTCCACCTTTCTCCCTTCTCTCTCTCTCTCTCTCTTCCCTCCCCACAGCCATGGTTTGATTGGAGTGAGTTGGTCTGGGTGCTGAGGATGGCTCCATGACCTCTGTCTCCCTCAGGTGCTAAGAGAAGCTTGGTTTCTGAGCAATGCCCCAGATGGGCAGAGCATTGCCCCCTAGTAGGCTTGTCAGGTGGATCCCTATTGGGGCACATGCGGGAGTCTGTCTCTGCCTACCCTCCTCTCACTGAATAAAATTTTTTTTTAATTATTATATATATGTAATATATATTATAAATTACATAATATATATTACATTATATATATTGCTAGTCATAGGCTGCTCCATTTTGAATTTTTTGAGGTACCTCCATACTGCCTTCCACAGTGGCTGCACCAGTCTGAATTCCCACCAGCAGTGCACAAGTGTTCCTTCCCTTTTCTCCACATCTTGGCCAGCACTTGTTGCATGTTGATTTATTGAAAGTCATTCTGGCAGGTGTGAGCTGACCTCTCATTGTGGTTTTGCATTTCTCTGATGGTTAGTGACCTTGAGCATCTTCCCATGTGTATCTGCCATCCCTGTATCCTCTTTAGAAAAGTGTCTATTTAAGTCCTCTGCGCACTTTTTAATTGGATTGGTTTCCATTTTGTTGTTGAGTTGTCTGATTTTTAAATGAATGTTGGATATAAACCCCTTATTAGATGTATCTATCGGTGAATTTGTTCTCTCATTCAGCTGGTTGTCTTTTCATTGTGTTGATAGTTTTTCCTTTGCTGTGTATAGTTTGATGTACTATAGTACTATAGCTCCATTTGTTTGTTTTTCTCTTTTGTTTTCTGAGCTGAAAGAGACGTTTCAGGGATTTTACTAGAGTGGCACCTTCACCATAGGGTGTGGAGGATACAAAGAGTCGCCCAGGTCCAGCTGCTTCTCACCCTGTTCTGCCAGCCCTAGCTGCGCTGGCAGGGGTCTGGTTGGGGAGAGACTACCAGCGGGAGGGTTGAACTACAGTAATCTAAAACCTCATTCACCATGTATCACAAATATTAATGTGCACACAAGAATCACTTGGGGTTCCTACTAAAATGTAAATTCTGATCCAGCAGGTCTGGGGTGCTATCTGAGAGTCTACATGTCTGCCAATGCCCCCCGGGTCCAGCAGCCACCCTGAATAGCGAGGCTTCTGGTCCTTAGCCTTCACTGCACCTGGGAGCTTTCAAAGATCTTGATGCCTCGGCCCCACACTCAGCGGTTGTGATGTTTAGGGCTGGAGTGTAGCCTGAATAGTGGCATTTTTTTTTATAGGGCCCAGTAATCTAAGGGAGCTTTTTAAAATGTGGGTTCTAGGGCAAATACCACCAAAGCTTTTAGCGAGCATCTCTGGAGACTGGCCCCAGGTGAACAATGCTCCCACTGCAGTCTTCCACCCTGCACACACCCCAAGCCTGTGATTATACTCACTACTGCTGCAGGGAGAGCTGGAGCCAGCGCCAGGCAGCAGCAGGGGCAGCGCACATCAGATGTAAAGAAAGGACTCTTTTACTTGCCTTTTCCACAAAGGTTAAAATGTGTGTGATCATTTCTGTACTATTAATTCCAAAGGGGAATCATGGTGTCGAGAGGAATTAGCTTTCAAATTTAGACGGATATCGGTCAAAAAGCTCACTGAAACGCACCCCAGTTTGCATTTCTCACAATGTAAGTTTTTTTCCACTTTTCAGTTACATCGGTAATTATGAAAATAGAATGCCAGTGTCGCTGACGTTTGTATTCCCTGGGGAAAATAGAAGAGCCAGGTTTGGTTTTTCATTCATTTATTTATTTGAAAATATGTAGTCCCTGCGGCGGGCCCAGTTGATTGCAGCCTCCTATCCCCATTTGCCAAGGTTGCCTGTTTGATCCCCAGTCAGCACATACAAATGTTAAGCAATGAATGAAGAAATAAATGGAGCAACAAATCGATGTTTGTCTTTCTCTAAAATCAGTTAGTCCTCAATAGACATGCACACGTCACTGTGATTTACTGGTTACATGCTTTGGGATAGATCCTTCATGACTCTCTGCTTCCTCCCTGTAAGACAGGGACGGTTGTAGCTCTGAAGGTTGCTGTGAGGACGAGGTGAACTTTGGTGAATGTCCAGGGCCTGTCACAGGACTTGGTGTGTGGCACGTGGTCCATAGAGCTCCAGGAGGAGCCCACCTTCCTGGGGGTGGGCGGCCTGTGCCGTGGGGGCGCACAAAGGGTGGAGTGGGCATTGATGATCAGAGGGGACCGTATCCCTCACTCTGTAACACCCCACCACTGCCCCAGAAACGAACCAAGACACAGACCAAGACACTCAGTTAACTGGGGCACCCAGTCTTCCATCGGTGTCCTGTCGCCCCCACGTGGCAAGTCTGAGCTCCTCCTCTGTGCCTGACCTTGGCACCGAGTCCCTGCCCCTGCCCAGATCCCCAGCCCAGAGCATAGGCCAGGGATCCCTAAACTTTTTACACAGGGGGCCAGTTCACTGTCCCTCAGAGCATTGGAGGACCGGACTATAAAAAGAACTATGAACAAATCCCTATACACACTGCACATATCTTATTTTAAAGTAAAACAAAATGGGAACAAATACAATATTTAAAATAAAGAACAAGTAAATTTAAATTAACAAACTGACCAGTATTTCAATGGGAACTATGGGTGCAGATGCATCCTGTGCTCCTCTCACTGACCACCAATGAAAGAGGTGCCCCTTCCGGAAGTGCAGCCTTTGGATAAATGGCCTCAGGGGGCCGCATGTGGCCCGCGGGGCGGTAGTTTGGGGACCCCTGGCATAGGCCATAGGGTGGGATGACTCTCAGGCTATCTCTAGATGGGCAGCTTGGGGTTCAAATCCTGGAAGGAAGACTTCTCAGCACCCCTCCTCTGCTCCTCCAGGGAAGTCTCAGCCAAACCCCTTAGTATACAACAAAAGACATTGCTCCATTACTTTGTTTTTTAAAACACTTTCTTAAAAGACTTCATTTATTTTAGACAGGAGGCGGGGGGTGGGGGTAGGAGCTGGAAACATCAACTCCCATTATGTGCCTTGACTCTGGGCAAACCTAAGGTTTTGAACTGGCAACCTCAGTGTTCCAGGTAGATGTTTTATCCACTGTGCCACCACAGGTCAGGTGCTCCATTACTTTAATAATAATCACGCATATTAAATGCCAGCCTTGTCATATGCATATTCAACACCTACATTTTTGCAGAAACATAAGGTTTTATATTGGGTCATATAATTGCATATTTTACAATGAGATTATTTTTGTTTTTCTTCCTCTCCTCTCGTTTTCTTCTTGTCCACTCTTGAGTGCCCAACAGGTACAGCCAGCAATTCTCTCTGTAGCTTCCCCCATCATAAACCACAGGTTTTCATATATGAACATATTTGTATATCTTTAAAACAGTTATGTCATTTAGTCCTCACAATGAATCAACTAGTTATGACTGTTTTAGAGTTGAGGGAACCGAGGTTATGATTTCATTTTAAACCTCTATTTATTGAGTGCTCATGATTTACCAGCTTCTGTGCTTAACAATATAGATCTTATCCCTTAATCTTCCCAACCAGTTATTTGCAGTCGAGGAAACAAATTCCAGAGCTCAAGGAAAGGTGTAAACAGGTAAGCAGTAATGCTGTGGGGTGTAATTGCAGAGCCAGGCGTGATCCCTTTACCTGCCACTCCTTCCTCTAAAATGCCCTCTGGATGGAAGGGAATTCAAAGAAGTGAGAATTGTTATGCAAAGAGGGTGGTGGAATGATAAGTGAATAATTACAGGCAGCCTGCTATGTTGCTGCAGTTATTTTAGTAATTGTGTTGTTTCCTCACAGGTAAAGCAGCAAAGGAGATCATGTGAATTGCAGAGGTCCTAGTGGAATTAAAAGAAGCTACATTAAACTCTTCTAAACTATAAAGTAGGGTACCAAAGATGGGGTCAGTTAAAATATATTCTGAATATAGTTTATTGGTTTCCTTTTTCCTTCTGTGAATGTAATATTATTAACCCCCAAAGTAGTGCATCCATTGTCAGAAGTCAGTGGCTGAGATGTTTGTTGAAGTTAACAGTCAAACCCTCATGCCCCTCTCCCAACACCACTCTTCCAAGGCAACCAGTATGGGGTTTGGTGTGGGCACTTCTAAACCTTGTCTGTCCGTGGCAAACATTTCATTTAAACAGATAGAGAAGTTGTTTGTTTGCTATAATTGTACTATTCAACGTCCTCAGAAAATTATTTGTCGTTTAACTGCTTTATAGACATTTAATAATTTCACTGCTGCTGGCTCATTGTGTTGTAAGGTGCCAAAAGCTACAGAATATTAATATTTTAGGAAGTTTAAAGAACATTTTATTAGTTTGGGCTAGGTGTGCAAAGAGAGATTTTGAAAATAATTCTTATATTTGTGTGATTAGCATAAGACCAAGATGGCATTGTGCTGTAAATGCAGAAACAGGAAGGAGACTTGGATTTCATGATCTTCCCCACACCTATGGGGGAAGGGTCAGTGGCTAGCCAGCTGTAGGGAGAAAAGAATTAAATCTTTTCTTGGGCTGATGAACCATTTGCAGGCATTTGTTCCCATGGAAACCACCCCTCCCCTCCTGAAAGCATGTAGTTAATGTATGTATCTCTAAACAAATGGTATAAACTTATGCTGTGATGTCAAGTTTTTCCCCCTCCCATGTATAATTAGGAGTATATAAACAGCCCCTGAACTGTTTTTTTGGGTTGCACAATTTGGGTCTGTTGCCCTGTGTCAGCCATATGCGGCCAGCATGTTTAATAAATTTTCTCCTTTAGTAAAACTTTTCCAAAACTAATTTGGACTACGTGCCTCTACAAACGTCCGCGGAATTGTGGATTTAGTTACTTTACAACAATTGCATAATATCCATTGTATGAATGCACGTTCATTTTACTCAGTCATTACCCTTCCACTTCCTTTACTTCTCAGTATCAAACCCTCACAAACCTTCTCTGAGCAGCTTTGTGACCTTTCCAGGGAGTGGATGTTTTGCCACTCCAAGAGGCGCCTGAGCTCTGTCCCAGCCCATGGGGCATTGTTCTCACCCACAAGCTACCGGCCTTTGTTACTGAGTGTTCCTTGGGTGCTCCTAAAAGCTCACCTCATTCCAGAAGGCAGCATTTGGGGAGCTATGCATGCAGCAGCCTCTGAAGAAATACTTCAGAACTCCACATTAAAGGACAGTGATAGAGGACTTGCCTCCCAGCTGTTGGGGACCATACCCTTTTGTCACTGGACAAAAGATGTCTTTCCACCCCACTGCAGTGGCTCAGACCTTCTGTGCTCTGCCTGGTTCTCTGTCCCAGAGCCTTTCCAGTTAACCCTCTTCCTCACTTGTCATGGTGATCTTAATATCTCATGTCCTTCCTCAGCTCAGAAGCGCTCAATGGTTACCATTTTGTCTGGAGGGAAGCCCCAACTTTTTACCACAGTTCTATGAGTACCAACCACAATTCTGTGAAACTCACCATTTTCAAAAGAGAACATCTATCCTCAGACCACCTAACTCCTCCTTCTTTGGGATTCTATCCAAGTTCAAGCACCAGAAATCCTGAAGCCATTTTCTTCTCTCCACGTATATTCAGTTAACTCCAATGCCCTGGACTTTCTGCCTCAAAAATAATTTAACTGACCTGTTTGCTGAACTACTATGAATGCTTTTTCTCCTTCCTCTCCTCCCCCCACCGCCCCTTCCCCCAATCTTTGCTCAGAACACCAGGTTTTACAGAAGACCAGAAAAGGAAGCTACTGCTGAGCAAGGGGTTAAGGACACTGATTGTTGGATGTAACTGGGCACACTGTTCCTATGTTTACTGTTTTAAGTCACTGAACACTCGAGGAGTTTAAAGGTACTTCATGGCAAAAATATTATGAGACTTGGTATGGTTGGATTTTTTCCTATCTGGTATGTTTAGGTAAGTCACCTGTGGACACACTTGTCACATTGTTATACCGTCATGTTTGGAGGGGGGGGGGCTGCAGTGCAGCCTACCTTTATAGGTGGAAGAAAGTTTATTTCAGCTCTCAACTATTTACCATATTTCCCCATGTATAAGACGCACCCTTTTCCAAAAAATTTGGGGTCTAAAAACTGGGTGCGTTTTATACAGTGGTTGTGGCATTTCAAATGCCATAAATGTAACTGAGGACGAGGCAATGTACAAAGACAGTGATTCGTCATCAGACACAGATGAGGACAAGCTAATAGATGGGAGTTTTGACAGTGATGAGTTGTATGAATTTTATGATGAATAAAACTTGAGTTCAATAGCTATATGTAATACATTTTTTTTTTCAAATTTCAGGCCCCAAAATTAAGGTGTGTCTTATACGTGGGAGCATCTTATATATGGGGAAATACAGTATTGTTGGGGGGGAAGGGTGAAAATGAGCCCCCTAGTGGCAACTATGATAGTTGTAGGGGTAGGATCTGGGAGGGGGTCTCCTTAAGCAATGCCTCACCAATCTAGCTGTGGAAGAGCAATGCCTTCAGAGCTGGATGTCCCCAGAGGTGGACTGGGAAACATCCAGAGTCCCTGCTCAGCCCTTGATTGGTCCAAGAGTGAGACTGAGCAACCCTATTGCCCAGGATTGAGCTGAAAGCTTGCTCCATCTCAACTTCCCTGGAGAAATAGAATAGCTTTTGGTGTAAATGCATACAAAGTATCCATGAGGAACAATATGAAAAGAGAAAACCATAAACTCCTGTTTTTCTGTCTGTTACTCAGAGGCAAAGGGCAGACAGAGTAGGTGACTAATTTTCAGTTTCTCACTGTCTTCCTTAGCTCTAGACCAGAACTCACACCGGTACTGTTGCCTCCCTGAGAGGTAGAACCTAGAACCTGGAGATGTGCATGTGCTTTTTTCTCTGGCAGGGTCCACACAAATGCAGGGCTCTCCTAGGAGAATCCCTGCTACATGGGCCAGCTGGAGGTGGGGTGTAGGATGCGGGCCAGTGAGAGAGAAAGGGGCGGGATAGCACCAGACAGGACCAACCCATTTCTCCTCTCATTTAAATTAAAGCATAAGGTTCCCTTCCTTTAGAAAACTTTCAGGATTTGAGACTTCCGTTTTTAGCATCAGAAGTGTTCAACCATTTTTTCTCCTTAGATCTTAGCCAACTATTTACTATATTTTCCCATGTATGAGAAACACCATTTTTCGAAAAATTTGGGGTCTATAAACTGGGTGTATCTTAGACAGTGGTTGTAGATTTTTTTTTTTTTACTCACATTTCTTGTTTTATTTTTTTTTTAATTTCTTTTTATTTATTCATTTTAGAGAGGAGACACAGAGTGAGAGAGAGAGGGGGGGGGGAGGAGCTAGGAGCATCAACTCCCACATGTGCCTTGGCCAGACCAGTGCAGGGCCCTGAACTGGCGATCTCAGTGTTCCCAGGTCGACGCCCTATCCACTGTGCCACCACAGGTCAGGCCATTTCTTGTTTTTTTGTGTTTGTTTCGCACTTGTTAGTGGTATAGATGTTTTGCCACGTTCTGCCCTGAAATAGCTCAGAAAAGATTTTTGTACAGTGCTGAATTCAAGTTAAAATGATCCAGTTTGCAAAAGTGAATGGAAATCATGCTGCTGAACATAAGTTTGGTCGTCCTCCAACTGAGATCAATCTGAACATGGGTACGGGAAGAAGAAACCCTACTGAAAATGCCACGGCAGAAGAAGGCAATGAGAGACAAGTCAGCAAAAAGGCCTGATTAAGGGAGGGAACTGAAGATAGGGATTGAAGAGCAAAGGGCAATTGTAATCCCTGTGTCCACAAAGATGGTTCAGCATGAGGCAAGAAGAATTGCTGATGAAAAAGAAGTTACTGATCTCAAAGGAGGACACAACTGGTGTTTCAGGTTCATGAAATGAGATGGACTAAGCATGTGTACACGCACCAGACTTGCCCAAAAGATGCCTGAAAGCTATGAGCAGAGGTCCTTCAGTTTCGTTTTGTCATTCAATGTCGGAAGACACATCAGTTTGAGTTGGGACTGCAAATATAGACAAATTTCCCCTTCAATTCGATGTCCCAAGTAACAGAATTGTTGATAAGAAGGGGTTGAAAACTGAGACTGTGAAGACAAGTGGACACGAAAAGAGCCATTACATAGTTGTTCTAGCTTGTTGTGCTGATGGAATCAAGCTGCCTCCTATGCTGATTTTCAAATGCAAAACTGCCAAAAGAAGACATCCCTCGAGGAGTGATTGTCCACATTCATGACAAGGGTTGGATGGATCAGGATGGGATGAAGATCTGGTTTGAGAAAGTTTGAAGAAGGAGACCACGTGGGCTCTTACACAAACTTGCCCTATTGGTGCTTGATCAGTTCAGGGAACACATAACAAAAAACACAAAGAAGATTACTGCAGAGCAAAAAACTAAACTTGCCGTCATACCTGGAGGCTTGACACCCCAGCTCCAACCACTTGATGTCAGCATTAACAATCCCTTCAAAGCTTCCAGGAGAGATGAATGGAACCAACGGATGAAGTCTTCTGGGGACAATTTGACACCAGCAGAAAGAGTGAAGAAAACAAATATAGGAGAAGTTGGCACCTAGGTGAAAAGATCCTGGGATAATATCAAGATTGAGATCATTGTCAAGTCATTTATGAAGTGTGGCATTTCAAATGCCATAGATGGAACTGAGGATGAGGCAATATATGAAGATAGTGATTTGTCATCAGACACAGATGAGGACCAAGCTATGGGAGTTTTGACAGTGATGAGGAGTTGTACAAATTTTATGATGAATAAAACTTTAAATAACTTTATATAATACTTTTTTAATTTCAAATTTCAGGCCCCAAAATTAAGGTGCGTCTTATACATAGGAGCATCTTCTACATGGAGAAATACAGTACTGCCGTGACTAGTACATTCCTCACTTGGCTATTTGCTACAGCTATGTCAGAGTTACATGTTCTGTTCTCCGAATTCAATTCCACAAATACGTAATCCAGGACCAGACTACATTATGCAAGGCATTGATAGAATCACAAGGTGTGCCCCTACCCTCCGGGACCATAGCTATTAAAGTTCACCTATATCAGAGTGGCCTGATAACCATGCTATTAAGTACAAAGTGCTACAAGGAGAGGCAAGTATGAAGGGAGGAGTCTCAGAAAGATGCCAGAAAAGCAACAGCTTTAAGGGAGAGAAGGGTTTGGGGTCAGGAGAAAGGGCTCTGGTAAGAATAGAAGTCTGTTCTTGCCATAGTTGGTCCTGCCAGCCCAGCCCCTTCACTCCCCATGCCTGCTTTCCTACTGTGGCCAGAAAAGGCACAAGCAGAATTAAAATGAAGGGAGGCCTGATTATATCATGTACAAATCTTGTAAATCCTTAGCCTGATACAAGGGAGTAGACAAAACCCTGACCAGGTTCAAACTACCTGGGATTGGGTCCAAATTCTGCTTTTTCTGGCTTTGTGTGTGTCTGGGGGTTACCGCAGCCCCTCTCTGGACCCGAGCTTCACCAGAGATAGCATGGCTATCCTAACACCTGCCATAGATAGCCCTCAGGGAATCTGCGAGGGGCAAAGGGTCTGCAGCTAGCCCTCTGGGACTGGCGAGGGAAGAGGAAAGGTATTGAGGGAGCAGCAACTGAAGCAGGCTGACTGAGAGATGAAGAAAGATGGGTGGGCTGGCCTGGAGCCAAGGAGAAGCTGGAGAGAGAGGCAGTATTCAGCCGCACTGAGAGGTGAGGGTCTGCAGGGACGGCATCAATACTGCAACACAGTTTTCTAGCTCGGAGACTGCTCATAACTTTGTGGGACAGACATCATCTGTCTGTAAAATGAAAACAATCTTACATTTTGACCCTTAACATAGCATGTTGTCTAGCTAGCCTGTACCTAACCAGCCCAGCAGGCATGTGCCTCCCCATGGCTCCCATCAGACCTGCTGTCACACAGCACAGCACGCACACCTGGAACCTCTGCTGTGCGGCTCCCCAAGGGTAGGTCCTCCTCATGTCCCCAGTCGTAGGCACAGAACAGGCGTGCAGCAAACGTCTCTAGAGTAGGAGCACAGTGAGTTGTGAAAATGACTTGGCCCTAGACAAGTCTTTGGAAAATAACATAGAAGACACTTGTTTGGAATAGGTTAGGAATAAGTTTCTTTGACGGTAGCATTATGACCCTTCTTAGACATAGCCTATTTTATAAACTTGAAAAACTATTATTTTGGGGCTAATTCCCCCAAATAAGAGTCAATCATACATAATTAATAAAAGTTTTATTAAATCATTTAGACTTGAAAGAAGTCACAATAGTTAACACACGTAAGTGCGTTCTATATACCACCAACCCAAATGGATTGAGCTCAGAATTTTTATAAATAAAAAATAAACATATTTACAATGAAAAATAAAAACAGGTTAGTGAGTTAGATGATTAAACTGTTACCTATAATCAGGTTTGTTAAAGTACCAACCTAAAGAATTATTATAGAAGACACTTAAGATTTTATTAGGTTAAAAAGTCCATAATTAAAGAAGTTAGGGGTGATATGTGATTCATTTCTTCCTACAGCCTTTTTCATCCCGAAACCAGAACTCTTGACCAATTTACATAAAAAGCCTCATTTCCTTTCTTTTTGGAGAGAAAGTACAAAAAGCCCTTAGACTCTTTCTAGATCTCTCTCTAGGGATACAGCTACTAAATGCTATCAATGCCACTATAAAACTAGCTATGGACATATTAGACCATTGTACAGTTTGTGCTACTTGTCCTCCAAAATAGTGCTGATTCCTATCTTACCCACCAGGGACAAAAACAGAGTCAGCGTTTTTTGGAAATCAGTTTCAAAATCACCAGTATCTCTAGAAAGCATATTCCTAGAACAATAATACAGTTAGCATCTGTAGGGACTTTCATTATTCTATACTATAAAAATATCCTATTAATTTTAGAGACTGCTTCCACCTGCAAAAGGTGAGGGATATCAAGTTTAGCCAGCCAGTTTCACGAGACCAACAAAGAAAAAGAATCACAGATGATTTAGTGATGGTTCTCTCCTCGAGTGTAGTAAAAATCAAGGGTTGGCTCATATTAGGTTATGCTCCAAAATTCGGTTTAAATTTGACTTAGAAAAGTAGTCCAAAATAAAACCGAGCAAGGAAGAAAATTCTCAAGTCCACCACTTTGGAAAGCCACACTTGCAGGAGGTGGATTGCTGGACTGTTCTGTGCACCTTAGGGCGAACTGCTTGGCAAAGGGCTGTGGGAGCTGCTGGACTGACTAGAATGTTTTGTTCCTGATGAGCTCATGGAGCGAGACCTCTGCCTGAGCACTGTTTTTCCTGTAAACACCAAGTCCTCAAATATGGGATTTTCGATGATGTCTGTAGCTTCAGGCCGTTCCATGGGGGAGGGAGAGAGCATGTCTTGAACCATCCTATGCTGAAACAGAAAAAGTGTTTTGTAATAAAAGGGCCAGGCTTCAACGGCTGCACACAGTACCCTAACTCTAGAGTAAGCAGTTTCTGACGCAATTTCTCAACTCTGTCACTAAAATACAAAATCAGCCACAGACGCTGTGTAAGCAAATGGGCGTGGCTATGCCCCAAACGTTTATTACAAAGGTAGGTGGAAGGCTGGATTGGGCCTGTGGGCTGCAGTCTGCTAATTCCTACTTTAATAAGTATGGACCATTGTGGATAACTGCTTGTTATCTAACATATAATAAAAGCCCTTAAATCATATCCTTGAAACATAGACATCATTTGACTTTAAAAACAAATTCATCTTGTAACTGTCTGTGAGTGTACAATCATCTTAATAAAAATTTCAATTAAAATATCATGTCAGAAGTCAATACCTACACTAACATCTTAAAAAATTGTTTTGAACTCCTATTAATGTAACATATTCTTATGAGCCACTTTGGGAATAGAATGATCAAATTTGCAAAATATATAACAAAATAACCTTTAGTAAAATATATTTCATTTAGGTTAGTGTAACCCTGTATTATAAAATTCATTTTAACGCAATCCTTCATTGGACTTATAATACTGAAAGATAAACTTAAAGTTTAATTTGTAATAAGTCTAATTTACTTCAATTTAATTATTTAAGAAAATTCAAGATTTATCAATTTATAAATTTTAAAATATTTGTGGATGAAACATTTTATGAAATGTTTGTTTTTGGCATGTGAGAGAGAAAGAGAAAGAGAGAGAGAAAGAAACAGGAGGGGAGAGAAATGAGAAGCATCAACTCATAGTTCCGGTACTTTGATGGCTTCTCGTATGTGCTTTGACAGCTATGGGGTCTCAAGCTGAGCCAGTAACCCCTTGAGCAAGCCAGCAATCTTGAGCTCAAGTCAGCAACCTTGGGGGCATGTCTATGATCCCATGCTTAAGCCAGCAACCCTGTACTCAAGCTGGTGAGCCTGCGCTCAAGCCAGCGACCTTGGGGGTTTCGAACCTGGGACCTCAGCATCCCTGGTTGATGCTCTATGCACTGCACCACCACTAATGAGATCGAAATAAATTTTTTTAAACTGCAAAAATAAATCTCAAAGGTTCATAACACATAATTTTTACTATTTAAGGCAAACCAAATTTCCCCTTCCTACTCTGAACCATTTACTGTATCACTCTGAGTAGTATAACTTGCAAGACACATAATCATTGGAAATTGTGCCCCTCTCCCTAAAGAAGCCAGTTTTTAAGATCTCTCTCAAATTCACTAAGATAAAACATTAATGGCCTATTGATAACAGCGACTCTGTTCCTTTGAGGGCACCCTAGAAGCTCAGGCCTGAGGAAGTGAAAGGCGCTACCATCTACACAACTCCCCACACAGCACAGGGCAGAGAAGGCCAGGCCAAGGCCCGGGGGCTCAGGGACCCGGCTCCAGTCTCTGATTTAACAAGTCGTGTGTTCCTGGAGCAGGTCTCTTTCCTCTCCAGACCTTTGGCTTCCTCATCAGGAAAATGGGGCACCTGATGAACTGACTGCTAAGGGTCCTTTATGTTCTACATATGACTCTAAAGAAAATAAAAGGTGAGGCCCTCGCCCATAGCTCACTTGGTTGGAGTGTCGTCCCCCAGGCCACGACTGTGGTTTCAATCCCTGGTCAGGACATATATGAGAATCAACCAATGAACACATAATTAACTGGAAGAACATATTGATGGCTGAAATCAATTTTATACATTTAAACAAATAAATAAAAGATGAGAAGTATACAAACCTCATGAGGATATTTCTGAGTAAACAGTGGTGGAAATTTGAGATTTCTTACATCAGTTAAAATCTAAAAATAAAAAATTTAAAAAAAGGGAAGTGTTACTTATCTTTAAATCTATTTTGATATATAGATCTATTTAAACATAAAAATATTTTTGATACTTTTAAAGAATAACTAAGGAGAAAAGGTAAATATTAAATAGGTGCAAAACTTATCAGTCAGTAGCTTTTCTTGACTTGATAACACATACATACACACAACTAAGATTCTCAGAGAAAAATGAGGATACTAAATCCATGTAAAAAGAGTAGAATGTGATTAAAAAGGAACAATCGTGGATAGTAAAAATTAGACAGTCAAAATATAAAAAGGAATTAGTAAAGTTGGAACAAGCTGAAGAACTTTTGCAAAGAGTATAAAAAGCCAAAAAGATGAAAAATAGGAGAAAAAGTAATAGATGTTGATAAGATTAAGTCAGAGGTTCCAAGAAAAGAAAACAGAAAAACTGGAGAATTTATTAAAAAATAATACAAGAAATTTACTAGAACTGAAGGATTCCTATCTTTTAATTGAAAGGACCCACCAAGTATTAAGCACATAAGTGGGGGGCTTGAGGAAAAAGACCAAGGAAAGAACTAAATCTCACAACAGCACTGATGAAGGTAAAGTCCTAACAGTTTCCAAAAAGAAAAATAAAACAGGTCAAACAGGTCCTGTATAATACAATTAGGCACCAGATGGGTGCAGGCTTCCCAAAAGCAGTGCTATAAGCGACAAGGACCCGAGTCAGTACCCTCAGGGTTCTGAGGGAAATTATTTCAATCTAAAATTGGAACCTGGACAATTTATCAATTATGTGTGAGGATGGAAAAATATATTTTCACACACTTGAGAACTCTAAAGCTGTATCTCTCATACATCCTTTCTGAATAATTTACTAGAATGTGCTCTAGCAAAACGAGAGAGTGAGTACTGCAAAGGGGAAAACATGGAATTTAGAGAACAAGGGCCAAGCCAGGGCAGTAGGCAAGGACATCGTTGGTAGACAACTTACAGGTCTGTGGGGGATCAGAACATATTGAAGGGCAAAAGCTTTAAGAATAAGACTCTAGAAAAATCAATCTATGTAAGTATGTATGTATCTAATCAATCTATCTATCTATCTATCTATCTATCTATCTATCTATCTATCTATCTATCATCTATCTATCTGCCCACCTGCCCATCCACCTGCCCTATTGATAGGTAAATAAGCTATGGTGAAGCACAGAGAAAATATTGTTTAATATGTGACAAATTTTGAGCATTTGTTTAAAATTATAACAAAAGTTCATAGAAAATAAGGAACTGAGAAAAGCCATTCTAAAAAAGGAGGACTGTACCAGGGAGAAAAAGTGCGAGTACATTTGATCCAGCATAGAATATGTGCATGGTCGAGAGAAACAGACTTCATTTATCCAAAATGTTTTTACACAACTGCATGGTTTTCTTGTTTTACATTTTAAAATTGAAATAAATTCACTGTTTTGACCATTTTAAAATATATATAACTTAGTGGTTTTTATTCTGTTCACATGCTGTACAACCATCACCACTATCTAACCAGGGAACATATTCATCACCCAAAAAGAAACCTCATACCCACTAAGCTTCTCTCTCCATCCCCTGTTAAACCCATCCCCTGGCAACTGCTAATGTCCTCCATCTCTAGATTTGCCTGTTCTGGGTACATCATGTAAATGAGTTCACACAACACATTGGCCTTTCCTGTCTGGCTTCTCTCACTGACCAGCATGTGCTCACGGCTCCCCTGCGCTGGAGCAAACAAACCCTTTCCTTTCTCTGGCTGAAACACTCTCCACTGTGTGAGTACACCACATTTGTTGTGCCGTTCATCAGCTGTTTAGGTTGTTTCAGTGTTCTGACTACTGTGAAAATGCTACTGTGAACATCTGTGTTCAAACTTTTGTGTGCACATGTGCTCATTTCTCTCAGGCATATACCTAGGAGTGAAACTGCTGAGTCAATATGTAATTATCTGTGTAACTTTTTGAGTAATCATCAAACTGTTTTCCACAGAAGCTGTACCAGCAACATGAAGGTTCCAATTTCTCCATATCCTTGCCAATGCTTATTATACAGTGTGTCCCTAAAGTCATAGTGCACTTTTGACTGGTCACACGGTCAATAGTGCACCATGACTTTACGGACACACTGTATTAGTACACCCATCCTATTGCGTGAATTAGTATCTCACTGTGGTTTTGATTTGCCTTTCCGTAATAATGTTGTGCTTATTGGTCATTTGTAAACCTTTAGAGAAATGCCTATTTAAGTCTTTTGCTCATTTTTTAATTGGGTTGTCTTTCCGCTGTTGAATTGTAATGCTTGACATATTCTACACCCTGGAATCTTATGGGAAATATGATTTACACACAATTTCTCCCATTCCGTAGACTATATTTTTACAATTTTAATAGGGTCCTTTGATGCCAAAGAAGTCCTGATCCTTTATATATGTTGGACCTATTTAATACCTGTTTTGGGGAGCTTGTAGGATATTCTAAAATTGACCAATTTTGGTAGGTTCTCATGTTTACAAGACATGAGCCCTCTGGCTGTGTTACATTTATATTCTCTTCTACTCTGGCCACGAATCAATAGATAAGGTCTAAAGCCCTTAAAGAAACAGTGATAACATTTTGGAAATGTGGAAGTACCTGGGGCAACAGCTGGACAAGTTGAGGTCCCTGCTTATGACAGTTGGGAAGGGTGTGACCAAAGCCTGGGTTTAGAAGACATTCAGGGCTGTCTTTCTGAGAAGCCATGGTCACGGTTTCAGAGGGAAAACATTTAAGTATGCTTATTTTGCCAGCTTGTAAGTGTATGAGCGTGTGGCCACTTGCTCTTGGCCACTATCGCTCCGCTCCCTCTCTATCCCACCCCATCACCCTGAGGTTGCCCTGGCTTTGCAGTAACTACAAAATTACTGAGTACTAGATACTGTTAAGTTCTGATGAATTTTAGTTAACAAGGAACAAAACGTTTTTAAAGACTGAGTTTAAATAAAAGTAAATTGCATGCAAATTATCCCTGTAAAGCTCACATGACCTCTTTCACTCTTAGTTAACTAGTCTGCTGGTATTAAGAATAATTTATGCTCCTTTTAAAACTATTCTTTGTAAATTTAAGAATATTTTCTTTTCCTACCTTTTCAGAGGCAGGGAGGACTTACCCTGACTCTCTCCATCTGAGTGCTGAATGGATACAACAGCTCAAACAGAATGAGGCCTAAAGAAAAGATGTCCACTTTATGAGAGTAGTTGCTTCCATGAATCTGAAATCCCACATAAAGGACAGATATTAGGAAAAAGTAACAGAGATAATACAATAGATAATATGACATTCACTGGTGAATTCCAAACCAACTTAGTCACTTCTTGAAAGTGTAAAAATGTTAGCCAACAGTTAAGAATCTTGCAAGCCTCTTCCCTTCAACTCACTGCAATAGGAGTAATTACACTATTCAACATCACAGAAGGAGCGCCAGGAACAGCTCTGAGATACTATCAGTAAAACAGGCCTGGCAGAAACCTGGTGCCTTGCAATGCTGAAAAAGCTTGTGGGAGCCAGAAAAAGGATGCTCAGCAACCCCTGAGGTGAGGTTTTTCAAAGTGAACACTATCTACAGCAGATCTCTCATTTCTAATCTTCTTAGTCCTCACCCATTTTTATGAGAAAATCTTCATTACTCCAAACCACTAATCAACTGTGATTAGCCTTCATTATGACATTTAATTATAAACTATTTTGCATTCTTAATTGCATTTTTCATGTGCATATTTCCTAGCCTTCACAACTGGAGAGGAAGTCCTGGAGGGAAGGGACCTGCTGCTTTTGTATTCCCACCACTCAGCACTTGGGCTAAGTACAGAGAAGGTCCTCAATAAATACTTATATGTTAAAGCGAACAGATGAGTTAAAGCCCAAATACTCTTCAACAAAGCCTCATTCATTTTAAAAGGGATGCCCACAGGGGGGGCACTCAGTAGAACCCTCTTATTCGTGAAAATTACATAAATTGACATTTGACAAAACTAAAGAAGGGTGTCACTCTGGAATGCACCATACCAGCACATTATTTTTTTGGTGGGGGGGGTCACAGGTAGCAGACAGGATGACAAACCCTCCACAACCTTCTCTCTGAATGCACTTGACCCCCGCCTCCCTGACTACTCCCACAGCCGCCCACCTCTGAGCTTACAGAATATAGGACATCAGCTTCATCAACTTCTGCTCTTTCCTGACTTTTTTTTTAAATTTATTGATTATTTTAGAGACAGAGGAAGGGGGGTGAAGGGACGGGAGAAAAGTGAGAGAGAGATCATTTGTTGTTCCACTTATTTATGCATTGATTGGTTGATTCTTGTAGGTGCAGAGACCAGGGATCAACCCACAACCTTGGATATGAGGATGACACTCTAACCAACTGAGCTACCCTGCCAGGGCTCTCTCTTCCCTTACTTCTTATCCCTGGGGTTTGGAAAGTATTCAAAGAAAATTGCGCAAAAACAACTTACAGTGAAAAGGACACCCTCATACATATCTGGAGAATATATACTAACGTGTGAAAAGCAGGTGGTGATAAATGTTTGCTCCCACTGGATGGCCCTAATTATATTCCAATTATAGATGGAAATGTGGATCACACAGATGTGTGCACAGGTATAGTTATCTAAGTGGTATTTCCAATAGTCAAATTTATAAATAACTAAAATGTCCAAAACGTTGAATAAATTAGCAGAAAGAACATTACGTAGCCAAAAAGGTTTTCCAAGAACACTTCATAATGGGGGAAATGCTTATATTTTTATATTATATCCAAAAATTTACAGAGTAGAATCCCAATGTTGTTCTCCAAAATAAGGCACGTATAAAAATGTTTTAAGATGTATGTGTATGTGTGTGTTACATAAAAGGAAATAACTGACTGAAAGGAATTCTACCTGAATGTGTGTGTATCTGTTAGTGACCACGTTAGTGTTTTATTGTAAGTGATTTTTAGTTTTTTTTTATACATTCCTATATTTTCCATGGTCCCTACATAGAGCATAGATTAACATATAACAAGGGGGAAAGCACTGTTAAATACATTTAAAAAACAAATGTAGTTTCATAAACACATACAAAATGATCTTTACAGAATATCTAAAAAATAAGAAATTAAGTACAAATCTCAAGGCTGGGGGGTGGGTGGGTATAATAAACCCTTTTAGAGTTTAAGTTGATCGTTTTATCACTGTGTATACTAGAACATGGTCTGTATTTCCTGGTAATTACAACTAAGAACAAAGTGTGGTCTCTACTCATTTTCTCCTAGAAGAAAATTAAGAGTTTTGATTTAAAAAAATTTTAAATAATGTCTTAGTACAGCTTCTGAGTCTTGGGTAAGACAATTCATACAGCCCAAGTATTTTGAGGGACTTTTAAAAGCTCCATTTCATAGAGTGACAGCTTCTGTATTTAAGAATACTGAAGAATGGCCCTGGCCAGTTGGCTCAGCGGAAGAGCATTGGTTCAGCATGTGAAGTTCTGGATTTAATTCCTGGTCAGGGCACACAGATGAGGCGACCATCTGCTTCTTCACCCTTCCCCCTTTCCTCCTGCAGCCAAGGCTTGAATGGTTTGAGCAGTTTGGCTCCAGGTGCTGAGGATGGCTCCATGGCCTCACCTCAGGTGCTAAAATAGCTAGGCTGCAACAGAGCAGGACCTCAGATGGGCAGAGAATCGCCTGGTAGGGGGCTTGCCGGGTGGATCCAGGTCAGAGCACATGTGGAATCTGTCTCTCTGCCTCCTCACCTCTCATAAAAAGAAAAAGAAAAGGAATACTGAAAAATAATAAGAGGTTTCTTAAGAGAATTAAAACTATTTTGGCCCTGGCTGGGTGGTTCAGTGGACAAACCAGCGACCCAGCGTACCAGAGGTCACAGGTTTAACCTCAGGTCAAGGCACCTACAAGAAGCAATCAGTGAGTACACAACGAAGTGGAACAACAAGTTGATGCTTCTCTCTTTCTCCCTTTCTCTCAAATCAATATTAAAATAATAAAAAAAAAGACTATGTGTAACTAACTACCTGATTTAGCTATCACATAGCCACCCTTGATTTCCCAGTATCTTCAACAATAACAAATATGGCATTGCTTGTCATCAATCTCTTCCTTTCTCAGATGGTGAACATGCATACACACTTGGCAGCCACAAGCCAAAATGCAGTCAGCACAGCACTGTGTCGGCTGTGGCGTGACCACCTACCTGGTCTCTTATCTTTTCCTCTGACATTCACATTCACACAGCCACCCAATAGTCAGGCTGAATTCTAGGCATTGTTTTAGGTACTAGGAGTAAAATAAAAAAAAAGAGATAAGCTAGGTCCCTCTTCTGATAGCGTACTATTTTAGAGGGGAAGAAAAATACTTTCAGTTAAAAATGCTATGAAAAGCAAAAACAGTATAAGGTGATAATCCTGACAGGGAGTGGAGGGAGAGTCCCCTAGTTCACACAGGGTTGGGGTTGTGGGGACTCCATCTGTGAGCCCCTCAGACACACACACATCCAGGTAGAATTCCCTTTAGTCAGTCATTTCTAATTTTCGTAACACTTTAAAGTGTGAAAGTATATTTCTAGCCTCCTGAATAATGGTGAATTTAAAAAAGTAATGCTATTAAAAATACTTTAGCCTGACCAGGCGGTGGCGCAGTGGATAGAGCGTGTGACTGGGATGCGAAGGACCCAGGTTCAAGACCCCGAGGTTGCCAGCTTGAGCATGGGCTCATCTGGCTTGAGCAAAAAAAAAACAAAAACAAAATAAAACCCACCAGCTTGGACCCAAGGTCACTGGCTCGAGCAAGGAGTTACTTGGTCTGCTAAAGGCCCGCGGTCAAGGCACATATGAGAAAGCAATGAACAACTAAGGTGTCGCAGAAAAAAACTGATGATTGATGCTTCTCATCTCTCTCCGTTCTTGTCTGTTCCTATCTATCCCTCTCTCTGACTCTCTCTCTCTGTCCCTGTAAAAAGAAAAAAAAAAGAATTGATGCTTCTCAACTCTCTCCGTTCCTGTCTTTCTGTCCCTATCTATCCCTCTATCTGACTCTCTCTCTCTGTCCCTGTGAAAAAACAACAACAACAAAAACTTTAGTGTCAATTCTGATACACATCTAGCTGAAAAATCAGGAAACACAAAACAACCCAAAACAGCGTTCAAAGCCCCTGCACAGAACCAGTGACTGTTGATAGTCATGGCCCTCCCTTCCTGCCTGTTTTCATAGGGATATAAATACACATTTACAGTACTTTGGTATTTTACACAGGTTCAGTTTCTAATGGTGCTGGATTCCGGCCACATCATTTGACTAGGATGATTCAATTACTCGGGCCAATAGATTTCTTTTTCTACTCACGTCAGTTTGGTTATTTTTGGTTTCAAAGGACGAAGTATGTATAATAGATCTCTTATAAATTAAAATCTCTGCCACATGTGAACATTTTAATTTCTAAATTTACTTATGGTTTCTCCATTTTAAGTAGACTTTCTAGAGAGGATTATCTTTTTTATTTAAAATTTCAACTCTACCCTAATGTTATTGCCTCACTGCTTGACCAGTATGAGTTCTTGTTCCTGTCAGCTCAGCTCCTCCTGCAGAGCAGAGTGCTAAATCACTTACACAGTACTGTGCTTATGTGAAGGCCTTACACATAAAGTCATCTTAGAACACTGATAGCTTCCTGTTGAGTTCCAATGTTTTTTCATTTCTTTCATTGTTTTCTTAATACTTTGCATCACCATTTTTATTTTATTATTCACCCAATAGTTACTTAGGGAGGTATTTTAAATTTCCAGTTAGCAAAATCAGAAGCAAAAGCAAAACAAAAACCTAAAATCAAAACATACCACTATCTTTTTTTATTGTACTGTGATATAGCAAGACACTCACAAGTTTTGTTTTCAAATATATCTGATGTTTCTTTATGGTCTAGAAGTTTGAAATGAAAGTATATCTTATTTTATCAATAAATGTTCAAATAGTAACTATAAATAAGACCTTGTCTATTTTTCATCTAGCTTCCCTGTATGAGTAAAAGACGCATTCACAGTATAAAATGAGGCCTTGACCTGGTGGCTCAGTGGATTAAGCATTGTCCCAGTGCATGCGGGTTTGATCCTCAATCAGGGCACGTACAAGAAACAATAAATGAGCACACAACTAAGTGGAAACAACGATTTGATGCTTCTCTCTCTTCCTCCCACCCTTCCTTCCTCTCACTCTCAAATCAATGGTGAAATAAAACCCAACTGCAAAATGAAATAAGGATGTTAAAGTAAGAGAACAGAAAACGTTCAGTGATGTGGTTTTAGACTCCATAGGGCAAGTGACTTTTAAGAAATCATCATTGCCCTGGCTGGTTGGCTCAGCGATACAGCGTTGGCCTGGCGTGTGGAAGTCCTGGGTTCGATTCCCGGTCAGGGCACACAGGAGAAGCGCCCATCTGGTTCTCCACCCTTCCCTCTTTCCTTCCTCTCTGTCTCTCTCTTCCCCTCCTGCAGCCAAGGCTCCATTGGAGCAAAGTTGACCCAGGCGCTGAGGATGGCTTCATGGCCTCTGCCTCAGGTGCCAGAATGGCTCCAGCCACAACGGAGCAACACCCCAGATGGGCAGAGTATCACTCCCTGGTCAGCATGCTGGGTGGATCCCAGTAGGGCGCATGTGGGAATCTGTCTGACTGCCTCCTTGCTTCTAACTTCAGAAAAACACACACACACACACACACACACACACACACACACACACACAAAGAAATCATCATTTATCATTTTGATGCATTATTAAAGAAGAATACCCACAACAATTACTTAAAAATGCTATTAAAATATTCTCCCTTTTCCAACTACGTATGTGTGAGGTCAGATTTTCTTTATTCATTTCACGCAAAATAATACATCACAACAAACTGAATGCAAAGGCAGATATGAGAATCTCTTTTAAGTAAAATTTTAAAGAGATTTGTAAAAATTAAACAAATGCTACTGTTTTCACCAATCTCTTTTTGTTTTAAAAAATATTTATCATAAAAATATCTTTAGGATGAGAGAGGTAATACTGTTATTAACTGAATTAATAAAATTTTATAAATATTTTGGTTTAATCTCTAATATGACAAATTATTTCTTTTAATTCTTTGATTTTAGAGAGAGAAAAAGGGAGACACAGAGAGAGAATGAGAGAAATATCAATCCTTTGTTCCACTTATTTATGCATTCACTGATTGATTCTTGTATGTGCCCTAACCAGGGATTGAACCCACAACCTTGGCATTTTGGGATGATGCTCTAACCAAATGAACCACCCAACCAGGGCAATATGGCAAATATTGATAAATAAAATCCCATAAGAAAAACCAACCGAGCCACCCGGCCAGGGCAATATGGCAAATATTGATAAATAAAATCCCATAAGAAAAACTCTTGGGTTCTCAATCATATTTATGAGTATAAATAGATACTGAGACCAAAAAGTTTGAGAAACACTGATCTAAGCACAGATAAGCTTGTGAATATTATTAGCCTGGTGAGGGCTGTGCATGTCACTCTGAAGCTCCCATTACACCCTGCTCCCACCGTTCTCCCGGTCTCTGCCCATTCTGTTGGAGACTAAGCATTCCACAAGGCAAGATATTCCAGCCCACCTACCTTTATTTATTTCCTGCTACAGGATATTCTGGAAGTTGCCTGTGAATTGTTATCGGGCAGCTCAGTCTAGTACCTCTGATTCTAGTTGGCTCTGAAGACAGTTCCTATACAGCTTACAAAGGGGAACTGGAATTAAGTTTGGGAGAAGCATTCAAAGTCTCTATATAAATTTCTGGTTGCTGTCAGATTCTGGTTCAGAAGATGAGCATGTTTTATGCATGTTGAGTGGTTTTTTTTACTCTACCCCCAAGTCAAATTATAGAAACTGCCCCCTAGCTGTGCTGCCTGTGGAACACTACTAACAGTTTTCATACTCTTCAGATTTTATTGGATTTTTTAAGTAGAACACAGATGGAGAGTCAATGGCCATATCTAGCTTGCTGTTGTGCTAACTAAGAATCTATTTTTAATTAAGAAGGAAGACAAACAAACTCACCTGCTCTGGGCTCATGTACAACTTGGTCCCCACTTGTCCTGTGTGTCTGGCATATGCAGGCATTGGGGTCAAGACAGTCTGCTCTTCCTCGTCCTGGTCCATTGCTGTCACTAACCCAAAGTCTCCAACTTTGACCACGTCGTCCATTGTAAAGAAGATGTTCGAAGGCTGGAAAAAAAATAATAAAACAGTAAATTTGATGAGCATGGAAAAGGAGAGAATTTATTAACATGACAACAGACAATGAACACATGAAACTAGATATTCTAAGCATGTTTCCTTTAAAATGAGCTGATATGACAACACCACCAATCCTTCTATGTTAGACAAATTCTGTGAGTAAAGAACAGGGAAGGGGTAGCAGAGGGAGTTAGCATTCACATTTAGCTATGTGGCTCCTGAGTTAGCAAACAGCACCTATTTACACCCTTAGCGATTCACATGATCTGGGGCCCAGGTACTTAATGCTCAGTCTTACTATTCTATACAGCTTCCCTCTGGTAAGCTTCTTTATATTTGTGATTGGGGCCCTGATTATGATAACAGTAATGATAACAGCAAATGCTTACAGAGCACTGACAATACACCAGACCCATTCTGAGCTGTGTTTTATTATTAACTTATATAACAGTCACCACCCTATCAGCTTTATTAGTCCTTCATGTTACAGACTGAAAACTGAGACTCAGAGCAGGTAAGTAAATTGCCCAAGGTTACCCAGGAGTAGTAAGTGGCGGAGCAGGGATTCAAAGACAGGCTGTCTGGCTCCATGAGGAAAGGATGTCTGCTTCACTAGCATGGGTCCAGCACTCAGTACAGTCCATGCCCAACAGTAACTAGTCTCTACTATTTGATATTCAAGTTTGTGTCTAACAGGGAAAAGTAGGCTCTCAGGGAGGATTAAAATCCTTCACGGCAATCCTGTGCTGCCACTCCTAACACCTACAGCCCCCATGTACTCTAAGACCTCTGTCCTGATGTAGAGACTCATCAGCAGCTGTTTAAGAGAGAGAACAAACCAAATTTTTCATGGGCCCTAACCTTGCTAACATAATCACCATTCACAGCCCTTGAAAAAAAAAAAGAAAACCAGTGAGCTCATAAAATAGAATTTTATCATGCTTCAAATACTTCCAGATAAATAACCTTTTATTCCCAAACTCCAAAATGCCATTATACAATTTTGACTTTGAAGTAATGAAGTTATCGCACACGACTAAAGCCTACAGTAATAACCACCTCCTGCTCTCCCACAAATGACTTTATGAGAGACAACAACAGACTATGCTGCCTTAAATTTTACCATTCCCCTGCCCCCCAACCATCCGGTGTTATTTATTAAACACTGTAATGGACTTTTTAATTAATTAATTAATCAATGTTAACTTGCAGGCTCTCCAGTGTCCACACCCCCTCCCCCCTAACTTCCTCCAGAAGCATCCTGACTTGACTCTGGGAGCTTCCTTCTTCCCGACTGTGCAGTGTCTCAGGGCTGCACCTCCTGAGGCTGCATAAACTCTAGCACGATACCGCCCCTGGTCAGGCACTGCTTCAGGAATGGGTCTGTGTCCTTGGCTTATCAATTAGAAGGAAACTTGGGCCTCTGGTCAACAGCAGAAAAAGGAGGTACTTTTCCCAAGCCTCCAAAAGACTTACAAATGCAGAACCCTGAGAATAGCTGGCAGCTGTCCTGAGACTGAAGGGAGAACCTGCCTTAAAGTGGAAACAAGAAACAGGGCGGGGGAGAGATGGGGCTCACATACGACAAGCTGACCACATCACATGATACTGGATAAAGTTTTACTTGAATCTTGGGCAAGTTTGGTTACATGGGCCAATAAATTTCCTTTGTGATTAAATTATAAATGCTTTTGGTGAGAAACAAGAGAATATTCAAAAGAAAATTATATGAGTGTATAGAACATAGCAAGCATTGTGCCAAAGATACAATAGGTGAACGGACAGACATGGCTTCTGCCTCTGTGGAAACTAAAGGACAAATAATATAACTATGGTGAGGATTATAAAGGAGAAATACCATGTTCTTTGAGGACAGTGTATTTAAACTACCGAGAAAAACCCAGTGTAGCTTGAGTGAAGAGAAGATTAAAATTAAGTCTGAAGAATTAGGGGCCAGAGAGTGCAAGTGACAAAAATGTGGCCATAGAACAAAAAGTGAGAGGGCTGGGAGGGACGTGACATTGAGCTCAAAGGCTTAGGTCAGAAAGGAGAGATCGCAGAGATTTTTTCAACTAGGAACAAAACTCGTTGGGGAAATTTTTTATGGTTCACTAGAAATCTTTAAAAGGAATTTATCTTCACCAAAGACTAAATTTTTCGATATCTAGAAAACTAAAGATTTTATTAATTTTATTGAAATTTCTTTTGCTACATAGAAAATATAAGAAAATGCTCTGGCTGGTTGGCTTAATGGATAAAGCATTGGTTCAATCCCTGGTCAAGGCACACAGGAGAAACACCCAACTGCTTCTCTTCCCTTTCCTCTCTCCCTTCTCTCTCCCCCTTTTGCAGCCAGTGGCTTAAGTGGTCTGAACAGCAGACCCAGGTGCTGACGATAGCTTAGTTGATTCGAGTAGCATCAGTCCCAGATGGGGGTTGCCAGGGGGCGGGGGATCCCAGTTAGGGCACATGTGGGGAGTCTGTCTATCTCCCTTTCTTTAAAGGGTGGAGAGGGAGGGAAAGGGGGGAGGAGGGAGAAGAGGGGAGGGACCAAACATTGGGCTTCAAGCCAGCAACCTTTGGGCTCAAGCCAGCCACCATGGGGTCATGTCTATGATCCCATGCTCAAACCAGCGACCCTGTGTGCTCAAGCTGGTGAGCCCGCACTTAAAATAGACGAGCCTGTGCTCAAGCCTGCGATTTTGGGGCTAGAACCTGGGACCTCAGCATCCTAGGTCAACACTTTATCCACTGCACCACAACTGGTCAGGCAGAGAAGTATTTATGTATTCATTACACATCTATGTTTACTCTGATAATCATGCTGAGCACATGGACTATGGTAAAAAATTAGTTAAACAAAAGTTCCAAATACTTATTTCAGAAGCACACACTGAAGAAATACTGCATGTTTTAGTAGGAATCTTTTTTTTTTTTTTTTCAAGGACAGAGAGAGAGTCAGAGAGAGGGATAGATAGGGACAGACAGACAGGAACGGAGAAAGATGAGAAGCATCAATCATTAGCTTTTCATTGCTGTTGCGACACCATAGTTATTCATTGATTGCTTTCTCACATGACCACGGTCCTTCAGCAGACCAAGCAACCCCTTGCTGGAGCCAGCGACCTTGGGTCCAAGCTGGCGAGCTTTTGCTCAAGCCAGATGGGCCCACACTCAAGCTGGCGACCTCGGGGTCTGGAACCTGGGTCTTCCGCATCCCAGTCTGATGCTCTATCCACTGCGCCACCGCCTGGTCAGGCTTAGTAGGAATCTTAAATAATTTAGCATATGCATTGCTACAATATTCAATATTGTATATACTGAAAATAGAATGAAAGGTTTCAAAGCTGCAACAATCTCGTGGCTAACCACTTGCAACCCTACATCAACCAGCTTCTCACCCTTCCCCAGAGCCTGCCACTGGCTCTACTGGCTCTAATTCAGAGCTGGCAAAGGAAGGCACCTGTGACTCTCCTGCCACTTGGGTCCCTTTTCAGTGTTCTCCTCCAGGACCCTGTGGGAGGCTGTGCCAAGGTTATTCAAAGACATATGAAAATGGTATCCCTGGACTTTACATAAATTTTTTTTTCTTCAGGAGATTAGGAATACTATTTACTATAAAATGGACATAAACACAAGAAAATGAATTCACAATCTGACTGAGGTTTTTAAATCCTGGGATTTCTTATTTTTGCAGCAGGCCCCTTCAGGCTACGCTCCCAGACCTTTCCTCCTGATGCGTGTACAGTCTTCAGCTCTCACACACGCCCATTAAAAGCTGATCAATATAGCAAGTGCTGCACACAACGTCAGACTGCCACCCACGATGACGGTCCACAAGTACCGACCTTGAGGTCCCTGTGCATGAGCCCCTTGCCATGTAGGAACTGCACCGCCTCTGCGATCTGCAGGAAGATGTGCAGGCACGAGCCCCTCTCCCGCTGCTCCAGGTGGCAGCGGCTGTGCATCCAGTCCTTGAGGTTCTCCTTCCTGCACAGCTGCATCTGGATGTAGAGGTACACCTTTGGGGAGCTGGGCTGCAGCTTTTCCGCAGTGTTTTTACTGAGATCTAGACTTAACGTAGTAGGTCTTGGAAGAGAAACAGACAAAGCAGGTTCTACAGAAGAGTTGCTACTGGAATGCCTGGTGGCAGTGAGTTTATTAGCATAATGGTTGCCTACATGCAGTTGACTGGCTTTGGGCTCTTCTTTACTGGATGCATTATCACAGCCTGAATCCTCAAACACTATTGAAGAGGAGGTTCTCTCCCTTGACCTGACATATGGAGAGGCTTCAGAAGGACAAAGTTCAAAGGAGTGCCCCTCCTCACTGCTGTCCAGAGTACCGTCTTCCACATCACAGTCTGTCAGGCAACTGTCATGGAGTTTGTAAACTGCACCCATGGACTCGTTGAGGTCTCCAGTGTCCGGTCCTGACAATTCCAGTGGAGTGAACTGGCTCTCAGATGAACTTGTCTGGTCACAGGAAATCCCGACTGAAAAAGACCTGCTTCTTTGTGGTGAAGGAGCTATGATTTCTATATGTTCCTTTGTAGAGAAAGGATCCATTCTGCGTATTTTAACTGATGGTGCATCCATTGGACTAGGAGAGCTGAGTGGCCAGTCTGTGCTAAAAGTGGCGGAAATACAAGAGGATGAGAGTAACTATTTGTTGATTAAATTATGTGAACTACACTCTTTGTTTTGAAAGCTTCAACAACAGTAAAGCCAGTTACCAAAACACAAAAGATATATAGATTAAAATAAAAACATGATATGAAACAAAGAACATCACAATCCACTGTTCCTTCTAAAAGTAATTTAAAACATTAATTTATACTTAGAACTATTATCTGGGATTGTCATGCAGGAGTGGCCAAGGTCTTGATGTAAAGTACAAAATACTAAAGGAGAACCTAGGACAGGACCCTCGGTGACCATGACTCTGAAGCCCAGTCCAGGGCAGGGCAGAGGCTCATAGGGCCTGGAGTCAAGAGGTCACTTCACATGATCCTTCCATGGTGTGGCTACTGGCTGAGTTGGTAACAAGTGTCACTGTGACAAGGGCTGTGTTTGGTACTTTAAGGCAGGAATTCTGCTCAGGCAGAATTTGGTCAATTTGCAACTTGCTTCCCTTTTGTTCTCAGTTAGTAGTTTGTAAAGGACCTTCTCTCATATCGCACGGCATATTTTAATATAGGAATTATCATCAGGTTGCACAAATTTATGCATTTTTAACTGCAAATAGTTTAAAACTACTTTAAAAAGGAGTCATAAATTGTTAACTACTAAGAAACAATAAAAAGTTAAGAATACATACACAAAAGCATATAAAATTACTTACTGAGAAAAGCCACTGTCAATCCCTCATTGAATTACAATTCATAGAGCCCTATCTACTAAAAAGTTTTAAAATTCATGATCTATATCAGTGTTAGCAGCATTGCAGTATAAGAGGACCTCAGGTCTCTCCCCTTGAAATTACAACAAGGTAGACAGCTATAATTCAAACAATGGTCAATTCTCTGCTCAACATACAAACATGTCTAAGAGCTCTGAAGGTGGGGGCATGTTGGGTGAACAGGGAAGATGGCATGAGGAAGGACACAGACAGGCATTGCTGCAGCCCCAGCTGACACAATACCAGTGAAGGGTGAGGGTGTAACCCCCACTGGACAGACTGAAAAGACAGAGATAGCTACTGGGGTAAGGGGGCCGGTACATGCTGATGCTGAGCCAGGGTCAGGGCAGAGAAGCAGCACAGAGGGTAGCAGCTCCCATCATCAGCGAAAGGATTCCACAGATGCAGGAACCTACCCACCCCTTCCTCCTCTGACCTGCCCAACTATAAAATCCTCACTTGCCAGATCACGAAAGGTCAGAAACAACTTTCCAGGTTAAGTGGTCTGTACTTATTGCAGCTAAACCCATGAAAAAGAAAAAAATCTATAGATACCTGAACCTGCTTCCCACCACCAACCCCATCCCCCATACATCCAATGAACTCTAGTAGCAGCTATGTCAGCTCAGAGAGCAGCTCTGCCTATAGCTTCTGGCTACAGGAAGGTAGCAATGGGAACACACAGGCCTAGAGACCCATCCCATCACAGATGTAGTGCTGGAGACCAAGGCAATTGAGTCATGAGGGGCAACTCCCACTCCTAGGGGAACTCAGGTCATTTTCCATGGCCAAGGAGGTACCATGCTAAAAAATCCTGAAAATCTCAGCAGTGCATGTAAAGAGAAAATAAAAAGTTGTGCTTCAGCACCACCTACTGGAAAGCAAAGGAAGCCCGGCTAAACAAGTGAGAAGTGGAATACAGTGATCCCTGGCCTATGGTGGGGTTAGGTTCCAGAATGTCCTCACGATAGGTGAAAATCTGCAAAGTAGCGACCTTATATTTATTTTATTATTTATATATATTTTAGGGCTTTATAAACCCTCCCCACACTCTTACAAACTTTTCCCACACTCTTATAAACACTTCCTATGCTCTTACACTTTCTACTCTTAAACCTACGTAATTTTAACATATCAAATTCTATATGGGTACTCAACAATGAATATATTACAACTTGAATGATGAAGATGATGATTTAAAATTCTTTTAATATGTTTTAATTAATACTTTTTATATTGTTTTCAATTTTTTAGGCTAGAAAATGCTTATTTTACCACAAAAATAATTAAAATAATGAATATATAAAAATACTTATATACTACAAAATCTCACAAGATAGTAAAAAATCTGCGATACAAAATTAAACAAGCAATTTAAAAATCCGGGATACAGGGAGACTCTGAAAAGTGAACTGTGATACGGCAAGGAATGACTGCACTTTAAAAAAAAATAGTAAGATTTCACTCCCAAAAATACCCAGCAGAAAAATAATCTATCAAGCACAACAAATAACCCAGGTAACAAGGGAGTTCAGAAAGAAAATGAAAAATCTCCAGAAAATAAACTTAAAAGACATGGAAGACTGTGATTTAAATGACAGAAAATTCAAGACTGCAGTTCTGAAAAAACTCAATCAGATACAAGAAAACTCAGAAAAGCAATTCAAAGAGCTCAAAAATAAAATCTACAAACAAAAGGAGTATTTCACCAAAGAGACTGAAACTATAAAAAAGAACAAAAGAGCAATCTGGAGCTGAAGAACTTATTAAGATACACAACATAAAGAAGAGGAAAGGAGAGACTCAATCACAGAATAGCAACAAATTAAAATAACAGACAGAAACAGAAGGGTAAAAAGAACAGTGGAGATGTAGAACCACAAGAAAACAAAAGGAAAAATGGGTGTAGGAAATCCTCAATAATCACACTAAATGTAAAGGGACAACCACCAATTAAAAGGAAAAAAGTAATGGGATGAAGTAAAAAAAAAAAAAAAAACCTGCCCTGGCCGGATAGCTTGGCAAGCATCATCCTGAAGTTGCAGGGTTGACAGTTCAGTCTGGTCAGGGCATATATAAGAAAAAAATCATGTTTAAATACTAAATGAACTTTCGCTTAACAAATGACTAGAGAATGTTCCAAACAGGGTGAGAGAACAGTAATCTACTGTTATTCTCCTTAAAAAAAAAAATCATCTCAGCCCTGGCCTCTTAGCTCAGCGGTAGAATGTCGGCCCGGGGGTGGAAATCTCGGGTTCAATTCCCGCCAGGGCACACAGGAGAAGCGCTCACCTGCTTCTCCACCCTTCCCCCTCTCTTTTCTCTCTACCTCTCTCTTCCCCTCCCACAGCCAAGGCTCCATTGGAGCAAAGTTGGACCCGGTGTTGAGGACAGCTCCATGGCCTCTGCCTCAGGCGCTAGTATGGCTCTGGCTGCAATGGAGCAACGCCCTAGATGGGCAGAGATTGCCTCCTAGTGGACATGCCCGGTGGATCCCGGTCGGGCGCATGCAAGAGTCTGCCTGCCTGCCTCCCAGCTTCTCACTTCATGGAAAAAATATCATCTCTAAAGTTATAGATAGTTTGTTTACATACACAAAATAACTAACCTGAAAGAAAGTATTAGATTTTAAGTATATGTCTAAGAATGTTACCTTTCATCTTTCAGCCAAATTTCATCCATTTTTTCTTGCCACTTCTCTGGTGGTGCTTCCAGCCAAGCATTGAAATACCTAACAATTCCTGGGTGCTCAAGCTTGGCTAATGCTTTCACTTCCCGCATGACCTTCTCCCGTGCTGACTCCCTGAAACAGAGAAAAGAGGAGACACTGAAGGTGGCTCTGATCTGAAGAAGGGATCATACCCGATAGAAAGAAAATAAAAGTCTCCCTAAGATCTAAAATTAGAAATTGATGATTTAGCCTAGTGGCTTAATTCTAAAAGGCAATATTAAGTTCTGTAGTACTTAAAAAAATATATGTTTGGTATTTAATTTAATTTTTATTTGTTCTGGAAATAAATGCTACAAGCAAATCTTTCGCTTCATTCAAAAAGAAGCTTTCTTGGCTCACTAAAAATAGATGATTACAGACCTATTAAGATTACTGATTATTGCTTAATGTTTTTTGTTTGTTTGTTTGTTTGTTTAATGGAGCAGGAAGAAGCATCAATGCACAGTAGTTACTCCTTGTATGTGACTTGACAGGGCAAACCCAGGGTTACAAACCAGCACCCTGAGCATTCCAGGTCGATGATCTATGCACTGCACCACCACAGATCAGGCTGTTGCTTAATGTTTTGTAATAAATAGATACAAAGTCAAGTATTCAGAAAACAGAGCACAGTATCACAGTTCAGGGGGATTGAGACTGACCACCAAACAGTGTCCATGTTACAATCCAAAAAGCTTGTCCTAACACGTTTAAAACAAGCCTCAACCATGGACTGTCCTGGGCAATAAAGTTAAACTGAAAAGGCATTTGGATTTGACTTTTTGCTGTGAAAGCTTTTCTGGTGGATGTCATCTCCTATTTCTAGGGATCCTGTTATCACCTGAAACAATGTACTTACAAGTGATAGTCCCTTCCCTCCCTAGGGGGTGGTCAGAGACTTCCACTTTCCCCCAGGCTTTGTTGTTTCTGTTCTTACTCTGAGAATCCTGGTGTGTTTCTTGATTTGTCACCCTCTAGATCCTCATTCAGTTAGTTACCAAAACCTATCAGCTCCTCCTTTTCAACTTCTTATATCTGTTCCTTTCTGTCCACCCTGCTGCTGCACTCATGTTCTGTATCTTAAGACTAAACTTGTGCAAAAATAAATTTCCTAACAAATACTGGTGTTTCTGACTCTTTCCTCTTATCAGCCATTTACAAACCACAACCAGAGTCACCTCTACTTTGATCACGTCATTCTGCTCAAAGGCACGACCATCTATGAAATGAAATCTAAACTCCTTTGCTTGACTTTTTTTTTTTTTTTTTTTTTTTTTTGCGGAAGAGACAGAGAGAGAGACAGACAGGGACAGGAAAGGAGAGAGATGAGAAGCATCAACTGTAGTTGTGGCACTTTAGTTGTTCATTGATTGTTTTTTCATATGTGCCTTGACGGGGGGCTTCAGCTGAGCCAGTGACCTTGGGACCAAGCCAGCGATATCAGGCTTTAAGCCAGCGACCTTGGGTCCAAGCTGACGAGCTTTTGCTCAAGCCAGATGGGCCCGCGCTCAAGCTGGCGAGCTCAGGGTCTCGAACCTGGGTCTTCTGCATCCCAGTCCGACGCTCTATCCACTGCACCACCACCTGGTCAGGCGGGACATAATTTTTGAGTAGTTTAAGTATTTATAAGAAAGGCTTCTGTGCTCAGGAATCTGTAACTATTTGAGATATTTGTATATATATTCAGATAATCCCAATGCATGGAAGATCGTGATCCGTGATTTACCTAAGTGAATAGCTCCTCGTGAAAAAATAGTGCAGGTGTAGCTGAAAGGCAGTCAAGGAAGTCAGGGTTTATGGAGGCCGTGACATCTGTGCTGGGTGTTCAGGAGCAGCCTGTCCCTACACAGCTGTGGAGGGAACGTCAGCTAAGTCCACGAAATGGCCCGAGCAAAGGCTCTAGGCACACACTCAGAGCTGGTGGGGAGAATAGTGAGTGTTCTGGTGAGGGCTGAGCAAAGGGTAAACATGGGGCGTGTGGAAGAGAAGATGGAAAAGATGGGTTGCTGCAGCACTTTAAATGCCAAGCTGCCTGACCAGGTGGTGGCGCAGTGGATAGAGCATCAATGTGGGACTCTGAGGACCCAAGTTTGAAACTTGGTCTGCTGAAGGCCCGCGGTCAAGGCACATGTGAGAAAGCAATCAATGAACAACTAAGGTTCATTGACAACGAGAAACTAATGATTGATGCTTCTCATGTCTCTCTGTTCCTGTCTGTCTGTCCCTATCTATCCCTCTCTCTGACTCTCTCTCTGTCCTTGTAAAAAAAAAAAAAAAAAAAAGTTATGTCCCAAAAAAGGAATTAGTTCAACAGTACTCAAACCATCTCATTCCTGTGTCCCTACCTATAGGACAGAACATCTAATTACTGTTACAAGGACAGCGCGGCAATTATGCATGCTAAGTAACATAAGCCAATCAGAGAAAGACAAATAACATATGATTTCACTTACGTGTAGAATCTAACAAATAAAATTAACAAAACAGACACAGACTCATAGATACAGAGAACAGACTGACAGCTGTTAGAGGGGAAAGGAGTTGGGGCTCTGGGTGAAAAAGGTGAAGGGATTAAGCAAAAACCAACAGCCTCATACACACAGAAAATAGCCTGGTGATTACCAGTGGGAAGGGGGGGGTAAAGGAGGTAGAAGAGGGTAAAGAGGGGACAAATGGTGACAGAAGGAGACAAGACTTTGGGTGGTGAGCACATAACACAATATACAGCTAGTACTATAGAATTGTATACTTGAAACTTATAAAATTAATCAACTTCATCCAAATAAATTTAATAACAATTATTTAAAATCCATAGGAGCATTCTACAATATGTGGAAAGAAAGGTATTTCTGAAAGCGTATCATCTTAAGCATAACATTGTTCTGAGCCAGAAATTCGACTTCTAGGAATCTATCCCTAGGAAAGTGATGTAATCAAATACTTATGTAAAAGATGAACATCGCAATGTTACTTTTAATTACAGCTGATTGGAAAGTTACATGTTTAACAATAAAAACAGTTAAATATATGACAGCCCATGATTAACCGGACTACAAAATACTTTTAGTACAAACTATCCAGCCAAAAAATACTTTTAACATATTTTAACATTTTATTTTTTTATTTATTTATTTTTGTATTTTGCTGAAGTGAGAAGTGGGGAGGCAGATAGACTCCAGCATGTGCCTGACCAGGATCCACCTGGCATGCCCACCAGGGGCAATATCCTGCCCATCTGGGGTGTTGCTCCATTGCAACCAGAGCCATTCTAGCACCTGAGGCAGAGGCCATGGAACTATCCTCAGTGCCCGGTCCAACTTTGCTCCAATGGAGCTTTGGCTGCAGGAGGGGGAGACAGAGAGATAGAGAGAAAGTAGAGGGGGAAGGGTGGAGAAGCAAATGGGCGCTTCTCCTGTGTGCCCTGGCCGGGACTTGAACCCAGGACTTGCACATGCCACGCCGACACTCTACCACTGAGCTAGTCAGCCAGGGCCTATTTTAACATTTTAATAAAATACTCTTTAATAACATGAAAAGTGCTGAGGATACAATGAAGAAAGCAAAAGAGAAAACTACTAGACTGATAATTAAACAAATTTACAGCCAGAAAAAAATAATAATCTAAAATGCTAATAATGGTTTATTACTGGGTTAGAGAAGATATAGGTAATTTTGGTTTTAATACTTTCCCTTATTTCCCACAATAAATAGATAAGATTGTTTTTAAATGGTGTTATGCAACATGACTAGTGGTGGTGAAGTAGTTAAGAGTGTTGACCTGGGACAGTTTGAAACCCCGAGGTCATCGCTTGAGCCCAAGGTCACTGGCTTAAGCAAGGGGTCACTGACTTGGCTGGAGCCCCCACTCCCCCATCAAGGCACATAGGAGAAAGCAATCATTGAACAACTAAGGTGCCACAATTATGAATTAATGCTTCTCATCTTTCTCCCTTCCTGTCTGTCTGTCTCTCTCTCAATAAATAAAAAGATAAATAAATATTGCTATGTATTAAAATCTATAGTTATTAATACTCACTATGGGAAAGTTCTGAGTTGTTAAAAATAAAAAGGGCACATTTTTAGAAGTAGATTCAGAGCAACCAAAGTTGATCACATCTTTTAGACAACTGATTACGTAGTAGTAGCACATAGAACAAGATTCTGGTCAGAGACTGATTTCTATGGTCTCTCTGGAACATAGTAAGATGGACACACTGCCCATGGGGTTTGCTTACACAGCACTAACAGCAAGTCTGCCAGATTACCACCAATACCTGTTAGGGAGACGAATCCTCTTGATAGCGTAATTGCAGTCATCCACTTTGTTTCTAGCCTCAAAGACAACTCCAAACCCACCACGACCCATGCACTGGATTGGTTCAAAATCTGTTAGGTAGCTAAAAATATTAATTAAATAGTTTTAAATTTTGTAATATGATAATAATCAGATCAATGTTATTTTATGACATATATAAATATATAACCAGGCCTGTGGTGGCGCAGTAGATAGAGCGCCCACCTGGAACACTGAGGTCACCAATTCAAAACCCTGGACATGCCTGGTCCAGGCACATATGACAAGCAACCAATGAACAGCTAACCAGAGTGAAGCAGCTATTTCTCATCGCCACCCCTCCCCTCTGTAAAATCAATAAATAAAATCTTTAAAAATGTATAAATTCAGTAAGTCTCACAGAACTCATTTTAATAAAGAGTATAAATTCTACTAATAGCACTCTTTGTTCTTCTTTTTGGATAAACTAAGCAAACACACTCTAATTATTTTCCTAGGAAATTTATAAAAAAATACAAAAGGTTCTGCTTCATTGGGAATCACCTGTTAGTCACTTGTTCTTAAAGTAACTGTACTACTTTGTCCTATCCCCATGATGGCGAACCTATGACACGCATGTCAGCACTGACACGTGTAGCCATTTTTGATGACACATGGCTGCGTGCAGCCGCATACCAGAGCAGTATTGGGCTGCATGCCGAGAAGGACGTTTCATCCTCAGCTCCTGCACGGCAAGGTGAAGGAGCCGAGGATAAAACATTTGCTGTAGTGTAGACACTCTGGGCCGGAGGTTTGTAGGCCAAAACACCAGAACTCTGGCACAGAGTGTCTAGTTCTGGGACTTCCAGTTAGGCTGTTTTTCTCAAAGTGACACACCACCTGAGTTATGCTTGGTTTTTTGGTGAATTTTGACACACCAAGCTCAAAAGATTGCCCATCACTGTCCTACCCAATACTTTCCACCAACTACTAAAATAGTCTGTCCTTAATTCTCTAACCTTTCACCTCCTGTACTCAATTCAAAATGTATTTTAATCTCATGACAGTGCCTGTAATATAATCAATTTTATTATAATTAAGTACTTCTCAAACCAGAAATTGCTCTAGGAACCAACACGACCTGAAACTGGCTGGTTGCCTCATGAGTCAGTAGGCTCACAGCCACAGGACTCAGACAGAAGCTAACTCACCATCTGCCACTCACAGCCAGACCCCACACTGCAGCCTGTTTCCCCCTTTAGCACCTGACCTCATTTACCTGTGGAATGCTGTGGAAGTTATTATTCCAGCCATATAGGAGAAGAATTTAATTAGATTATCTTTGATATCACTTATAAGGCTAAATTTATTACTTGATTTGTACACTCAGGTTAATTTAGTAGTTTGCTCAGTTGTTTAGAACATGGAGTTACGGAGGAGAGGCAATAGATCACAAACCTCCATGAAACAATCACCTTCATGGAGAATTAAGAGTACTAATCTGTACTCTTAAGAATAGTTATTAAAGGTCCTTCAGTACAAGTCCACCTTCCCAACTGCAAAATCCCAAGAAGTTCACGTGCTACTCCTGCAGGGCCCACAGACTTTCCTTCCTATATTAAAGAAAGCATCCACATGAAAAAGGACATATCTTCTGAAAAGAGAAACATCTTACACATATATGCTTATAGGTTCTATAACTACACATACCAGTTTGCCTATAGTCCCAACTGATAAATGACAAAGTTGGGATGGGACTCATGACTGAAGCCAGAACTCGTACTCTTAATAATGCCTAGAATATAGGAGGCACTCAACATACATTTGGTATTAACACAGAGCTTCTGCAGTCCAAAAACAATTAACTGTATTTTTCATAATGAATAAAGCTAAAGGAAAATTAAGTTATTCAGTCTTAGAATACTCTAATTCTCTTCACAAACAGTCTTAAAAGCATCACACATCACTCCTACTCCATCTCTAGCTCCCTCTCACTCACCATTTAAGGTTCAATTAAAACGTGACCTCATTTATGATGCCCTCTTAAGTCACCACTACCAGTGCTGGTCACTTAGTGTACAGCTTTTCCTGTACTTTTATATTTTACCCAGTGTGTCTCCCCATGGGCTTAGCTCCTCCAAGACCAGACCAGCTTTCTGTTCCTCCCACAGCCTGAGCACTGTCCTGCACATAGCTGCTCGACAGCTGCTCAATGAATAAGGAATACTGTCCATAGAAGGTCCCCTGTCAGGAGGGCTGGGCCCCTGCCCCTGCCCACTCTCTCTCTCTCTCTTTCTCTCTCTCTCACAGCCTGCTGGGATTGCTGGCCACTGTCACGTCAGTCAGTGTCTTCGTTAGCAAGGGTCTTAGAGCCCTTACCATTTGTTAGTCACCTAGTATATTTTACTTAGAGGAACTAGTAATTAAAACAAATTGATTATAGTAAATTTTCAATTTTTGATCGTTTCAGCTGCATCCATACTGTATTAATATGGATAAGTAATTAAATGTGTAATATCATACATTTCAGCTCTGTCATAAAAGCATCACCATCGTTATGAAGCAGTAAGGTTCCATGTCTTTTCCTTATCCCCACTGAACTGAAGTGCTAAGTATAAGTCATTACAAAGAGGAAAAGAGGGACAGTCTGGGTGATGTGAAACATGAACCACAGCACATTCCTGTACCACAAGCATCACAACCTGCCCGTAGGACAGACTGCTTGCCCAGAGGTTTGTCCACAGGACACGACTGCTTGCCCAGAGGCTCCGCTTTCATCTACTCTCCAATTACACTGCTCACAAAAATTAAGGGAATCAGGGAACGTGCAGATACTCCAGTATTTTAAGTCTTTTGTATAGTGCATTTTCACCAATGAAATAAAACTTGGTTTTCATCTCATTTGCATAATCAAACAACTTTCTTTGACTTGCTGTTTGCTTTTCTGATGTTCTTGTTTACTAAAAAAAATCAAATGCTATTTTTATCACTTCATATTCATTTTGAAATATCCCCTAATTTTTGTGAGCAGTATATTTAAACTGACTGCTTTGTAGGCAACTCACTTACCTCTTCTGCTTTTAAAAATGAACTATCTTATTGGTACCTGCCCCCTCATCCTCCTACTTCTAATTCAAGACAAAATAAAGATGAAATAAATGAGGATTAAGTAATGTATGGAGATTTATACCATAGTCTAATAACACAATTATTATTTAGTATTACTAATGCTGAGCCCACTACATGGTAGACCCTCAACAACTACATTATCAGATAAAAATTCAGTTTGGTGGCTGAAATTCTAAACTTCTGTAACACTATTTCTAACCATTTTAGGGTACATACCACTTTGAATAAGTTTAAGTTACTTGAGGGTTAAGTTCATGTTTTATTAACATATTTACACATTAAAAAGCCAGTTAAACAAAATCTTATCTTAGAGGCCATCTCCGTGACCAAAACAGCCCCTACCAGAAGCTACAGCACACACACACGTTGATGACAAGACTCACCGTGATACATAGCCAGAGCTTTTTATATCATTCCAGCTGCCGTCATTAGCTTCTCCACTTACAGAGTCGTATTTACTTTCAGTTTGACACTGAGTTTCAGATTCCTTCCTTTGCTGACAAGGTGGGGAAATCACTATCAGTCCAAAGCCCACTGAAAGTTAGTTAACAATCTGAGGCCATAAAATAACACTGAAGAATAAATAGTATTGAGAAGAAACGCATTATGAGAACACAAACTACTGCACTTCCCTGGGGAAGTGGAAGTGGGATGAAGGAGGGAGCCAGGCTGCAATGGGTTGAGGGGTACACGAAGGGTACGAAAGTGGAAACAGCACATGGACAACAATTTTACAGTAAAACTTAAATGTACTCCTAGAACTTCCCCCATTAGTTTTCTAAACTCCCAATACTTTGAAATAAATTAGATTCTAAAACATGTCTTACTCTGTGAGGATGAGGATGGAAAAGTCTGCGCACGATAAAAGTTGTTGCTACAATACAAAATAGAATAGTTGCAACTATCTCCTTCCACCAGTGTAAGAGAAGGACAGGATCCTTTTTGCGGATATTCCTGTTGTAATTTGGGTTGTCGAGAAATCTGACTGTGATCTTTGTGTTCCGAGGGCTTCGTTTGCTCCTTTCCCTCTGGTAGTATGGTAGATAATAACCATTATCTTCAAAACAAATATTAAAAGGTTGTTTTAATTTTTATAAAAATAAACCTAAGTAGATTGATCTTTAATTATTAAAAATAATCAATTTTCCTATGACTTATAACATTAACTCCTTTTGTAAAAGTTTCATCTCTTCTTTAACACATTCACTAGCCTCATTTATACAACTTATCTTTTACAACGCAAATATACTTTCCTTTACTCTGAAGGCATCATAAATTTCCTTTATACTGAGTAATAATACTAGAAAAATGTAAAAGCCACCCCACTTATTACCTCATTAATAGTTAAATCCTTTAAATGTGAGAAAGAATTAGTACTCAACTTCCTTGATAGATTTTAAACTTTATTTTCATTTAGCATTAATTAAATGCCAAATTTTACCATGAATCATTCTTCACAGGCTGAAAGCAAAACATCTCCACTATATTCCTTGATTCATTCCAGGTAGTCTAAATAAGTTTGTCCTAGAAAGCAGCCTGTCTTTTGTCTGCTATATTGTATGGGAAGATTATACAGTTCTCTCTTACCCGAAGTTTTGATCAAATCAAATAAAGACTGCTGTTTCTAGTTCAGAGCCCTCTGGGTTTTTTTGTTGTTTGTTTGTTTTTAAAGTCTGCAATCATTTCCCAGTCCTAGCATCTAAAGTAACTGATAAGGAATCTGTGTTTTTGTCTAATGCAGATATGAAGACTTTTTTTTATACCTAACCATTCAAAAGACTTTTCTATCTAAATATATCCTAACTTTAAATACAATCGGGATGTACTTCATGCTAAAGTTCACCTAGTCTTGACTTTTGCAATAATTGCCCTTGTCTGAGAATCTCATTTTACAGCATCTTCACCTAGCTCTACGAAAAACACCTGTTTTCTTCATTATACAGACTGATTTTATACAGACTCCATTACACAGGAGAATAAATAAGAACTAATAAGAAGTCATGCTTATTAAACACGTATTTTCCAGGCACAGTGTTAATGAAGACTGCATGTGCATTCTTTCACTGAGACCTCACAACAACCCAATACACAGACATGAGGACCACCAATCTCCTTTACAGATGAAGGAACTGAGATGCAGTAAGCTAGCTGTCCAACCCAGGATGTGCCAAATAAACCTGAACCCTGGCAATTTGACTTTGGAGCTTGCCCTTGGCACCCATTCACAATACTGCCTTCTATAGTATTTTACTTTCTACCCACCAAATGACTACTTTTCATTTGAATTCTATTAATTAATTTCAAATTAATACATAAAATAAAAAATAAAACAGCATTTTTAGCCCGAGTGATCACACTTACCATATGGATACTGCAAGATGGAGAGAGCACCATTACTGTACTCTTTGTGAGAATACTTATCATTGCTAAGACATTTGTCGAATTCATCAGACCCTACCAAAATAGGAGTTCTGGAAGGAGAATCTAAAAGAAAATGTAAAAGCTTAACCACTGTGACTTTCATGAAAACACATGTACCTCAGTCATTCAAAAAAAGAGATATTCAACCACAGTTCAGTTCAAGCATGTAAATCAGACACACAACTCAATGGTCTCCCTTGAAAAGCATCTTGTAAAAAAGATGAATCCTTTAAACAAGTAAATAAAAACATGTAATAAAAAATATACAGGCCCTGGCCAGTTGGCTCAGTGGTAGAGCGCTGGCCTGGCATGTGGAAGTCCCGGCTTTGATTCCTGGTCAGGGCACACAGGAGAAGCACTCATCTGCTTCTCAACCTTTCTCCCTCTACTTTCTCTTTCTCTCTTTCCCTCCCGCAGCCAAGGCTCTACTGGAGCAAAGTTGGCCTGGGTGCTGAGGATGGCTCCATGGCCTCTGCCTTAGGTGCTAGAATGGCTCTTGTTGCAATGGAGCAATGGCCCAGATGGGCAGAGCATCACCCCTTAGTAGGCATGCTGGGTGGATCCCGGTCGGGTGCATGCAGGAGTCTCTCTCTGCTTCCCCACTTCTCACTTCAGAAAAATAAAAAATACGTAAATAAATAATATAATATATATATACACACACACACACACACACACACACACACAAACATACACAAAGGTACAAAAAGATAATTGAAGAAAATAAGTAGCTGGGTATTTGATTTCAATTCATTAAGTATTTCAAAGAATACAATGTGACAAGCGGATAATTTTTTATAAAAATTCATGATATAAGTAAGTTAAGAGCTAATAGATACGTAGGCATGGTCAGTGAACAGTTAAAGAGTTTAAGTTGTACAGAGAAATATTTTATTGAGGTCTAGAGAAGCAACTGCCGTTTTAATGAAATCATGCTCTAAATGATAATTAAAATTCATAAACATTTGAAATACCTTTATAGTTTATCAGAAAATATAGAGAATATAATAGTTGTGATCTCTGTGATAGTCAAAACTAAGGCAAGGACACTCATGATCAGACCTCTGAACACATTAATAAACTATAAAAGTTTACAATTCGCTTACGAATTAAGGGTTTCCATTTGATTGTTGGCAAAGGAATAACAGCATTTTCATTATCAACAGATTCCAAGGCTTTGGGGCTTGTCGGGAACTTTTCTGAAATTCTGACCGATGACTGCAGATACAGCTGGCTTCTGTACATTCCTGAACCAATCAGAACCCTATCAGTTATGTTTAGAATCAAGCACCAATTATTTTTTCAAAAAGGTTCATATTGACCTCATATCATCAGATTAGTTCCAGTTATTGTTCCTATGTTATACAGCTCTTTATAAAGAAGAATCGTGCCCAAGGCACTCAAACAACCAAAAAGCTATTCAACAAAATACGAGAGGGATGTTACATACAAGGTCCATGCAATGTTGCTCATTGAATAATAATTTTCAGTAATTATTGGCAAACTCATCCACTAGAAAAATTCAAAGAAAAGAAGTCAATGTATTCTTATAAGACTGATACCTTAGGTGAAGTACAACTTCCCTAAGAAAAACTAAACACCTATTATTCCAGAGATATTGCTAACTATTCAGTAAAATATTACCATAACACATGTGTTACATGTTCATCTTTCAAATTCTTGAATTTCATTGAGAATGTGTAGTGGGTGTCATACCAATAGAGATTAAAGAAGTTTGTATTTGACCATCAAAACTAGTTTAAATAATTAAATTCAAGGTTTCTTAAAAGTTGTTATATTAAAGGCCTTCAATTGCCCAGAAGTACTCCAAAATTTTATTTTTTCAGCTTAGTTGCTGAGATGTACAAAAATAAATAAACATAATCTTTAAGGGGGGAGGAAACTGGCCTGACCTGTGGTGGTGCAGACAATGAAGCATTGACCTGGCTTTCAGTCTATGGCAGGTGGAGCAGGGGTGAGGCTGGTTCAAAACCCTGGGCTGGCCCAGTCAGGGCACATATGAGAAGCAACTATTATGAGTTGATGCTTCCTGTTCCTCCCCTCTCCCTTCCTCTCATTCTCTCTCTTCTCTCTCTAAAATCAATAAATAAAGGGAACAGCAAATTGCAAGTATAAATATAAATGTAGAAAGTTTTAGATTTTGAGGATATATCAGTAATTTAAAATCATGCCATATATACCTTGACCAGGCAGTGGTGCAGTGGATAAAGAGTCAGACTGGGATGCAGAGGACCCAAGTTCGAAACCATGAGTCACTGGCTTGAGCGCAGGCTCAACAGCTAGAGCGTGGGGTTGCCAGCTTGAGCATAGGATCATAGACATGACCCCACGGTCGCTGGCTTGAAGCCTAAGGTCGCTTGCTTGAGCAAGGGGTCATTCGCTCTGCTATAGCCCCCCCACCTTCCCTGGTCAAGACATATATGAGAAAGCAATCGATGAACAACTAAGGTGCTGCAACCAAGAATTGATACTTCTTATCTCTCTCCTTTCCTGTCTGTCTGTCCCTTTCTGTTCCTCTCTTTGACTCTGTCTCTGTCAAAATAATAAATAAAATTATGCCATACACCCACACACACAATATATATATATATGCAATATTTCTAAGCCTTTCTAATATAGGTTTCAGAGGCAAAAAGGTTTTATAATTGAATAAATAACACAAAATAGCAGGAATAGAAATCAAAGTATAAATCTTAGGGCAGCCTAAGGCAGAGAATGCATTTAGGAATGAAACCTACAATAGGATAAGAGACACTCACCCAAGTAAACACTGTTTTCTGTGGCTCCTCGTGCAGCTTCTACAATGTCTTCATCTTCTAAAACTTCATTATTAGATGCGTAATTTGTGTCATCAAAAAGACTGATGGGGATGACTTTGCCATCCTTAACCAACCAGGCAGATGCAATGGGAGTGCAAAACTAAACAAAAGTGGAAAAGTATATTAAATAATTTCAGGCAGTATTCATGTATTCCAACTTCTAAAATATCATTTAAAATCACAAACTTCTATTTTTCCAAGTTTATTGAGGTATAATTGAAAAAAACGTGTGCGAAATGTATTTTGTTATGGATACTTTGTGAAATGCTTCCCTCAGTGAAGTTGATTAACACACCCACCACCTCACATAGTTACCTTCTGTGTGTGTGGCAAGAATATTTAAGATCTACTCTCTTCATTTCACAATATGTATGTACATCAAATCATGATGTACAAACCAAATATATATAGTTTTTACTTGTCAATTATACCTCAATTAAGCTAGAAAAAAGTGTTTTTAAAAAAGATCTACTCTGACAACTTTTAAGTATAAGATGTAGTAATATTAACCACACTTATCACCAGCTGTACACTACATCTTCAGAATGTAGTCATCCGCACAACTGAAACTTTGTACTCTTTGAGCAACATCTTCCCATTTCTCCACCCCTTCCATCCTGCCCTGCCATTCCCTTGCAATCACCATTCTAATCTATGCTTTCATGAATTCAACTTTTTGATTCCTCATATAGGAAAAATCCAAAATGGCAGTCAAATCCAATGTTTGGTCAAACTGAGAAAGGAAGAAACAATTCATAAAGGCTCTGTGGTTTTAGGTACCTGATATTGCCATTCCAGATGTCCTCCCTTCTTACTAAAGGCCATAACCTTCCAATCAGCAACTGAGACTTTTATCACTGTGTCCAGCACAGCGGCTTCCTGCTCTTCCACATCTGAAATCATTTTAGACTCTTCTTTGTTCCGACTGGGTTTTAAGGTGGTTTCAATAAATCCAGCTCTAGTTCCCATGTCTGGAATATACCGAAGTTCAAAGTGGCCAACACTGAAATTCCACCTTAAATTTACAAAGGCATGTTTTAGAAATTTACACTTGAAAAAAGAGGGCCAGATAAAAAACTTTCCTAAAGTGAAAAGGCAAATATTAGAATTTTGTGGGGAGAAAAGAACTCAACACAACCTTCTGGAAAGAAACAATTTATGCCACAAAAGGCTGTAACTTTGACTCTTTAGAAACCAGGGTCCTGAACATTGTGAGCTAACATGAGCTATGGGACAGATTTTTCTCCCAAAAAGTAGCAAGTTCACATTTCCAAATCTGAATGATTTTTACCAAAATGCATCCAAGTCATTTTAAAATGAGGTAGCATGCAATCGGCCTTACTTCTTTTGTTTGTTTTTTAAGTGAGAGGAGGGGAGATAGACAGATTCCCACATGTTCCCTGACTGGGATCCACCCGGCAACCCTGTCTGGAGCTGATGCTCAGATCAACCAACCTATCCTCAGTGCCCGGGGCCTATGCTAGACCCAATAGAGCCACTGGCTGTGAAAAGGAAAGAGAGAGAGAAGGGGAAAACGAAAGGGAAAACGCTTCTTCTGTGTGCCCTGACTGGGGATTGAACCTCGGACTTCTGCACACCGGGCTGACGCTCTATCCACTGAGTCAACTGGCCAGGGCCAGCCTTACCTCTTAATTAAAGTCTGGGCACATTTCATTCAAGTGCAGAGAAATGAGTATATCTCAGTAAAACAATGTAAAAGGCAAGATGAAGACATCAACTTTAAATTTATGTAAAAACAAGTCCCGAAAGAAAATGTGACACAGTATACCAAACTTAAAAGGTCTCACCCCATTACCTCCAACCTCTTCTGACTGATATCAGGCAAGTCACTTAAACCTTGTCTGAGTTTCAGTGTCCTTATCCATAAAGTGACAATAATAACACTTTCTCTATAATATATAGAAACTTCACTTTATTAACTGTATAATATCTTGTCAGTTAGATATAAAATAGCCTTACACTTACATCTATTAAAATATATATACGTAAGGAACATGGGCCTGAGACCTCAGACTCTCCCTATAGTGGTATGACTCAAAATCTTAATTAATTTGAACATCTATCTGCTCCTGTGATAGCTGAGCATCCTACAACCAGTCAAACACTTAAAAAAAATCCTATAAGGATAAAAAAAATTTTGTTGCCAGCAGATACAAAAGCCCTACTAACAGTCCAGGGAATCAGAAAAAATGCATTGTGAACTGAGTTTGAGAATACATATTTCAGGAGAGAAAAATAAATCATATTGCATCATATTAAACTAAATCTGAAAGTCTGGTTTACTTCCCAAAGATAAAAATGGGATCTAAAATTAATTTTACTATGCTCTGGGTACTACGTCGGACAGCTCAGTTGGTTACAGCATTGTCCCAACAGTCTAAGATGCAGGTTTGATCCCCGATCAGGGCACATACAAGAATCAACCAATGAATGCATAAATAAGCGTAACAACAAACGATCCCCTTCCCCTCATTCTCTGGCCTTCCTCACTCTCTCAAAAATCAATAAATAAAGGTAAATAAATAAGTAAAATTATGTTACTACAAAGACAATTTAATTTGGTTTTTATTTTATTTTTTAGATGGGGGGACAGACAGACAGGAAGAAGAGAAATGAGAAGCATTAACTCATAGTTGTGGCACCTTAGTTGTTCACTGATTGCTTTCTTATATGTGCTTTGACTGGGGTGGGGGGGGTGGGCTCTAGCCAAGCCAGTGATCAACCCAGAGACCATTGGGTCCTGTCTATAATGCCACACTCAAGCCAGTGACCCCATGCTCAAGCTAGTAAGCCTGTACTCGAGTCAGTGACCTCAGGGTTTTGAACCTGGGTCCATAGCATCCCAGGCAGATGCTCTAGCCATTGCACCACTGCCTGGTCAGGTTAATTAGGTTTTTAAAAATCAAACATGTATGTGATTTAAGAATAGCGTATCTTACCCAATTACCTTATTTTTAATCACATTTAAATGTAAAAATCACAAAAGGAATTCATTATCTGGGAAAATAATTTTGACCAAATAAAGTATATTTTCATACTTTAAGAAGAAAATAGACAAATATTATTTTAAAATTGGAGTAATCAGGCAAACTATGAAACTACTACATATCAGAGAGAACTACAGTCATAAAGGTCCAAAATAAAATAAAGTAAATTAACTTTCTCTTAAGAGATTTCGGCATTCAGAACATGTTGATCAGTAAGGTTGCTATGAAAAACATCATTAACCTAACACTACACTAATACACAGTCATTGTACAGTGTTCCTTCTAATTACCATATCCTGAAGCATATGGTTAAGTACAGTTCAGAATTCATTAGTAATCATGAGGCCATTTTTAATTTAGGGTCTACATTTTTCTTAAAAAGAACAGTATGCTTCTAAGATACCAAAATAGTTTTAAAAATTCTGCAAAAAAAAGTCTTGTGGATTTTGGTCTTGGTGTAGCTCTCAACATTGTCAGCGCATCTTTATCTGAGTACGCACTTCTCACTGCCGCTGCGAGGGCCCACGGCCCTGACCGTTTTCTGGGTGCGCTGTAGAAGCAGGATGTCTTCTTGTTCCATTTCATCAATATCCCATTGCCGACAACCCAAAGCTGAACAGATGTACCTCACCTGAAAAGACATATAAAATTGGGGGGGAAAATACAACTTACAGGAAACTAGAGCCATTAAAAGAAACTGATTTCTTTCTTTAATGAAAAATGTATAAGAAGTACCCAACTATTAAGAGGCATCTAGTTAGAGTGTCAACTCCTAAAATGAGTTATTTAGAAACATAAAGTAGCAATGACTTAAGGATTTAGATCATTTTAGTCTTATTTCGAGCATTTCTATGAGACACACAAAAAGAAATAGATAATCAGGTTTGATATCCTAACAGTATCATTAATTAAATTTCAGGTGAATTTTAAAAAAGATCAACCTCAGAGTTTCCATATGAAAATAAATAGTTGGTTTTTGAAAATCTGATCCTTTCTAATAGCTGCAGCATTTCTAAGTACCGCCTTCAAAGCTTTATTGAAAGAAAAAAGAAGACTCTGAGTACAACCAGACTAAAATTCTCACAGAAAGCAGCCTGCCTGCAGCAACAGCAGAACTCGGCAGAAGCCCCTCAAACCAGAGAACCGGTGTGTCTGGCTCCGTGCAGCATCTCCCAGAAGAGATGCAAACCCAGTGGTGGGGAGCACAAAATCACCTGAGCAAGTGCTGCAGCCTGACACTTAGTGGGGGGTCAGTCAAGGCTGAGAGACTCAAGGGTCAAAGGGTCAAAAGATGATTTTTCTTAACTCTGTAATCCACACATCAAGGTATGAAGGGGTTAGAAAAAGATATTTTAACTTTCTAAAAAGGATGATTTTAATTAGTTATTCCTAATACTGGATCTATATTACAAGACCAAATCTTAGAAGCAGATTAGAATCATATGCTAAGAGCCAATAATGGACAAAGTCTAGGTTTTAACAGCATGACTTTATCATAAGAAAGAGCTAAGTCAAATCTGACTTTTAAACTTTTTTTTGAAGTTTCTGAACTTCTTACAGTCTCAGTCTTCTTTAATATGAGTGCAGACTTTCTTCTTGGATACTTTTACTCTAGGATCAAACTAGGCAAATGAGGAGTATGATCATCTTTATCAGTGTTGTTATTAACCTTTGGAGGTTTCCTCATTTGTCCAAATGGAAAAAAGAAAAAATGTGTAACCCCTCAGAGTACTGTGAGGATTGCAAAGTAATGTGCAATTCACCTGGCAAAGAGTGGAACACTGTCTTCCTCCAGCTCCCCTGGCTCTACTGTCTATTCTGCCATCTTGGATAAATTTAGCCTTTCATAACAGTATTCTCCCCTTCCTTCCTTATAGTGCTTTAATTAAAACAAATGATATCCTCGAGGAAATTTTAATAAACCTGAACCAGTAAAAGTATAGTTTAAGAAATTACTTCTGTCCCTATTCATTCTGATTGCTCCCCAAATTAATCCAACATCTTCATTCACCTTTCCACTGTAGGCACTGAGTCCATATGTAGTGAGAGACTTTCCTCCAACCAAAACCACATCATCTCCAAATTTATAAGAAGATTCCAGAAGTGATTCAACTGTAAAAGGCACTGTCTCCATGCTCTCACGGTCTCTGTCCCACTGGAAGAGGTCTCCATCCAGGGAAGGAATGATCATCTTGTTCCCAAACACCTGAAATAAAAGCTGCTTGTTAAAAGGGTCTTCACGGTAGAGGAGTAACTACAGCGGGAGTTGAGTCTGCTTTGCTCTAGCCCCCATCTCAGCAGCACCACTCATCCACCAAAAGCAATTTGAGAGAACTGCAGGTCTCTTCAGTGGCCAGTATGAAGGACTCCAGCAAGGTCCTCTTCATACTCTGTTTGCCAGGAGTCTCCCATAATAACAAGTGAGCTACCCAAAGAGAGTTTTGTGATCAAGTGAGTTCAAGGAGAGGTTACTAAGGGGTGCTTACAGTGATCACTATGCAAGAGCACAAAATGATTTTCTACTAAGGCAACAGCAAAGATGATACTTTCCAGAACAATCACTGTCACAGGCTCAGATCCAAGGAACACAGGTGACTCACACAGAGTCCCATCCTTCCCTGTATTTACTTTCTGAAATCTGCTATGTGCAAGGAGCCAGGGTGGGAACCAAGCTTACTGAGCTGACACTCAGTTTTCCTTCCTCTTTAACAATGTCTACTAAGGGCCTACTACTATATGCCAGGTACTCTTCTGTTGCTTAGGATGGACCAATGAGCAAAACAAATGATAATAAAAACATTCACTCTCATTCTGGAGCTCAAATTCTAGTGTGAGCAGACAAACACCATGATGAGTAATTACAGGGGATGTTCTGTGATAAATGCCAGAGAGAAAACAGAACAAAATAAAGAGGGACTGGAAAACATACACGTGGAACAGGGGAGACTGCCACCGAGGAGTTAATTAAAACAGAATGTGGTATCTGAGCTAAACCGAAGCATGAGAGTTAGCCATGCTCATTCTGCAGCACAGCCTATACAGAGGCCTTCAGTGTAAGTGTGCCCACCATAAGGAAAGTGAAAAGGCCATGGAGGTCAGGGCAGAGGCAGGGGGAAAACACAGAAGGCATGAGATAATGATGATGGCTGACAACAGTGCAGTGTTGAAGGTGGTCAGATTTGGGGAAGGCCAACAGGATCCCTGTGTGGACTGAGCAAAAGAAAAGACTTCAGCATGACTCTAATGGTTTTGACCAAAAATGTCTTGTTTCTTGAGAGAGATTATTAGTGTGTGGCATGGTGACATTGGTCCTTTGGCATTTAAGACACATATACAATTTGATTTATTTTGGCAAAGGACAAAACTATTTTCCTGATCATCAGGCTCAGAAGTTTGGGAAAAGGGAATAGGAAAGAAGAATGCATCTAAATAATAACAATAATAAAATAAATAAGACTCTTAACAAACACTGATCTTAACTTTTCTTTAAAACAACACTTTACTCTGCACTTCCTCATTCCTTGCCCAGCAGGATTCTCTCTTAAAGGTAGACTTACTTGAAAATGTCTCCAATGCCAGTTAGAGCTCTAAACTGGTGCCCAGCTCACATTTCCTTCCCATCCCCCAGCTTTGGGCTAGACCACCAGTGTTCTGGAGGACAGGCTGGAAAATGCTGTTCTAATCTACTTCTTCCCTTCACTTCCTAGTTCCAAATCTTTGTATATCTGCTTAAACTACTATAATAGTCTCTTTATGCCTCTTATCCAGAAATTTCCTCATTCTAACATCTCACTATCTCACAGATTAATCTCTGGAGTCAGAGTTAAACTTGTTATGACATTACTCAAAAACTTTCAAAGCTGTTATTTCTTATTAAAGTCCCCAAACCCTAGGTCTGACATTCAAAAGTCTTCTAAACATGACCTCAAACAACCTCTTCCTCCTTGTTCCTAACCTTTCCCCACATGGACATCAATCAGGCACCATTCCTCAATGATGTAATATTTAATGTTACTTTTATTGTTCAATTATTGGCAAAACATCAATGTCATTTCTTCTCTCCAGAACACTTTCCTATACCAACATGGCCTGCCACTGAAATTCTGTATGGACTTCAAGCTAGCATCACTTATGTTTTTGCTCTGAAATCCAAGAAAATGATGGTGGTGCACATTTGATGACAAAAATCTTCCCATTCCTTAATACTGTACTTTACTTATTACTCTAACTACAAACTGAGACACCATGAACTCTCAAAAATTGCTTGCTGTACCTCTAATAAATATTTACCAGGCATGCTAATTATTTTACATTTGTTTACATAGTGGCTGCAAACATAATGCACTCAGAAACCTAGGCTTCACAGAAAAATGGATGACCCCAGGACGAGGCAGGGTAGGTACCAGATGAGCTTTTAACATATTATTATTCTAGAAAATACAAATGTAATTTTTTTATTTTTGCATTTTTCCGAAGTTAGAAGCGGAAAGGCAGACAGGCTCCTGCATGCACCTGACCATGGTCCACCTGGCATGCCCACCAGGAGGTGATTGATGCTCTGCCCATCTGGGGAATTGCTCTGCCAGAGCCATTCTAGAGCCTGAGACAGAAGCCATGGAGCCATCCTCAGCACCTGGGCCAAACTTTGCTCCAATGGAGCCTTGGCTGTAGGAGGGGAAGAGAGAGATAAGAGGGGAAGGGTGGAGAAGCAGATGGGTGCTTCTCCTGTGTGCCGACTGGGGATCCAACCTGGGACTTCCACACTCCAAGCCAACACTCTACCACTGAGCAAACCGGCCAGGGCCCAGATGTAATTTTTAAAAATATAAAAATATTAAAAGAAACAAAAAAACTATGGGAGCAAGCTACTAACCACATTTGGAAAGAGTTAAGCACCAAAATAATTAAGTACTGAATTATAAAGCATTGAGAAACAAGGAATTTATGACTCCACACTGCTAGCAAATAGATAAAACAGATAATACACGGGGGTGGGTGGGGGCTGTTACTGCAATAAAATGTCAGGTGTCTACTGGTAAGCATGAAGGCTGTAATTGGAAAAATTAGCATTTTGCAATCATCACAGTAAAGACTAAATCAGGCAAAAATCAGTAATGGTGTTAAATCTAGGTAAAAATTTTGATGAGAAGCAGGATTTTTTTTTTTTTTACAGGGACAGAGAGAAAGTCAGAGAGAGGGATAGATAGGAACAGACAGACAGGAATGGAGAGACATGAGAAGCATCAATCATTAGTTTCTCGTTGCCGTTGCGACACCTTAGTTGTTCATTGATTGCTTTCTCACATGTGCCTTGACCGCGGGCCCTCAACAGACCGAGCAACCCCTTGCTGGAGCCAGCGACCTTGGGTCCAAGCTGGTGAGCTTTTTTGCTCAAGCCAGATGAGCCCGCGCTCAAGCCAGATGGGCCCACGCTCAAGCTGGCGAGCTCAGGGTCTCGAACCTGGGTCTTCTGCATCCCAGTCCGACGCTCTATCCACTGAGCCACCACCTGGCCAGGCAAGAAAAGCATGATATTGAAATGGTCTTAGTTACAGAATTTAAAAAAAACAAAACACCAGTAATTATATAGGGAAGTATTCAGACCAGATGACCAAAATTAGTAACATTCATGAATGAGAGATGTGACACCCTATGGGAGGTCACAAAATCACCTGTGCATTCTCCTCGCCAAGAGTGTACAGCCTGCATCTAATCACAAGGAAACATCAGACAAGCACAACTGAAGTAAATAAATGGGCAGAGAGACTGTATTGTTCAAAAATGTCAACTCCATACCTGACAAAGTCTGTGAAAAATTCAGATTAAGAGAGGCTAATGTGACAAATAAATGCACTAGACTAGATACTGTACTGGGATGAAGGATGCTATAAAAGACATTAGGTCAACTGATAAAATTGGAATATGAACAGTAAAGTAAGGTTATAAAATTGTGAGGTTTATAAATTGTACTGTGGTTGTGTAAGAGAATATCTCTGGTAGGAAATACATACTGAAGTATTTAGGGATAAAGGGCCATGATGAGTATTTATTTTCAAACATTTCAAGAAAAAGAAGTGTGTATATGGGGTTAGGGGAGAAGAAAGGGAGTGAGGCGCTCAAACAATAAAGCAAATGGAGTCTGGGTAGATAAATCGGGGTACATAAGGGCTGGGGGTAGCACTCTTATTTGGGCAATTTTTTGTAGTTTGAAATTATTTCCAAATAAGAGGTTAAAATAAAAAAAGGAAAGATACTCAAGAGCTTTGCAGGATCTCTGTAATTATAGCAAGAAGGCTATATCATTAAATCAAGGGTTAATCATAATGCTGAGTATTTAAACATCTCTAATTATTACTGGTTTTATGAAAAATTAATTTTTAATAAACTTTCAAATGACATCAGTAGGTATCCTACCTCACACTATCTGAGAGTTTTAGTATCACAATTTTATTCTTTGCACTTACAGGTCTTGACAAGATAACAGATTTTACTTTCAAAAAATTTAAGCTTTCCATCTTTTGTAAAATGTCCAACTTAAAGTTACCACTAAGAGCAGACAGTATATATACTGTTATCACAGTAAATACAATATGTAGTATTTAGCCATATCACCTCCCATTCTGAGGTATGTGTTAGAAAGTCAAATATGTATTGTTCTCTATCTTTCATAGTATGTTAGGTAGTCTATATTTTATTTATCAGAACAATACATTCAAATTATGATGAAGTTAAAAAACAGGTACTTAGGTTGTGCGGTCTGTCAACAGCAGCAGCAGTTAAGTACAAAGGAAAGGTAGGTGCGCATCACTAAAAGGAAGGAGTGGATTGGTCTGTAGTAAAAAGATAACGTTTGTTTTGATTTGTTTCCACTTCCATTAACAAGATCTTTCCCCATGAAGCAATAGCAGGTACTTAGGGAACACAATGGCCCCTAATTCTGACACCCGCCCCCCCCACACACACAAAAGAACAGAAGAACACCATAATTATCAAGCTAATAAAATGGACTAAAATTCATCATTGCTTTAAGAATAATCTATACTCCTAGTGTAATAGAAAACACACTTATCTACAATTAAAATTATTCTCCTACTGTAATAAAAACACACTTATCTACAATTAAAAATGTTATTTAAACAACCAAGATTAAAACTGTGGTTTAAACGATTGACCATATTGTGAAAAACAGGCTTATCTGAAAAGTTAAATCTGCAAGAGCAGTAATTAACTCAATGACAAAAGTAGGAAACCCAAACCAACAACAGAAAAGCATTATGATTTAATACTGAATTATCATATCGTATTCCTGGATTATGACTTTAAAAGTTCACCTTTAAATTACTGCTCTTCACTAACTGGCCACTTATGAGTCATACACATGGCTGCTAACCTCTGCAGCAGTCTTTCCAGCAGCCTCTGTGAAGGCAGATGGTGCTTTTCCTTGAGAGCCACCAGAATTGGTGAATGCATTTAGTTCAGGTAGACAGATGACATCACCCCTCACAAGAGCATTACCTCACCTGCCCAGTATAGGAATGAGTCACCCAGATAGATGGCTAGTTGCAAAGCTCTCGGGATATCAAAATGTAGGTTACTGTGATGCAAATTCACATTCCACTGATTTGTCCCCATAAGCAGCTACCTGTTCTGATTCGCTACACTGCATCTCAGACTAATTGTGCAATGTTTCTCCCTTCAAGTTACTTTTTAAAATATAAATTCTTGGTTTGAGGGTTCTTTCTCTTATATATTTTTTTCTGTTCATAATTTTAAAACAAGAGGTTGTCACTGACTAGAAAACTGGTACCAAAGATCCAATCAAGGTCTTAATTCATGCAATCACAAAACAGTTTGGTAAAGAAACCAAATTTTTATTTCTGAATAAAATCTAAATGGCATAATGATATTGGTGGCACATGTAAATCAGGGATGGATATTTGAAATTAGAATGTGAAAATAAGCTCTTATTTCAAGTGGCAGAAGGAACTTCAACTGAAAAAGTGCAGAAAGTACTATTACTACAATGAATATAACCAGCAAGAAAAACAAACATCCCTTTAACTATGAAAAATATTTTATTTTGTTTTTTCCCTCCTTTACTGTGCAACTACCACCTCCACCCACACACCACCCACACATACACTTTTCAGGGTGTAAGCAACTTTACATTGACTTACAAAAATATAAAGTAAAATAAGTATTTTAATAAAAATAAAAATATAATGAACCCCCATGCATTATCCAGTTTCAACATTAACATTTTGCTAATTGTTTCAACTGTTCTTCACTCACCTACTCCATACACTTCTTACTTGTTTACTAAAGTATTTTAAAGTAAACCTAAGACACATTATTTCATTATAAATACCTCATTGCTGAGAAATAATTATCATACCAACATTACATATAACAGAATTAAGAATAATTTCTTAACATTATCTAACATTCAACTTCCTCCCATTGCCTCAAAGATATATTATAGAACTGGTGTGCTCCAACAAATTCAAACTGTACATATTACAATTTGATTCTTTTTCCCCTTAAGAGCCCCTCTACACCCTTTCTCATGCACTGACTTACCTGAGAAACCCGATTTAATAATCCCATAGAATGTCCCTCAGGCTGGGTTCTGCATGTCATTTAACTTGTTCCTTTAGCCCCTGTATTTGCTGAAAAGTGTGATTATTCCTGGAGCTTTAATCTGATGCAGTTTTGATTTTTTGACAAAACTACTTCCTAGATGATGCTGTAAACTTCCTATTATATTGGAAGTCAGCAAACTATAGCTCATGGGTCAAAACCAACCAACCAATCAACTACGTGTTTTGGTAAACAAAGTTTTGTTGGAACACAGTCACACTCAATCCTTTATATATTGTTTATGACTGCTCTCCTACTATACCTACAGAGGGTATGTGGTCCACAAAGCTCAAGACAGTTACTATCTAGCTAGTGGTAGGATTCAAATAATATAACAACTGGTTCTCTGCCCTAATGACTGTTTTAAGTATATAAAAAAAAGATATACCAAAAAGTAGTTTATTATTTCATGCATTTAATACTCAAATAAGAACAATAAAAGAGGTACACAGCCCTGGCCAGTTGGCTCAGCCTGGTCAGGGCACCTGCTTCTCCACCCTTACCCCTCTCCTTTCTCTCTGTTTCTCTCTTCCCTTCCCACAGCCAAGGTTCCATTGGAGCAAAGTTGGGCCGGGTGCTGAAGATGGCTCCATGGTCTCTACCTCAGGCACTAGAATAGCTCTGGTTATAACACAGCAATGTCCCAGATGGGCAGAGCATCGCCCCTAGTGGGCATGCCTGGTGGATCCTGGTGGGGAGCATGTGGGATTCTGTCTCTCTGCCTCCCTGCTTCTCACTTCAGAAAAATACAAAAAGAAAAAAAAGGAGGTACACAAACTAGATTATGTTATAAGAGTTTTAAAATATTAATGAAAAAATATAGTAAATAATACCTGACAAAAAATAATAAAACTGTTAAGATATTTCCATATTGCTTCTTGATTGGTGTCCTCACTCGCAATTTTTTTCACCTACAGATGGAATGAACATTACTATGAGTGCTTAGAATATGCTGTTGTACAGATAGACGTTAAAAAAGGAATAAGGAATGTAAATTTTTGATCTCTACATTGGGTGGCTGCCCAGGTGCCCACCTTAGAGAGAACCCTGATTACAAGTGCCATTTTAACAACTAGTTCGCTGAACTCAACAAAATATTAGGTACCAGTTCTACCAAATCATTGCAAACTGGCTGAATCCTACTATGGTATCTAGCCCTTTACAGAAAAGTGTGCCAACTCCTGTGTTATGTCCTATTCATATTATCAATAAGTGGATTCAGGGGAGTTACCCTTATCCCTGTGTGTTCCATAAACTTTTCAACATTTTAGTATCAATTGATGATTACTAGTTCAATAAAGAGAATAAAATGATTTCTAATTCTATCATTCTTTCTCATAAGTTAGAATTTTTCTATAAAAAAACTTTCCCTCATTCAGCTTTGGAAGCTGGGTTTGCATTTTCTCAAGTAGTGGCTCCAACAATGAACACTTTTCTTTCTTTCTTTCTTTCTTTTTTTAAGTGAGAGAAAGGGAGCTAGAGAGACAGGCTCCAAAAATAAGCGCCCCAACTGCAATCCACCTGGAAACCCACTGGGGCTGACACTCAGACCAGCTGAGCTATCCCCAGTGCCCAGGTCCAGTACTCAAACTCGAGCCACTGGCTATGAGAGGGGAAGAGGGAGAAAAGGAGGAGAGGGAGGGGAGAGAAGCAGATGGTTGTTTCTTTTGTGTGTCCTAACAGGGGACTGAACTTGGGATATCTGCATGCCAGGACGATGCTCTATCCACTGACCCAACCAGTTAGGGCTTCTTATTTCAGTTATTTTTACTTTTCTACTTTTTAAGTCTCAGTGAGGTATTTGCACTATAAGCCAATTATCTCTAATTGAGGAAACAGTTATATTTATATCAACATGCTATTTGCATAATATCTTTGAGTAACTATTCTTGATAAAGCACATTAAGAATTATAATTACTAGGAAAGGAAACAATACATTGGTAACTATTGAGATCATTTAAAAAAGTGAAATAGCCTGACCAGGCGGTGGCGCAGTGGATAGAGCATCGGACTGGGATGCGGAAGACCCAGGTTCGAGACCCCAAGCTCGCTAGCTTGAACGTGGGCCCATCTGTCTTGAGCAAAAGCTCGCTAGCTTGGACCCAAGGTCGCTGGCTCCAGCAAGGAGTTGCACGGTCTGCTGAAGGCCCGCGGTCAAGGCACATGTGAGAAAGCAATCAATGAACAATTATGGTGTTGCAACGGCAATGAAAAACTAATGATTGATGCTTCGCACCTCTCTCCGTTCCTGTCTGTCTGTCCCTAACTATTCATCTCTCTATCTCTCTGTCCCTGTAAAAAAAAAAAAAAAAAAAAAAAAAAGTGAAATATTGGAAAGAAAGCAAAAAAGTAAGTCCAAATATCTCAGGTTGAGTCTCACATTTACTACATCGGAAAAATTTCTGAACCATTTTGAGTCCAGATCTTCTCATATGAAATATAGGGGTTAATAAGAATATTTATTTATAAGGCTATTTTAATGATTAAATAAGAATGGATTTGCTATTATTTGGCAAATTTTAAAGTGTTAATCAAACAATAGTTGTTATGTCGATGTACAGTGTGTCCGTAAAGTCATGGTTCATGTCAGTCCTGTGACCAGTCAAAAGTCCACCATGACTTTACAGACACACTGTGCTAAGCTAGGGCTGCTATTTTGAACCTCAAATGTAATTCCTATGTGTGTGCATGTGTGTATATATAAATGTATACTTATAAAGAAAAAATATTAAAAACAATTATATAAATTCATCATGATCCTTCTTTTATTTTCTATAAGTAAAATTGTAAACTTCAGATAATAACTATGGTTCATTAACAACAAATTTTATAAATTTCAGAAGAAGCTTTTAGAATTCAAATAGCTGCTCCAAAAGTAATTCCCAGGAGTAGAACGCTTAACCCTGCCATGTCTGTTATTCCTTCCCCAACCCTGGATTCCACCATACCCACATAAAAGCAAAGCCACAAAACTAAACACAGAGAAATTCAGTATAAAAATTAAATATGTCAAACTGTCATCAGTCATTGATCTACCAGAAATCTCAATCTGCTCTAAATTCTTAAGGATCGTAAAGTTCTTTATTTAGCACAAAAATAAGCAAAATTAAGGAAAGTTCACAGGCATATTTTTGTGTATTGCAATTCTTCAAAAATGACATATTATGTATAGAACATAAGATGATAACTCTTAATAAATCAAAATGAGCAACTGACCAGACTACTAGATGCCAGAATGGACTATTTGTGATTTTTTTTTAAGTTCCAACACTGTTGTGTTGAGAAAATTATTGTCCTATTTCCCTGAAAACATTTCAATTACCATGATGGGAAGCATAAAAGAAGCTTATTTGATAAAAAAGAAAATGCTCCTGGGAAATCCAAACTCAAAGACTAAGGAAGATGATCTAATGTAAGCACTTATGAGATCTTTCAGTAAATCTGAATATTAGTTGGAGAAGTCATCCCATGTGACATACTTAATTTAATAGCAAAAGCAGATTTAAAATAAAAGTAAAGGAGAAGAAAAAACAAATCACGAAGTGATTTAGTACGGTATTAACTATCTTCAGGGACTGTTCATTAATGAGTGAGATTAAGGAGTGAGACCAAGAAGGTAACTTTCATTCCTTCTTTCCTTAACCTATAGTCCACCTATAGGTTAACCAAACAGCTCAAGGAAAATTACCAGACTACCGTAACTTTGTCAGCATAAGCATACTTTTCACATTCATCATAAAAAACACAGATTTCAGGAAATACCTGTGGTGGCACAGTGGATAAAGCATCGACCTGCAACACTGAGGTTGCTGGTTCAAAACCCTGGTCTAGCCTGGTCAAGGCACATATGGGAGTTGATGCTTCCTGTTTCTCCCCTTTTTTCTCTCTCTCTTTCTCTCTCTCTCTTCTCTCTCTAAAAATAAATAAAATCTAAAAATAAGAAGTTTCTCTGAAAAAAAAGAAACTATCTCTGCCTTTACTTAGACTAATACAGATTCATGAAGTACATAAACAAAAAAAAGTCCATTTCTTAAAAAATAGGATCAAATCCATTTCTCAGCAACATGCATGTTGGAATAAAGTGGTTTGGTTCACAGCGTTGCCGTCAGCCGTCAGCCATGCTAAGGAGCTAGTGAAACAGAACTGAAAACACTGATTCATTCCTATAATTAGAAGAAAAGCCATTAACCTATGCAATTACTGAAATACTTGCCTGCTACATGCTTGACAGTGACTTTTCACAATAAACCACCATCTTAGATGACAAAACCAGGCTGAACAGGAGCTACTTTATGTACAAATGAAATACTGCAAAAGGACCGGACATCTTTCAGTGCAAGTCTGGGAATCTTTCAAAGAGATTACAGATCTTCTCTTAATAAAACAACACTAAACGAGACTATTAATGGGCTCTGTGAACCAAGAACAAGTAAGTGTGAAAAGTGTACTCTTTCCAAAGGCCCCTCCACCTCTGAAGGCCTGTGGTAATGAAGGCAGTCTGATGCCAGCAGTAGTTCGGAGTCGGAGAGCTTCAGACGCAAGGCTGTTTCTGCACCTCTCTAAAACAGAAAGTGTCACTTGGGGAGGAACATGCCAAAAATAAAACAAAACCCCAAACTCTAACTATAGATTTATTATAGAGTTGTTTGCTCTTTTAAGAGTGGAAAAAAGGGCATTTTAATAAAAAAAAATGAAACAAAACCGTTATCTCTCTAAATAAAGATAAAGATACTCATCTAAGGACAAACTAGTTACATACACACAATGATAATACACATTCTAAATAAACATAAGAAAGGTTTTTGTACTTATGAACGTATTCCAAGACATAGAGAAGTAAAGAGCTCATGGATATTATCTCTATTAAAATTTGGTGAAATGTAGTCCAAATGCCACCCAGAGACCCCCAAAGAAAAACAATGCTGGTATATCACAAAACAAAATAAGACAAGACACAAGGAACAACAGCCAAATCCCCTTACTACATTTTCAAGGTTGAATATACATACAAATTACCGAAGGAAAGCAAATTAGGTTTCATCTCAGGTGGTCCTTCTGAAAATTAAAAACAAAATACTTCACTATTATTAAAAGTACTAGGTTTAGAAACTAGGGCATATCTGTTAAAACTAACAGAGTACACCTTGGTTAGTGATTTCAATCATTTTCATGCTGTGGCACAAATTACTAAAATTCTATAGCACATCAAAAAAAAGAATAATTTCTATTTTTTGCTGATCTGAAAAAATATATATAGGTATAATTTTGATTCATTCACACCAGATGGCTATTGTTGTGTTGGTTATTGTCATTTTACTAGACAATCTAAGGCAGGGGTCGAGAACCTTTTTGGCTGAGAGAGCCATGAACACCACATATTTTAAAAAGTAATTCCGTGAGAGCCATCAATATGTTTAACACTAAATACAAGCAAATGTGTGCATTTTATGTAAGACCAACACTTTCTTTCTTTCTTTCTTTCTTTCTTTCTTTCTTTTTTACAGGAACAGAGAGAGTCAGAGAGAGGGATAGATATGGACAGACAGACAGGAACAGAGTGAGGGATTGAGAAGCATCAATCATTAGTTTTTCATTGCCGTCACAACACCTTAGCTGTTCATTGATTGCTTTCTCATATGTGCCTTGACCGCGGGCCTTCAGCAGACCAAGCAATCCCTTGCTGGAGCCAGCGACCTTGGGTCCAAGCTGACGAGCTTTTGCTCAAGCCCGATGGGCAGCGCTCAAGCTAACGAGCTCGGGGTCTAGAACCTGGGTCTTCCGGATCCCAGTCCAATGCTCTAACCACTGTGCAACGCCTGGTCAGAAGACCAACACTTTTAAAGTACAAGTCTCTGATTTCTTTTTAATAACGTTGTTATGCTGTTGCTAACCAATGATGAATAAAGTACTTCTCACCATTAATGCGACTTCTGGTGCTGCATGGTTTTGCTGATGGCTTTGTAGTCTGGTTGATACGTGGTGAGGTTAAGCTTCATGCAGACGTTGAGACTTCCATCCGTTAAACGTGACCGTAGGTTGGTCTTAACATTCTTTAGATGTGAGCAAGACTGCTCACATTCATATGTAGAGCCAAACATTGTCAGTACAGCAATACTCACACACTGCAATGTATGGTATGTGACAGAAAGCGTGTTCCAAGTTGTGACAATCAGCTGGTCCGTGGGTTGAAGTTTTTTCATTTCTCCCACTTGTGTTTGCTTGCCAACTCTACTTGCTGTTCTGCAAGTCTTTCCAAATCTTCATTCAGTGACTTGAACTTATTCACCCATATGTCTGAGGCCTTCAGGTCAGCAGCTTGTAGCTCAAAATCTCTGATGGAGACACTGGAGATGTAATTCAGGTTGGCACTGTCCACTGCACACTTGTGTGGATGGGTGATGAACTTAAAAAGATGAGTGCGCTCACAAAATTCTCCAAAGCGCGCTTTGAATGACTGCAGGAGATTAGATGTGAAGCCCGCTACCTGTTAGAGATCAAACGTTGAGCAGGGTCACTTGCTGTGCATGCACCTTTAAACTCTCCCAGGTTTTCAAAGTGTAGTAAACGAACTGTTTCAATGTTGGATATGAAGAGTTCCAGCTTGTTTTCAAATACAAACACTGCTTGTTGAAGGGATAAGACTGTATTTCCAACACCTTGCATTTTCACATTGAACTGGTTCAGATGTTCAGTCATGACTATGAGATAGTAAAACTTCAGGAGCCAATCAGTGTTAGCTAACTCAGGATGCTTGACGTTTTTCATTTCAAAAAAAGTTTGCATTTCACTCAGACAAGCCACGAAATGGCTGAGCACCTTCTCTCTTGACAACCAGCGCACATTGCTGTGCAGAAGCAGACCAGGATAATTATTGCCAACTTCATCCAGCAGTGTTTTAAACTGGTGATCATTTAAAGCTCAGGCAACAATAAAGTAGACCACCGGAATGACAGGCAATATCACCTCACAAAGCTGCTAGCCACACATCTGAGCACAAAGCGCCTCCTGATGTAGGATGCAGTGAAAACTTAGGATGGGTCTCTTTTCATGTTCACGAAGAAGCGCTACGAATCCTATTTTTCCCCACCATGCACAGAGCACCATCAGTACACACCAAAATAAGTTTATCCATTGGTAGATATTTTTCTTTAGCAAACTCAGTGAAAGACTTGAATAAATCCTCCCCTCTTGTTGTCTCTTTCCTAGGCAAAACAGCAAGACTTTCCTCTGGTAGTGTGTCACCAACAACATACCTTGCAATGACACTGAACTGGGATAAATGTCTTACGTCTGTTGACTCATCCAAAGCGAGAGAAAAGAATGGTGCTGCATTTATGTCCTTCACTTGTGTTGCCTCAATTTGATTTGCCATCATGATGGTAAATTGTGAACAGTTCTTGCCCACAGAGGCATGTCTTTTATTTGTTTGATAATCTTGTCTTTATCCAAAAAGTTGTCAAAAAGTTCACTGGCAACATCAAGCATGAATGTTTTGGCATACTCCCCATTTGTGAATGGCTTTCCGTTTCTCACAACTGCTAAAGCACCAGCAAAGCTAGCCAAACTCCAGACACCTTGTTGGGTCCAAACATGCGAGTTGTTGCTGACTAGCTTGCACTCTGCACAGTAGCTCTTGACATGCTTTCTTCCTGCTGTCCCCCGCTGGATATTTCAATGCAAATGTATTATGGCATGTGTCGAAGTGCCGCTTTATATTTGACCGTTTCATCGATGCAATTTTATCATTGCATATTAGACACACTGCAGAACCTGCTCTCTCCACAAAGGCAAATTCCTCTGCCCATTCCTGCTGAAAAGTACGATACTCCTCATCTTTTTTTCTTTTAGCCATCTTCTTCGTCAAAAGCGTTTCTGCAATTAGCTAGCTGCCTATTTGATTAAAAGGAGGGAAGTTTACATTCTGACCTCACAACGACCTGTGTACATTACGCATTATCCAGTAAATATTTGGTATTGTCCTGGAGGACAGCTGTGATTGGCTCCAGCCACCCGCAACCATGAACATGAGTGGTAGGAACTGAATGGATTGTAATACATAAGAATGTTTTATATTTTTAACGTTATTATTATTTTTATTAAATATTTGTCTGTGAGCCAAATGCAGCCATCAAAAGAGCCACATCTGGCTCGCGAGCCATAGGTTCCCGACCCTTGAGCTAAAGGAAAAAAGGTCAGTGCCCCTTAAAGTCAGGTATTGCATGTTTTAAAAATTCTTGCTGCACACAGGTTGAAAATCAGAGCCGTAGTTTTATCACTTATTCTAATATATGCACACGCACACACCATTTTAGCTTGGTTTATATCAGTGGTTTTTTTTGAGGAAGTTTGCAAATACCTTCTTATGAGGAAAGAATAGCAAACCAGATCTGTATCGCAAGACACTTCAGTCCTGCAGTATACAATTCATTTTAAATATAATGTAAAATGTTTTTTGTTTGTTTGTTTTTCTACAGGGACAGAGACAGGGATAGATAGGGACAGACAGACAGGAACGAAGAGAGGTGAGAAGCATCAATCATTAGTTTTTCGTTGCCGTTGCAACACCATAGTTGTTCATTGATTGCTTTCTCACATGTGCCTTGACCGCGGGCCTTCAGCAGACCGAGCAACTCCTTGCTGGAGCCAGCGACCTTGGGTCCAAGCTAGCGAGCTTTTGCTCAAGCCAGATGGGCCCATGCTCAAGCTGGCGAGCTTGGGGTCTAGAACCTGGGTCTTCCGGATCCCAGTCCGACGCTCTATCCACTGCGCCACCGACTGTCAGGCAAAACACTTGTTTTTAACAGAACCATCAGTCTCTGTCATTCCCTGGGAACTTATTTTTATTGACATGATCAAAACACCACTAAAGGAACATAACACACTATTTTTATGCCTTTTGGATCAAAATGTTTAGGACAACATCAGAGCGGACCAGGAAGCAATGAGATATACATGTACCTAATGGTAGTTTCTAATGAATTTGTATTTTATTTTTTAAAGAATTTTAAATGTAATAAAAAGGAAGTTCCAAAATTCCTCTAAAAACTGTAATTTGCCTGACCAGGCGGTGGCACAGTGGATAGAGCGTCGGACTGGGATGCGGAAGACCCAGGTTCTAGACCCCAAGCTCGCCAGCTTGAGTGCAGGCCCATCTGACTTGAGCAAAAGCTCGTCAGCTTGGACCCAAGGTCACTGGCTCCAGCAAGGGGTTGCTCGGTCTGCTGAAGGCCCGCGGTCAAGGCACATGTGAGAAAGCAATCGATGAACAATTAAGGTGTTGCAACGGCAACAAAAAACTAATGATTGATGCTTCTCACCTCTCTCTGTTCCTGTCTGTCTGTTCCTATCTATCCCTCTCTCTCACTCTCTGTCCCTGTAAAAAAAAAAAGACTTAAAAAAAAATAAAAACTGTAATTTATTTGGGTGTTTTATGTATTTAATGGTACCTGATTCCTAAAGTTAGAACAATCTTTAGAGATTTAGTCCAATCCCATAATTTTACAGAGGAGGAAATTAAACATTAATTTAGCCAAATTTAAGTCAGTCATTGAAAGAATCACACTTTGGAGGCAAAAAGAGACTTTGCTTGTAGGGGGGGGCAGCCATCATATGGTGGTGTTATATTGAGTTGGATACTTGAAATCTGTGTAGTTTGGCAAAACATGTCAACTCAATGAATTACAAAAATAAATTTAAAAAAAAAAAAGAATCACACGAGAACTCAAGCTCCTGTGTCCCAGTCCTTCCTCCACAATATCACACAGCGTAAATAGTCCCTGCACTGCTTTGACTTTCTTATTCAAGCAAAAGTAGCCTTCTTTTTTATATAACCCTTTCCCATCAAATGCTGGGCTTCGGAGAAAGTTAGCCGTTTTTCACAAAAAGTTACAGACCTTCCTAAAATATTTATCAGATGCATTGAGAAGTTATTCCTCTTTGCATCTAATTCAAAATATTCCAAATAGCAGTTTTGATCCTCTTTCTGTGGTATTTTGTCCAACTTCTGAACACAAATTGTAGATGCTAAGCAGCATAAACCTTGCTGAATAACAGATTACTCTAGTTCACGATACATTCCTCTCCTTGTTAACATGTTTATTGTAAAGCCAGTAGACACAGCCACCGTCACAGCCGCCTGGCACATGCAGGTTCCCATTAGATTAGGATAGACGGTAATGAAACTATGGAGCCAAGAACTGGTGAGCCGTTTCTTTATTCTAGCTTGCACCAGTGGGCAAGTAAATACACACAGCAAGAAACACTTCCCTTTCCATTCAGGACTCCCAAAGCCACTGACTTACTCCTGGTTTTCCTAGAATCAAAGCCCCCACTAGTTCAGCGGAGATCACAAAGCCCCTCATCTCTGTTCCCTTTCAGCATGTCTCCATCTTGGCTGCCTGCCTCCTCTGCAACCACGTGGCCTCTTCCAAAATGGCCTCCTAGCTCCTCCATCTTAAAACTTTTCAGCAGGATAATCCCTCCTCCAGCACACATTAGCATAAACAAGCCCCTTCCCAAGCATGTAGGTAATTAACAAGATCACCTGGGCAACACAATCAGGTGGTCAGCGGCCATTTTTAACAATAAAACTGAGCAAACCCCAAAAATACAGATTTCACAAACCTTTTTGCCCAACATTTATGATCTTACAAATCTTCTTATAATTTCCATTATATACTAGTCAGCAACTTTCAAAGTGTGGTCTGTTGGACACTTAAAGAGATCCCAAAGGTCAAATATTTTTAATATTAAGGTGTTATCTGCCTTCTCACTGTGGTGACTTCTGTACAGAGAGTGTAAAAGCAGTGTGATTAAACTGCTGGTGCCTTAGCCCAAATAAGCCCATCCTTGTGTCCTTCACTGTCATACACTCATAGCAAAAAAAAGAGACAAAAAAGTACAGTTTCACTCAAGAATGTTCTGAAGAAGCAATAAAAAATGAATAATTGCATTAAGCTGTGACCAAATACATATATTTTACTATTCTGCACGACTGCACTGTGCCATATCCTGAGGAAATCACTCGTATGACTTTTATTTTTTCTTTTAATTTTTATTTATTGATTTTAGCCAGAGAGGAAGGAGGGTAGGGAGGCTGAGAGAGAAAGAGAGACAGAATAATCAATCCATTCCCGTATGTGCCCTAACTGGGGATCAAACTGGCAACCTCTGAGCTTTGGTCTGATACTCGAACCAATGGAGCTATCGGCCAGAAGTGACTTATTTTAAGCTGAACTAGTAGCAGCTTTGTTCACAGAGTTCAGTTTTCACTTGAAAATTTGACAGAAAAACTACGGTTATGAGATTTAACTGTTTCGCATTTTCTCAAAAACAAAGTGAATCACTTCAAAGAAAACATTTGTGATAAAATTCAAGTTTTAACAAAAACTACAATTTTGGAAAACCTGTATCTACCAATGTGAGCTTGACAGCTTCCCAGTCCTTAACGATTTTTCTGATGAGATCAGTGGTGAGAGTAACAAATTTGATTTTTAAAATATTCTGTGAGAAAATATGTCAGCATTCGAAAGATCTTTGTAACACAGTAAATCAATATTTTTCTTAAGGACGGTAGAAAAGCATGCAAGAGTAAGAGGCAAGACAGAACAATGGATGTTAACACAGTACAAAGTGTTCTTTACTAAGGTTTCAGATTCCACAGTACAACTAATCTTTAGGAAACTTTCACTATTTTGATAGAGTATCAAAAATAAATAAATAAAAGACGAAAATCAACTGAGAAGGATACTTTAATACTACTCCCATTTCCAACTATATACCTATGTGTCTGGATCTCCCTCCCTTCCTTCCTTCTGCCCATCTGGGGCATTACTCTGCTGCAAACAGAGGCGGAGGCCATGGAGCTGTTCTCAGCACACGGGCTAACTTTGCTCCAATGGAGCCTTGGCTGCTGCAGGAGGGGAAGAGAGAGACAGAGAGGAAGGAGAGGGGGGAAGGGGAGAAGGGCAGAAAAGCAGATGGGTGCTTCTCCTATGTGTCCTGACCAGAAATCGAATGTTGTTATTCATATCTTTTAACCCAAACAACAATGCAGCATATTAAATGTAGAAGCAGATACAAACCCCAACTGTCTACTAAGCCAGAAATCAAACTGATTTCCAAAAATGTAAAACAATGCCATTTGTTTCATTAATTTTTTTCTATTGGAAAATATAGTTATTCTTCATGAAACTATGTTGTTTATGCTATCATGCAATGGGTCCACTGGTCTTTTTTAATTAATTGATAGAGCCTTTTTAAATTTTGTTTTAATTATTAATATGACTTACATATAGACAGATATAACCCTGGGAGGTCAAAAGCTCTCTGGAGCTCTCAGTAATTTTTAAGAATGTAGAGAGGCCATAATGTTTGAGACCCACGTGTAAGGTGAACAGCCCAAGGCTATCGGGGAGATACAGACAAGATTTGAAAGGGCTCCAAGAAGGTAGGATGGGGTTCAGTCCTGCAAACCTGCATTCAATCCCAGCTTTAGCATACGATCTGTTGGCAGCTCCAAGCAATTGGTTTCTCTGAGCTTCCATTGCCTCTTCTACAAAGTGAGACCAACATGTCAGCCTCAGGAGAGTCACTGTGAGGACTACACTGCTTGTAAAGTATGAGCACTGTATGTAAAGGACATCGTATGTGTATGACAATGCTGGGAACAATGTTGCTGTCATTAACACAGCTACATGGTAAAACACACAATCTCAAGAAATGGTTCCACAGACTCAGGATAGCAGTATAATGTAGTAAAGCTATCATGGTTCAATAACTTCAGATTTTCTTTTTTTCCTATAGAGTAGAAGTTTAAATCTAGATAATGCAGAGAGGTCTCAGGATATTTTTTCTGCATGGAAGTTAGCCAGTGTGCTCTTCATTAATTGTGCAAGGGTAACATAGTGAAACTTTTTGAATGTCTTTGCAGTATAACATTTCAAAGCATTCTATCCAAAGGGATCTAGGATTAGGTGTAGGTAGGAAGGCTATTTAAAACAGAGCCCTAATAAGTCACAGAAAATGGTAAGAAATAGTGATAATAAAGAAAATTGAACTCTGGATCAAAAATCAGCTAATATGGAGGTGGGTCCAAGATGGTGGTATAGGAAGGTGCTGAGCTCACCTCCTCCCAAGAACACATCAAATGCACACCTCTGTGTAGTGCAGTTCCTCTTGAAAGACAGCTGAGCACCAACTGAACAGCTTCTGGGCAACAAACAAGAGAGACGCAGAGAAGGCTGGGAAGCCACGGGAGCTCCCCAGAAGCTGAGGGGATCTCCAGGGCAGGATAAACCCGGGAGCACCACTCTTCATGTCCCCTGCACATACACACACAGGGGTGGGAGCACTAGCCAGGTTCTCTGGCCAATCTGCAGGGCTGCTATAATGCATTCCCAGCAGAAACCGGAGGTCACCATAGTGTGCACACAGGGGCTCTCTCTCTTGGGGACTGATCAGTGGGTATGGGAGGGGGCTTCAGTGCATACCCCCTGGACTGCACACAGGTATCGCTTCCCAGCCTACAGAGGGTGCAGCACCAACAAAGGGCAACAACAGTGCACGAATACAGGGCTGCTCCATCTGGAGAAAGTACAGACCTAGTAGAGTAGTGTGACGTACACACTCAGCTCACTACCCAGCTCAGGCAACAGACAATTAAAGCAACAGGACATGCTGAGCACACAGCAGACCCACCAGGGCAATCAAGCGTACACACACCAGAAGGCCCCACCGAAACCCATATCCTCAGACCAGATGATACCCTGGGCACCAAACACACTCACCCCAACTACATGTGACCAACCAAAACCACACAGAGGCCACTTTTTTCAGGACTGGAGAGATAGCTATCTTATCTAACTCATGGTAAAACAGAAAGTCAAACAAAATAGGAGACAGAAGAATATGCTCCAAATGAAGGAACAAGAAAAAAAGAAAAATAATGAAACGAAGTAAGTAATTTGCCTGATAAACAATTCAAAACAGGTCATAATGATGCTCAACAAATGTGAGAGTATAGTAGAGAATTTCAGGGAGCACTTTAACAAAGAGGTAGAAAATGTAAGAAAGAACCATTCAGAGATGAAGACTATATAACTGAAATAGAGATTTCATTAGAACAAATAGCATATTAGTTAACACAGAAGGGATTAGCTACCTAGAAGATAAAATAGTGGAAATCAACAAGTCAGAAGAGCAAAATGAAAGAATTTCAAAAAATAAGGATAGAATAAGGTACCTTTAGGATAACATCAAGCACTCTTGAATAACATTCACATTTATACTGATTCCAGGAGAGAGAGAGAAATAGGCAGAAAGTATATTTGAAGAAATAATGGATAATAATTTTCCTAATCGGGGGAAGTAAACAAACATCCAGGTCCAGGACGCACAGAGTCCCAAACAAGATGAACCCAAAGAGGCCACACTGAGACACACTGTAATTAAAATGGCAAAGGTTAAAGACATGGAGACAATTTTGAAAGCAGCAAGGAAAAAGCAAGTCACACAAAAGGAAAACCACATCAGGTTATGGGCTAATTTCTCATAAGAAACTTGACAGGTCAGAAGGAGTGGCAGGAAATACTTAAAGACCTGAAAGAAAAGAACCTACAACCTAGAACACAGTATCTGACAAGGTTATCATTCAAAATTGAAGGAGAAATAGTTTCTCAGAAAAGCAAAAACCAAGAGTTCATCACCATTAAACCAGCATTACAAGAAATATTAAACAGTCTTATTTGTGCACAAAACAAAAAACCATAAATAAGAAAATAGAAGAAAGAAAAAAGATCACTGGTAAAGGCAAATATAAAACAGTGAAGCAACCACTTCAAAAGCTAACATGAAGGTCAAAAGACAAAAGTAGCAAAATTAACTACAGCTACAAAAACAGTTGGGTACACAAAACAAAAAGATATAAAACACAACATCAAAAGGAGTAATTAGAATGTGTTTCAACTAAAGTCCTCTCAGCTAAAAATAGACTGCCATAGATATAGACAGATACACACACACACACACACACACACATATGAACCTCATGGTAACCATAAACAAAACACATTAAAAAATAAACAAAAAATAAAAAGAAAGGAACTCACTCAAAACACTAAAGAAGCCCTGGCTGATTGGCTCAATGTACAGACTGGCATATGAATGGCCTGGGTTGGATTACTGGTCCGGGCACACAAGAGAAGCGACCATCTGCTTCTCTCCCCCTCTCCCTCTCCCCTCTCTCTCTTCTCCTTCCGCAGCCAGTGGTTTGAGCATCAACCCCAGGCAGTTAGGATAGCTTGGTTTATCTGAGCATTGGGCTCAGGCACTGAGGGTAGCTCAGTTGATTCGAGCATTGGCCCCAGATCGGGGCTGCCAGGTGGATCCTGGTTGGGGCACATGTAGGAGCCTGTCTGTCTCCCCTTCTCTCACTTAAAAAAAACAAAACAAAAAATAGCAAATCAAAAGAGATCAAGTGAAGAACAACAGAGAAGAACAACAAAACTAATTAAGAAAATGGCAATAAATACATACCTATCAATAATTACTTTAAGTGTAAATGGATTAAATCAGTGGTTCTTAACCTTTTTTGAGGTACCAAACCCACCAGTTTCATATGCGCATTCACCGAACCCTTCTTTAGTGATAAATAAAATATGATTTTTTTTCCAAATTCAAGACATAGGTATATGTTTTTTTACTGGTGCACAAAATGAACCATGCATGAACATCACCTAGCTCAAAGAACAAAACCAACAAAGTGCATAAACTCACAACAAATTACGGTATTACTTTATTCTGGCCTCCACGGCAGAGGTTTCTCCGAACACCGGAGACCGACTCATCGAACCCCTGGGGTTCGACAGAACCCAGGTTAAGAACCACTGAATTAAATGCTCCATTCAGAAGACAGAGTGGCAGAATAAGTTAGAAAAGATCTACATGTTGCCTACAAGGACTCACTTTCTTGCCTAGTAGTTAGACATTTATATAATTTCATAAGTAATACCCCTATAAATCTAGTATCCACTTGGCACCGTACACAATTATAATATTATTTACTATATTCCCTGTGCTGTATACTTTTACATCCCCATATCTATTTTGTAACAACCAATTGTATGTCTTACACCCTTCACATTTTTCAACCAACCCTGACCTCCCTCCCATCTGGCAGTCATCAGTTTGTTCTCTGTAACTGAGTTTGTTTCTGTTTTGTTTATTCATTTACATTGTTCCTTGCATGCCATATATAAATTAAATAATATGGTATTTATCCATCTCTGTCTGACTTATTTACCTTAGCATAATAGCCTCTAGGTCCATTCATGTTTTTGCAAATTGTAAGCTTCAATTTTTTTTTATGGACAAGTAATATTCCATAATATTTATGTGCCACTCCTTCTTTATCCAATCATCTACTGATGGGCACTTAGACTGCTTCCATATCTTGGCTATTGTAAATAATGCTGCAATGAACAGAGATGCATCTATATTTTCGAATTAGTGTTTTGGACTTCTTTGGATAAATATCCACAAGTGGAAATACTGGATCACAAGGCAGTTCTATTTTTAATTTATTAGGAAACCTCCATACGGTTTCTCATATGGTTAGGCTGTCTTTTCATTTTGTTGTTTCCTTTGCTGTGCAAAAACTTTTTAGTTTGATGTAGTTCATGTGTTCACATTTTTTCTTTTGTTTCCCTTGCCTGAGGAGATATATCAACAAAAACATAAATAAGAGCAGTGTCGGCCTGACCTGTGGTGGCGCAGTGGATAAAGCATCGACCTGGGAACACTGAGGTAGCCAGTTCAAAACCCTGCACTGGTCTGGTCAAGGCACATATGGGAGTTGATGCTTCCAGCTCCTCCAACCTTTCTCTCTCTCTCTCTCCTCTCTAAAATAAATTTAAAAAAATTTAATTAAAAAAAAAAAAAGAGCAGTGTCAGAGAGTTAGCTGCTTATATTTTCTTCTAGGAGTTTTACAGTTTCAGACATTACATTTAAGTCTTTAATCCATTTTGAGTTTATTCTTGAATATGGTATAAGTAAGTGGTCTAGTTTCTTTTTCTTTTTGCACGTACTTGTCCAATATTCCCAACACCATTTACTGGATAGACTATCTTCATCCCATTGTATATTCTTGCCTCCTTTGTCAGAGATTGACTGACCATACAGGCATGGGTTTATTTCTGGACTCTCTATTCTGTTCCACTGACCTGTGTCTCCTTTATGCTTGTGCCATGACATTTTGATTACTATAGCATTGTAGTATAGTCTGATTGCTATTAGGTAGTTGTGATACCTCTTATTCTATTCTCAAGATTTCTGAGGCTATTAGGGGTCTTCTGTGGTTCATATAAATTTTAGAATTATTTGTTCTGGTTCTGTGCACTTATAACAAATGATAAGAAGAAAAAAGTTAAGAAAACAATCCCATTTACAACTGCATCAAAAAAAGCAAAATAGGAATAAATTTAATCTAGCAGGTGAAAGACCTGTACTTGGGAAGCTGTAATAAATTGAATAGGACACAAATAAATGAAACGATATACCGTTCTCATGGATTGGAAAGATTTTTATTGTTAAAATAACCATACTACCCAAAGCAATCTATAGATGCAACGCAATCTCATCAAAATGCCAATGGTATTCTTCTGAAAACTGACCACTCTCTCAGACCATATACAAAAATAAACTTAAAATGGGTTAAAGTCTGAAGTGTAAGCTCTAAAATCATAAAACTCTTAGAACAAAACATAGGCAGTAAACTATGTGACATTAGGGAAACAAACACAAAAATAAACAAATAAGATTTCATCAAATTAAAAGGCTTCTGCATAGCAAAGAAAATGATCAAGGAAACAAAAAGACAACCTACTGAATGGGAAAATAAATATATTTGCAAATAAAGTATCCAATAGGAGGTTGGTTGATATACAAAATATATAAGAAACTCATACAACTCAATAAAAAAATACACAATCTGATCAAAAACTGGGCAAAAGACAAGAAGAAACATCTCTACGAAGAAGATATACACAGGGCCACAGACATATGAAAAGATGCTCAGTGTCACCAATCATCAGGAAATCACAGATCAAAACCAGAGTGAGATATCATCTCACAACAGTCAAAGTGGTTACTATAAAAACGTCAACAAATTATATGTGTTGACAAGGATGTAGAGAAAATGAAAACCTCATGCACTGCTGGTGGAATGCAGACTGGTGCAGCCACTGTGGAATAAAATAGATCTACCATATGACCCAGCAATTCCACTTCTGGGTATATAGCCAAAGAAAACAAAAATACTAATTTGAGAAGATACATGTACTCTTATGTTCATTGCAGCATTATTTACAATAGCCAGGGTATAGAAGTAACTTAGGTGTCCATCACTAGATGAATAGACAAAGATGTGGTGCATTTATACAATGGAATATTCCACAATAATAAGAGGACGAAATCTTGCCATTTGCAACAACACAGATGGACCTAGTGGGTATTATGCTATGTGAAGTAAGTCAGCAGAGAGTGACAAATATAGTATGTTTTCACTTATATGTGGAATCTTAAAAAAGAAAAAGAGCAAGTACAAAAAAATAAAAACAGACTCATATAAACAAAGGTCAAGGATGGTTGTTACCAGAGGGGGAGTGGCGGGGGATGGATAAGAAAGGTGAAGCAGAATGTAGTCAGTAACACTGTGATAAATCTGCAAGGTAACCACAGCTTTGTGCAGTGGCAATATTGTATCCAAAGAAGTTTATCCAAGATGCAATTATCGCTAATTGAAAACAAAAACAAAGAAATCTGCACAGTGACAGATGACTACTTGAATTAGAGGGGTGACCACATTGTAAGGTATAAAAATGTCAAGTCACTATATTGTATACCTGAGAGTTATATAATATTGTATACTGATGATAGTTAAATTTTTAAAAATTTAAGTTAAAAAGCCAGCTAATATAATTGGTATTTATAAGAAAATCTTCAGCCCTGGCCAGCTGGCTCAGTGGTAGAGTGTTGGCCTGGTGTGTGGATGTCCCAGGTTTGATTCCCAATCAGAGCACACAGGAGAAGTGACCACCTGCTTCTCCACCGCTCCCCCTCCCCTCTCTCTTCCCCTCCTACAGCCAGGCTCCATTGGTTCAAGTGCATTAACCCTGGGTGCTGAGGATGGCTCTGTGAAGCCTGTATCTCAGGCACTAAAAATAGCTCAGTTGCAAGCATGGCCCAAAATGGGCAGAGCACTGGCCCCAGACAGGGGTTGCCAGGTGGATCCCAGGTGGTTGGGGCACATAAAAGAATCTGTCTCTCTATCTCCCCTCCTCTAATTTGGAAAAAAAAGAAGAAGAAAAAAGAAAACCTTCAAGTACAACTAGATTCTTATCATTTAAACATACTCCACAGCATTTAGGCTGCTACAACTGTCTGCATGCTACCCTGTCACTCCATGCATGCCATTTATCTTTTGTGGGTGTATTTTTCTCTAAAGACACACCCATGCTGTGCACCACTGCAGCACACTGCATTATTACCTCAGATGTAAACAGCTTATCATATTCTGATTTTGCTGACCCTTTTATGTCTACTTTAAAAATAAAGCAAAACATGCATACCCAAGCATAATCCCAGAATGAATGTTTAGCCAGAGTCATAATCGTTTGAATAGTATATCTGGTTTAAACATTTTAATGTAACTTGTGATCAAATTGCTACTTGCATTAATAATTCACAGTGCAAGAGAAGTTCACTATTCTAAACAGATATTTTCAGTATACTGTCTGATGAATAACAGGTATTCTGAATCTAGTCAGGGCTCAGCACACAGCAAATGTGGAGGCTCAGCAGTGCCATCTCCCTAAATACCTGCTTGTTGCTCCAGGATAAAACACAGGTTAGGGTTACCAGAGAGCAGGTGGGTCTCTTACTAGCAGTTTTCCTACCAGAAAATTTCTTAACCACTAACCAGTTAATTCTCATGTTAGATTTTCCCTTTTTTAAACTACATCAGCTAAGACACTTTCTGAAAGGGAAAGACTGATGATGACAACAAAACAGAGGACCCTGGTGGAGTGTCCCAGAGGAACAACCTGATAAAGGAGAAGCCGGCGGGTATTCTAGAAATCAGATGTGATTACTCTGTGCCAGCAGTTACTCTCAAAAGAGGAACTGCCTGACCAGGCGGTGGCGCAATGGATAGAGCGTCAGACTGGGATGCAGAAGACCCAGGTTCGAGACCCCAAGGTCACCAGCTTGAGCGCAGGCCCATCTGGCTTGGGCAAAAGCTCACCAGCTTGGACCCAGGGTCGCTGGCTCCAGCAAGGGGTTGCTCAGTCTGCTGAAGGCCCGCGGTCAAGGCACATGTGAGAAAGCAATCAATAAACAACTATGGTGTTGCAACAGCAACGAAAAACTAATGATTGATGCTTCTCACCTCTCTCTGTTCCTGTCTGTCTGTCCCTATCTATCCCTCTCTCTGACGCTCTCTCTGTTCCTGTAAAAAGAAAAAAAAAAAAGAGGAACTTATTTTACACAATTTAAAAAAGAGAATAACACTCCAGAAAAGGAGAGACAATCTAATATGGTCAAGACTAAACACGAGGAAAATAAACTTCCCGCATTTACTTACTCCCTAACCTCATCAATGCAAGCAGTGTCCTTACATTCTTGATGAGGACACTGTGGCACTGAGGGCCTGAGCCACCTGTGCAAGTCTTAGGGTCACAGGCAGAATAGTTTGGGAAGCAAGGTCTCTTTTTTTGCAAATGATTAAATGTGTCTAAAATGACATTCCAAGAGAATTTCACATAATTATGCTTACAATAGCTATACAACTGAGGGGTAATATGGAGCATCATTTATGAGATCTGCAAGCTGTACAGAGGTTGGCAAAAGTAGGCTTACAGGTTTTGAGTGTGCAAGACAGTTCATTCTTGTATTATTAATGATTAACTACTGCACTATTTTCATTATCTTTTTTGGCACTATTTTCCATAGGTACAACTATAAACTACTTTTGCCCACTGGTGTATTTCTAACTATATATTAAAGCACAGTTAAGTTCCTTATATATATATATAACTCTTTAGGGAACTATGTGATAATAATAATAAATGATCATGTTATAGCTCACATAATGAGATATACTGACAGAGCAGACAGTATCCTTAGTTACTCATTTATATGATTAACTTATTTATGCCCCCCCAAAACCTTAAGAATTAGATGGTTAATATCACCATCTCATTACAAGGGGGGGGACTGTGGAACAGAAAAGTTAAGTAATTGCCCCAAAGGGACATAGTTGATAAGAGGCAGTCAGCTGCACACCTAGGCAATGGGGCCTTGAACCCCAGCTCTGAAAGCCAACACACAATTCTGATACCAGCAATTGCTGATTACAAATGCTGACGTGCAACAGAAAACTCTTACCTCTGGTTTGCTCAGGCTGGATGAAACCAAGGAGCCGGACCCCACATCCAAATCCCACTGCTTTTCACCATGATTCTCTGGATCCAACGCAGAGATCCGCCCATCTAAAGTGCTGATGATCACTAATGCTCTGTAAATTTAAAGATTAATAGGAAAAGTTTTAAAGATATCTAAGATATTAAGCACCTACTCCACTTACTCGAAAGAAAAACCAACCAGCCCCTCCCCAGGCTTCCATCTGTAGGAGACAAGCAGGATCACCTCCTTGCAACACTTATGGTCTTGCCACCAATATCTTCAGCCCTCCAAGACAATTGCACTATGTCCTTTGTCTGTTTGTCACCTCTGAGAAGCCCTACACTCTAATCCCCACATGGAACTCAGTGTTCCCTGCTCTGTCCTCTACCTTCTTTCCCCAAATCCTGAAGTCTTCCCTGAATGTTCACTTTTCTTCTTGTGCTAAAGAAATCTGGCTCTCCCGGAAGACCCTGCTTTGGAAGTGGGAACTGTTTTCTCCACATCTTTTACCACTAGGCCTGGTGATGGAATAGGTGCTTTGTGTATCTTGTTACTATTCTCAGACTACTCCGTTCTCCCTCTTTAAAAACCCTCAGAGTCAGACTGTGCCACCTCCATTCCTCTCTCTCAAAAAAAACAAAGTAAAGAAAAGGAGAATACAAAAAAATGAAGATAGTGTAAGGAATCCATGGAACAACTTCAAGTGTACCAATATTCATATTATATGGGGGTGCTGGAAGGAGGAGAGCAAGAAATTGAAAATCTAGTTTGAAAAAATGACAGAAAAGCTCCCTAACCTGGTGAAGGAAACAGACATACAAGTCCAGGAAGCACAGAGATGAACCCAAAGAGGCCTAGAGCAAGGCACATCATAATTAAAATGCCTAAAGACAAAGAGAAAATCTTAAAAGCAGCAAAAGAAAAACAGTTAGGAGCTCCCAGAAGACTGTTAGCTGATTTCTCAACAGAGACTTTGCAGGCCAGAAGAGATTGACAAGAAATATTCAAATTGATGAAAAGCGAGGATCTAGAACCAAGATTACTCTACCCAGTAAAACTAACATTTAGAACAGGGGTGCCCACACTTTTTCAGCTTGCGAGCTATTATAAGATGACCAAGTCAAAATGATCTACCTACAAGAAAAATGCAAAACATAAATTTATTTCTCCTATATTATCATTATTTAAGTTACTATTACCCTTTAATATTGTGTAATCTTCTTTCACCTTTCTCCTTCTCATCTCTCTTTTCGGAGAAAAGTCAATGTCATAGTTTTTATGAACAGTCCGAAAAAGCCGCTCCACATTTCCCTTCTTTGGAATAGCAATGGCACACAGACAGATGAGGCAAACGCACTTAGAATATGACATAGTGAAAAAAATCCCCTCCCATTCTGTATGAAAGTGGTAGGCTTTAGGCTTCTTACTCGGATCAGCTACGGAACTCATTTTTATGCCCTTTGTTGTATTTAGTTTAAATAAATTGAAGGCTAACTACGCAGCAATGTAACTGAACAAGTTAGCGCGGTTTAACGTGCATGTGTAGGGTGTCAAAAGTTCTGGCGTCAGATTGGCTACCCTGTATGCCAATCAAAAGACAAATGTCTTTTTAATGTCATGCGATCTACCCACACTTCCTTCGCGATCGAGGTATTGGACACCCCTGATTTAGAAGCAGAGGACATATATAGAGCTTCCCAGACAAGAAAAAGCTAAAAGAGTTAAACATCACCAAACCAGTAGTACATGAAATGTTAAAGAGTCTTCTTTAAGAAAAATAAAAAGATAAAAAATATGAACAATAAAATAGGAATAGCCTAACAGGCAGGCAGTGGCGCAGTGGATAGAGCATCAGACTGGGACGCGGAGGACCCAGGTTCAAAACTCCGAAGTCACCAGCTTGAGTGCGGGCTCATCTGGTTTAAGCAAGGCTCACCAGCCTGAGTCCAAGGTTGCTGGCTTGAGCAAGGGGTCATTTGGTCTGTTGTAGTCCCCTAGTCAAGGCACATATGAGAAAGCAATCAATGAACAACTAAGGTGCCACAATGAAAAATTGATACTTCTCATCTCTCTCCCTTCCTGTCTGTCTGTCTCTATCTGTCTCTCTCTCTCTCTGTCTCTGTCACACACATACACACAAAAATGGAAATAAATATATACCTATCAACAAAATCTAAAAAACCAAACAAATGAACAAGCAGAACAAAAATAGACTCATAGATACAAAGAACATTTTGACGGCTGCGAGATGAGAGGAGGGTTGGGGGGTATAGGTGAAAAAGGGGAAGGGATTAAGAAACAGAACAGTCACGAGAATGTAAAGTACAGCATAGGGAATATAGTCATATTCTAATAAATATGTATAGTGTCAAATGAGTGCGAGATTTATCGGGATGATCATTTAGTAAGCTATACAATGTCTAATCACTGGAGAATACAAATAAAACTAATATATTATATGTCAACTGTAACTGAAAAGTTAAAAAATGATTTAAAAAAACACATGCTCTCTGCTCATTGAAAAACAAACTAGGAGCCCTGGCTGGGTAGCTCAGTTGGTTAGGGCATTGTCCCAATATTTCGAGATTGAGGACTTGATCCCCAGTCAAGGTATAGACAAGAATCAACCAATGAACACATAAATAAGTGGAACAACAAATTTATGTCTCTCTCTCTCTCTCTCTGCCTTCTCCCCCCAAAAAATCAATAATAAAAAAAAAAACTAGTACTCAGTACTCATTGGACTTTACTTCTTAGTCCCTACCTACTAAGTAAATCTTCAAATAAAACCTCCTTTATTTAAACATATCACAAGACTAGCCATGCCCCAAATCAAAACAAGTATGTCAAAAGTTACCACCTATAACTTTGGACATGTCCACTAGACCTTAAGAAATACAGTCTAGCCTGACCAGGCGGTGGCACAGTGGATAGAGCGTTGGACTGGGATGCGGAAGGACCCAGGTTCGAGACCCCAAGGTCGCCAGCTTGAGCAAAAGCTTGCCAGCTTGGACCCAAGGTCGCTGGCTCCAGCAAGGGGTTGCTCGGTCTGCTGAAGGCCCGCGGTCAAGGCACATGTGAGAAAGCAATCAATGAACAACTAAGGTGTTGCAACAGCAACAAAAAACTAATGATTGATTCTTCTCACCTCTCTCCATTCTTGTCTGTCTATCCCTCTCTCTAGCTCTCTGTCCCTGTAAAAAACAGAAAAAAAAAAAAAAAAGGAAATACAGTCTAAGTTTCCAATGTTATACAGAGATAACATGAGAGTAACAGACACCCTTTTCCTACTATATTAAAACATTTTTGGAAGTACTTTTCCTACTTTATTCTATGGTACAGTTTTAATCAAAATAGTTATTTACAAGTAGAATAGGGTAGCTGCTCAACCTTTGCCTGACCTGCGGTGTCACAGTAGATAGAGCATCCACCTGGAATGCTGAGGTCACAAGTTTGAAACCCTGGGCTTGTCTGGTCAAGGCACACACAACAAACACTGAACAACGACTAAAGTGAAGCAGCTATGCATCAATACTTCTTCCCCCCTTCTCCCCCCATCTCCACTGCTCTCTCCTCTCTGTAAAGTCAATAAAGTCTTAAAAAAAAAAGAATAGGGTGGGGAAAAATGTAATCTTCCCCTCTCATATTTAGTTCTGTAATCTACAAGTTCTCTTCATTTTTAAAACATTTTGTAATAAAATGAAAGAAAGAAAAAATAGATGGATTCCCAGGTAGTATTTCAGTCATGTCTAAGGTATAGCTCACAACAGCTAATAAAGACAGGACTCCTTGTGCAAAATCCTCAGAGTGTAAAAGGCTATGAGTTCAAATTAAATACAGAGGCCCTTCAAACCTGGCACAGACAATATTTAGAGTCCAGGTGTCAATTAAACTAAAAAACAACTGTAGAGAGGAAGGCTAGTCGACTGCTTGCCTAAAGTATGTTTATTTCAGCTTACAACTTGCCTTGAAATTTATGCATAAATTCTTTAAAAGTGCATTTTAGTCAACTTTAAATGTCCAAAGTAAAAAAAGTGAGCAGTGTTGGGAACAGATCACTAAATTCCCTTTCAACACTGTATTTTGAGATTCTACTACTCCACCGTCATATTTTTTTTTTAGTTTTTTTAAAATTAATTTTAATGGGGTGACACCAATAAATCAGGGTACATATGTACAAAGAAAACATCTCCAGATTATCTTATCATTCAATTGTGTTGCATACCCATCACCAAAAGTCAAATTGTCCTCTGTCACCTTCTATCTAGTTTTCCCTGTGCCCCTCCCCTTCTCCCTATGCCACCCTCCCCCCACCCCATAACCACCACACTCTTGTCCATGTCTCATAGTCTCACTTTTATGTCCCACCTATGTATGAAATCATGCTGTTCTCAGTTTTTTTTTTCTGATTTACTTATTTCACTGCGTATAATGTTATCAAGGTCCATCCATTTTGTTGTAAATGATCGGATGTCATCATTTCTTATGGCTGAGTAGTATTCCATAGTATATATGTACCAAAGCTTTTTAATCCACTCGTCCTCTGACGGACACTTGGGCTGTTTCCAGATCTTCGCTATTGTGAACAATGCTGCCATGAACATGGGGGCGCATTTCTTCTTTTCAAACAATGTTATGGTGTTCTTAGGGTATATTCCTAAAAGTGGGATAGCCAGGTCAAAAGGCAGTTCAACTTTTAATTTTTTGAGGAATCTACAAACTGTTTTCCACAGTGGCTGCACCAGTCTGCATTCCCACCAGCAGTGCAGGAGGGTTCCCTTTTCTCCACATCCGCACCAGCACTTTCTGTGTTGTTTTGCTGATGAGCGCCATTCTGACTGGTGTGAGGTGATATCTCATTGTGGTTTTAATTTGCATTTCTCTAATGATTAGTGATGTTGAGCATTTTTTCATATGCCTATTGGCCATCTGTATGTCCTCTTTGGAGAAATTTCTATTCATTTCTTTTGCCCATTTTTTGATTGGATTGTTTGTCTTCCTGGTGTTGAGTTTTATAAGTTCTTTATAAATTTTGGTTATTAACCCCTTATCAGATGTGTTGTCAAATATGTTCTCCCATTGTGTGGTTTGTCATTTTATTCTGTTCTTATTGTCTTTAGCTGTGCAAAAACTTTTTAGTTTGATATAGTCCCATTTGTTTATCCTGCCTTTTATTTCACTTGCCCATGGAGATAAATCAGCAAATAATTTGCTGCGCTAGAAGTCAGAGAGCTTACTGCCTATGTTTTCTTCTAAGATGCTTATGGTTTCACGGCCTACGTTTAAGTCTTTTATCCATTTTGAATTTGTTTTTGTGAATGGTGTAAGTTGATGGTCTAGTTTCATTTTTTTGCAGGTAGATGTCCAATTTTCCCAGCACCATTTGTTAAAGAGGCTGTCTTTACTCCATTGTATGCTCTTTCCTCCTTTGTAAAATATCAGTTGTCCATATAGGTGTGGGTTTATTTCTGGGTTCTCTGTTCTGTTCCATTGATCAATGTGCCTGTTCTTATACCAGTACCAGGCTGTCTTTGAGTATAATGGCCTTGTAGTAAACCTTGATATCCAGAAGAGTGATACCTCCTGCTTTATTTTTTCTTTTTAAGACTGCTAAGGCTATTCGTGTTCCTTTTTGGTTCCATATAAATTTTTGGAATATGTGTTCTATATCTTTGAAGTATGTCATTGGTATTTTAATTGGTATTGCATTGATTTTATAAATTGCTTTGGGTAATATAGACATTTTAATGATGTTTATTCTTCCTAGCCATGAGCACGGTATATGCTTCCACTTGTTTGTATCTTCCTTGATTTCTTTTATCAATGTTTTATAATTTTCCGAGTACAAGTCCTTAACCTCCTTGGTTAAATTTACTCCTAGGTACTTTATTTTTTTGGCTGCAATAGTGAAGGGGATTGTTTCCTTAATTTCTCCACCGTCATACTTTTTAAAAAAAAATATTTTATTTGATTTTACAGAGAGAGGAGAGAGAGAGATGGGAATGAGAAGGATCAGCTCATAGTCGCTTCACTTTAAATTGTTCATTGCTTGCTTGTCGTATGTGCCTTGACCATATGTGTTTTGAACCAGCAACCTCAGTGTTCCAGGTGCCACCACCACCAGGCCATACTTTTATTTTTAAAGGATGATTATGAATCGGAAAATCTGAGGAAGACCTATCTTCTGTACCACAGATTCACATCAGATCAGTTTGTGAAAGGACAGAGGGAGAAACAAGAATGAAATCACCTTACATTTGCAAAGTATCTTCAAGTTATTTCATTAAATTAAAAAAAAAATCAGTTTAAGGATACAGAAAATGAAGAGGCACCATAATTTTCAATTTGCCGTACTTTTGTTACAGGGGAATTAGAATCAGAAGAAAAAGAAACAAATACTTTATATGTTAGTGTGTCTGTTTAGATAAAATTAGTCCTTGACAACTTCTGAGTCTGTGAGATGTGCTCAATATGAGGATGCCCACCCCATCACAAGAACTGTCAGTAATATTCTAACCTGCTATTTCTGTTGGAGTCAGAAAACTGGTAACTCAAATTATGCCAACGTGGAGAAAACCTAACGGTGAGGTGAAATTGTGACTCTCTTCCCAACTTCCTGCAGTAGCCATTCTATCTATATTCCAAACAAATGTAATGGTTAACAGAAGCAGCACTGACAAGACTGCTATCAGAAAAATACGTTTAGCCCTGACCTGTGATGCAGTGGATAGAGCAATGTTCCAGGTCCCCAAGGCCGACGGTTTGATCCTGGAATTGCCGTCTCCACCCTGAGGTAGCAGGTTCAAGCCCGCTTAAATCACATATGAGAAGCAACCAATGAGTTGCCGCTTCTCTCTCTCTCCTCCTTCCTACCCCTCAAAAAAAGTTTTAGCTGTTTTTTAAAGAAAAAACTAGTTTTTTCACTTATATACATGCTTGAGATGCAGAGTGAGCATTTAGAATGAAGTGATGAAAATGCCATCAGGAGGGAAAAAATCAATTAATAAGCCTCATCCTGATTCTTGAGCATCAAAATACAACATGCAAAAATGAAGATTTTTAATTCCCCACCTCCCTCTTTTTAAAAGTGTTACAAGTAGGATAATTCAAATCTCTCCCCTAATCTTCTCTCTTGAAACAAACAGGATATTGGTCCATTATTATGAACTGATACTGTTTCTTTTTAAGAGCATTTAGAAAAAAGTTTTACAAACACTGCATACTTATCTCCTGTTGGCACTACCAATTTACTTACCCAAGGTTTCTCTCAGTGTCCACACTATCTAACGCTACCATGCAGACCCACCACACCTGGGCCTGTGCCTTCCTGGATAATTGTTTGCCAAAGATCACTTACTCTCTGTCAGGCCAAAATTCCTCTATTTCACCTTGTTTTTGAGTAAAGAAGTGATCCTCTGGCTTACCTAGTAGGTCCTCTCCAACTACCTTCACCTCCTCCTCCATCTCTCTCTTTTCCACCTCTGTAACTATACAGGCTCTCTCCTCCATGTGTGTAAATAAGATTCTGGTCCTAAAGTTTACCTCCCATCAGGTTTAGCAGTGAGGAAAGGAGGCAGTAAGGCTGAAAAGGATGACTCCTTAACCCCTCTCTTGCCATCTGAACACTCCCTATTGCTCTACTTAAATTATTTAAGAGTGCTCATTACCATCTCCTTCACTCCTCTCAGCCTTCATCCTGCACCATCATCCTCAATCGTATTTGTCTCCTCTGCCAGCCTGTGTTCTCTAAAATACACATGGTCAAAAGTGCACCATGACTTTACAGACACAATATATAAGGCACTTCCTGAGAATTTACCATGAGCTTCCCCTTTCTCACAGTTTCAACTATTTATGCTGACTGCTCTCCAGTTTCAGTCACTCATTTCTACCTGCCTACCAAATATCTCCCTCTTGATATCCTGACCACAACTCCAAGTCATGATGTCCAACACCAAAGCCTTATCTTTTCTCTCCTGCTCCCTTAAATCTCATTTACCTCGTGTGTGCTCTCACCTTCTGGCCACCTGGTTTCAATATTTGGATGGCAGTGGCAAGAGAGAAGGAACTGATTCATTTGCTAAAATCCAACACTCTACCTCCAATGTAGTCCTTCTATTCTATGTTTGTGACACTCTCCTTGTGGTATAGCCTTTACCTTGAGTTTCCGGTACATAGTGTTGCTAGAAAAAAACTCCTGAAGCACAAACTTTAATCAGGCCTGACATTTGAGATACATCACTCCTCAAACGGCAATGTGCATATGAAGCACACAGTGAGTTTGTGAAAACGCAAATACTTACCAAGTTGGGTCTGGATGGTCCTTGATATGGATATCTAACATGCTCCCGTGATGTCCCTACCACTTACGTAAGGCTATATGTATAAAAGATGGCCTTACATATGTTTCTAGTCTCACCTTCTACTCCTCCCTGCCCAGCACTGCTTTATGTACATCTGTCTCTCTCACATACCCGAGTGTATATAAACAAAACGTTCCCTAAATGTACTCCCCAGCTTGCCTCTTGCTGTTTCTTCGAGTCCAGTGTCTGCCCATCACAATGTTAACCACTTTTCAGGAACCAACTCATTCCACCACAGCCTTTGCTTATCTTCTCATCTACCTCAGCCCTTGCACTCCACCCACTGAGCAAGCACCACAAAGAACCCTGAGACACTCATAGCATGTAATCTGCACTCCTGCTCTGTAATGACATTATGGGTCTCCTCCTGGAATCCTCAGGGCTAGCCTCTTCCAGGAGGTCGGGGGCTAACTGCCCATCCTCTGTAACCTCACAGCATCTTAAGGGCCTTTGTAAGTGCCACAGTATATGCGGAAGCGGATCTGTATTCTTAAGAAAATGAAACATCCTACTTCATGTAACTTATTTTGAGCAGGTGCTTCAGAAGTTTAAGATAAACAAAACTGTTGCAGGGAAATTAATTATTAGCAAAACCTATGAAAATTTGTCAAATATTTGCCATTTTAAAAATATATCTTCGCTAGCCAGGTAGCTCAGTTGATTAGATCATCCTCCCTACACCAAGGTTGCGAGTTCATCCCATATCAGGGCACATACAAGAATCAACCAGTGAGTGCATAAATAAGTAGTACAACAAATCAATGTTCCTCTCTCTCCCTTTCTCTAAAATTGATCAGTAAAAAATTTTAAAAATATATCTACATATAAACATTCAAGTGGTGCTTAGAAAAATTTTGTACTTGGCCTATTTATAGTAACCTGCCAGTACACACATCAAGGTTCCAATATTTAACTGGAAATTGAATAGCTTTGCTACCATCTAGTCATTACTACGTTATAAACTTACAATACTTTGTAACCACACTGTAGCCATTCTTGATTTAATGTATCTAATGTTCTTACCATTCCATTTGTTAATGTGCTATACAACTATCTGCAAAATACTTTACCATTAAAATACCTGACATTTGTGTCCAGACTTGGAAAAGTGCTTTATCACATGTACCTTGAAGTTAACCAATCCAACCAAAAACGGTCCTAATATTAAATGTTGATTATGGTCAAATCTCTGCATATCAAAACTGTCAAAATATCAAGAAACTTTAGCGTGTTCAAAAATTGTGCCGGGTGCTTGTTAAAACCGCGCATTCCAGATTCTTACCCAGGTAGTCTGATTAAGTCGACCTGGGCTGAGGCCTAAGGCCATGCTCAGTCACCCAGCGTCCCTGGGTGATCTTGCGGCCAGTGCCCCGCGGATCTCAACTAGAGGAATACGGGCAATAGCTCTGGTCCCGACATTAAGGGCTGTGCTTAAAATGAAATGTGGACATCTCCCTGTGAGGCCCTTCCCCCAAACAGCTGTCACAGCAGCGCAGACTGCCGGCTACCCGCGGAAGAAACGCAGCGCTGGGTGGGGACCGGAGCTCCCCGTCGTCTGAGCACAGTCCGCGGGCATCGAGGGACAGCGGCGCGCCCTCCGCACTGCCTGTGCTCTCCGTCCCGCGAGCATCCCGGGAGGCCGTCCGAGCACCACCCGGCGGCTCCCGGGAGCCGGCGGCCCAGCGCTCAGCCCCCTCCACTCACCGGTCGCGCGGCCGCAGCTCGCTCGCTCGCTGGGGCTCCCGCAGCTCCGGCCCGCCAGCGGCCGCCGGCAGCGACTCGGCGTCCTCCACCGTCACTTCGGCCGCAGCCGCGGCCCCCAGGCCGAAGGCCGCCTCCGCCGCCGGTGCGGGCTTGTCGCTGGCGCGCCCCGCAGCCTCTGTCCGCGCCACCAGCCCCAGCAGCAGCGGCAGCAGCAGCGCCCGCGTCCCCGGGCAGGCGGCGCGCCCCATCAGCGGCCTGCCCCACGCGCGGGCATGGAAGTGAAGCCGCCGCCGCTCCTGTCGGCCTGCGCTCCGAGCAGCCGCGGACGCACCGAGGACCACGCAGCTCGGACAGCCTGGACAGTCAACCGCGCTCCTCCCGCCACGTCTCAGCTCAGTCTTCGCCACCGCCTCCTGAATGACAGCCGCCCTCGGACGTCACCCATTGAGCAAACTGTCCGCGCGGTTGCTCCCCGATTGGCTTCAGCCATTGCCACTCCTGGAGAAGGTGGATTTCCCCGGTTGTCAACATTACGCCTACCAATCAAATCGTATCGGCCCCGCTCGAGACTCCGCCCTATTCCGGAAGCGATTGCTCAAGCGAAGCACCCCACCCTTCCCTCAGCCTTCTTACCTGATTGGTGGTCTCTTCACAGCAAGGCATTAGAAAGACTTGAAATTCACTGGTGGAAGCGGATGCCCCTCAAAACCTCCGCAATAACTTCTTCCTGATTGGTTGGAAGCGGTTCTGACTACGTGGCTGATTCTAGTGTGGAGAGGAGCGTCCTTAGTGAAAGGAGGAGCTGGAGGAGAGTCCCACGTGATCGGAGCTGTTGCTGCAGGTCTTCTAGAGCCCAGTCTGTTTGGAAGAGCGGAAGTGAAGCAGGGAACAGACGTGACTGCGCACGCCTAGTGCTTAGAAGTGGAAAGAACGCGGCGGAAGCGGGGAATATGCCCCGCGCATGCCCCAGAGTGCATAGAAGTTGGGCTCCTCTGTGGGGAAGCTAGTGATGAAACCGGTGTTTCCTACCGCGCAGTAAGCCCTTTCCTTGTTGTAAATCGGAAGGATCCCAGTCCGGGTACAGTTCCTCAACTTCACAGAGCTGGTGTTTGGAGAACCACCACCTACTGACTTTCAACCTACTACTGACCCAGATGCAGCATGCTTTGAACCTCACCGTGGGGCTTTGGAGACTGTGCCATTGTGTATTAGAGTATGAGGAGGGAGGTTGTTCTTTATAGAAGTATTTTAGCTAATTAAGAAGGAATGCTAGCTGGACCAGCGTGGACATGATGGATCAAGTGTTGGCCTGGGATCAATGATATGATCCCAATTGCTGTCTTGAGCCCAAGGTTGCTGACTTGAGCAAGGGGGTCACTGGCTCAGCTGGAGCCATCAGTCAAGGCACAAATGAAAAAGCAATCAATGAACAACTGCAGTGACACAACTATGGTTTGATGCTTCTCTGTCCCAGTAGAGCCCAAGCTCTACATAAATCAGGTGTTCCTGATTCGACTTCCCTATGCATTGTGACACCCCTGGTTATCAGCAGGGCTGGCAGCCTCTTGGAGACTACTCTTGAGGTGGCTATGAGGATGCTACTGATCAGTGCTGACACTAACTGCCACCGGAGGAAAAACACAACCGACACACAAGTTAGTTGTAAGAACCACACAGGCAATTTATTACTCACAAATCCTTTTGGAGTGCCTGGTTATAGCTTAAAGGAACCCCATCAGCATGCTCCTCTCGGCTGTCTTTGGTCAGAGCTCACAGCAACATGGAGACAGTACACATTCATGTTGGAGTCTGGGTGACTACCTCAGCAGAGGGCCCCTCAACTTTAGTACCTTTTCTGGCCAATGCCTTTTAACAGGTGTTGATATACAGGATTATCACCTCAAACCATCCTGTTTGGGAGTTCCTTGCAGGAAACCCTTTTTATGTTAATCTACTAAAATGTCATACCAAGCCACTTTTAAGATGTTCCTAGGGAAGCTTCTTGTTTATGTTAACTTACAGAATTATGACATCAAGCCACTTCTTATCTATGTATAACTTCACACACACACTAACTGGGCCCTGATCGAAAGTCAGAGTCTGTTTATCACATCTGTGCACACTGTATTAATTCCTATCCAGACTGCATAACTTTATTTAGTTTCCTTAATTAATTTTAATATATCTTAATTACTTTTATATATGTTCCATATTATTTATATTTCTATATATTTAATTACTATAACATATTACTACAACATTCTCTCTCTCCCTGTCTCTCTCCCGCTCTCTAAAATCAGTTTTTTTAAAGGCAGTGTTAATTAAATAAGTCTTTTTTAAAAAATGAAGGAATGATAGAATTCATTAAATAATTTTAAAAAATGAAGGAATGATGTACTATTCTGCACCTCTTGTGAATTAACAGATGTAGGGCCTAGAATCAAGACAATGACACCACAGTAGAAGGACAGCCATGTGATAGACATACACAATCCTACTTATGAAGTCATCTTCTACCAGACAAAATTAAAAAATCAAACCTAGCCTGACCAGGCGGTGGCACAGTGGATAGAGCATCTGACTGGGATGTGGAGGACCCAGGTTCGAGACCCTGAGCTCGCCAGCTTGAGTGTGGGCTCATCTGGTTTGAGCAAAGCTTGGACCCAAGGTCGCTGGCTCCAGCAAGGGGTTGCTCAGTCTGCTGAAGGCCCGTGGTCAAGGCACATGTGAGAAAGCAATCAATGAACAACTATGGTGTCGCAACAAAAAACTGATGATTGATGCTTCTTATCTCTCTCCATTCCTGTCTGTCTATCCCTATCTATCCCTCTCTCTGACTCTCTCTTTGTAAAAAAGAAAAATAAATAAATAAAACCTAAATTGGATCAAGCCTGTAGATATGACTACAAGTTCATGGGAAAGACAAGGGACAGAGGAATATGTAAAATAACTCTACAGAGGGCCTGACCTGTGGTGGCGCAGTGGATAAAGCGTCGACCTGGGAACACTGGGGTCGCCAGTTCAAAACCCTGCACTGGTCTGGTCAAGGCACATATGGGAGTTGATGCTTCCAGCTCCTCCCCCCTTTCTCTCTCTTTCTCACTCTGTCTCCTCTATAAAATGAATAAAATAAAAAGAAATAATAAAAAAAATAACTCTACAGAGATGCAGTAAGCAAAATTTAGACTATGGGAAACAACCAATAAATTGAAAGTTCTTCCCCTTGCAAGGTTCCCCTTGGAGGGTTGTGTAGACTAAAAGAGATTTAAGAACTATCAACCAGTTACCATGTATGCACCTGTGAAGAAAAGGTAACAAAGCAGGCCTGAGACTACTTTCCTTAGAGAGGGTTGCTTGCAATGTTGGCCCTTGGCTAGTGTTTGGGAACTTGGACTGGAATGCTTCTCACCACCCCTAACTGATAAGAATGTCTCATTGTGCATACACTATAAAAATAACATGGCTTAGGCTGATAACCCACCTTCCTACTGAGAGTTTGGCACTTTGGTATATGCCAGGTAGTTGATGCCTATATGACCAGCCCCCAGTAAAATCTTGAGCACTGAGTCTCTAACAAGTATCCCTGGTAAACAGCATGTCTTGTGGTATTAGAATTTGATGCCAAATGAATTCAGTGTATTTTGCGTGGCTCCACTGGGAAAGGACTCCTGGAAACTTGCTCCTGGCCTCCTCAGGACTTCACTCTACATGCCTTTTCCCTATGCTGATTTGCTTTGTATCCTTTCTTTGTAAGAAAGCATAGCTAAGCCTGACCTGTGGTGGCGCAGTGGATAAAGCGTTGACCTGGGAACACTGAGGTTGCCAGTTCAAAACCCTGCACTGGTCTGGTCAAGGCACATATGGGAGTTGATGCTTCCAGCTCCTCCCCCCTTTCTCTCTTTCTCTCTCTCTCTCTCACTCTGTGTCTGCTCTCTAAAATGAATAAAATAAAAAATAAAAATTAAATTAAATTAAAAAAAAGAAAGCATAGCTAAGAGTACAGCCATATGCTGGGTTCCATGAGTCCTCCTAATGAGTCAATAAACTTAGGAATGGTCTTGTGGACCCAAAATATAGTACTTTATTTGAATCTTAGTAAAACAAACAAAGAAACTGAAAAAAATTAAACAATCAGGGATATTTGAACTCAATATAATGATACCATGCAATTCTTAATTTTTTAAGATGTGATAGCAGTATCATGGTTCTGTTTAGGAGATACCTACTATATTTTCCCATGTATAAGACACACATTTTTTGGAAAAATTCAGGGTCTAAAAACTGGATGTGTCTTATACAGTGGTTGTAGATTTTTTTACTTTCATTTTCTGCTTTTTCACGCTTGTTTTTGTGCTGATCATTGAAGACAGTGATTCGTCATCCGACACAGATGAGGACAAGCTAATGAATGGGAGTTTTGACAGTGATAAGGAGTTGTATAAATTTTATGATGAATAAAACTTGAGTTCAATAATTTTATATAATACATTTTCTTTCCCAAATTTCAGGCCTCAAAATTAAGATGCGTCTTATACATGACATCTTATATATGGGGAAATATGGTATATTGAAGTATTTGTGGGCAGAAGAATATGATGTCTGAGACTTGCTTCAATATATTCTGGAAGGAAGGACTGGAAGTAGGTAAGGGTATAGATGGAAAAAGAACTCATGGCTGTTGAAGCCGGAAGGTGTGTCTATGGAACTTCATTGCACCATTTGTCTACCTTTGTGTATGTTTAAAATTTCCCATAATAAAACATTCTCTTTTTCTTAAAGAATATATTTTGGAGAACTTTTAATTTCATAGAAAAATTTCCTCATTTGTTTGTTTGTTTTTACTGCTGCAGAGTATCCCACTGTATGGAGTGGTCTCGATCCCATGTGACTTTTCGTGCGGCTCTCTGTAGAACCTGATATTCGTGTCATGTGCAAGTCCACTTTCAATTGTTTCTCAGTTGAGCTTCTAGACTCTTGTCCCAAATCCCCAAAAGAAATAGCTATTAACTTAAAAGAGGTGTCACATTGGCCAATTCAACCCAGGTAAAACATGTGTTGACCCCTAGAGGACACCCTACTAGAGGCGAAATGAGCTGGGGCAACAGTGTAGTAGGGAGAGATTGCTGTTACCTCCAAAGACCCAGGGCTGGAGGTGTCAAGAAGTACAAGTACCAGAGTTTGCAGTGAGTCAGCAATACAGTCCCACCAGGGTCTCCAGGTCTTCAAGAAGTCAGTAGAGGTCAAATTATACCACCCCAGGACAAGAGGTCTGTCTTTCCATAGTAGCCAGATTTCATGGCTTGTGGTACTGTGCTGTCTTAGGACAACTGATCCTAAGGTTTTGGGAGAATGTATCAGTCAGGATTCTTCTGTGGCAAGCCACAGAAACCAACTATTTTAAGAAATTTTGGGATAGCTCACAGAGTTAAAGCTGAACAACCAAATCTCTGAAAGCACAGGAACCAGGCAACTTTGGTTTCAAAGGCCAAAAGTATGGCTCTTTTAGATTGTTATTTGTTGTGGGGATTTGGGATGAGCATCTAGAAGCTCAACTGAGAAGCAGGATGCAATGGAAAGTCATTTTAGACATCAATCACAGAAGAGAACCACTTTAATCACTTTTCTTTCTGGAGTTACACTGTTAAAGTTCACCATCTAGAGCAGGGGTCCCCAAACTTTTTACACAGGGGGCCAGTTCACTGTCCCTCAGACAGTTGGAGGGCCGGACTATAAAAAAAAACTATGAACAAATCCCTATGCACACTGCACATATCTTATTTTAAAGTAAAAAAGAACAAACAAAAATAAACGGGAACAAATATAATATTTAAAATAAAGAACAAGTAAATTTAAATCAACAAACTGACCAGCATTTCAATGGGAACTATGGGTGCGGATACATCCTGTGCTCCTCTCACTGACCACCAATGAAAGAGGTGTACTTCCGGAAGTGCGGCGGGAAGCTTGGATTATTAGTTCATTCTCAGCTATGTAGGGCAGAGATATTTGGTCTACAGTCCCCTCAACACAGCACACAGTGGATAGGGGAGGGCAGCATTCTTACAGGGAAATCACAGGATTCTTCTATCAGCTAGTAGGGGGACAGGGTGGATGCTGGGTAGACAAAACAAAAACATCTAACACTGAAGAGAGGAAGAACTCTGGGGTGGGGCCTTCGCATGGCCAATTGTAGAGCTGGAGTCCCAGGAGTACAGATGGGCCTTTGGGCGCCAATGTCTTGAGCTATATAACCTGGCGCCTTGATTTTTTCTCTTCACTGGTGTAACCTAAGAGACGGGGCTATGCTAGAAAAACAGAAGACCTATGACTTTGCTGTTTTTTCCTGGTCAAAAGAGTTTTTTAAAACTCCCTGGACATTAACAAATATATTTCAAACTAATAAAAAGAAGCAACAACCTGAAAGATTTCCAGATAGGAGGCCATGCAATTACTCACCATAGCTCAAGTCAAGAGCTCCATTACCTGTTCTTTACAAAGAAGGTTCCACCACCAGTCCAGTTCCCCAGGATTGTGTTTTCAGTCCTTCCCCACTCACCTGCACCAACTCACATAAACCTCACTGTTTGAGAGACCATGCTGCCTACCGAGACTATCGCGCTGGATGCTGAATTGTGGAAATACAGAATGGGAACGCTCCTGCTCATTAAACCTGGGCATTATTAAATAAACTCAGGAGAGTGGGTGTAGGAAAACTGAAAACTTACTAGACACTGGAGTGATTTATCCAGGAGCTGTGGCATTTTCTTCCTTGGATATCTTTATTGTTTTTTTCTTGGATATCTTTAACTATACAACAAAAGAAAATTTTTAGCTAAATACCAAATTCAAGGTGGCTTTTCTGGGAGCTTCAAGTTCTAAGGCTTTTGATTCTTTCAAGAGCCAAAATGTAGATATAAAAAATGCAATATCTTTCAATGATCACTTTGATGGCTCTTTGACCATGTTTCATAGCTTGTGGCTTTCACAGTCTGAAGTTTAGTTACTGAGATTTAGAGAATGGGTGGCTGCTGTGTCTACTTATCGTGTTTCAGAAAGCTCTCTCACCGTTGGCACAACGGTTCTGAGAGGCTCTGGAGGTGGTAGTATTTAAGTTCAATCTTGCGTTACCCATAATCGTCACTGTGGCAAGTTCCTGCCTTCTTTACCTCCATTTCTTTCTCCTTGTTCTCCTCCCTATCTCTCCTTTTCCTATCACTTGTGCATTTATTTTGATAAAGCCATTGCACTAATGGTATCAGGGACATTAGTTATCTTTGAACATGCACCATACAAAAAACAAGCACTTACCTTACCCCCTCCCCATTCTACAGTTATAAAACAATCCCCATTCATTTTCTTAAAAAAAATTAACACAGTTGGTCATAGAGAAAGCTGAGGGAAACAGTTTGAATGAGTGCTGATTTAGAACTAGAAGAAGAATTCAGATTGATAGATTTGTTCTGCAAGCATAAGAGAATGGAAGGCTCGGGCGCAATAGAAAAAGTTCTGTGAGCCTGACCAGGCGGTGGCACAGTGGATAGAGCGTTGGACTGGGATGCGGAAGACCCAGGTTCGAGACCCCGAGGTTGCCAGCTTGAACATGGGCCCATCTGGCTTGAGCAAAAGCTCGCTAGCTTGGACCCAAGGTTGCTGGCTCCAGCAAGGGGTTGCTCGGTCTGCTGAAAGCCCGCAGTCAAGGCACATGTGAGAAAGCAATCAATGAACAACTAAGGTGTTGCAACGGCAATGAAAACTAATGATTGATGCTTCTCACCTCTCTCTGTTCCTGTCTGTCTGTCCCTATCTATCCCTCTCTCTGACTCTTCCTCTGTTTCTGAAAAAAAAAAGGAAAGAAAAAGTTCTCTGAAAGATTTATTTACAATTATTTCATGTGTTCTATGAACACTAATGCCAAGAAATGCTTCCTGAGAAAAGGGTCCCCTGCATACGTACTTTTCTGATACCCAGTCTACCGGAATCCTGCAGTCTCCTAGAGATTCACAAGCACATTTGTTTTACAGTCTCTGAGAAGTTTCAGGAAACAGACTTTATTTTGGCTAACTCGGGGAGAGAAAAAAGGAAAGAATATCGCTGAGAACCTGATCACATGTTTTTAGCCAGCCCCACAACAAAAGAATTGCCCCTTTTCGACAATACAAGCAAAATGAATTTGTAGGTAGCTTCTTTATTTGTACTGGAATATTGGCCAATACATTTAATATCAGGGAAATAGAATAAGCATGTCCAAACCCCACCAGCGAGTGACCTCAAAATAAAGTTTTACTGATGCCAACATCACAAAGCTCAATGCTCTTTCTGGCCAAGGTAGCTCAGTCGGTTAGAGCATCAACCCAATATGCCAAGGTTGCAGGTTCTGTCCCCAGTCAGGTCAGGGCACATATGAGATTAGACCAATGAAAGCAATAAATTAGTGGAACAATGGATCTCTATCCCTTCCCTTCTCTAAAAAATCAATTTAAAAAAAAGAACGCAACTGAATGCTCAGTGCTTCTAACAGAAAGTCTTGTGTTTTCAGAGATTCTCCGCTGCAAATACTACTGGATTCTTACAGGTATAGTCTGAATGCCCTCTAACCTTGACCAGTTTGTGGTTCCAGTTAAGTCCCCTTACCTGTCTAACTTGGAGAATGAAAGGCTAGAGCAGTGGTTCTTAACCTTTTTTGAGGTACCGAACCCACAGTTTCATATGCGCATTCACCGAACCCTTCTTTAGTGATAAATAAAATATGATTTTTTTTTCCAAATTCAAGATAAGTATATGTTTTTTTTACTGGTGCACAAAATGAGCCGTGCATGAACATCACGTTGCTCAAAGAACAAAACCAACAAAGTGCATGAACTCACAACAAATTACGGTATTACTTTATTGTGGCCTCCGCAGCAGAGGCTTCTCCGAACCCCTGAGACCGACTCATCGAACCCCTAGGGTTCGATAGAACCCAGGTTAAGAACCACTGGGCTAGGGGGACCGTTTGCTCTCACACTCAGACCTGCGCTCAGCTCACATGGTCCTGCTCCAGACTCCTGCTGCTCCATGCTGTCCACTCACTGCCTTTCTTCACTCAGGGAGACCCTCTGAGTGACTCTCTGTCAGCAGAAAATTTCATTTCAGAGGGATGCTCCAAGAAGAGCAGCAGGGCCCCGATGCCACGGTTTCCCTCCTATGGTACACTTCTCACCTACTCAGGCATCAAACACACAAGTATGCCACGTGTGTAATGGGGGCAAGCTGGGTCTGGGGCACCACCTTTGGCATCGGTCAGGATTCTCCAGAGAAACAGAACCAATAGGATGTGCGTACATACAATAGATGGAAGAAAAAGTTGATGTTGCAGTCTCAAGTATGAAGGCAGTGTGGAGGCAGAATTCTTCTTTGTTAGAAGACCATGGCCTTTGCTATTAATGCCTTCAACTGATTGGATGAGGCTCACTCAGATGTGGAGGCAATTTGTTTTACTCAAAGTCAATTGTTTTAGATATTAATCTTCTCTAACATATACAATATCTTCATAGTAACATCCAAACTGGTGTTTAAAAATGACTGGGAACAATGGCATAACCAAGTTGATACAAATTAAATCACACCCAGATGTGCTGTGAGTTGGACCCACTCTGCCAGGCTCCTGAATCACTTACAAAAACTTCCCTCAAAGGCTACATATCCCCTTCTGCAGTCTGATGTACACAGGATCTGCCCTCAGCTAAATACTTAAATCAGGTAGAGCCAGATAGTGTGTAAGGCAGACAGAAACCTTCTCTTAAATCCATCACACTAGCTTTCATTTGCATGAAATTCTGTAGTTTTGTATTTTAAGTCTTTTCCTCAAAGAATTTAGTTTTTTTTCAAACACTAAAAGCTTTAAGTTTAATTATTTAAAAGCTCGATAGAGTAAGGAGGAAGGGAGTAAAAAAGGACAAATATAAGGTGATGGAAAATGATTTGACTTTAGGTGATAGGCACAAAACATAATCAACAGTTCAAATGCTATAGAAATGTTTGCCCGAAACCTATGTATTCTTATTGATTAATGTCACTCCATTGAATTTAATTTTCTAAATAAAATTTAAACAAAAATCCTAAATAGAATGACAAAATGGAAATTGAGAGTGAGTTGCTGGCTACCAGACAATAGCAGAAAGACAACCACACTATTTAGTAGCTTAATGTTCAAAAGACCAAATTCAGAACACAGAAGGGAATTTGGGGGTGTCCATGTAAAGGGTGGGAAAAAATGTAGGTTTACACTTGTTTGTATGGAAAATAGGACAATAATTAATAAATAATGATATGAGAGCCAACTCTGTTTCTCGTACTTACAACTGTAAACCTACTTTTGCCCCACCCTGTGTAAGGGGAAAGGAGGTGACACGCAGCCACAGAAACTTCGTCACACTCTGTGGGTAGAGAATGTTTCCAGCCACAGTGATCTGGAGACACACCTAAACTCTCAACTTCAACTACATTAACTTCTCATTTTATTATATGGTTTCATCTACTAAATAGTCTCTAAATTTCACATCTCTCCTCTCTTCCCGTCTGAAATTGGAATCTTTGGGTTTTATCAGTCTTTCCTCTTCATACATGTGAATGTGAGAACTCTTTTGGAAGCCAGGCTGCCATCACAGATTTGTGGCTCATAACCAGTCACTGAAACAGATTTTCATACCCCTGGATCATTTACACTAGCTCAGGTATCACAGTCCATTGAGAAATGTTAACTTTTCATTTAAAAATATTTATTGAATTTATTGGGGTGACATTGGTTACTAAAATTACACAGGTTTCAGGTGTACAATTCTATAATACATCATCTACCCTCCCACCCTCGTCCAACTCCTCCCCACCCGCTAAATGCTAACTTTTGTAATTCTGGCTACTAACAATGTGTATGGAGGGGGTAAGCAGGGGTGGGGTCACTTAAATCTTAAATTGTCTAATAAAAAATGGCCTTGTTCTGAGCTGTAGAGGCCACGATGATGTAATGCCAGAGAGGCGGAGAGGAATGCATAGACACTGTGGGAAATGAACAATACTGTTCAGCTGCAGAGCTCATCTTTCAGCCTTTGTAGGAGGGCTCTGTCCAGCTTTGAATGAAAAAGCAATTATACCCAAAGCCGACAAATATTTTTGAGCATCTACCTAGATTAGACACTGTATTAATGTACATACCCAATATGAATATCACACCATACATTTGTGAGTGCCATTATGTTTTAATTTTTGTTGTTGTTGTTGTTATACTACAGGTCCATCTTGGAACTAAACCAAGGGTTTAAGTGCCTTAGAATGCAATGGACCACACTGTCCCCAGGCCCCAAGACATGGAGCTCAAGGTACTTCATATCATCATAACAAAAATTTGTTCTAATTTCATCTTTATTGCATGTACAGTGCATATTCTTATGAATATGATCAGACTGAAACTATTTGTGCCCATTAAAAAACAGTTCATCATTGCCTGACCAGGCAGTAGCGCATTGGATAGAGCGTCAGACTGGGATGCAGAGGATCCAGTTTCAAAACCCCAAGATTGCCAGCTTGAGCACGGGCTCATCTGGCTTGAGCGAGGGCTCATGTGGCTTAAGCGCGGACTCACCAGCTTGAGCGTGGGGTCGCTGACTTGAGTGTGGGATTGATGTGACCCCATGGTACCTGGATTGAGCCCACAGGTTGCTGACTTGAAGCCCAAGGTCACTGGCTTAAGTCCAAGGTCGTTGACTTGAGCAAGGGATTACTCGTTCTGCTGGAGCCCCCTGGTTAAGGCATATATGGAAAAGCAATCAATGAACAACTGAAGTGCTGCAACAAAGAATTGATGCTTCTCATCTCTCTCCATTCCAGCCTGTCTGTCTCTGTTGGTCTGTCTCTCTCTCGTGAAAGAAAGAAAGAAAGAAAGAAAGAAAGAAAGAAAGAAAGAAAGAAAGAAAGAAAGAAAGAAAGAAAGGGTTCATTATCAATATCCAGTTCACTTCTGTGGCCAGTCAATAGATGTATGCAGCATGTTAAATATGTAAGCTAAATATGAAAACAAGAGACCTTAGGAAAGGGTGTTGTCCAATTTGTGACTTCCTTGTCTTGGAATTTACTTCTTATGGTAATTTAGAAAATTTAATAGTCAGCACCATTTTGTTTTTATGGTCTTTCCAACAAAATAGCAAGTCTTTGGATTAGTAACCCAGCTCTGTAATTGCTTGAGACCCTTAGCAGGCTAAACGTGAGGGCACTAGCCTCTGCTCTCGGCATGACCAGTGCAATGCTCAGCACTGTGGCCAATGTACACAAAGCACAAAGCAAATGTGTCTGTTTTTCCAGGGTAGTAGTTCTCTAATTTTCCTGCATTTCAGATTTTTAAAATTCTGATGCTCCGATGGTACTCCAGAACAACAAAATCAAAATCTCTGGAGGTGGGAAGCAGGCATTAGAATTTTTTAATCTCCCCCAGTGATTCCAATGTAAAGAAAGCCAAGCATGAGAACCAGTGTCTGACCAGTACTTCTCAAGCACTAATATTCATACAAGTCACCCGGGACCGTGATAAAATGTAGGTTCTAGTTAAGCAGCAGTGAGACCTGAGGTTCTGCATTTCTAAAAGCTCCCAGGTGGTGCTGATGCTGCTGTCTCCCAGTTCTCACTGGGTCAGCAAGGACCCAGAGAAGCTGGGTGGAGGAAGACCTCCTGTGGGGACAGCCAAAAGGAAAGGTGGTCAGGTGCAGTGGATACCACGGATCACGGCCCTCCACATCCACTCCAGCCTAGTGTGCCTTCCTGTGTGTGGTTGGGTTTTCATTAGCACCAGATGACCAGCCTATCATCTCTGACTTCCCTGAGTTTTATTCCCAAATCACTGCCTGTATGCTTATACCTAGTCCAAAGGAGAAACGGGGTTCCTGGAAGAGCAGACAGCATGACTACTTGGGAGACATAAAAAGTTCCCTCTCTGTCAGCACTCTTGCCTTTGCCACCAAAAGTTTCACCAATGCCCTGCAGTTGGGATGTACCACAAGCTCCTCTCCTCTCCTCTCCTGAACCTGACCACCCCATGGCGTGGCACGTCGGAGGTGTGCACCGGCCGGGCTGCGGGAGGCAGTCTGGTCCTGCATTCACACTCCTGTTCATTTCAGGCGGTATCGCACTTGTATTCTGAGGTTCAGCAAAATACTTGACCATAGTTTTCTGCTCAGCTGCAGCATCAGGCTGGACAGAAGGGACAGCTACTGGGATTAGGCAGTGAGGGTACCTTTCAGGACTGAGGGCACTAAAACGTGTTCATTGTTTCCCATTTCTCTCATTTCTCTACATCTCACTCATCTCTCCCTCTTCTGCCTGCTTTGAGGGCAACGCCATGTGGATAGTAGTGTCCTAAGGGCCAGGTCTCTATCTTTGGGTCATTCTGGGCCCACAGCCCAGATGCTCTGTGAAGTCTCAGGCTGAGGTACTGCACTGCTTCTTAGCTACAAAGTGCAGTGTGGGAAACAGGTGAATCTCTGGTCCAGGAACTAGCTGTTGGGTGGTGGCCCTCTCTCTTTGAACCTTGCTCTGCCCCTTCAATGGTGGCCTGGGTGCCTGACCAGTCTGACACTATTTGTTTGACGCAAATAGCAGGCATTCCCCGAATAGTTTCTTTAATTCTATTCTAGCTCCCTCACAGTCCATCTCCCCACAGCAGCCAGCATGGTCATTTTATAGCACAAACTGGATCATGTCCTTCCCCATCTTTAAAAAAAAATTCCCCATGCCCTGCCCGTACAGCTCAGTTGGTTAGAACATTGTATGGAAATGCAAAGGTTGTCGGTTCGATCCATGGTCAGGGCACATACAGGAACAGATTGACGTTCCTGTCTCTCTTCCTCTCTCGCACTAAAAACATTAAATTAAAAAAAAAATTTTTCCATTGATTTGAGAGAGAAGCATCAATTCTTCGTTTCACTCGATTGTTCCATTCAGTTGTGTAGTCATTGATTGCTTATCGTATATGCCCTGACCCAAGATAAAATCCATGATCTCAGGGCACCAGGAAGACACTATCCACTGAGCCACCTGGCTAGGGTCTTCTTCCCTATCTTAAGGCTTCTTTCTCCCTAGAACAAGTTTCTAACTCCTTGCCAAGGCCCACAGGACCACACCGGAAGCACCCTGCATACACTGCCAAATGTACTACCTAACCTTCTTCCCCTCTCCTGTTCCAACCATGCTGAGCGTGCCTTGGTTTCACCAGCTTTTTAAATCCCGCCCTATCTTGGGCCTTGGTACTTGCTGTTCCCTCTGTCTGCAGTGCTTTTCCCCAAAGCTCTGGGGAGCTGCCTCCTCCCTTCACCCTGGGCTCAGCTCAAATGCCACTTTCTCAGAGTGCTCCTTCTCTGACACTCCTGCACATTACCAGGCTTTTTCTGTCTCAGATTGACTTTGGACTCTGTCCCAGAATTTAAAAGGTAGCTTTAGGTCTACTTGATGCTAGACATGGTGCCCTGATTGTCAGGCCCCATGACAAGACAGGCTTAGTGACCATCCACGGGAAGGTCATTCTGAAATCCACTCCCATTTCCTGATCTGAAATCCCTCAGGGGGGTGGGGAAGAGAAGAGCCATTTCTACCTAGGGAGACGAACCATCCCAGTTTGCCTGGGACTGAGGGCTCTCACTGGAGGTGGGATCTTTAGATCTAAAACTAGGAAAGTCCCAGGAACACTGAGACAAGCCAGTTACCCAGTGATCCACATGTCATGAGAAGGTGCTACCATTGGCTTGAACTCCAGCTGAATCACTTTTGCCCACTTGGTTTTATTTATTTATTTATTTACTTACTTACTTACTTATTTATTTGTTTATTTATTTATTTATTTTAGCTTTTCTCAGGCTATAAGGGTTATGTACCAAAGAAGAACAAATACTTTTTGTAATACCTTGTCTAAATTTATACAAGTGGATTTGACAGAAAAACACCTTGCAGTAAGCACACACGCACACACACACACACACACACACACACACACACACACAAAACCTAAAAGCAAATGTGCTATGTGTCCTGAACATGTAATCTTTCTTTGTCCTCAGCCCTTTGCACAGTATCTGTCATATGAGCTTGATAAATATTTGATCAACTCCTGAACCAAGTTTGACTGAATTCATTATTGGGTCACATCCAAAATCGCAGGGCCACACAGTCTGGAGAAACTAGGCTGTTCCAGAAGTTCCTCACAGCAGGAAACGGAGAAAGACTTTATAATTTAAATATATTTAAATATAGCTGGTTACCACCACCTCAGCGACCAAACTGACCCTTTACTAGAGAGGATGGCCTGCCCCCTGGTGGTAACTTTTAGCATTACTCCCTGGTAAACTAATTCCTGGGTTGGGTGTATTTATCCGGCATAGAATCTTCAAAGGTAAGGGTTGGGCTTGTCCCCATGCTATAACTATATTCCTAACCACTAGTATAGAGAAACCTGGCAAAGAATATTTTTTAATGATTTGTGAATTATTTTATATGAGAAATATCATAATGGGGTAAGGGAAAGAAAAAAAAGTAAAACCTGTGGAATGCTTACTGAACTAGACAGTCTACATAATTTCCCTCATAACAACCCTGTAATGTGGATGGCATTGTTTCTATTTTACAGGTGACAAAATGGGTACTCACAGAGGTTAAGATGGTTCTCTACATTAAATGAGTAAAATGGTCTGATAATTCTTTCTGGCTCCAAAGCGTAAACTCCAGATGTTACACTGCATTTTGCCAAAAATTTAACAAACCACTTTAAAAAATGTATTGCAGTATAGTTTACATAAATTTTATCTTTTCAATATTTTAACAGAAAGTTACAAACATGTTACATCTGTAACTACAGTACCATATCAAAACCAGGAAATTAATACTGGTGCAGTGTAGGCATACGCTATTTTATCACATGTATAAATCCATGTGACCACTACTGCAATCGAGACAGAAATGTTACATTACCACAGAGACCCCCTTTATAGTCATACTGTTGGTGAGGGCCTCAGCTTATCACAGCACAGTGATGCTACCGGCCGCCTGTGCCACTTGCCGCAAACTCCCATAGACACCCCTCTTTTCCCAGCCTACGCTGCGGCTGAACTGGCCCTTGTAGTTCTCGTTATGATGGATTATAAGACACATTTCAGCAACAACCATTGGGAAACTTTGAAGAGACAAGATGTATAACGAGTCTGGGGGGGAGGGGGTACAAGGCACACCCAGGGCCACAGGGTAAGGTTGCAGTGGAGGGAGAGAGAACAAGAGAACAGGAACCTGGGGTTCTGCCTTTATTGGGGTCTAGGGTGTCATACTTAGGTTCTCTCAGGTTCTCTCCTTCAGGAATTAATGCGAACAAAGAGAAAAGCATTGGTCAATTATTTAGGTCAACCAGGGCTTTCTAAAAGGGGAACTTCATGGGTGTGGAAGCCTGGCTCCATCTAGTTGTGTAGCTGGCAGTGTGTTTATTCCAGATTTAAAGTACCACATTTCCCCATGTTTAAGACACGCCTTAATTTGGGGATCCAAAAGTTGAAAAAAAAAGTGTATTACATAAAGTTATTGAACTCAAGTTTTATTCATCATAAAATTCATACAACTCCTTGTCACTGTCAAAACTCCCATCCATTAGCTTGTCCTCATCCGTGTCTGATGATGTCTTCATATATTACCTTGTCCTCAGTTCCATCCTTTGAAATCCTTAAATGACTTGACAATGATCTCAATCTTGATATTATCCCAGGGTCTTTTCACCCAGGTACAAACTTCTCCTATAGTTGGTTTCTTCACTCTTCCTGCTGGTGTCAATTGTCCCCAGAAAAGTTCATCCATTGGTTCCATTCATCTCTCCTGGAAGCTTTGAAGGGTTTGTTAATGCTGACATCAAGTGGTTGGAGCTGGGATGTAAAGCCTCCAGGTATGACGGCAAGTTTAGTTTTTTGCTCTGCAGTAATCTTCTTTGTGTTTTTTGCTATGTGTGCCCTGAAGTGATCAAGCACCAATAGGGCAGGTTTGCATAAGAGCCCACCTGTTCTCCTTCTCCAGACTTTCTCAAACCAGATCTTCATCCCATCCTGATCCATCCAACCCGTGGACAATCACTCCTCGAGGGATGTCTTCTTTTGACATTGTTTTGCATTTGAAAATCAGCATAGTAGGCAGCTTGGTTCCATCAGCACAACAAGCTAGAACAACTGTATAATGGCTCTTTTCATGTCCACTTGTCTTCACAGTTACAGTTTTCACCCCCTTCTAATCAACAGTTCTGTTACTTGGGACATCGAATTGAAGGGGGAATCTGTCCATATTTGCAATCCGTCCCAACTCAAACTGATGTGTCTTCTGACATTGAGTGACAGAACAATGAAATTCAAGGACCTTCTGCTCATAGCTTTTAGGTATCTTTTGGGCAAGTCTGGTGCGTGTACACATGCTCAGTCCATTCCGTTTCATGAACCTGAAGCACCAGTTATATCCTCCTTTGAAATCAGTAACTTCTTTTTCATCAGCAATTCTTCTTGCCTCATGCTGGACCATCTTTGTGGACACAGGACTGCCAATTGCCCTTTGCTCTTCAATCCATAGCTTCAATTCCCTCTCTAAATCAGGCCATTTTGCTGACTTGCCTCTCATGGCCTTCTTCTGCCATGACGTTTTCAGTAGGGTTTCTTCTTCCTATAGCCAGTCTCAGACTCGTTTCTCAGTTGGAGGAGGACAAAACTTATGTATAGCAGCACAATTTTCATTCACTTTTGCAAACTGGATCACTTTTAACTTGAATTCAGCACTGTATGAACATCTTTTCTGAACCGTTTCTGGGCAGAACGTGGCTAATAATAAGTGTGAAACAATGAGCAGAAAGACAACAAACACAAAAAAGCAGAAAATGCAAGTAAAAGAATCTACAACAATGAGCGCAGAAACAAGTGTGAAAAAGCAGGAAATTCAAGTAAAAGAAACTACAACCACTGTATAAGATTCACCAAGTTTTTTAGACACCAAATTTTTTGAAAAAGGCTGCATCTTATACATGGAATAATATGGTAGATGCTTCAGCAATAGAAAGCTTAACATTAGCAACTTATAGTAAAATAAAGCTTGCCCTGGCCAGTAGCTCACATGGTTGGAGAGTCCTCCAAGGTTGCGGGTTCAGGTCCCCCTGGTCAGGGCACATGTAAGAGTCGATCGAGGAATGCGTAAATAAGTGGAACGACAAATTAATGTTTCTTTTTCTCTTTTCCTCTCTCTCTAAAATTAATTAAAGTATTTTTTTTTCTTTTTTAGTGAAGCCTATTGTTAGGCACTCATACACACCCACAGCTCTCTCTTCCAACAGTCCTAGACACGGGAGCATTAATCCAGTCTCCATCTCTACAGTGCTACATGACAGTGTGATAAGGTTGGGATCATACAGCATGTGACTTGTTGAGATGGCTATTTATTTCACTCAGTGTAACACTCTCAGGTCCATCCGTGTTGCTGCCTGTGTCGATAGTTCACTCTTTTTTACTGATTAATAGAGTTTTATGGAATGGATGGACTGCATTTGTTTAACTACCCACTAAAGGACATTTTAGTTGTTTTCAGTTTTTATTATTACAAAGCTTCTGAAAACCATTTATATGAAAGGTGTTCTGTGGAAATATGTATCCATGCTGCTGGGCCATTCTGTAGTTGCATGTTTCGCTTTTAACTGAAGTAGTTTGTCAAAGTACTTTCCAGAGTGGTATTCCATTTGACATTTCCACCAACAATGGAAGAGAGACCCACTTTCTCCACACCCTTGCTGGCGTCTGGTGTTCTCACTTTATTGTACCTGCTTTCATTGGTGTGAGGTGGTACCTCAATGTGGTCTTAATTCGCCTTTCTCTAATGGCTAGAGGTGTTGACTATTTGACTTCAACATATCCTCTTTATTTGAATGACTTTATGTGTCTTGCCCATTTTCTAATCAGATTCTCATGGTCCCCACTTGCTAGAGTTGACGAGTGTTAACATTGTGCTGCATCCATTTCCTAAGTTTATTTCTCCCTTGTGTCACTTTACATTGGTATAATTGTCAGAAAATCCAAATCTGTTTTACAAGTTATTTTAAAAAAATGTTGTACAGTCAGTAAGCATCCTCCCATGTGTAACATATAGATGGACCCAATTATATTGTATTTTGGATATATATACAAGTAGGTAACGTCTACACATATTTTTAATCAACTTTATTTCTATTAGTGCAGTGGTTCTTAACCTGGGTTCTAGCGAACCCCAGGGGTTCGATGAGTCCGTCTTAGGAGTTTGGAGAAGCCTCTGCCGCCGAGGCCAGAATAAAGTAATACCGTAATTTGTTGTGAGTTCATGCACTTTGTTGGTTTTGTTCTTTGAGCAAGGTGATGTTCATGCACGGCTCATTTTGTGCACCAGTAAAAAAACATATACCTATGTCTTGAATTTGGAAAAAGAAATCATATTTTATTTATCACTAAAGAAGGGTTCGGTGAATGCGCATATGAAACTGGTGGGTTCGGTACCTCCAAAAAGGTTAAGAACCACTGTATTAGTGCCACAGTATTTCATTTAATTGACTATATTTTGCATAAACACCCTGGTTTGTGGGGAATTATTTTGTTTTGCTATTATAGTATTGAGGTGTATTCCCCTTGCATTACTTATTTAGAATTGATGCTTAGAACTTATGAGATAAGCTAAAAGGTTCAAAAAGACGCCTCTATCTTGGCTTCTGGTACAGTTCCACGCCTGGCCAGGCTGGGGCAGGGCCTCTGGCTGGACCAGGCGCTGGCCCCTGAGCAGTCCCCTCCTCTGGCTCTGCAGTGCTCTGGAACTGAAGGTGGGCCTGGGGCAGGAGGAAGAGACAGCTTTACGCACACACCTGACTCTCCCGTGGCTTTCCAAACAGGAAGGATGCCGCTGCCTTTCAGGGAAGTCCGGCCCGTGAACCGCCCCTCCCCAGATCATCTTCTCAGACTGCTGACCCCTCACCTTCTGGCGTCCACAGGGTAGGTTATAGATGCTCCAGCTTGACGCAGACGAGTTGGGGATGGCCCACATAGGGTAAGGTAAGGGAGTTAACCAGCACCAAGACCAGCTCCAGACGGAACCGGGGAAGAACGAAGGGCTGACCGAAACCCTTAACCCGGCCAGGTTCCCACCGTAGAAGTAGTGGCCTTGGAAGAGGCAGTGGGACGGCAGAGTGAGAGCACTGGTCTTCTCCTTCCACACTGCCCTCCCCTGGCACCCTTGTTTGAGACCATGCCTCTGTGCCTGCTCCTGCCCATCCAGGGGACAGCCCCAGATCTCCACCAACCCACATGTTGTTGTCCTTAGAGTGTCAGGATTAACATGGGGCCTGAGTGACACTTTTTTGCTACTGAAAATTCTCTGGAAGGTCCTGGACTCTGCCCACCCCAGCCCTCCATGCACCAGGTCGTTGGACCTGAGGATTGAGATAGATTTGTGAGCAGGCCGCTCACCACATCTCCTGCTTTGAGCCTGGTGCTGGTATTTAGGGGAGATGACTGTCGTCAGGAGCAGGCAGAGCCAGATGGGACTGTGGGGGGTTAGGAACTCCGGGGGACAATTCAGCCCACCCATCCTCCCAGTTCTGTGAGGCCAGGGGCCCCACCACAGTCCTCTTTGACTCCTGTCCTCCTGGAATGGCAGCCACCAAAGCTCAGGCCTCCTTTGGGAATCAGAAAATGTATAAGGTCACGGTCCTGCCAGGCCCTCCCCACCCTCAACTACTACTACATTGACACAAGAAACCCTCCTTGTGCTAGACACAAAGACCACACTCGTATTTTTACTTGGTCCTCTGGTGTGTTACCCTGGTCATTATGAGGAGATAAGCCTCCAGACGTGGTAAAGACCTTGATGGCATCATGGACAGTGGACGGTGGCCAGGACCTGTGAATGATGTTTACTGTGACTGATTCACTGAGTAGAACTGAGGCCCAGGGATTGTATCTGCTTCATTCACTGAGTTAGCCTAAGTGTCTCCAAAAATGCCTACTTGTAGTTCGTGCTTAATACACCGCATCGAATGAAGGAACTCCAACCAGAACCATCCCAGATTTTGGGGTGGGCCTGAGGCCCCGGTTATGCCCAGACTTCCCTAATGCGGCAACACCAAAGACTAGGGAAAGGTCAGCTAAGTGGATCCCCAAGCTCCTTGAGAAGTAGTTTTCCATGTGATTTTCCATCCTCAGAAATGCCACCTGTCGCTGAGTGGCGAGGCAGGTGACTTCTTGGGGAAGACAGAAAGAACACGGCTATATAACCATCTCCCATCTAGCAGCCTTTTCTGCAGAGCCAGGCACCAGGTAAGCACCTGCCATGGCTTCTCTGCACAGTCATCTCTACAAGAAACTGATGAGGTTTCTCCTCCATCACCCCACTTTTCAGAGCCGCAAACAGAGACTCAGAGAGATGTGGTGACACTCTGGAGACACAGCTACCAGTGGGCAGAGTGATCACTGTGCCAAAGAGGGGTCACGTGCTCACCTAGCAAACAGCTGGTCCAGGAACTGTTGGACTCTGGAGAAGGCTGGCTGGATGGTCAGGAAGGTGGAGATGCAGGAGTTGTTTCCAGCTGGGAAAGCTGGTAGCATGGAGGCTGCCACCTTCTCCAGAGCACCTGGATGGCCCACATTCTGCAGGGCTTACGGGGTGAAGCATTAACTCAGCCGCACACTGAGTGGGACAAGGAGGGACATCCAGTCAGTGGCATCACCTTGGGTCTCCAGGAGAACTGAGGTCTGGAACTCTCTCAGGAACTCCCTGCCTCTCAGGAGTGTGAGGAACAGGGAGTAACAGGAGAGCCCACACTGAACAAGGTTCTAGGTTTGAAAAGTATCCTCCAGGCTGGGTGGGTGAAGGAATGTTTATCAAATGTTACCTCCTAGGCATAGCTGTTTAGCTGAGGAACAACAACAGACTTCCTCGTATTAATGGTCTATATGGAGAGCATTGTCCCCGTGAGTCCTTAAGGAATATCCCCATTCTAGAGAAGAGAACACAGGCTGCTTAGGGATGTTGCATGGCTGCTCAAGCGCATGCAGGTCATACCTGAGGACTCTCCAAAGCTGGGGCTGCATGGCGCTGCCTTTTAGCTACCAGAGCCTGATGCGCTCCTGACGTGAATGGAGAGGTTCTGGGGAACACTGTCTCTCCACAGTTTTGGGACAGTGTGCAGGACAGACACAGCACGTGCAAACCACTGCCTTCCAGAAAGACGCTCATCTCTCTTCTGTTTATATGAGATGGTGTTTGAGACCCTCACGATGGAGAACCCAGCTGCAGCCAAGGGGCAATGCCTGGAGACTCCAGACTGGACAAAGCCGACCACCAGGCAGGCATCTGAGCAGATGGCCCGGGAAGGAGCAAATGCATGTGGCCAGTGATGGGCCAGGGTGAGTCAGCGTCCCCTGAGGCAATTGAATGTTATGTAACTCCATGACTGCTTTGGACACCTTGCTTTGCGTTGGGAGAAATTTCATTGAGTGAGACCCCGGGGCTGGGCTGGGGTGAGGCAGCAGCCATCAATCATCACAGAACTGGTGTTGGCAAGTGTCACAGCAGCAGCCTTTTGGATTTGGGAGTCTGGCTGCAGCTGTTCAGGTTTTACAGGCGCGTTCAGGTTTTCAGCCAGCGGTGGGCATCTGTCTCCAGCTGGGGACTGTGTAAGTACTGTGGTGTGAATGATGTCACCCAGACTCCATGACTCTGGAAGCCCTGGAACATCAGAGTGTGCCTCTACTTGAGCTTTAGTCTTTCAGCAAGAGTTGAGGTGAAGTGAATGCAAGGGTTTGGGTCTTAATCCAGTATGAGCAGTTTTTAGAAGAGGAGGGGAGGACACAGGGAAGCACAGAGAGGAGTCCACCAGACACCAGATAGAAGCCAGCCGTCCACGAGCCGTGAAGAGACCCGTGAGAAGGAACCAGCCCCACCGACACCCTCCTCTCTGACTCGTACCCTCTGGAATTGTGAGAGAATCCACGTCTGCACTTGATACCGCCCAGCCTGCTTCTATGTGATAGCGGCCCGGACACACACGTGTGTTCCATCGCGCACACTTAAAGGGCCCCAGCAGCATGGCTGACAGGGCACCTGAACTGACTTAGGTCAACGTCCAACAGTGCCCAGAGGCTGCGTTGGTATGGCCAATGACCTCCGTCCTTGGACGTCTGCAAGGACAGTGGACCTGACTGCTCCTCAGGACACCTGGGCCAGGTAGTTAAAACTACAAAGGCAGGAAAGCACGAGTGTGCTCGTGGTCTATTGGGAGGTGAGAGACCCTATTTCTGTTTCTCTTTAACATTCCTTCAAATATGTGAGGGGTGTCTTTCTATCGCCCCGTGTTAGCAAGAGGGAGGGGTGGAGGTCTGGATTTGTTTGTGTGTTCGTGGGATGTGGACTCTCTAGGGGGAAAGCCCAGGGAGGACCCTAGAGGGAGAACCCAGATTTGAGTTTAGGTTCTTGGCCCTTCTGGGCTCGCTTGGTATCCTGCGTGTGGAGACCCCCCGCCCCCGGGCCAGCTCTCACCTGCACCCTGCCCCAGTACACAATGTGGTCCGGCCCGTGGAACAGCTTCCCGATGATGTCCTCATGTGAGCTCTGCAAAGACAGAGCTGGGGACTAAGCGAGTAGCATCAGGGACCCCCCGGCTCCCACCTGCGCTCCTGTGTTGTGGCAGACCTAGCACACTCATGCAGGCTGATAGCACACAGTGGGGACGCTCCTGTCGCCCTGCTGACAGGGCAGCAGAACTGAATCATGTCAGGTTGCAAGAGCAGTGAAGGGGTGCATCACTGAGGGAAATGACCTCCTCACGGGACTCTATGGAGAGGAATACAGCCAGAGCGCTAGACCTGGCCGGCCTGCAGTGGTTTCCCGAGCTCTGTGAGGGCAGGTTACACAGACATTTGTCCAATACCTTCATCTCCCCCCACACTCCTTTTGTTGCTGTTTGTTTCAAACCACCCTCTCTAGTGTGGTGATGTGTTCAGCTCACAGAAGGTTGGCATGGACAGTCAAGCTGGGAGCTCCACAGGGAACCTGGGCAGGTGGATACACAATAGAAAGTAGCCAAATGCAAAGACAGCAAGAATCTTTTCCCTTCCTGTACAGTTCCAACAAACATGTGAATACTGTATTTCTATCAGAGTGGGATCCTGGTGAGGAGGATTGGAGGTTCAGATTTCTTTGGGAGGGGGTCCCCCACCCCAGTCATCTAGGGGTCCTGGGTTTGACCAGCCTCATCTCAGACTGGCCCTGGATGCTGCTCCTGGTCTGATGCACTGGTCCCTTGTTCTGGCTGAGGGCGTAAGTGAACCCATCAGCCAACTCCTTTACCCTGTCCTCACTGGAGTGCTACAAAGATAGATCCTGGTACTAGGCCAGGAAGCATCAGTGACCTTCCCGGGCATCGCCCCTGGGGGTGATACCCACAACACCTTCTGCTCCCCAGATCATGCACAGACAGGCATCTGCAATGACCTCCAGCCAAGGAGAGAACGGGAAGATGCCTTCGGGTTCCTGATGTACAAGTGGGTAGGGAAGCTTGGTCCCCAGTACTCACCTTTTCTTCCTGCGAGCCATGACCAGGGCTATGAACATGACAGACCTGCTTACTTCCAACCCTTCACAACCCGCTCCTGCCCAGGATGAGTCCCCCTCGTATCTGTGGTGCTGCCCAGGTTGGGTCCCAGGTGGGCTGGGGCCTGGAACAGATGAACCTGCACACGGCTGCCTTCAGTCACTGGAGGCTGCCTTGTGCCAGGGGGAAAAAGGGTCGGCAGTGGTGCTTGTGCCAAGGTTGTCAGCAACAGAAACTTCTCTTCTCTTCAGTCAAGAGACTCAAAAAGACAGGAAGCAACTGAGAAACATCCTACTCTCCTGATTGTCTGCAGTCAAGTGAGCCAGACTGGACACTGTCTCTGGAATATAGGTGCTTGGTTACCAGACTTCTAATTTCTGTTGGCGGACTGTTACTGAGGAAGTGAGGTCACCTCTTCAAGATTCTGTGACCTGGGTCCTTTCCTCCAATCAGAACCTTCTGTGGGATGATGACTGTTCACCCTCCTTCCCCATGTCATCTGAACGGTTACTTTTTATTATTTAGTTTTCAGTTGTCTAAATGTCTGTGACCTCTGTTAGCCCCACATCAGTGGCTCTGTAATATAACATAGAACTTAAGAAACTACCCATTTGTTCTTGAGAGCTAAGAAAACTGTGTGTGTGTGTGTGTGTGTGTGTGTGTGTGTGTTTGTGTGTGTGTGTGTATGTGTGATAGAGACAGAGAGAAAGTCAGAGAGAGGGGCAGATAGACAGGAAGGGAGAGAAATGAGAAGCATCAGTTCTTTGTTGTGGCACCTTAGTTGTTCAATGATTGCTTTATTATATGTGCCTTGGCCATGGGGCTCCAACAGAGCGAGTGACCCCTTGCTCAAGCCAGTGACTTTGGGATTCAAGCCAGTGAACTTTGGGCTCAAGCCAGCGACCATGGGGTCATGTCTATGATCCTGTGCTCAAGCCAGCCACCCTGCACTCAAGCTGGACGAGCCTGAGCTCAAGCCAATGATCTTGGGGTTTTGAACCTGGGTCTCCCGCATCTCAGTCCAATGCTCTATCCACTGCGCCACCACCTGACCAGGCTTAAATTTATGATGTATTACTCTCGTTCTTAATAGTATGTTTTTAAAATGTGTTTGGATTTTTAAAATGAGATAAATTAATTCTACTTAAATTCCTTCACAGTAGTCACTTCAAAATGGTACTTACTGGCCAAGTATCAGTATTGGTGCATTTTCATCTTAGATGACAAATTTAAAATAGCTATACTTGACTGTTTTCAAGTTAGTAAAGTTCCATAAAAGTTTAACTGGCACACTTTAAGAATGTAAACTTTAAAAGAAAACTGACTACATTCAGAGGACTGTAAAAATCTAACATGCAAGTAAGAGTTAAAGTATTAATTTTTAAGAAACAAGAGTGGTCATCTGTGATATACTTCTGAGCTCAAAGGCAGTGAGTTCTCTGTCTACCTGTGCACCTTATCATTACTTACAACTTCTGAAAGACCTAGATTCTGAAACTTACCTTCACTTAAACTAAAACAAATTCTTTTACCTATTATAGTTATTTGTTAATTTAAAGATAATATCTTATGCAACTCTAAAGCTCGATATAAACTATTATCGCACTGCTTACATGAAAAAGTGATTATCATCAGAACTGTTTGTTCAGGTCCTCTGCCCATTCTTAATTAATTAGTTAATTAATTGATTTTTTGGTGCTGAGCTGCATGAGTTCTTTATATATTTTGAACATTAACCCCTTGTCAGAGGTGTTGGTTAGAAATATCTTCTCCCATTCAGTTAGTTGTCCTTTTGTTGGCAGTTTCTTTTTCTGTGCAGGACCTTTTCAGTTTGATATAGTCCTGTTCATTTATTTTTGCCATTATTTCCCTTGCTTTTGGGATTAAATTCATAAAATCTTTTCTAAGACCAAGGACTAAATGTTTTAATATCTATGTTTTCTTCTATGAGATTTACTGTTTCATGTCTTATAGGCATACAAATGGCCAACAGATATATGAAAAGAAGTTCAGCCCTGGCCAGTTTGCTCAGTGGTAGAGCATCGGCCCGGTGTGTGTATGTCCTGGGTTCGATTCCCGGTCAGGGCACACAAGAGAAGCACCCATCTGCTTCTCCACCCTTCTCCCTCTCGCTTCTCTCTGTCTTTCTCTGTCGCTTCCATCTGTCTCTCTCCTCCTCCTCTCCTCTCCTCCTGCAGCCAAGGCTCGACTGGAGCAAGTTGGCCCCTGGGCACTGAGGATGGTTCCATGGCTTTCACTTTAGGTGCTAAAAAATGGCTCCAGTTGCAACAGAGCAAGAGCTTCAGATGGGCAGAGCATCACACCCTAGTGGGTTTGCCGGGTGGATCCCGGTCGGGGTGTATACGCATGTGGGAGTCTGTCTCTCTGCTTCCTCTCCTCTCACTGAGTAAAGAAAAGAAAAAAAATAGCTCAATTTCACTGGCTATTAAGGGAAATGCAAATCGAAACTACAATGAGATACCACCTCATACCTGTTAGAAGGACTATTTTCAATAAGGCAGGGAATTACACATGTTGGGGAGAATGTGGAGAAAAATGAACCCTTATTCACTGCCGGTAGGTATGTAAACTGGAACATCCATCATGGAAAACAGTAGGGGGGGTACTCAAAATATTAAGAATAGAGTGACCATGTGAACCAGCAAACCTTCTTTTGGGTATCTACCTGAAAATTTTGAAAACATGTATTCTTAAAGATATATGCACCTCTATGTTCATTGCAGCGTTATTCACAGTGGCCAAGACATGGAAACAACTGAAGAGTCCCTCAATAGAGGATTGGATAGAAGAGATGTGGTCCATTTATACAGTGGAATACTACTCATCCCTAAGAAAGATGAAATGCTGCCATTTGCAATGACATGGATGCATCTTGAGAACATTATGCTAATCAAAATTAATCAGAAAATGCAAAGAATCATATGATTTCACTCACATGTGGGACATAAAATGGAAAGCAACAAATGAACAAACAAACACAAGCTCACAGACACAGACAGAAGGCAGGGTAATGGATAAAGGGGTCAAATAGTATAGAATAAGTTATAGCTTTCAAGGGTCCATGGTTGCTCAGAAAGAAGCTGGAGAGCTCTGATTAACCTGAAATTTCATTAGTCTATTCATCACTGAAAGCACCAAAAGAATGCTAACCTCCAAGCCCATGGAGAAAAAGAGAAAAATCTGAGAACAAAGGAAGTCAATCATCTGAGTGGAAGAGAGAAAATAAGATAAAAGAAGCAAAGAAAAAGAATGGAAAAATAGAATACACAAAAGAAGATAGTAAGCATAAATTCAACTACATTAAATTTAAATGGTATCACTGCAATAAGGTTTTTAAAACATATGGAAATACTCTGTATAATTTATGAACAGAGACACAGATGGCATAAATAGCAAAACATGAACAGGATGTCATAGAGGGGTTACCCACTGTAGAAGTAGAAAGGAGAATAGCTTGTGAGGGGCATTTTTAGTATATCTACAATTTATTTTCTTCTTTAAAAACCTCCTAAATATAGCAAAATACTAACGTTTCTCAGGAAGACGTGATAGCTGTTATATTCCTCTGTGTTTTCTGATTTCAGAATTTAAAGAAATTAACAGAACAGTAATATTCAAATACATGACATTCTCATTACTACAAAATGCAAAGTTCTGACCTGCCTTCTAATTATACAGATTTCAGAAAACTCACCTCCATTTTAGAATAGTTAAATTATTTTACAAATGGATGACTCTCACCTAAGTTCTCAAAATAGTAAAAAGTGTTAACAGTCTTATAATCGATTCAAAGTCAAGATCAGTTCAAATCCAAATGCCTGATATATTTTTAGAATTGTAAACTAGTAATATATCTGCTAACAGCAACATTTTTAAAGTGCTTCTAGCCTAATGAGACAATAGGAGGTAAAAATCTAGCTTCAGAGTAACTTCCATGATGGTGAGTTGAAAGAAGACTCCAGTATTATAATAACAAAAAAGAACTTTGTTCCCCTTACCCCTTTCCCTGTATATAAAACCTAGTGTTTTCACCAAAGAGTATTTAGAAATAATTGCTGTTATGGGTATACAGTACCTGTTAAGTCCTTTGCCAAATCAGAATGGTTTCTGAGACAGTGGCTACAAATTACACACATTCTAGGCATATCAGCGCATAGATGTCATTAAATCTGATAAAATATAAAGGCTCAGTGATCTTTAAAATATGTCGGGGACCAAACAGCCAACAGGGTACTTTGCAGTTTGGATTTTGGGGACAGAAGTGTGAGGAGCTGGCTGCTCCCCAAACTCCCACCTCACTAAGTTACAAAGGGCTGTACTTCAGTACTCGTCCTGACCTGTGCTCCTCGGAGGGACTGGAAGGAAGTTACTTCTTTGTGTAAAGTTAAGATGGTGGCGGGGGGTGGGGTGGGGTGGGTGGGTGGGGGGTTCTTGTGTTGCCTTGGAAATGTAACTGATTTGCTAATGCCCCACCTTGCCCTATAAATAAAGGAACATGCGGTTTCTGGGACAGCCATCTTTTCCTGCTAGAGCAATAAATCTCTGCTAGCAGGAACTGTAGAGCCCTTTCAAAACCCCTTTTATATGTCTTTAATTCTTTGTCTATTTTCATTAATTCTGTACCATTCCCTCTCGAGACCTGAATAAACTTGTTGCAACTGACCCGCGGCAAAATCTGAGGAAGAGACATGTGTATGACCTGCACTTAATTTATATCTATTTCTCTACTTAAAAGAAAAAATAAGTTATGTAGAATTATTAAAAGTGGAGCCAAATTAGTTTAACAAAATTTTTGATATATTATATATGTATGAGGAGCAGTGGGAATCAGCCGGTTCACACTGGTTAGGCAGAACCGATACCTAATTTTTTGTTGAGTTCAGCGACCCAGTTGTTAAAATGGCACTTGTAATCAGGGTTCTCTCTAAGGTGGGCGCTTGGGCAATCGCCCAATGTGGAAACCACAAATTCACATTTCTTACTCTTTTTTTAACATTCATCTGTGCAACAGTGTATTCTAAGTGCCCGTGGTAATGTTCATTCCATTCATAGGTGAAAAAATTTGACAGAACTATGCTTATAATGTTTACTTATTCACTTCATAAAAGTCATTATACCTTTGATGAAATACTACACTTTAATTCTGTCATGTTTGTTACTTCAGTAAACAAACATGATGTAAAGAGAAAAAGTGCCAAACAACCAGGGCCAGGGGGTGACAAATTGTCATTGAAAATATTTTAAATAACAGTTTTATTGTTTTTTGTCAGGTGTCATTTTATTAATATTTTAAAGCTATTTCTTATAATCTAGCTTTGTGTGCCACTTTTAATACTTCTTATTTAAGTATTAAATGCATGAAATAATAAACTACCTTTTGGTATATTATTTTTTTATACTTAAAATGGTCATTAAGGCAGAGAATCAGTTGTTAAATTATTTGAAACCCATCACTATATAGAAGTGCTTTGGAACATCTATATTAAACTAAGACAATATCCTGTGAGAACTGTGTACTTTTAAACAGTTTTTTATTTTTCAATTACAGTTTACACTTAATATTATTTTGTATTAGTTCCTGATGTATGCATAGTGGTTAGAGAGTCATATTCCTGAGCCCTGGCTGGTCGTCTCACTGGTAGAGCATCGACCCAGCATGTGGGTGTCCCCGGTTTAATCCCCAGTCAGGGCACACAGGAGAAGCGACCATCTACTTCTCTACCCTACTCCCTAGTCTTCTATGTCTTTCTCTCTCTCTCTTTCTCTCCCTCTCATGCAGTCATGGCTTGACTAGTTCCAGCCCATCACCCCGGTACTGAGGTTGGCTCCATGGAGCATCCACCTCAGGCACTAAAAATAGCTTGGTTGGGAGCATGGCCTTAGATGGGCAGAACATCAGTTCCAGATGGGAGCTGCTAGGTGGGTCTGGGTTGGAACACATGTGGGAGTCTCTGTCTCTCTCCCACCTTCTCTCACTTGGAAAAGAAGGAAAAAACCCCACATAAAACACTCCTGCACATCTGTGGTCTGTCTGATCCAGTTCCTCCCATGGGTGATGTGAGGCCAGGGCAGGAGAGGACCTTTCCAAGGCCTTCCATAATATCATTTATTTATCAACTTTTAAGGATGGGAGGAGCTGGTCGCCATTGTGAATGAAACTTGTGAGTACACAAGGTAGCAGAAAACACACAATCAGGGCAGAAAAAGAAAAGAATTTTTAAAAGTGAGAATAGTTTAAGAGTCCTATGGAACAACATGAAGTATAACAACATCCACATCATAGAGGTACCAGAAAAAGAGAGTGAGCAACAGATCAAGAACCTACTTTAAAAAATTATGACTGAAAACTTCCCTAACTTGGTGAAGGAAAACAAAATACAAGTCCAGCAAGCCAAGAGGGTCCAAAACAAGATAAATGCAAAAAAGCCCACATTAAGACACATCAAAATTAAAATGGCAAAAGTTAAAGACAAAAAGAGAATTTTAAAAGCAACAAGAGAAAAGCAGTTATTTACAAGGGAGCTCTCCTAAGACTGTTAGTTGAGTACTCAGCAGAAGAAACTGGCAAGAAATATTCAAAGTGATGAAAAGCAAGGACCACCTGGGTAGTGGTGGCGCAGTGGACAGAGCGTCAACCTAGGATGCTGAGGACCCAGGTTTGAAACCTTGAGGTCTCCAGCTTGAGTGTGGGCTCATCTGCCTTGAGCACAGGCTCATCAGTGTTGGGTTGCCAGATTGAGCCCAAGGTTGCAGGCTTGAGGAAAGGATCACTGGCTCTGCTGGAGCCCTCCTGCCAAGACACATAAGAGAAGCAATCAATGAACAACTAAAGTGCTGCAACTATAAGTTGATGCTTCTTATCTCTTTTGTTTCCTGTCTGCCTGTCTCTTGCTAATAACCGCCCCCCCCCCCCGCCGCCGCCAAAACCAAGGACCAACAATCAAGATTAGTCTACTTTGCAAGGCTATCACTTAAAATTAAAGGAGTAATAGCTTCCAAGCTAAGGAAGTTCATCACTGCTAAACCATTCATTACAAGAAATGTTGGTCCTGGCCAGTTTGCTCAGTGAATAGAGTCTCAACCTGGTTTATGGGCATCCTGGTGAATGGGTTTGATTCCTGGTCAGGGCATACATGAGAAGTGACCATCTGCTTCTCTCCCTCCCTCTCTCCCCCTTCTCTCCCTCTTCTCTTCCTGCAGCCAGTGGCTGGATTGGTTCCAGTGTGGCCCAGGGCACTGAGGATAGCTATCAAAGTCCTGGCAACCTCAGGCGCTAAAAATAGCTGGGTACTCTGAGCATCAGCTGAAGACAGAGTTGCCAGGTGGGTCCTGGTTGGGGAATAGGTGGGAGTCTGCCTCACTATCTCTCCTCTTTTCACTATAAGAAAGAGAGAGAGAGAGAGAGAGAAAGGAAGGAAGGAAGGAAAGAAGGAAGGAAGGAAGGGAAGAAGAAAGAAAGAAAGAAAGAAAGAAAGAAAGAAAGAAAGAAAGAAAGAAAAGAACAGAAAAGAAACAATGGGTAAAATGGTAAGAAGATGGGTGGATAGAAACCCAATTTAGATAAAATGATCAGAAAGACTGAGGAGGTAGCATTTCAGCTGAGTGAAGGATAAGGTTAAGCTGGCAGTGCAGAGATGGGCAGAGCATTCACTGTGGTCAGAAGCCTCAATGCAAATGCAACAAGGTTGGAAGGGTAAAGCAGAGATTGGCTACTAACAGTTGTTCCAACTTCTAGTTAGTGAGTACTGAGGAGTCTGAATGGGGGAGACTGTCCCCCAGGAGATGCAGACAATGTCACGAGTTTGACTTAGCCAGCCTTAAAAAGGCGCACAGAACAATAGTGGTGGTGGTCCCAAATGTTGTCCTGCATCTTGGCCAGAATTCGGTGTTAATTTCCAAATTCTGCCTAACACCTAAAACTTAGGATTCAAAAATAACTTTTCTTCTTTAAACTAATGTGGAGATGTCGAGGGGCTACCAGCCTCAGTGGGCACAGCAGAGAGAATCAGATACGAGGGTTAAAACAGCAGCCCATACTGGTGCTTTGCATACCGGAGAGGAAGAGGGCCAGGAGTTTAAAGAAAACTGTGTGAGCAGACAGGGAATTCCACCAACACACGAGAGAAGCACAAAGGCTGTGTGCTTTGTAAGGTCCTCCAAGTAGCTTCCTCACCTGGAAAACAGGGGTGATTAAAAGTCTCCACCCCTTACTACTCTCTTCAAGACACCTTGCAGACAAAGAAGAAAAGAGAACGCCTTTAAGTTCAGTGAAAGTCCTTGTTAGTCAACCAGAACAGCAGGGTCTCTGCAAGGCACACCTGAAGGTACAGAACCAGGCTCCATCCCAGGGCCTTTGGAGGTTGAGCACAGACTTCAGCAGGTCCCACGTGAGTTTCTCTTTGGAGGAGTCACCACCAGAAGAGTGACTACCCTGCCCTAAAATCTTGTCTACAGTCCCATTCTTACTGCTGGGAAAAACAACTGGGGCAGATCTAACCACCCGCCACCCAAACCACCACCACCACTGTTGGTCAAATAATTTATAAATATGATATATAGGTTTGCTCGCTTAGAGTTTGCATTGTGTGTGTGGGACAGGCTGTAAGCAGGCAGGGTTGTTATAGCCTGTAAAGCCAGTAGCCGCGGCCACCATCTGCCAACAGCCATCTGGCCCATGCAGGTTCACATTTGATTCGGACAGATGGTAATGAAACAATGGAGCCAAGAACTGGTGGGTCATTAGCTTTAATCCTAGCTTGCACCCGGTGGGCAAGAAATACATACAGTGGAAAAACACTTCCCTTTCCATTCAGGGCTCCCAAAGCCACTGACTTATCCGAGTTTCCTAGAATCAAAGTTTTGTACGTCACCAGCCTTATTCAGCTCTGTTCCCCATCTCCTTCTCTCTGCACAAACTGGCTTCTCCTTCAGCACTCTGCCATCTTGGCTGCTTCTCCTCTCCTCCACATGGCCTTTCTCTGCTCTCCCCCTGGAACGTAATTCCTCTTCCCCTGGAACAATGTGATCTCTCTTCCTTTTAAAGCCTTTTGGTGCTAAAGCCCTCCCCCAACACGTTAATATAATCATGCCCATCCCAAGCAAGAAGGACAACTAATATTATCACCTGGGCGATGGGCTTCCATGTGGGCAGTGCCATCTTTAACAAAGTGAGCATAATATATTTTATCTGCCCAACAATCCACCCCTATGCTCACTTTACTACCCACAATCTACACCACTGGCATCCCTGTGCAAGGAAATTAGGCACATTACACAAATTACAACAACATGACAAATCATACAATTTCAACAATTAAAAGGTACATTTCACTAGTCTCTGAGCACTTTGCCAAAAGTGCAAAATGTCCTCGGCCTTCTTTCTAGCCATGGGAAAAGTGTCCTGGGGCAGGGCAGTGCTTCCAGCAAAGGCACCCCCAACCCCCATCAGGGTATTTCACATTGTCCAAAATCCGTAAGTCCATCCAACAAAGGAGCCAGTGTCCACTCTGGTCATAGTCCAGGAATCAGTTCACTCATATGGAGCCTCAGCCACCCTCCTCATCCCTGCCGTCCTGGCAGGTCTTACACTGTCCCGAGGAGGAGCCCGTAACAATGGCAGTCAGCATTTCCATCTCTGCTCCAGAGAGCATGATGGCATCCACCCCTATGTCCCAAAATCGCAGACCTACCAGAGGCATAGCAGGTACTCCTTGTTGCTGGGCTCTCACCTTCTGGAGACTGCGGATTACAACTCCAGCCCAATTATTCTCATCCTCCAAAGAGGAACTGAAAACATCAGCTCCTGCTGCTGGGATTGAGCTCTCAGTCTCCTGCCACTGCTGGCTCTCCACAACGTTCAGGACAATCTGCAACCCATAAACCTGTGATTGCTTCTCCAGCAGCTGCTCCATTTCCAAGCGAATCTCACGAACCTGGTTGGTCTCCTCCAGTGCTTGCTCTAGCTCCAGGGTTGTCATCTCTTTCTCCTACGTTTGCTCCAGCTCCTTCCACTGCTCGGTTTGCAGGTCCCAGGCAGCCTTTTCCACAGAGCTCTCAGTTTCCTCACGCATGGCTATAAAAGTCAGCCAGGATACGGCCCGCAAAAGGACTGCCATGGGGAACCATAACAGCAGCCAGTCCTCTACTCCACCGCTCAAAGGTGGTGGCGGCTCCATACCAATCTGTATCGAATCCTGCCACAGACTATGCCAAATATAAAGCCAGTAGCCATGGCCACCATCACAGCCACCTGGCTCATGCAGGTTGGCATTTGAACAGACAGTAATGAAACAACGGAGCCAAGAACTGGTGGGCCATTATCTTTAATCCTAGCTTGCATCTGGCGGGTAAGAAATACACACAGTGGGAAAACACTTCCCTTTCCATTCAGGGCTCCCAAAGCCACTGACTTATCCGAGTTTCCTAGAATCAAAGTTTTGTACGTCACCAGCCTTATTCACCTCTGTTCCCCATCTCCTTCTCTCTACACAAACTGGCTTCTCCTTCAGCACTCCACCATCTTGGCTGCTTCTCCTCTCCTCCACATGGGCTTTCTCTGCTCTCTCCCTAGAAACTAATACCTCTTCCCCCGGAACAATATGATCTCTCTTCCTTTTAAAGCCTTTTGGTGCAAAAGCCCTCCCCAACACACATTAATATAATTACGCCCATCCCAAGCAAGAAAGGCAACTAATATTATCAACTGGGTGACAGGCTTCCATGTGGGCAGCGCCATCTTTAACAAAGTGAGCATAATATATTTTATTTGCCCAACATAGCCAAAGGCTTAGTTTTAAGACTAAGCTTTTCTCCACACCTTTGACTATTGCATGATAGTGGGTGGTGCATTCTCATGAGGAATCCCATTTATGCCTCAGAAAAGTGACTTTGTATCAGACTTCCTATTTTTATATTGGATTAAAGGTTTTGATTTCTACACTATAAAATGGGGAGAGAAGCCCATGCTGGAGGAGAGACAAGAAAGGCCACGTGGAGGAGAGGAGAGGCAGCCAAGGCGGCGAAGTGCTGAAGGAGTAACCAGTTTGTGCAGAGTGAAGGATATGTGGAACAGAGGTGAATAAGGCTGGTGAGGTTAGAAACCTTTGATTTCAGGAAACTCGGATAAGTCAGTGGCTTTGGGAGTCCTGAATGGAAATCTTAGGTTCCATTTCTTTAGCCCTGCCAGTAAGTCTCGTTTTAAGGCTTGCAGCCGATGACCACCCCAAAGGAATGTCTGATGTCCAATCCTTTGTCCAGCAGCCAATTAGACAGTGTCCAGGACCCTTCTCACTCCCTCCTCCCAAAAAAGACCTTAAAACCCAGTTCAACCCTGTAAGCGCGACTCCCCTTGCGAGCCAGCGGGCAGGTTTCCTTTCAATAAAAGCCTGCACGCTGATCTTTTCAGGCTCCACGGATTCTAACAGGAAAGGGAAGTGTTTTCCCACTGTATATTTCTTGCCCGCCAGGTGTGGGCTACCATTAAAGCTAATGGCTCTTGGCTCCATTGTTTCATTACTGTCTGTCCAAATCAAGTGGGAACCTGCAGGGTCCAGGCGGCTGTGATGGTGGCCGCCATTACTAGCTTTACAACCACAAAACTGAGAAGACAGAAAAACTTCTAAGATTCAACCAACCTCGGTTATTTACACCCACCTCAGGGACCAAGGCACCAAAGCCAGTGGCGGCCAATTTGCGTAACCAGGGTCAGGGAGCATTGTGGGGCTAGTAGTCCATGCTGGGGCGCAGCTTCGGGTTATGGAAGCCATAGAACTCCATGTCCCAGGAAGACTCGCGCAGGCGCCCGCCCTGTGCGTAATGATGAGACTTCCGGAAGAAGCCGGGCCGAACCGTGGCTGCGGCTGGAGTCAGGCTTCGGGATGCAGCGACCTGGGCCCTTCAGCACCCTCTACGGGCGGGTTCTGGCCCCACTGCCCGGGAGGGCCGGGGGCGCGGTCTCTGGAGGAGGCGGGAACAGTTGGGGCGTCCCGGGTTCCCACGTGCAGCCACCAGGGTGTGTGCAGCCCGGGATTCAAGGCAGCGCGGTCCGAAGAAGCACCCACGACGGGGAGGCCAAGAATATCTCCCCGGCCCCGTCCACGATGTCCAAGGCCGAGGAGGCCAAGAAGCTTGCGGGCCGCGCGGCAGTGGAGAATCACGTGAGGGTGAGCAGCTCTGGGCTGGGGCGATGGGCTTGTGCTGCGCGATCTGGGCTCTGCCGGAGCATCCAGTTCCTGAAATGGTGTGGGCAGCGCACGTGGGAAGAGGGTGCGTATTTCATCCAGGTTGGTTCTTTCTCTGTCCCTTAAAGGTCGTTTTTATGTGGGTTCTACGGGGCAAGCTCCGTAAGTAGGGTTTCTAAAGACTCCCCTGTGGGCGGGCAGCGGTTTTGCGGAGTGGAGCCAGGTGGTGCCTGATGTTTGGGTGGGGCTGGAAGGGACTTGCCTGCGGGTTTCCTTATCGAGAGACGAGAACCCGTGAGTGCTGGGGCAGTCTCGAGATCTTCTCACTTTCCCGGGAAGCCAGCCGAGAGCTGGCTTGAAAATTGCCGGGAAATTTTACTCCAAGTAGGTTTTATCTTGGCGCGCGCGGGCTCCAGAGTGTTCTCGCCAGAGGGAAGGGGAGACAGAGTCAGAGGGGAAGGGCCTGAGTTTTAAACGTTCCTCGGACAAAGCCAAGTGGATACTTGAAGCCTGGAGAATGCTGTTCGGAAGGTGTTTAATTGTTATGTGATGAGGTCGAAGTCCTGGCCCCCCATTTGTTTGTCAAGCAGCGGGTGTGATGCTTAAGTGGATTTGTTGTTGCCAGTCAAGTCAACTATATGGAATTTTGGGGGCCAAGTGGATTATCTCTGCCCTTAGGTACAATTTCTTTTACTTTATTGGCTTTTTGGCTTTTCTGCTTAGAAAATGGTAATCTAATGATAGTTCTTTATATTTGAGAATACATTACCTGACAAAGTTACTTTGCATAGATAGATGATGTTTGATCTCCAGTCTGTTTAAGTGGGAGGGCTCTTGTGGTGGTGAACTGTTCTGTAGAAGAAATGGCTGAGGATCCTCCAGAACCAAAAGCCAATGAATGACCCCTGTTCCCATCCCCTCCTGCCAGTTCCAGGGCTGCCCTGTCCTGTTGTAATTTGTCACAAGTCTGTTTAGCAATATGATTTTCTATGAGAATTCACAGGGTTAATGTAAAATGGCTCTATTTTGGGGATATAGGAATTCAGCTGCAAAATTGGGGCAATTTGAGATTTCAAAATGCCTGGATAAAGTGAATAGCTACTGGACAGGTAAGTGAAAGCGATACAGTTAGAAAAGATCATATATCAGTATAAAGCCAGTAGCTTCGGCCACTATCACAGCCGCCTGGCCCATGCAGGTTCGCATTTGATTTGGACAGATGATAATGAAACAACAGAACCAAGAACTGGTGGGCCATTATCTTTAATCCTAGCTTGCATCTGGCGGGCAAGAAATACACACAGTGGGAAAACACTTCCCTTTCCATTCAGAGCTCCCAAAGCCACAGACTTATCTGAGTTTCCTAGAATCAAAGTTTTGTACGTCACCAGCCTTATTCAGCTCTGTTCCCCATCTCCTTCTCTCTACACAAACTCTGCACAAACTGGCTTCTCCTTCAGCACTCCGCCATCTTGGCTACTTCTCCTCCCTTCCACGTGGCCTTTCTCTGCTCTCCTTTCATGGGCTCTTTCTAGAACGCAATCACTCTTCCCTGGAACAACAACATGATCTTTCCTTTTAAAACCTTTTGGCGCGAATGCCCTCCCTCAACACACATTAATATAATCACACCCATCCCAAGCAAGAAGGGCAACTAATATCACCTGGGCGATGGGCTTCCACGTGGGCAGCACCATCTTTAACAAAGTGAGCATAATACATTTTATCTGCCTAACAATCAGTGTTTCTGTTAACCTATTTACACTAATATTTGCTTCCACCATGTGTCCCTGACCCTTGTTTTATAATTATTTATTTGCTTAAATAAAAATCTGCAAGCCCCCACCTTGTACTAGAGCTGCAAAACACTGGATTGGCCCCAGTCTCAGTGTCACCCACTTTTCCTACCAATATTCTTTCCTGAGATGCCAGCAGCACTTTAATTTTGTATTTTCTGCTCTTTAATGTGGATTTTATTGGTTTGACAGGTATTTATTGAGTACCTAGCAGTCAGATAGTTGATGTGGTCCCAGGAATGTTGCTAGAGGGTGGAGAAGTGTCTAGTCTTGGGTACTTTGCAAGTGGGATAACTAATTGAAATCTACACATTTATTGAACAAATTTATGTACTTAATTGTCATGTATTCAGTTGCTCTCTCCAGGAGGAATCCTTTCCTTCACCTAAGGCCGTGATGGCGAACCCATGACACGCGTGTCAGCACTGACACACGTAGCCATTTTCGATGACACGCGGCCGCATACCAGAAGTATGGGGCCGCATGCCAAGAAGGACATTTCATCCTCCGCTCCTGCTCGGCCAGGTGCAATAGCTGAGGATAAAACATTTGCTGTAGTGTAGACACTCTGTGCCGGAGGTCTGTAGGCCAAAACAACAGAACTCCGGCACAGAGTGTCTAGTTCTGGGGCTTTCGGTTAGGCCGTTTTTCTCGAAGTGACAAGCCACCCGAGTTATGCTCGGTTTTTTGGTGAATTTTGACACACCAAGCTCAAAAGATTGCCCATCACTGACCTAAAGTCATGTTTTCCTCTAGCACTTTGAGACTTGTATAAGATTATCAGGGTAGGTTATATGCTAAATCCTGTTGGTTCCTTCTTTGGAATGTTCTCAAGAGCTGACCCTTCCCTTTGATCTACCAGCTTGCCCAATTTAGGCATGCCCCAGGGCCAGAGAATAGCACTTGCCCTTATCTTGTTCCCTCTGTGGACCTCTCAAGTGGTTGTGCATTATCATCTTCTGAAGCTCTAGTCTGCTCTTGTCACAGTGACCCTCACATGGCTTCATCCTGACCTCCATGTGACACATCTGGAGCATCTGTTATAAGCTAGGTACTCAACCAGATGGGGAGGATCCAAAGATAAGGAATTCTGGTCCTTGTCCTCAAGTCTACCATCTTGTTTTCTGCTATGCTCCCTTTTCCTCATGTACCAGAACATTGGAAAAGTCCGACTACTAGCATATAGTTGTGTTTTAACATCATTACCTTCAACCTAGAATGCTCTTTTTTATCCTTTGCCTTTATGTTAAAATCATATGTCCTTCAGGATTTGGTTCAAAGGCCACTTCTTCCTTAGCTTCATGAGGAGATTGTTGACTTCTCTTCTCTTAGATTTTGTGGTACTTCATAACTCTTAGGCACCTTATGCAGGTATCTTATGTTCTAATTATCTCTGTGTTTGTCTCTCAGTCCAGTAAAGGCTAAGCTCCTGGAGAGTAGTTAACCGTATCTTCATTCAGTAATGGTCCCAGTGGACCCTGCCTGGTAAATGTTCAATGAATCGTGTGAAGTGTGGACATAAATATGGAGTTTGTGGGATTATTGGTGGATTGAATCTTGGGGTGTAGGTCCAATTCCCTAGCCCATTGGTTTTCCAGTGTGATAACCACCTCCACATCTAGGTGGATGGAGAACTTGGAGAGTTGTCAACCGAATCCTTTGGGTAGCCACTGAACTCAGATCTGCCTGTTTCTGGGAGTATAGGCATCTGGGATGGCTTACCCTCCAGGGCCCTGCTCTCCTGAAGGTCTACAGCACTCTTTGTTTTCTCTTGGTTTAAAGAAATGTTGGGTAGTGGTTCCAGTTGGTTAACAGGAACGTGTTCAGGTTTACCCTACTGAGCAAGGTGAGTGAAGTTCTGATTTTGCACATGTGACGTGGTTTAATATTGCCCATTAGCAGAGGCCTACTTCTCCACAGAACCTGTTTGGCAGCTTTCTGCTGTTGGGCCACTCCCTAGTCAGCCTTTGGCCACCTCTGTTTGGCTTTGGCTTGGACACTTATCCTGGGCCAGTCATTTAATTCCAGGACCCCATCACATGGTTGAAGAGCTTTGAGCCTGACAACCTTCTGAAATTCCTGGATCTCTCCAAAAGCCAACGGAGGAGCTTCACACAGAGCTTGTCACCTTAGTTCATCAGTGTGCCACCTGCCTGCTTGGTGACATGCATGTATAGCTGAGAGTGGTAACAAGGAATCTGGTAGTTGAATTTCTGTATTGCTAGAGGTCTCAGCTACAGGTGATTTTGAGTCTTCCAAGGCATTAATAAGTCAAGGTATTTATTTTCTCATTAGTTGAATATCTTTACATGTTCTGCTGTTCAACTCTTTTGCATGCTTTTGTGTTGGTACGCATCATTTACTTGTCTTGAAGACTGCTGTTGTGGTGAGCTGAGGTAGCTTAGTGATTACTGGGTGCATTGCCTTCTTGAGGGCATCATTGCAGGTGGAATCCTGACCGGCAGGAGCTCGGTTTAGAGGCCCCTTGGTATTTTTGGTGACTTTGGAATAATGAGCTAGTAATTTTCATCAGGTCTGGAGTACAAAGTTGATGGATAAAGCCATCTATTGGTAGGAGAGGCTTAGCTGTAAACTGGGACATTAGCATTTGACTTCTTTTTGTAACTCCCTTCACCAGTCTTTTCTAGTTTGAGGTGTAGTCTCTCATTGTAGGGCAGTGGTTCTTAACCTTTTTTGAGGTACCGAACCCACCAGTTTCATATGCGCATTCACTGAACCCATCTTTAGTGATAAATAAAATATGATTTTTTTTTCCAAATTCAAGACATAGGTATATGTTTTTTTTACTGGTGCACAAAATGAGCCGTGCATGAACATCACATTGCTCAAAGAACAAAACCAACAAAGTGCATGAACTCACAACAAATTATGGTATTACTTTATTCTGGCCTCGGCAGCAGAGGCTTCTCTGAACTCCTAAGACCAACTCATTGAATCCCTAGGGTTCGATAGAACCCAGGTTAAGAACCATTGTTGTAGAGGGAGGGACATAGGGGCTGAAATTGGGTGTTCCTCTGGGAATGGTCCTGTGGGGAGTGAGGGGTGTTGGCTACAGTGCTCATTTTGTTCTGAGGGACCTCTAGAACTTTTTTTCTTTCTACAAAGCAAGTTTCAGTATGGGCTTCTGTAAAGCCAGTGGCCAAGGCCACCATCACAGTCGTCTGGCCAGTGCAGGTTCGCGTTTGATTCGGACAGTCGATAATGAAACAACGGAGCCCAAAACTGGTGAGCCATCATCTTTAATTCTAGCTTGCACCCGGTGGGCAAGTAAAAACACACACTGGGCTCCAAAACCCACTCATTCAGTGCTCACAAAGCTACTGACTTATCCGAGTTTCCTAGAATCAAAGGTTTCTAGCTCACCAGACTTATTCACCTCTGCTTACCATCTCCTTCGCTAGCACAGACTGTGCTTAAATTGGCTTCTTCCTCAGCACTCTGCCATGTTGGCTGCTTCTCCTCTCCTCCACGTGGCCTTAATCTCTGCTCTCCTTTCTAATACTAACCTCAGAAACCCAGAGAGAGCAAACTCCTGGTCTGCCCCACTTTACAGCTTAGATTCAAAAACTTTAATCCAATCTACAAACAAGGAAGTCTCTGATACAAAGTCACTTATCTGAGACATATTGGGAGGATTCCTCATGAGAGTGCACCACCCTACATCATCCAATCAGTCAAGGGTATGGGGAAAAGCTTACTCTTAAAACTTGCATGTGGGCAGCGCCATCTTTAACAAAGTGAGCATAATATATTTTATCTGCCCAACACCCAGTCCCCCATCACAGCTGCCTGGCCAGTGCAGGTTCGCATTCGATTCAGACAGTCGGTAATGAAACAACGGAGCCAAGAACTGGTGAGCCATCATCTTTAATTCTGGCTTGCACCCGGCGGGCAAGTAAAAACACACACTGGGCTCCAAAACACACTCATTCAGTGCTCACAAAGCTACTGACTTATCCGAGTTTCCTAGAATCAAAGGTTTCTAGCTCACCAGACTTATTCACCTCTGTTTCCCATCTCCCTCTCTCTGCACAAACTCTGCACAAACTGGCTTCTTCCTCAGCACTCCGCCATCTTGGCTGCTTCTTCTTTCCTCCATGTGCGTGGCCTTTCTCTGCTCTCCTCTCTAATGCTAACCTCAGGAACTGAGAGAGAGTAAGCTCCTGGTCTGCCACACTTTATAGTCTAGAAATTTAAACCTTTAATCCAATCTACAAACAAGGAAGTCTCTGATACAAAGTCACTTATCTGAGGCATAATGGGATTCCTCATCAGAGTGCATGTAAAGCCAGTAGTCCTGGCCACCATCACAGCCGCCCGACCTGTGCGGGTTCGCATTAGATTCGAACAGTCGGTAATGAAACACAGGAGCCAAGAACTGGTGAGCCATCAGCTTTAATTCTAGCTTGCACCCGGCGGGCAAGCAGAACACACACTGGGCTCCAAAACCCACACATTCAGTGCTCACAAAGCTACTGACTTATCCGAGTTTCCTAGAATCAAAGGTTTCTAGCTCACCAGACTTATTCACCTCTGTTTCCCATCTCCTCCTGCACAAACTCTTAACAAACTGGCTTCTTCCTCAGCATTCTGCCATCTTGGCTACTTCTCCTCCACATGGCCTTAATCTGCTCTCCTCTCTAATACCTCAGGAACCAAGAGAGAGATCTAGCTACCGGTCCGCCCACTTTATAGCATAGATAATCCAAACATTTAATCCAATTATACATACAAGAAAGTCTCTGATACAAAGCCACCCATCTGAGGCATAATGGGATTCCTCCCTACATCACCACCCTACATCATCCAATCAGTCAAGGGTGTGGAGAAGAGCTTACTCTTAAAACAAAGCCTTAAGCTATAACAACCTGGCCTGCTTACATTACAACTTTTCCCCCACAGCCATCACAAGCATAAGGGCAAATAATATCACCTGGGTGACGGGCTTCCATGTGGGCAGCACCATCTTTAACAAAGTGAGCATATTATATTTTATCTGCAGAACAGTGTACCACCCCAAATCATGCAATCAGTCAAGGGTGGGGGAGAAAGCTACTCCTAAAACTAAGCCTTGGGCTATAATTACCCTGCCTGCTTATAGCCTGTCCCCCCCCCCCCAATAATATAATTACGCCCATCCCAAGCATAAGGGCAACTAATATCACCTGGGCAACAAAGTGAGCATAATATATTTTATCTGCCCAACAGCTTCCCTTGCTAAATGAGTTAATTGTTAATCAGTTGCTGAACTCTTAAGGCATTTGAAATGAAATGATACTTCAGCAAATTGAACTTCCTGAAGTTGCTTATTCAAAGTGAGGTTGTATAGGGGGGTTATTGATATTGTTAAGAGATGACTTTTTTAAAAGGTAAAATCATAAAAAAGGGTAAAATCATGATTCTTATACATATATAAACATATAAAAGATTTTAACTTATTAAATTAAGGAGGGAACTGGAAAAGATGTTAAAATTTGTTGACAAAAATGACTGAAGAACCATAAATATTTTTTTCTTTTTAAATTATAGTTGACATATAATATATTAGTTTCAGGTTTACAACCCTGTGAGTAGACATTTATGTAACTTGTGAAGTGATCACCCTGGTAAGTCTAGTACACATCTCACACCATGTAGAGTTACTACAAAATTCTTTCATGTATTCCCTATGCTCTGCTTTACACCCCTGTCACTGTTCTTTAACTACCAGTTTGTACTTCTGAATTCTTTCCCCTTTTTCACTTATCCCTGAAACTTCCCTGCAGTCAGGCGGCCATCACAGTGTTCTCTGTATCTGTGGTTCTGTTTCTGTTCTGCTTGTTCGATTAGTTTCTTTCTTTTTTTTTTTAGAATGCATATAGAAGTGAAATCATCCGGCATTTGTCTTTGTGTGACTTATTTCATTTAGCCAGTGGTTTTTAACTACCAGTCAGCAGACAGGTGCCTATCTGCCAGAAATTTCATGCCAGTCCACGAAAGAGCTAATAACCACCATGATGGTTGTATGAAGATATCAGGGTGGTTATCTCTTTCCCAGACTGGCACAGGAGGCAGTTTAAAGCCATGGACTTAGCATAACGCCCTTTAAGTGTACCAATGCTGTTGCAAGTAGCAAGATTTTCATTCTTTACGGTTGAATCATATTTCACTGTACATATGCTCCATGTCTTCTTTACTTATTCACCTATTTATGGACACCTAGGTTGCTTCCGTATCTTGGCTATTGTAAATAATGTTGCAGTATGGAGATATAATGTAAAATGGATGTGTGTGTGTAGATATATATAGATAGGTAGATAGATATAGATATATAGGTATATATTACCATTCTGAGTTTCTTCAGATACATACTCTGAAGTGGAGTTACTGAGTCCTTCTTAGTCTCCTGTTATAGCCTTTTACTTTAAAGTCTCTTTTATCAGAAATTAGAATTGCTTCCCCAGCTTGTTTTGTTTCCATTTTCACGAGCTATTCTTTTCATCCCTTTACTTTCAGGCTGTGTGTGTCTTTTGATCTGAAGTGAGTCTCTTATAGACAGCATATATATGGGTCTTGTTTTGTGATCAGTTCTGTCACCTTGTGTTTTATGATTGGAGCATTTAGTACATTTGCATTAAAAGTAGTTGTTGATGGAGATCGGAGATGACCGTGGAGTAGGCAGATGTTTCATTCACCTCCTCCCAACTCAAGACTAAATGAAGAGGTGTCTTTATTTATTTATTTTTTTCTCAGTAAACTTTTTATTATTAAACTGTTACAAGAGTGAAACTTCAACCTTGAGGATATGACAGGCATGTTTAGTTTTTTTTTATTATTATTATTATTAATTCCAATGGGGTGACACCAATAAATCAGGGTACATATGTACAATGAAAACATCTCCAGGTTATCTTATCATTCAATTGTGTTGCATACCCGTCACCAAAAGTCAAATTGTCCTCTGTCACCTTCTATCTGGTTTTCCCTGCGTCCCACCCCTCCTCCCTATCCCACTCTTCCCTCCCTCCCCGCATCCCATAACCACCACTCTCTTGTCCATGTCTCATATTCTCACTTTTATGTCCCACCTATGTATGAAATCATGCTGTTCTCAGTATTTCTTTTTTTCTGATTTAATTATTTCACTCCGTATAATGTTATCAAGGTACATCCATTTTGTTATAAATGATCCGATGTCATCGTTTCTTATGGCTGAGTAGTATTCCATAGTATATATGTACCATAGCTTTTTTTTTTTAATCTTTTTTTAAATTTTATTTTATTCATTTTAGAGAGGAGACACAGAGTGAGAGAGAGAGAGAGAGAGAGAGAGAGAGAGAGAAAGAGAGAAAGGGGGGAGGAGCTGGAAGCATCAACTCCCATATGTGCCTTGACCAGACCAGTGCAGGGTTTGAACTGGCGACCTCAGTGTTCCCAGGTCGACGCTTTATCCACTGCGCCACCACAGGTCAGGCTGTACCATAGCTTTTTAATCCACTCGTCCTCTGACGGACACTTGGGCTGTTTCCAGATCTTCGCTATTGTGAACAATGCTGCCACGAACATGGGGGCGCATTTCTTGTTTTCGAACAGTGCTATGGTGTTCTTAGGGTATATTCCTATAAGTGGGATAGCTGGGTCAAAAGGCAGTTCGATTTTTAATTTTTTGAGGAATCTCCAAACTGTTTTCCACAGTGGCTGCACCAGTCTGCATTCCCACCAGCAGTGCAGAAGGGTTCCCTTTTCTCCGCATCCTCGCCAACACTTATTCTGTGTTGTTTTGCTGATGAGTGCCATTCTACTGGTGTGAGGTGATACCTCATTGTGGTTTTAATTTGCATTTCTCTAATGATTAGTGATGTTGAGCATTTTTACATATGCCTATTGGCCATCTGTATGTCCTCTTTGGAGAAATTTCTATTCATTTCTTTTGCCCATTTTTTGATTGGGTTGTTTGTCTTCCTGGTGTTGAGTTTTATAAGTTCTTTATAAATTTTAGTTATTACCCCCTTATCAGATGTGCTGTCGAATATGTTCTCCCATTGTGTGGTTTGTCTTCTTATTCTGTTCCTATTGTCTTTAGCTGTGCAAAAACGTTTTAGTTTGATATAGTCCCATTTGTTTATCTTGCCTTTTATTTCATTTGCCCATGGAGATAAATCGGCAAATATACTGCTGCTACAGATGTCGGAGAGCTTGCTGCCTATGTTTTCTGCTAAGATGCTTATGGTTTCACGGCTTACATTTAAGTCTTTTATCCATTTTGAGTTTGTTTCTGTGAATGGTGTAAGTTGATGGTCTAGTTTCATTTTTTTGCAGGTAGATGTCCAATTTTCCCAGCACCATTTGTTAAAGAGGCTGTCTTTACTCCATTGTATGTTCTTTCCTCCTTTGTCAAATATCAGTTGTCCATAAAGCTGTGGGTTTATTTCTGGGTCCTCTGTTCTGTTCCATTGATCTATGTGCCTATTCTTATGCCAGTACCAGGCTGTCTTGAGTATAATGGCTTTACAGTAAACCTTGATATCTGGAAGAGTGATACCTCCTGCTTTATTTTTTCTTTTTAAGATTGCTGAGGCTATTCGTGTTCTTTTTGGTTCCATATAAATTTTTGGAATATGTGTTCTATGTCTTTGAAGTCTGTCATTGGTATTTTAATTGGTATTGCATTGAATTTATAAAATGCTTTGGGTAATATAGACATTTTAATGATGTTTATTCTTCCTAGCCATGAGCACGGTATATGCTTCCACTTGTTTGTATCTTCCTTGATTTCTTTTATCAATGTTTTATAATTTTCCGAGTACAAGTCCTTAACCTCCTTGGTTAAATTTACTCCTAGGTACTTTATTTTTTTGGCTGCAATAGTGAAGGGAATTGTTTCCTTAATTTCTTTTGCTGACAGTTCATTGTTGGTATATAGAAATGCATCTGATTTCTGAGTATTAATTTTATATCCTGCCACCTTGCTGAATTCATTTATAAGGTCCAGTAGTTTTTTGACTGAGACTTCAGGGTTTTCAATATACAATATCATATCTGCAAATAGTGACAGTTTTACTTCTTCTTTTCCAATTTGGATGCCTTTTATTTCTTCTTCTTGTCTGATTGCTGTAGCTAGGACTTCCAGAACTCTGTTGAATAAGAGTGGTGAAAGGGGGCATCCCTGCCTGGTTTCTGATCTTAAGGGGATTGCTTTTAATTTTTACCCATTTAGTATGATGTTTGCTGTGGCTTTGTCATAGATGGCTTTTATCATGTTAAGGAATGATCCCTGTATTCCCACTTTACTGAGAGTTTTGAGCATGAATGGGTGCTGGATTTTATCAAATGCCTTTTCTGCATCTATTGAAATTATCATGTGATTTTTGTCCTTCCTTTTGTTTATGTGATGAATCACATTGATTGATTTGCGAATATTGAACCAGCCTTTCCTCTCCAGAATAAATCCCACTTGATCATGGTGTATGAATTTTTTCATATATTGCTGGATCCGGTTGGCTAATATTTTGTTGAGAATTTTAGCGTCTAAATTCATCAGGGATATAGGCCTATAATTTTCTTTCTTTGTGTTGTCTTTGCCCGGTTTTGGGATCAGAATTATGCTCGCCTCATAAAAGGAGTTTGGAAGTCTTTCTTTCTCTTGAATTTTTTGAAATAGCTTGAGGAGGATAGGAGTTAGTTCTTCTTTGAACTTTTGATAGAATTCACTTGTGAAGCCATCAGGCCCAGGACTTTTCTTTTTTGGGAGTTTTTTGATAACTGTTTCGATCTCATTTGTTGTAATTGGTCTGTTTAGGTGTTCTGATTCTTCCAGATTGATTTTTGGAAGTTTATATGATTCAAGAAATTTGTCCATTTCACCAAGATTGTCTAATTTTTTGGCATATAGTTCTTCATAGTATTTTCTTACAATGCTTTGTATTTCTGTTGTGTCAGTTGTTATTTCTCCACTGTCCTTTCTAATTTTATTTATTTGAGTCCTCTCTCTTTTTTTCTTTGTGAGTCTAGTTAAAGGTTCATCAATCCTGTTTACCTTTTCAAAGAACCAGCTTCTGGTTTCATTGATCCTCTGTATTGTTTCCTTAGCCTCTATGTCATTTATTTCTGCTCTGATCTTTATTATTTCCTTCCTTCTACTTGTCTTGGGATTTATTTGTTGTTGTTTTTGTAGTTCTTTTAGATGCAGGGTCAGGTTGCTTATTTGAGCTTTTTCTAGCTTCTTATGATATGCTGTAGTGTAATAAACTTCCCTCTCAGAATTGCTTTTGCTGTGTCCCATAAATTTTGAGTTGATGTATGCTCATTATCATTTGTTTCTAGAAACTTTTTAATTTCTTCTTTGATCTCATTGTTAATCCCTTCATTATTTAATAACATGCAATTTAGTTTCCAAATGTTTGAGTATTTTTCAGTTTTTCTTTTGTGATTAATTTCTATTTTCATGGCATTGTGATCAGAGAAAATGCTTGATATGATTTCAATCTTCTTAAATTTATTGAGATCATTTTTGTGTCCTAACATGTGGTCTATCCTAGGAAACGTACCATGAGCGCTTGAGAAGAATGTATATTCTACTGCTTTAGGGTGAAAAGTTCTGAAGATATCTATTAAATCAAGTTGATCTAGTGTCTCCTTAAGTCTGCTGTTTCTTTATTAATTTTCTTTCTTGAGGATCTATCCAGTGTTGTTAGAGGGGTATTGAAATCCTCTACTATGATAGTATTGCTGTTAATCTCGCCCTTTCTATCCATCAAAGTCTGCTTTATGTATGTCGGGGCTCCTATATTTGGTGCATAGATATTTATAATAGTTATATCTTCCTGTTGAATTGTTCCCTTTATCATTATGTAGTGTCCTCCTTTATCTCTTACTACAGCCTTTGTTTTAAAGTCCATTTTGTCAGCTATAAGTACTGCTACCCCGGCTTTTTTTTCATTTCCATTTGCATGAAATATTTTTTCCATCCTTTTACCTTCAGTCTATGTGCATCTTTTGTTTTAAGGTGTGTCTCTTGTAGACAGCATATGTATGGTTCCTGTTTCTTTATCCTTGCAGCTACCCTATGTCTTTTGATTGGATCATTTAAACCATTTACATTTAAGGTTATTATTGATATGTAGTTGTTTTTTGCCATTTTATTCTTTAAAGCTGTATTCTTCTTTTGCTCTATTCTTTCCTCCCTTTAAACTGTTCACAAGAGGCCCCTTAGTATCTCTTGCAGAATTGGATTGGTTTTTATGAATTCCTTCAGGCTTTTTTTGTCTGGGAAGCTCTTTATTTCTCCTTCAATTTTAAACGTTAGCCTTGCTGGATAGAGTAGTCTTGGTTGTAGGTTCTTGTTCTGCATTACTTTGATTATATCTTGCCATTCCCTTCTGGCCTCAAGTGTTTCTGTTGAGAAGTCCGATGTCATCCTTATGGGGGCTCCTTTGTAGGTGATAGCCTTTTTTTCCCTAGCAGCTTTTAAAATTTTTTCTTTATTCATTAGCTTTTGTATTTTAACTATGATGTGTCTTGGTGTAGATCTTTTTGGGTTTCTCTTTAATGGAGTTCTGTGTGCTTCTTGAACGTGTGGAGTGTTTCCCAGCCTTAATTTAGGAAAGTTTTCTGCTATGATTTGATTGAACAAAGTTTCCATTTCCTGTCCTCTCTCCTCTTCTTCAGGCACCCCTATGATGCGAATGTTGTTTCTCTTCATGTTGTCACAGAGCTCCCTTAGAGTTTCCTCAAATTTTTTGAGTCTGTTTTTCTTTTTTTTTCTCTGCTTCTGAGTCTTTGTTTATTGTGTCCTCTAACTCGCTTATTCGATCCTCAGCGTGATTCATCCTGCTTTTAATTCCTTCCATTGTGGTCTTCAGTTCTGATACTGTATTTGTCATTTCTGTCTGATTCTTTTTTATTATTTCAATTTCGTTTTTTATACTTGTTATCTCTTTATTTAGGTGTTCATAATGACTATCCATTGTTGCTCTAATTTCTTTGAACATCCTAACTATCATTATTCTAAATTCTGCTTCTGGTAATTTTGTTATATCTGGTTCATTCAGGTTCTTTTCTGGGGACTTCTCTTAATTCATATGGTTTGTATTCTTCTGCCTGCCCATTTTGTCTGTGTATAAGCAAGTTGTGTCCACTGGAGTCTAGTAGGTGTTGCCTTTGTGTTCTTTATGTGTGGTCTGTCTTCAGGCCCCCCACCCCCTCTGCCGCTGCCTATGGTGGTTGGGTATGAGCGTTGCCAGCGCCGGCCCACTGTGGCTTTTGCTGTGATTTCTGCCTCTCCTATGTGGGAGGTGCTGTCACTCAAGCCACAAGCCTCAGCACCAAGGGTAGAGGTGAGCACCTTTGCTCAGCTGCGGACCCAGCCTATTTCCGGACTTCCGCCAGACCCCGCAGTCAGGGCCTGCTCGCCACAGTTTCGCGGGTTGGGCAGGACTTTTGATGTGCTCTCAGCTGTGAGCCTTTGCCCGTCCAGAGCTTTAGCCCAGCCCTCGAGGCCAGGGCCCTTCTGCGCAGGGTCGCAAACCCAGGTTTATTGGGCCGGGCGTGTTTGCTGGCTTCCGCTCAGCTGCGTACTTCGGCTTGTCCCAGACTCTACCCCGCCCTTGCGTTTGGAGCCCACTCGTGCTCGTAGGATGGCAAATCACGGTTTCTCCCGCTGGGCTGGGAAAGTAGCGTATGCTCAGCTGCAAGCTTCCACTTGTCTCGGGGTCTACCCCGTTCCCGCGCTCGGAGCCCGCTGGCGTATGTATAATGGCAAACCGCGTTTTCTCTGGCTGGGCGGAGCTGATAGCGTGATCTCAGCCACGAGCCCCCGCCCGTCCCTGGTCCTAGCCCAGTCCCTGCGGTCAGGGCCGGCTTGCGCAGGGCCGCAGAGCAGATTTCTGCCCGTTCCTGGCCTCCTGCTTTGTCCCCGTAGGTGGCATTACAGGCGGGCCCGCAGCTTCTAGAGCACTTTCGCGCGTTCCCTCTGACCCTGCTGGGCTAGACCGAGCTCACACCGGCTTGGCCTCTGCCCACGCCGACAGAACCGCGTTTCAGCGTCCTGTCGCCCCAAACCCTTCGGCAACCCTCAGCAGAGTAGAAAGGGACCTAATACTCCACACTGTAGGCCTGGGAGCTCCCTCACTTGTTTCACAGCTCAAAACTGTCCAAACGCCTCTTCTAGGCTCTGGGACTGCAGGCTGGGGCTTGGTTCATGGGACCCAGGTCCCTCCCTCTCCGCCAAACTTTCCTCCCGCCGCGCGGGTTTCTCCGGGCTGCCGTTTGCTCCGGGGAGCTGGGCAGCCCTCTTCGCGTTTTCACTATTCCTACCATTCTCAATGTGGCTTCTTCTGTGTTCCTTGGTTGAAGAGTCCACTTAGTTTAGTTCATAGTTGGTTTATCCAGATGATGGTTCTTTAAATTGAGTTATAATCCACTTTGGTTCTGGAAGTTGGAAGTTGGTACGTCCGCCTACTCCGTCGCCATCTTGCTTCCCTTGAAGAGGTGTCTTATAACCAAGGATTCATAGAAGCCACATCGAGACTGGTGGGGAGGGTGGAGATGCGGAAAGGGCTGCCCTTGCTCCCATACTGGCGGCTGAGGTTCCACTCTGAGAGGTGAGGGTCCTAATTCCCAAGCTGGGCTCTGTAGCCCAGAGTGCCAGAGCTGAGAAGAGGCGCCCACACAGCATTTGGCAGTGAAAAGAGGTGAGGTTTCTGTCTGCCAGAAAGAGATGGGAGCTCTCAGAGACACAGCTGCTTTCTTAAAGGGTCTATGTAGAAAAAATCCCATTCACAACCATTCACCCTGGGCTCTGGCAGAGGGAGGGCTGAGCAGCCTAGAGTCTTGTGAAGTGAGTCTGAGATGTGCAGCCCTGGGAAGAGACAAGGTGGGGGTACAGCTATCAGGACTCCTGTACAGAGTCATTCTAGAGTACCACAGTCACCATCATTCTTGGGTAGAGCACTCCCCTTTTTGAGGCATCAACCTGATGGAAAGCAACTGCCTCTCTCTCAGGAGTCTCTTCCCATATGGAGACTGGGCCCTGCTGGGAAGTAAGCAGCCTTGGCCAGGGAGCATAGGGCAGAACAGAACTGTAGTTAACCAAATGCTTTTCTCTTGCTTCTTTAAATGTTCTCTCTTGGCCCTGGCCAGTTGGCTCAGCAGTGAGCATTGACCTGGCATGTGGAAATCCTGGGTTTGATTCCCTGTCAGAGCACACAGGAGAGGCAACCATCTGCTTCTTTCCCCCATCTCTTCCTCCCCCCTCCCTCTCCCTCTCTTTCTCCCTCCCTCTTATCCTCTTTCCCTTCCTCCCATAGCCATGGCTCGAATGGTTCAAGCAAAGTTGGCCCCGGCAGCGCTGAGGATGGCTCCATTGCCTCACCTCAGGCGCTAAAATAGCTCTGTTGCTGAGCAATGAGGCAGTGACCCTGCTGGCGTTGCTGGGTGGATTCCAGTTGGGGCGCATGTGGGAGTTTGTCTCTGCCCCCCTGCCTCTCACTTAATAAAAAAAAAAATAAAGGTTTCTCTTTGTCTTTAACTTTGGCATCTTAATTATGATGCCAAAGTTGTCTTGTTATGAGCCTCTTTGGATTCATCTTGTTTGGGACTCTGTCCTGGACTTGTATGTCTATTTCCTTTACTGAGTTAGGGAAGTTTTTCATCCTTATTTCTTCAAATAGTTTTTAATTCCTTGTACTCTCTTCTCCCCTGACACCTCATGATGTGAATGATAGCAAGTGAACTTGACTCGAAGGAACCACTGAGCTAAAGCCAGCCCTGATGTGAATGATACTACACTTGAAATTGTAAAGGCTTTTAAACAGTATCCTCATTTTTTAAAATTACTTTTGTATTCTAATTGGGGTTTTTCTGCTTTCTTTTATTCCAAATTGTTGATTTGATTCTCTGCTTCATATATTCTGTTGATCCCTGTAATAGTCTTCATTTAGTTTGTGTATTCTTTATTTCTGGCTCTTTTTTATGGTTTCCATATGCTTTTTTTATGCTGTTGAAATTCTCAACATTTTGAGCATCTTTATAACCATTGTCTTGAACTCTGTATCTGGTAATTTGCTTGCCTCCCTTTCATTTATTCTTTCTGTGAAGATTTTCTTTTCTTCCATTTGGAATATGTTTCTTTGTCTCTTCATTCTGGCTGCTTCCCTGTGGTTTTATGTATTAGGTAGAGCTGCTATGTCTCTTGGACTTGGTATAGTGACCTTGTGTAGTAGGGTCCAGTGACTCAGCCTTCCCGGTCATGTGAGATATGTGCTCTATGTGATCCCCTTGTGTGGGCTGGGTGCACTGTCCTGTGGTAGTTGAGCCTTTGTGGTTATTGGCAAAAGTCACTGGATTGGACTGACCCTTAGTTCAATTGGTCTCAAGGGCTATCTGTGACTACAGCAGAAGAGCTGCTGTGCAGACAGACCCCATGGAGCAGGACTTGCCTTCTATGGGGCTTTGTTGTCCACTGAATCCTCCCCTTGAGTGTGTTGCTCATGGAGGTGGTGGGGTTGTAATCTGGCATGGTCTGAAGATGTCTACCGGGTGCAACCTTCCCTGGGGCCTTGTAGGAAGTGCAGGGTCAGCCACTGCCTATGCCCTGCCTGGGGTAACCCGACAAGACCTACTAAGTGATAGGCAGATGGCTGCTACTTGTGCTGGGCTTGGAGGAAGGAGGTTCTGGCCAGGAAAGGCCAAGCTGGGAATCAAGGTTGGCTGCTGCTAGTGCCACTTAGCAAAAGGTATGGGGTACGCAGAGGCCAGATGCTGCTTGTTTGAGAGGTTTTTAGGAAAGGGTGAAGCATGAGCCAAGAGAGGCCATTTGTACAAAAAGGCCACTGAAAATGGCTTGGGTGGGGTGGGGTCTCAGGGAATCATCAGGGTGTGGCAAACGGTGTTAAGCTGGTTGACCGAGACTAAGATATAGTGTCCACCTGCCAGGGCTGTGCGGAAGGGCTCAGCAAACCAACAGTGGCCTCTGCTGGCACTTTAAAAAGTAAAAAGCTTCTCTAGCCCTTGACTTGAAACCAGACAGTTCATTTCCTCTCTTTAGGTTCCTAGCACTTTTTTAGCTCCTGCCCCTGCTAGAGCCCAGAGTGAATCTGTGTAAGTCTGTGCTTGGGCCCTTTAAGAGGAAAGCGTGGAACTGCAGAACCCTTGGTCTCACTCAGCCACAATCTCTGCTGGTTTTTACAGCTAGAAGTTATGGGAACTTCACTTCTCACCACTGGAACTCTGGGCTGGGATCCCTTGCTCCATAGGGGGGACCTCTGCAGCTGAGATATCTCTCCTGTTTTTTTTTGTTTGTTTTTTTACAGGGACAGAGAAAGAGTCAGAGAGAGGGATAGATAGGGACAGACAGACAGGAACGGAGAGAGATGAGAAGCACCATTCATTAGTTTTTCGTTGCTGTTGCGACACCGTAGTTGTTCATTGATTGCTTTCTCACATGTGCCTTGACCGCGGGCCTTCAGCAGACCGAGCAAGCCCTTGCTGGAGCCAGCAACCTTGGGTCCAAGCTGGTGAGCTTTTGCTCAAGCCAGATGGGCCCGCTCTGAAGCTGGCGACCTTGGGGTCTCGAACCTGGGTCTTCCGGATCCCAGTCCGATGCTCTATCCACTGCGCCACTGCTTGATCACGCTCTCTCCTGGTTTTAACCTGCACATGTAGGTGTGGGACCAGCCCAGTCCCTGTCTCAACCCCTCCTGCTAGTCTTATGTGTTGGCTTATTTATATCTTCAGTTATGACTTCTCTTTGGCTGGATTTCAGGTGTTCTACATGGTGATTCTATGATAGAGTTCTAGTAGTGATGTGTGGTTGTAGGAGATTCTGAGTACCGTGTGTACCTAGGCTGCCATCTTGGCCAGAAGAAAGAACCATACATTTATATGCGGTCAAAAATATTAAAATTTACCAGGTCTATCTCTAGGGTAGCAATCACATGGATCTAACAAAACACAATTTGCATTTCTATGGACAAGAACTATTTGTATTGTTAACAATTTTCTAGAAGTTAGTCTATCTCTACACAGTTGTAAAATGGCCTAGTCAAAGTGTTACTGGCATTGGGGATCTTGGGTTCCCCAAGACACAAATCAAGAGGAAACCTCATAGAAAATTTTAGGCTGATTTTATTAAGCTTATGCTAGAGCACAAGGGAGGAAAGTAAGGGCCCCTGAATTGCTCAGGGACTGGTTCTGCATCATGGTTGCTTTTACATGCTGGGGATAAATTGGGCTTGCCTGAAAAGGGGCTTTTTGAAAAATCAGGCTTGTGCAGTTTTCCATTTCAGGGTTGGATGACTTCCTTTTCCAACCTCGTTGCCTGGTAACTATGTTCACACCTGTGCTGTGGGGGCAAGATGGCAAGCTGCACTAGGTTGGTCAAGATTACTACCATCTTTGGAAGGTGGACTAGAGGTCAAACCTTGATCTACTGTACTTGTGGGTAGTTTAAGCAGGCAGTTAGAAGGCAGATAAAATCATCTACCTCTCCATTTTTGTGTAGGGATGCATAGATGGGGACATTTTGGGGCCCAGCATTCCTTTAGGCCATCTGGTACGTTGGAGTCCTGGGCTCAGGTCCTAATGCTGTCTCAAAGGCAAAGGCACATGCCCCTGTAGGGTCAGGTAACAGTACCTGCAGGCTCCAGCATGCCACTGAATGGACATTTAGTCGTCACTTTTGCTCATTTCTAAGTCTTCTGATTTTCCTTAGAGTGTTGAATTCATCTCTAAAGTGGGGAATTCTTGGAAGATGATTAAGAAGCGGTCGCTGCTGCATTGGTTTTTAGCTTTTTGCCTTAGATTGGCAGGAGATGGCTCCCAGGAAGTTGCTAAGGGACTGAGCTTCACAATAGCTCCTGAATGCTTGGACTCTGATCATGTTGTGCTGTTTGTGGTCTAACTGACCTTGGCAGGGCCCCTGCTCTGCCCCTATCTATATGTAGGTCCCTCCCCCTTTGTTAAGCATGCCTGTGCAGTAGTGTGATGCCTGTTTCTTGTCCGTTGCACTCAGGAGTATTGCACATCTTTACAAATTCTTCCTATTGCAGATGAAGACATTTTCTCATGTTCTTTTTTTTTTATTTTTTTTGCTCTCTTTCCATATTTTTTGAGGCAGACATCCACTGGACAGATGCTGATATAATTTGCTATTTTGAGGTTACTTCAGGCTTTCCCCCTTCTCTTAACTTTGGGGGAGCTCTAGATGCCAGGCTTGATGATCCCTCAGGTTCCCTGTGATGCCACCAACATGAGTGTGTCTGGGCAGTCCCCTGTCTTCTAGATGGTAAGCTTTGGTGAAAAGTGCTGAAGCCAGAAACCTCTGCTTACTGCGCTTTGTGTGCACTAGGCCCTGTTTATTCCCAGGACTGGTCAGGGATCTCCCAGTGCTCACCTGCAGGCAGCTTCAGGAGGCCAAGCTAAGTTGCTGACGTAGGTTGCTGCACACTAAGCAAGCAAGCCTTTTGTCTGATAGGGTACCAGGAGTGTTTAATACTAGACAGCAGGCCTGAAATAAGAGTCACTTGTACTAAGCCTCATGTTACCAGTTGAGACTTAATTACAGTTTTGGCTCTCCCAAAAATGAATCTTAAACTAGTCAGTCAGAATTGCCTGATCAGTACTAGTTAGGTCAGCTGCCTGATAGACCCGTTGTCCAGTAAGGAAAGTACATGTAAGCCTTCCATTTTGGACAGTTCCTTGAGCTCCTTTCTGTCTGCTAGACTGAATGCAGCCCAGTTTGAATCAGTTTTGCTCAGATGAACTCAACATTTTTAATATTGATTAGTTCATCCTTTTGACAGGAGTAAATGGTGATGTCAGTGTCAGAGACGGGAGGAGAGGGCTCTGCTGATTAATTGCCACTGAGCATTGTGAAAAAGGCAGCTTTGAGGTTCAGTGGTTATATGATAGTATTTCTGTAAAATGGGCACAGTACTTGCCTTGCACCCAGATTTGTGTATTAATGTTAATGTTCATACAATTATATAGCTATAAGAAGTGGGCTGAAGAGGGAATAAAAGATGGTAGTAATGTTTTTTTCTCTTTTTGGGCAGAATAACCAAGTGCTGGGAATTGGAAGTGGTTCTACGATTGTTCATGCTGTTCAACGAATAGGTATGTTCTTGGGCTCTTTCCTAAATGTTTGGTATAGTGGGGGGTGTGGCGGGGTGGGGGAGTACAGGATTGCTCCTGCCAGGTGTGGCTCCAGCACTGTGCAGCTGGGTGTCTGTGCTCTTTCCCAAGAGAGGGGAGGGATACGTGGGCCTCTTTAGCCACCTTTGGGGGTTACCCTGGCTTTGTTTACTCCTCTCAGCTATAGGGGAGGAGAAGATTTAAGGTGAGGTCTCAACAGAATGTTAATCCTCCTGTGTGTGTGTGTGTGTGTGTGTGTGTGTGGCACAAGGACCTGAGTCATGCTCTTTTGAAGCCTGTAGGTTTCTCAGGGCAGTTTCTGGCAGATGAATCAAGGTCCGTGCAGGCTTGACCCTGGAGTGGATGAGAGGCACCTGCAGTTGGTGGCTGGTTCCACAGGGGCTAACTTTTATTCTGATTAGGGTGCCTCAGTGTTTAGGAAGGTCTGGGAGTGTCAGCCCCTGTGGCTGCTCAACAGTTTTTCGGCCCTGCTCTTGCTTGTAAGAACAAAGCCTGGAGGAGAGGCGTGCCTGAATGACCTCTTCTAGATCCCTGGGAACAGTGCTCAGGAGACAAAGTCCAGCAACGCTTTGTCTTTAGGGAGTGGTTTGTGTGATGGCTCCTGGGAGGCTTACCATTGGCCTAACGGGGCTTTAATATTTTACACTCTCTGCCTTAGCAGTGAGTGTGTAGATGAGCACAGGAATTAGCTGTGGATTTCATAATAGTGACATCTGAACGTCACAGAATGCCACCCAGTGATTAAAAAGACTTGCATTTTAACAAGACTGTATTTTTTAGATGTCTTTTAAAATCAAGTTTTCCTGAAAGGTACAAATCCCAAGTGGGCAGCTTTGTCTAATACTGGCTTAGGGCTTATTTATCATTTTCTTGATAAACTCACTCTAATAACTCTCTGGGGTCTACAGATAATTTTGTATATTTCTAAATGTACAAGTTGAATTCTAGCCTTTTGATGTAAAGGGCAGTAGAGGGAAGTAGCTAGATAAGACTGAAGCTAGAGTGTCTTGGGCTCATATTTCCAGTTCTGCCACTTGTTAGCTGTGTAACTACCTAGTTACTTCATCTCTCTGTGCCTCAAGTTTCCTTTGATAATAACTGTAACTTATATGTAGGATTAAAAGAGTTTATATGTACAAAGATATTTGGCCTGGCCGGGCGGTGGCGCTGTGGATGGAGCATCGGACTGGGATGCGGAAGGACCCAGGTTCGAGACCCCGAGCTCACCAACTTGAGCGCGGGCCCATCTGGCTTGAGCAAAAAGCTCACCAGCTTGGACCCAAGGTCACTGGCTCCAGCAAGGTGTTGCTGGGTCTGCTGAAGGCCCGCGGTCAAGGCACATGTGAGAAAGCAATCAATGAACAACTACGGTGTTGCAACGGCAACGAAAAACTGATGATTGATGCTTCTCACCAATCTCCATTCCTGGCTCTGTCTCTGTCTATCCCTCTCTCTGACTCTCTCTCTGTCCCTGTAAAAAAAAAAAAAAGAAAAAAGAAAAAAAAAAAGATCTTTGAATATTGCCAGGAACATAATAATAGCAAATACAGACATTCTTTCTGTCGTTAATACCTACTTCCTTAGACTTTCTAGTGTCCCTGTCTTGTAATGTGTGATGTGTGTGCGCCAACTCTTTCACCAAGGGTGGGGACACAGAATAAAAGGCAGCTGTTAGTCGGGGGGGACCTTTCCTTTTCTGTTGTATTTGAGCAAATGTGTACATGACAGGAAAATAAAGTGAGGAGAGTGAAAACCTATCACCACGGCTTTTGTCTCCACAGCTGAAAGAGTGAAGCAGGAGAACCTGAACCTCGTCTGTGTCCCCACTTCTTTCCAGGTAGGTCTTGCTTTCCTCTGTATCTCGGCAGGTGCTGTGGAATCTTCTGGGTCCCTGAGGACATTGTGGTGGCATTGGGTTGTGCACCAGTGTTCTCGGTGAGAGGGCCATGAGCAGAAGTGTCTATTTACTGAAGATTGCTCCTCAGACGTGTGACTTTAAATGCATTCATTTATTCATGCTGAATATTTCAGTGTATCTTGAGTTGGGCACAGTGGAATCTAGAGATGACCATATGGTCTCTATCCTTAAGGGACATTCTTCCTACTTACAGGTGAAAAACTGAAGTAAAGGGCGCTGAATATATGTCAGTAATGCAGTATCGCAGTGGGAGTTCACGTCTAATGCTCCTTTACCGTAAAGTAGTGGGGTGGCAGAGGAGAGCAGTAGAGCCAGTTAAGTAAGTACCGGGAAAGGTCAAGAGAGGTGCCCAGGCAGTCATTCTGTTCCTCATCTGGCTGTTGTGAGGAGAGGTGTGTGTATGATCTCATTAGATTCATCATGGTGACACTGAATTATGTGTGATGACTTTGGGGACTTAATGTTGGACAGCGAGATCTTAGGAAAGACTCTTCAACGCTGGCAGCCTGTGGGTTGCTCTGGTGAAGGGAGAGCGTGTTTAAGGTGCCCAAGAGGTGTCCTCAGAGCTAGGCAGGGACCCGGTGTCTCAGAGTAGGGAATGGAAGAGAGGTTCCAGGTGGACAGGAGGCAGTTAGGATAGCATGTGCTGCCAGAGCTTCCTTCAAGTGTTGACTCTTGGGACCCTCAACAAGGTAGGTGGGCACTCAGGAGACTATAGACAGGATCATAATTCCTGTGCCACAGGCTAGAAAATGAGTTTCACATTACAGCTTGTCTTGGAAATCCTGCTGTTGTAAGGAGATGCTTTTAAAATCAGTAGTTATATGGATTTTCTTGGCCTTTAGAAAAACAAATCTAGGTGTCTAATTTTCCCAAGTAACTTGATCATCTAGCATTTGTCTTATTTAATAAATTATTTATATTGGATTTTTTTTTTAACATAGTGGGTCTCGATAAGCTCATATATTCCTGGTGGAAGACTGCATTTGGACAAGGTGCAGTGTACAGGCTAAAGAGAGATCAGAGACATGACCTAGATCAGGGGTCCCCAAACTTTTTACACAGGGGTCCAGTTCACTGTCCCTCAGACCGTTGGAGGGCCGCCACATACAGTACTCCATACACTGACCACCAATGAAAGAGGCACCTTCCAGAAGTGCGGTGGGGGCTGGATAAATGGCCTCAGGTGGCCGTAATTTGACCCGTGGGCCGTAGTTTGGGGACCTCTGACCTAGTTCTTTACTCAGCTTCCCTGGCTGAGTATGGTGCCTGTTGCAGGTGCAGAGGAGACAGAAGAAAGCTCAGCAGAAAGTAAAAGCCAGGGCAGACTTGTAAAGTATCTGACTTCTGTGTTCCCCAACCCACACAAAGGTAGTGGATTCCTTAGGAAAGGGTGAACACCTTCGTGGCTTAACATGTTTAAGTGTAACTTCGGATCTACTAAACCATACTGACACCAGGTGACTCTCAGGAATCAAGGCTTAAAAATAAAAACAATTTAAGAAAAACCCAACTGAACAAAAATATTAGTAGCCATGTACTAAATGGGAAGATGAGACCTCATAGAGTTAGTGCAGGCAAGTTACTAAAAAACAAGAAAAATGCCAGTAGGGGACCAGAATCCAGAGTTGTTGCAGCATATATTAGCTAAAGTGTTGAGATGTAAAAAATTTTTATTTTTCAATTACAGTTGACACAGAGCCTGTGTGAGGCTCTGTGTTTATTTTGATGCTTCTTAGCTTTGTCTAATACTGGCTTAGGCTTTCTTTATCACTTCTCTAATTTACCATCATGCATCAGTAGTCCAACTTTTAAAAGTTTGTTGCTGTTTTCTTCTTTTTTTGGTTTATGCCTTTAAGAAGAATTCTGTCATTATACTTTTAGAGAGGTTCTGGGAAAGAGCTAAGCTAAATACAGGTGTTTTTATAGCTATCTTTAGTTGGAAATTTCATCCTGCATTTTTAAGATAGCATCACCCTCTTAACCCATCTGTTTTATGGTAGTAATTAGTAGCAACAGTCCTAGACAGAAAAATGCTGGCCAGTTCTAGAAAGTGAGGAGGAGGGGTTGTTCACAGTTACGTAGGCTTTTAAAAACTCACTTGGTCAGTTACTGCCCTTTTTTCTTTTTCTCTCCCAATCCCAAGCCTATTTTGTGTTAGGTTTAGCCAGATGCAAGCTCCTGAAATGAAATGATTGAAAGGAAATAAAATTTTAGGCCCTGCCTTTTAAACAAGTAAACCTATAATGATTTAAAGGACTTGTATAGATTTTCACTTTAAAGTTAGGCTTTTAGAAGAAGAAAATAAAAATGGATTTGAAAATCAGATCTGGTCTAAGCCAAAAAACAGTTGTTATTGTTTATGCCGGCCTTCAGTCTACATCAGTTAGATAATATAAGGAAAAATGTTTTCATATTTTATTGTGAAACTTATAAAAAACTGAAGGACCGCTAGCCTGGCACATGCCACAGTCATTAGTCCATGAGGCATTTGGGGGCATCAGCTGTAGGATTGCAGTGAGAGGCATTGCTTCCTGTCTTTCTTCACCAGTACAGGCTAATCATTCATTAGCTCTCTGGGCTTTCGAGAGCTGGAAGAGGCAAACGGGGGGTTGTTTTACACTCTCAGGAGACCCCTTAGCTTACGAGCTTGAAGTAAGTGTCTGGTGTTCGGTAGATGCTGATCTCAGTTGGCACCTGAGGCTACATTTGTGCTGACTGAGCCAGTGATGGGTTGGAATTTCTATGGTAAGACTGTTGTGTTGAGTTCATTATGTTAGTATCTTAGGGCTTCTGTAATAAGGCACCGCAAACTCAGTGGCTTAAAACAAATGTTTTCTCAGAGTTCTGAAGGCCAGCAGTCCGAGATCAAGGTGTTGGCAGGGTTGATTCCTTTGGAGGCTGTGAGGGAGAACCTGTTTTATGCCTTTCAGCTAGCTTCTGTGGTTTGCTGGCCATCTTTGGTGTTGCTTGGCTTGTAGGCACATTGCCCTGATTTCTTCTGCCTTCATGCTCACACTGTTATCGAAACAGGCTGGGATTTGTGTTGTCTGTTGCCCTTTTCTGCCAATTTCATGAGAGACAGTGACTGAGTAGGTATAAGAGCATCTTTAATTTCAAATTGCAGCAACTTGAGAAGGCAGGGGATTTCTGTCCAAAAGAACTGTGTTAACAGTCTTGGCTGACTGGCAAGTTTATACTATATCTTTTGAGAGGTTAGTAAACCGTTATAGAGCATACAGTTAGTCACATAGCAGTGTGCAGGAGGTGGGAGTCTGGTTTGCAGGGATGCCTCCCTGGAATATTCTTCTGACACTGGCACAGGTCTGTCTGGTGTCCTTGATCTTGCTCCAGAATGGTCGTGGTTGTGGTGCCTTTGGGAACTTTCTACAAGAGAACTCCCTGTATTTCTTAGGCAGCACAGTAAAGATTAAGGTTTGTGAACTAAGCTTCTAGTTATCTATAATGCCTTAGCCCAGGGGTCCCCAAACTTTTTACACAGGGGGCCAGTTCACTGTCCCTCGGACTGTTGGAGGGCTGGACTATAAAAAGAACTATGAACAAATCCCTATGCACACTGCACATATCTTCTTTTAAAGTAAAAAAACAAAACGGGAACAAATACAATATTTAAAATAAAGAACAAGTAAATTTAAATCAACAAACTGACCGGTATTTCAATGGGAACTGTGGGTGCGGATGCATCCTGTGCTCCTCTCACTGACCACCAATGAAAGAGGTGTACTTCCAGAAGTGCGGCGGGGGGCTGGATAAATGACCTCAGGGGGCCGCATGTGGCCCGTTGGCCATAGTTTGGGGACCTCTGCCTTAGCCCCTTACAGGAAATTTTATGACTGGAACTTTAAAAGAAATGATTGTAATTTAACCTCTTGCATATTTCCTATTCATTACAACTAAAAAGCTACTATTACTGAAGACACATTTCTAACTTTTAGGTTCCCTTGTCAACGTGGCTGCCTCTTTCTTCATCTGTCACTGTGTCCATTCCCGTTATAAGGACACCAGTTGTGTGAAGTTAGGGCTCACCCTAATTACCTTATTGTAGCTTGATTACCTCAGTAAGGACCCCTGACGTATTAGTGATTAGAACTTCAGCCTATCTTTTTAGGGGAACATAGTTCAACCTCTAACACTCATGCTGTTTGTGAGTATGACTTCACTGTGTGTGCAGGGCTATAGACAGGGGCATCCAGTCAAAGGTGGGAAGAAGGGAGAGTTGGAGGATTTGCTGGTGGGAGCAAGCTGAAAGGATCCCTATCTAGTGGGATCTAGAGGTCATTGAACAGGGTCCTCCATGTTGTGAATCGAGATACATACTGTTTAAAGGAAGTGCAGATCTTGTGCTCATGTTATTGCTTATTGTGTGGAGAGATGGAGTGGGTTAGGGGGATTACCAGCAGGCCTCCCAGCTGCACAGCATAGAGAGTGTAAGGTATTTTTCCCTGCCGAGGAAGGAGGAAGGGGCATAGCCACCAAGTGTGGATAAGTAAAAGCTTTATTTAATACAGAGCGCTTCTCGGATGAGATTCACTGGCCTAGAAGATGGAGGTCAGGAAAATCGTGCAGAGAGACCTCATGGGGCAAATTTAAAGGGGTACTTTAGGGTGGTTGAGGTAATATGACGGGGTGAAATCTCACTGGCTGACGGACAGTCGCTCTTTTCCCAAGGTTTCCTGGGAAGTTTCTTTTTGGTGCGCTTGGTTGTGGGCGGCTCTAGCAAAAGTTCCCGAATCTGGGTTCCTCATGTGACCTTCCCCCATTATCCACCTACCTTACATTCCAATCTTGTGTTAATTAGGGGCACCGATTATTTGTCTGGCTATTTCCTGCTGATTAGGGGCATCGTGGGGAGGGGGAGATCAGCAGGTGGTGGCTTTGAGGGGTGTCAGGAGGAACATCTGTTTGGCTGTGAGTTGAGAAACCTCGCTGGTGCGTTTCTATAAGAATTTTTTAAAAAGAAGCAAATTATGAGTTATACGATGATAATTAGAAGATTTAGGATAGGGGCAGCCCAGGTGAGAGTAGGTGGATGCCATTAGGAGTTAAGCGGGTTGTAGGAGGAAAGATTCTTGCTTAATTTTCTCGCAGACGGTTGAGGAGATTGAAGCTTCTTTCATCAGGCCAGTCTTACTGAACAGAATTGCTCCCTGCTTCAGCTCACTTTGGCGGCAGGTTCCTGATGGGAGGGTCAGGAGCAACAGGATGGTCTGCAGGGCCCAACCTTTTGGTGAGCTGCAGACGAGTAGGGCCCAGTGGTTCTGACTGCCAGCGGTCCTGCATGGGGGCAAGCTTGAGGTGAGAGACATGATACCAAGGTGCTTGTCCTAGGAGTTTAGCTGCAGTAGGAGTAGTCAGTATTACCGTATGGGTCCCATCCATCTGGGCTGTAGGGAGCCAGGCTGGAGCTCCCTCAGAAGAACCCTGTCTCCTGGTTGGAGGGGGACCGCTGGGTGTGCTTCATCTGGACCCCCTATAGGAGGAAGGGTCTGGTCCGCGTGTTTTCTTGAGAAGATGGCGAAGTAAAGACAGAAATGGGAGGTACATGGCAAGAGGTTGACAGGTAAGTTGTGGTTGATTAGGAATGGTCTACTGTAAACCAGCTCAAAGGGGCTAAGTCCAGTGGGGTTTCGCGGCATTGGGAGTGCCAGGGGGAGGAGGTTTGGCCAGGAGAGTCTAGTCTCGATGGGAAGTTTGGTTAGCTGACCCTTCAGGATGCCATGGGCCCTTTCTACCTTACCCATCGATTGAGGATGATAGGGTATGTGGAGTTGCCAGGTAATGTTGAGAGAGGTGGCGACCTGCTGGACTATTTGGGCAGTGAAGGCCGGGCCGTTGTCTGACTGGATGGTAGTCAGCAGTCCAAACTGCGGGATGATGCGTTCTATGAGAATTGAGGCAACGGTGTCTGCTATCTCTTGAGAGGTGGTAAAGGCTTCTCTATCCATCCTGGAAAGGTATCCACAAAAGTTAAGAGATAACAGAGTTTTTTGTGAGGGTGAGGGGGCATATGAGTAAAGTCAATTTGCCAATCCTGGCCTGGCACGTGCCCTCTCACTTGATGAGTAGGGAAGCGGGGGTGGAGTCCCCCTTGTGTAGAGGTTTTGGAACAGACAGTGCATGCTGTGTGTACCTTTTTGATAGTCTGCTGGAGGCATGGGAAGAAAAAGAGTGGTTACAAGAACCAATAGAGAGCATTTGGCCCTGTGTGTAAGGAACAGTGGATATCAGAAAGGAGAGTTTCTGCCTGTCCTTTTGGTAAGGCAATTCTATCTCTGAGAAACATCCATCCCTGGTTGCACACGTCTCCACCCTTCCTGAGGAGGGTCTGTTCTTCCTCAGGAGTGTAGCAAGGTTTCAAGGAGGTGGAGAGAAACATGAGATGAGTGGGGGAGGCTCCCAGGGTGAGGTTTCGAGCTGTTGCGTTGGCCCAAGCATTTCCCAAGGCCACTGGGTCCTCAGAGGTTTGATGGCCCTCACAGTGTACCACAGCCACCTCAGTGGGAAGCTGTAATGCCTGCAAAAGTTTAGAAATGAGGGTAGCATTGATTATGGGGGAGCCCTTGGTAATGAGGAAGCCCCTTTTCTTCCAGAGGGCGGAGTGGCTGTGGGTGATAAGAAAAGCATATTTAGAGTTAGTATATATAGTCATGCATTTTCCCTGGGCCAGAGTGAGTGCCTGCTTGAGGGCAATCAGCTCTGCTTTCTGGGAGGTGGTGCCCTCTGGCAGCTGTTTGGCTTTTAGGGTGGAGGAGGTGGTGACCACCATGTAGGCCACCCATCGTCGTTCATTGGGTCCCTGTACACAACTCCCATCTACAAAGAGTATTAGATCTGGATCTTTTAAAGGAGAATCTGATAATCCATCTTGAGGTCTTTTGAGGAAATCTATTAGTTCCGTACAAGAGTGGGTGGTTTCTGGAAGTGTCATTGGAGCTGACAATAGAGTGACTGGGTTGAGTCGGGGAGAGGGCAAAAGAGTGACTGAAGGGTATTCAATGAACAGGAGGTGAAATTCTTGTAGGCGGGAAGGACTTAACAGAGAAAGATTTGTGCGAAAGGACGTCAGTGAGCCTGTGGGAGGAGAAGACAGTGATGGGTTGGGAAAGGGTGAGCTTAGTAGCCTCCTTGGTGAGTTCAGCTGCTGCGCCCAGTGCCCGGAGGCAGGGCTTTCAGCCTTTGATGGTGGTGGTCAATTGTTTAGAGAGGTATGCTATGGAAGGTATGTAGGCCCCACAGGTTAACACGCCAACAGCATTACCGTGCTTTTCATCATTGAAAAGATGGAAGGGGAGTCTGGAGTCAGGTAAAGTGAGAGGGAAAGAGGAAATGAGGGTGTCTCAAAGGGTAGAGAAAGCTTTTTTGACGGTGCAGAGGGATGTGAGAGGTCCCGTGGGAGTCTCTTTCGCAGCCTCATACAGGGGTTTGGCTAAGAAAGCAAAATTGGGAATCCAGTGTCTCTAAAGAAGCCTATTAGGCCAAGGAAAGAAAGAATCTGATTGGCAGTTGTAGGTGGTTGGAGACTCTGGAGGGTCTGAGTTCGATCTAGGGTGAGACCTCGGGTGGTGGGAGTTAAGGCGATGCCCAGATAGACTCATACTGAGGATGAAGTTGAGCCTTAGTAGGAGAGACACGATATCCCTTCATGGCAAGGAAGTTAAGAAGGGTGGCAGTGTGTCTTCTTGAGGCAGACAGGGAGGGATTGCAGAGGAGAAGGTCATCTATATATTGTAAGAGAGTACTAGTCTTGAGATTGCATGTAGCTAAATCCCGAGCTAGCACCTGTTTAAACAGATGTGGGCTGTCCCTGAACCCTTGGGGTAAGACAGTCCATGTGAGCTGCTGGGTTGTGTTAGTGTCCGGGTCAGTCCAAGTAAAGGCAAACAAAGTAAGAGTCACTGTGTAGAGGAATGGTAAAGAAGGTATCCTTGAGATCTAGGACCGTGAAGTGAGTAGTGTCTGAGGGAATGTGTGACAGTAATGTGTAGGGTTTAGGGACTACTGGATGGAGGGGAACTACCGCCTCATTGATTAGGCGTAAGTCTTGTACAACGCGATAAGCTCCTGAAGGTTTTCAAACAGGAAGGATGGGGGTATTGCAGGGAGAGTCCACGGGGATGAGTAAGCCTCAGTTTAAGAGTCAGGTAATTATTGGTTTAAGGCGCTGGCGGTGACTTGCTGAAATAGGGAATTAGGGTCTAGATGGAAATTGGGAGGAATTCTTTAAGTGGATATGTACAGGTAGGTGGTGGGTTGTTACCACAGGGGTAGAAGTTTCCCAGACCTGAGGATTGACAATATCTGGTAGACTAGGAGGTGTGATTGGATTACGGTGATCTGTAGTAGCTGGAGAGCCTTTAGTCAAGAGTGGTAGGAGTAGGTGGGAAGATGCTATTAGCTGGATAGTGGCTTCGAGACTGTGTAGAATGTCCCAACATAGAAGGAGTATAGGGCATGAGGGCATAACTAAGAACGAGTGCGAAAGGGGATTCTGTCCAAACTGCATGTCAGGGGTGGTGTGTAAAGAGGAAAAGAAAAGGTCCCATCCACTCCTATAACCGAGACCTGTGAGGGAACTAGAGGTCCAGAGTGTGATGGCAAAACAGAGAAGGTAGCCCCCGTGTCCACAGAAATGAAATGGACTTACTCGCTACCTGTAGCTTCACCCGTGGCTCAGAGAGAGTGAGGGGGGTGTCTGTGTCTGGGCCACGTCAGTCGTCCATGAGGCCTAGAAGTTCAAACAATGGACCCGCCTGCCTGGCTTGGCCTCTCATCTGAGCGGCCTGTCCTCCACGTAGAGACGTCGAGGATGAGCCTGTTGCCCAAAGGGGACAATCGCTCCGCCAGTGACCAGGCTGCTTGCACTTAGGGCAGGGCTTAGTGGGTAGCCTTAGGCAGGGGCACTGCCGGGACCAATGACCCTCCTTGCCACACTTAAAGCAAGCTCCTGGTGGGGATCCTCTTTGCGGCCTGGACTTAGGTCGAGCACCTTCTGTGCCTTGCCCCTGTTGCTCTGCCAGCCTCAGGGCTCCCAGAAGAGCCTGGGTTTGGAGTGCTACCTTCTGCTGCATGCGGGTCTGGCGATCAGCCTTGGCCTTTTCCTCTCAGCTATTAAAAACCTTAAATGCCATGTTCATCAGGTCTTGGATAGGGGTTTGTGGGCCCTCTTCCACCTTTTTAAGTTTCCTCTGAATATCCGGGGCCGATTGGGAAATAAAGTGAGTAGCTAATACAGTTGCCCCAGCACTGGAAGGAGGGTCTAAACGAGTACGGAGGACCATAGGGTCAGTGAGGCGATTTAAGAAGAGAGCCGGATTTTCCTCAGGTCCTTGAGTAATTTACCTTAATTTGTCATAGTTAACTATCTTTTGTGCTACATCCTGCATGCCATCTCTAAGACATTCAACCATCTGATCACGTTGTCTCCTACCTGGTTGTTCCTTCTGGTAATCCCAGTTGGGGTCCGTGTCAGGGATCGCCTCTGGACCCATTGGCATTTGAGGGTTTGAGATGTGGACCTTATCTGCATGAACCTGCGCCGCCATTTGGATCTGGTCCCGTTCATCGGGGGTAAGGGTAGAAGACATAATAATATAGAGATCATGCCAAGTAAGGTCATATGCCTGAGTGAGATATTTGAATTCCTTGGTATAGTTGGTAGGATTAGAAGAGTAGGAGCCCAAACACTTTTCGATTGCAGACAGATCAGAGAGGGAGAAAGGCACATGAACCCAAACGACGCCTTCCATCCCGGCCACCTCGCGGAGAGGGCACAGGAGGTCGGCTTCTTCTTGTGGCCTGGAGCGGGATCGGGTGTGAGTGCTAACAGGAAGAGAGAGAGAGAGACCAGCATTTGCAGGAGGAAGAGAAACAGGGTCTAGCAAAGAGAGAGGAGGAGTCTGATGGGACTGAGGGAGTCATGCAGGAGGGGAAGAGAGTTTCTCAGGGGAGTCGGCAAAGGAGGAGAGATCTGGAGCGGAGAGTTTAGCTGAGGTTTCTCTGGCCAAAAGGACCTGCGTTCTAGAGCAGCCGACACAGAGATTAGGACGAGAACATAGATTCCAGAAGCCCTGAATATAAGGGATTTCTGACCATCTTCCAGCCTCTTGGCAATAGTTCCGTAAATCAGTAAGGGTGTTAAAATCGAAACTCCCTTCCTCAAGCCACCTGGTCTGGTTATGCAGTGGGTATTGTGGCATCCCAAACTTAAGCTCTGGCCACGGATGGATAGGGAAAGTGGATGTGCTCGGGACTTCTCTATGGGCACACACGCATTCGGAACGGAAAGAAGTCCTTGACACAGCTGCGATTTCAGATAGGAATTATCAGCAGAAAGAACTGAGGGGGAGGCTGGAAGTAGGGAACTTACCGCACCCCATGCCGAAGTGGGTGGAAAGTCGGAGGTCCTGGTTCTTTCTCGGAGGGGAAGGGGAGAGGAGCGGTCCTTGCAGATTTCTAACTCCTCCCGGGTTTTCTGCACCAAATATAAGGTATTTTTCTCTGCTGAGGAGGGAGGAAGGGGCATAACCACCAAGTGTGGATAAGTAAAAGCTTTATTTAATACAGAGCGCTTCTCAGACGAGATTCACTGGCCCGGAAGATGGAGGTCAGGAAAATCACGTGGAGAGACCACGTGGGGCAAATTTAAAGGAGTCCTTTAGGCTGGTCGAGCTAATATGATGTGGTGAAATCTCACTGGCTGACAGAGAGTCGCTCTTTTCCCAAGGATTTCTGGGAAGTTTCTTTTTGGTGCGCTTGGTTGTGGGCGGCTCTAGCAAAAGTTCCCGAATCTGGGTTCCTCATGTGACCTTCCCCCATTATCCACCGACCTTACAGACAGTACTTAGCCACTAGCTCCTCTTTTATGCCAGACTCTGGACTGGTGGTGGAGGCGGCGGTGGCGGCGGTGGTCGTGAGGAAGCAGAGTTAGTTGGACCCAGTGATTACTGAGGGTGTTTATGTATATATTTTGATTAGGGATATGAGGCTCTCTGTGCATGGGAGGTGTTACTCACTGTCTCTAGTGTCCTGGTGTGTGCCTGGCTCCTAGGCACTCTGTAAGTGTTTGTTGGATGAATTAATGCTACATTTATGTGTGTCATTTATCACAAATACAGTAGAGAAGTAGAGATAATGTGCCTTCTAGAGGAAGCAGAGAGCCCACTCTTTGCTAGGGGCTGGGGAAGACTTCCTGGAAAGGATGACCTCTAAGTTGGATACAAGGGGCTGGAATTTGGGAGAAGGTGAGTTATTTCATGTAGAGGAAGAATGCAGAGACCTCAAAGAAATACTTTTAAAATTGTTACTGTTAATGAAACTGAACTCAGGTCCAGCTTCCTGCCATCACAAAAGCCAGGCTTATGAAACAAGTGCTTATGAGTAGTAAAAGGGTTTATTCAAGTGCCGGCAACTTGAGACGATGGGAGGTCTCCTGTCCTCACAACCCATGTGAACATCTTGGTGCAGGTGGAGATTTTTGTTTTTTATAGTGAGAGGCAGAGAGAGGGACAGATAGGGACAGGCAGACAGGAAGGAAGAGAGATGAAAAACATCAGTTCATTGTGGCACCTTAGTTCATTGATTGCTTTCTCATATATGCCTTGACCAGGGAGCTCTAGCTGAGCCAGTGACCCCTTGCTCAAGCCAGCGACCTTGGGCTCAAGCCAGCGACCATGGGGTCATGTCTATGATCCTGCACACAAGCAGAATAAGCCCACACGCAAGCTGTCCTTGGGGTTTTGAACCTAGGTCCTCTACATCCCAGGCTGATGCTCTATCCACTGTGCCACTGCCTGGTCAGGCAAGTGGAGGTTTTTTTTTTAAGAGAGCGACACTTTCTGTTTAGATAACTGGTTGAAGGTCAGTAAATCTCCCAGGACTGAAATATCTGAAGGTCGGAATCTGTTTCTTGGGTTCACATGGGAACTGAAACTGATGATTCTTGCAAAGTGTACTTGCAAGAAACAACTTTTAACATATAAGCTCTAGTTTTGAGAAAAAGATCAGGTTGAGTAACAAACGATTAATGTTAATATGGGTAGCTTTATATAAGTTATTTTATAAGCTTACTTTGTTAAGTACATTCTTATTTTAGTTCTATTCTATGGCTAGTCAGACTAATATAAGTAGTATCACATATTCATTGCTTGTGATATTAATAGCATTATGAATGACTTATTGTTGTGTAAGATGACTTCAGTTCCATTTATAAGCAGGGTTGTTCATTTTTTCTTCTATCATTCCCTCAGTGTTTGACACTTAAATCCAACAGAATTCCTGAAATCCTATCCACGTGCTCAGGGTAAATGATCATGGGTGCTATTTTCTGTCCTCTGTAGGCCCGTCAACTCATTCTGCAGTATGGCTTAACTCTCAGTGACCTTGACCGACATCCAGAGGTAAGAGAAGGTTGGGCTGTTCTTTCTGTCTCCTTTTTTATGGTTGTCACGTCTTCATAGGTTCTGATATCTTGTCGCATTCAGGAGAAAGGTCGGTTAATCGTACTAGCTTTTCTCCAGAGACCTTGAGTATTAATCCTGGCTGAGGTCACAAGCAGACAGGTGGTTAGTTTCTAGTACATTGCCTTTGGTTTAACCTTGATGGCTCAATTTTAGCATAGTGACAGGGATTGGACAAATTCATGGCTGCACACAGGGCTTCCTAATGTCCTTGGACAGAAGTATGACAGTGAGCTCGCCCACTGAGCTTACCACCAAGTGGAAAAAACTGATCACCTGACACACCATGGTCATTTGGAAACAGACCGGGAGGCCACTTGCCTAAGGCCATGCTTTTTCTAAATGGCAGAGCCTCATGAATTCGGGTGTTTCTAGCTCTAGAGTGATGCTGCTTAGAAGGGTTTTGTGGGAAGAGGTGAAGTTTGAGTGGAGCTGTGGAGGCTAGGTGGCAAGAGCAGAGAGAACATTCTAAAAAAAATAGATGGGAGCCACAGGAGCAGTTCTGGGCAGGCATGTGTATATATGTGGATAATGCTCAAACTGGCCGAGGTGATTAGGACCAAATGGTAGAATGCATTGATGCAGTGGGGTGAGGGGGAGAGGGCACATTGTTCATGCACAGAAATGCATAGCTTCCTTGGTTTGGAATTTTGATAAAGTGAATGAACCAATTTGCCCTTTGACCGTTTTGGGGCTGCTGATAGAGCTTCCTTATAGAAAGAGTGGGCAAGCCTAGAAGCAGGTGCCTTGGCAGGATCGTCGTCAGGTATCTCAGATAATTTCCAGTTCTGGATTACATCCAATGTGTGTCAGCTTAGTAACTCTTCATTGGGTCTATGTCCACTTGAAATTGCCTATTTTTGCCACACTAGTATGGAGATTTCTGAATCAGTCTCTCGGCCTTTTTTCTGTGCTCTCCCTTCCCTTCCCCCATGAAATTTTAATACCACAGATATATGAATTTGTCCGTTTCTGTACTTTGGGGTGATATCACCCACACTGAGATTGCTGATCTCTATAATTCCAGCTGGTCCCTAGAGAAGCCAATCAATAAGAAAGGGAGAGTAAGTGCTGGACCCGGGTGTGGTTCCCAGGCCCTGTGATTGTTTCCTGTGTTTGTTTCCCCGGTGACTCTAGAGAACAGTTTAACCTCTTAGCCTCAGGGTCTCGACTGGTTAAAAGCAAATAACTGTCTAGCTAAATTGAGCTATTGAAGGTCTGAGTAGCTAGAGCAGTGGTTCTTAACCTGGGTTCTATCGAACCCTAGGGGTTCGATGAGTCGGTCTCAGGGGTTCGGAGAAGCCTCTGCCGTGGAGGTAAAGACACACTTGTGTAAAGTCATGATGACACGCCCTGCTTGGCCATCACTTGCTGCAGAGGATCACGTTACATTGCTTGGCCAACCAGTGCTGTGGGGAATTTAGTGCACGCAGTAGTCAACGGCTGTCGTAGTTGTACGTCGTGTGGTTTCTTTCTTATTTTAATCCATACTAAATATGTCAAGCAAAAAAAGAAAGTGGTCGGACGAATATGTACAACATGGATTCACATGTATCACGGAACGGGAGTCAGTGTCCTATCTGCATGATATGCAATGCCAAGTTGAGCAATTCTACTCTCGCACCGGCAAAACTAAATTTGGGGAAAAAATCATATTTTATTTATCACTAAAGAAGGGTTCGTTGAATGCGCATATGAAACTGGTGGGTTCGGTACCTCAAAAAAGGTTAAGAACCACTGAGCTAGTGCATACTCAAGCTTTGCACAGAAGCACACTTCCAACTGCTCTCAGTGGTTTTGTATCCTCCCTCTCTGAACACAGATTGACCTCGCCATCGATGGTGCTGATGAAGTAGATGCTGATCTCAATCTTATCAAAGGCGGTGGGTGAGTGTTGTGGTGATTTTCTTGCGAAAAGGTATCTGCTAGTTAATCCTTAGCAAAGGAGAATGGATTTACAGAATAAACATTGCCACTCTGATGTACCTGAGTTTGTCTTTCTAGCAGGATGTTGATCGCTATGACTATAGAACCAAGTTAGCATTTCTGGGTAATTGCAAAATCTGGTGACTAAGAACCTGGGCTTCTTTAGTGAGATTATTCATCTTAATGAGTTCTCTGTGTCTGTGTTCTTTTGCTGATTCAAGCTTTAAGCCGTATGGACTAAACCAAGCCTATTATTGGGGCTAGATTATTAGGTCTGTGGGCACCAGTATGTGGTCTTTGCTTTAAAACTGCTCTTACCTTTGCTGTAGTTAATGATTCATTTAGAAAGTATTTATTGGATGTTTCTAAAGTGTTGATTTGAGGGGGAGGGAAGGGTGAGATGAAGAAGGTAAATTTCCTGTTCTGCTGGTTGTTATAATAAAGCAGACTGAAATGACACAAAATTTATACTGCTCACAAAAATTAGGGGATCAGGGAATGTGCACATACTCCAGTACTTTCAGCCTTTTGTATAGTGCATTTTCACCAATGAAATAAAGGTTGGTTTTGCTTGTCATTTGCTTTTCTGATGTTCTTGTTTAATAAAAAAAGCAAATGCATCTTTTTCTTATTGCTTCATATTCATTTTGAAATATCCTCTAGCCCTGGCTGGTTGGCTCAGCAGTAGAATATTGGCCTGGCTTGTGGAAGTCCCGGGTTCATTCCCGGCCAGGGCACACAGGAGAAATGCCCATCTGCTTTTCCCCCCTACCCACTCTCTTTTCTCTCTATCTCTCTCTTCCTCTCCCACAGCCAAGGCTCCATTGGAGCAAAGTTGGCTCGGGTGCTGAGGATGGCTCCATGGCCTCTGCCTCAGGCGCTAGAATGGTTACGGTTGCAATGAAGCAGCGGCCCAGATTGGCAGAGCATCGCCCCCTAGTGGGCATGCCTAGGTGAACCCCGGTCAGGCGCATGCGGGAGTCTGTCTCTCTGCCTCCCCACTTCTAACATCAGAAAAATACAAAAAAACAGAAAAGAAATATCCTCTAATTCTTGTGAGCAATATATTTAGAAGTTCATTGTGCTCTCTCTACATCATCACTCTATCACATAGCTTATAGGCCAGGTTGTTCAAAGCGTGTCTTCTCAAGTTATAGACCCCTCTCCCCATTCACTCCATGCTCCGATAACCTCTTCCTAAGCATGGGGCTTCCTCATAGATGCATCCTGGATGGCATTAGGGAGCCATTGTGCCATTGTAGGTTTATCTCAGACACATGCTAAGATTCCCATAGTCCATTTAGTAGTAACAGTATGTCTTAGCCTAGGATGCCATAACAGAATACCATAGCCTGGGTTGCTGCAACAACAAAAATTCCGCACTGTTCTGGAGGCTCTTTTACTATAGATGGCTGCTTTGTTACTGTTTCTTCACATGAGGGGAGAAAGAGTACAGGGGCTCTCTGATTTCTCTGGTCTTAAAGGCTTTAATCTTATCAGTCTAGGGCCTCACCCTTATGACCTCAGTTGACTATAATCACTTCCTCACAGACCCCCATCTCTAAATACAGTCACATTGGGGGTTAGAACTTCAACCTTAAATTTGAGTGGGCCACAGTTCAGTTCACTGCACAGCATGATGGGCTTGGACCATGACCCTTAAGAATTAAAAAGTAAGGTTCTCTTTAAGTGCCAGAACTCAGTGGATTTGGGTTTTCTGTATCTATTTCCCAAATTGAGTTTTTGTCTTACCCATGTTGTTATTGCTCTTCCTTCTCCTTTTTCTTCCTCCTCTTGTTCCTCTTCTTCTTCCTTCTTCCTCTTCTCCTCCTCATTCCTATTCTTTTTTTGGCCCCCTTTATTAGCCCTCCCATCCCCTTCTCTCTAGTAACCACCATATTGTTGTCTGTGTCTATCAGTTTCAGTTCTATATCCCACATATGAGTGAAATCATATGGTTCTTGGCTTTTTCTGACTGACTTCTTTTGCTTAGTATAATATTCTCAAGATTCATCCATGCTGTCACAAATGACTGCATTTTATCTTTTCTTATATGGCTGAGTAGTATTCCATTATATATGTGCCACATCTTCTTTATCTAATCCTCTATCAAAGGCCATTTTTTTCTATGTCTTGGCCACTGAATAGTGTTGCAGTGAATACAGGGAGGCATATATCTTTGCAAATAAATGTTTTCAGATTTTCCGGGTAGATACCGAGAAGAGGGATTGTTGGGTCATATGGTAACTCCATGTTGGGCAGATAAGATATATTTTGCTCACTCTGTTAAAGATGGCTGCTGCCCCCATGGGGCAGCTGAATGCCCTTCTTGCTTGGGAATGGGGGTGGTTGTGCTAATGTGTTTTGGGGGAGGGCTTTCGCACCAAAAGGTTTTAAAAGGAGAAGCTAGGAGGCCATTTTGAAGAGAGTGATCATGTTTTGTAAAAGGAAGAACCCATGGTGGAGCAGGGCAGGGAAGCCATGTGGAAGAGGAAGCCAAAATGGCAGAATGGGGGAAGGAGAAGCCAGTTTGTGCAGAGAGAAGGAGATGGGGAACAGAGGTGAATAAGACTGGTGAGGTGGAAGCCTTTGATTCCAGCAAAACTTGGATGAGTCAGTGGGTTTGGGAGCCTTGAATGGAAAGGAAAGTGTTTCCCGCTGTGTGTATTTTCTCACCCACCAGGAGCGAGCTAGGATTAAAGGAAAATAGAACACTAGTTTTAGTTTCTTTTGACTCCTTTCTGTCTGTCCGAATCAAACCTGAACCTGCGTTGGCCAGGCCACTGTGATGGTGAAGCCACGAATACTGGCTATACACTACACTCTATTATTAATTTTTTGAGGAACCTCCAGGCTGTTTTCCATATTGACTGTACCAGTTTACATTCCCACTGGCAGTGAAAGTGGTTTCCTTTATCTTTACAACGTCTCCAATACTTGTTATTGCTTGTCTTATTGATAAGAGCCATTCTGATAGGTGTGAGGTGGTATCTCATTGTAGTTTTGATTTGCATTTCCATAATAGGTAGTGAAGTTGAGCATCTTTATGTATCTCTTGCCGTTTGTATGTCTTGGGAAAAGCGTCTGTTCAGGTCCTCTCCCCATTTTTTAATTTGGTTATTTATTTGGTGTTCAGTTGTGTGAGCTCTTTGTATATTTTGGATGTTGGAGTTGTTTGCAAATACCATTTCCCATTTGGTTGGCTGCTTTTTTGTTTTGTTGCTGGTTTCTTTTGCGATGCAGAAGCTTTTTAGTTTGATACAGTGGCATTCATTTATTGTTGCCTTTAGTTCCCTTATCTTTGGGGTCAAATTCATAAAATGGTCTCTATGACCGGAGTCCGTAAGTTTTAAGTTTAGTACCTTTGTTTTTTCTATGTAATTTATTGTCTCATATTTTATATTTAGGTCTTTGATCCATTTTAAATTATTTTTTGTATATGGGGACAAACTGTAATCTATTTCATTCTTTTGCATGTGACTTTCCAATTTTCCAAGCACCATGTATTGAAAAGGTTTTCTTGACTCCATTGTGTGTTTTTGGCTCCTCTGTCAAAAATTATTTGCCCATATACATGTGATTTTATTTCTGGGCTCTTGATTCTGTTCTATTGGTCTGTTTTTCTGCCAGTACCATGCTGTTTTGATTATCATGGCTCTGTAGTATAATTTGAGGTCAAGTAGTGTGATAACTCCGGCTTTGTTCTTTTTTCTCAGGATTGCTTTGGCTCTTCAGGCTCTTTTGTGGTTCCATATAAATCTGATGGTTTTTTTATTTGTTGTTGTTGTTGTACTGTTGGTTTAAAAAATAGCATTGGGATGATTGTACTAAATGTGTATATTGCTTTGGGTAATATGGCCGTTTAACTATGCTGCTTCTTCCAATCTATAAACATGGAATATCTTTTCATTTCATTGTGTCTTTTTCAATTTCTTTCAGTAGTTTCGATTTCTTTCTTTATAGTTTTCAGTATATAGGCCCTTCACATCCTGCTTGTGTTCATTTTCTTCTCTTTTTCAGAGGCTGTCTGACCCAGGAGAAGATTGTGGCGGGCTATGCCAGTCGCTTCATCGTGATTGCTGATTACAGGTGCGATGTTTAGTGTTCTGAACTCTCCACCAAAGAGATACCTTGGACCCCAGACATCATTCCCATCCTGTAGAGGAGGAAATAGAGAAATTGACAGACATCCTGACTTTGAGACTTAGGGCAGTGTGTAGGGCTTACTGTATGTTCTGTTTTCATGCTGATGGTAGCTATTGCTATCGATGTGCGTCCTTTGGAATGAGGAGGAAACGGCTTGTTAACAGCACACCCTCATGTATCACTCATTTAATCCTTCGTGGGTCACGTATGACTAGTGCTGTGCATAGTCTTTGACCTGGCTCTCAGCTGTTCCTTTAAGGAGTCTGGTAGAAGGCACTTAGGCTGAGCATGTTAACTGAAGGAAAAAAAAGTATTTACTTGTGAAATATAGCTGTTGGAAGAACATGAATAATAAACATCTGTATACCACATAAAACTAGTCATATCAAATTTTAACATTTCTTTCATAATCACTTTAAATGCATTTAAACCTTCTGTTTACTTACCCCTGCTTGCCCCTGTGCCCTTTCACCATATAATTTCTCCCATTCTTGAATTTGGTGTTGGTCTGTACCACTGAGCTTATTTATATTTATTGTAGTTTTTGACTATTTCCAGGAAAGATTCAAAGAACCTTGGAGACCAGTGGCACAAGGGAATCCCCATTGAGGTTATCCCAATGGCTTATGTCCCAGTGAGCCAAGCGGTGACTCAGAAGTTTGGGGGAGTGGTTGAACTTCGAATGGCCATCAACAAGGCAGTAAGTGGCTGTGGGGGCTTCTGACTCTCAGAATTGTATCTTTGCTCCAATTAGGTCCTCTGTACCTAGACCAGGCAGTTGGGTTTTGTTTACTTATTTTAAATTGGTTTCTTTGTCTGTTTTTAGAGCACTGGCCTTATTAGTTTTTATATTTAAAGTTTATAGATAAGACTTGATGCAGTATGTGTCCTCTGTACAAACAGGAAATGATTCTGTCTCTCTGTGGACGGATGCTCCTCAGGTTATATTAGCTCTTTGTACCTGAGACCTGGACCACCCTGGTTAATATCTGCTCAACTTGGGCTTTCAGAAGCCCCCTGGGGTGTAAAGTTTTTCAGTTTCATGATACAACATTTTTCCTCCCTTTTTTTCATTCTGTGGTTAAATTTTTCAAGAAGTAGAATTTCTTGGGTGATGTGAACCCCTCCTCAGGAATACACTCCAGATATTTAATCTACGTTTCTCTTTAGCTTCTAAAGTGGGTTATACTGAACTTGTTTTCTTACCCGTAAATAAACAGAAAAGCAAAAGTAATAATCCAAAAACTATAGTTGTAAATATAAGAAAAGCTTGGTGGATAAGAAGAATTATCTGTAACTTTCTTGATATATTTGTTATTTTGAAGTAGTTTTTTCCTATTTTGATGTAGTTTCTTCCTGGTGTTTTTGTGACTTTTTGAAATCATTATTGTAATCATACTGGTTGTACAGAGCACTTTGCAGCTGAAAGGCCAGGAAGAGAGTGCTGTAGGCTCTCTCACAGCTGGGGTTGCTCCAGACAAGGACCTTGGAATCCTGTCTTCATGGAGCTCTTCCACCTTTTCTCCTATAGGCTAAGGGGAAGCCCTAGTTTCTTGACCTTTGACTGTGATGTTCTGTCCCCATTTGTTGGCCTGAATATTTCCTAGTGCCCTAAGCTGTTGAGGAATTCTGGATTAATTAAACCACTTCCTGCCTGTTTGACTTTAGAATCCATCTCTGCTTCCTGTCTTTCTGATGGGACTGCCTGATTGAAGGGAGAAATAACATTGTTTCATTTTATGTTATTGATGGCACTTTAGTGAAGCTCTGAGAACATTGGGCTGTATTGGTAGCCTATTCTGTTGCTGTGGTTTCTCAGTCTAACAGTAGCTGAGAATTGTCCAGCTATCACTGTGAGCACTCATTGTGGTAAATGCTTACCTATTTGGTTTATGGCCATGCTACTTATGAAGAATGAATTATTACCCCCTTCCCATAGTTGAAGGATCTGTGGCTCAGAGACATTAACAACTCCTCAGAGCTGTACCAAAGTGGCATCAGGACTCAAATCCCGACTCCAGAGCTTTTGCTTATCTCTGCCTCACAGCACTGCCTTCTCTAAAGGCGTGAGGTGGGGGGACTAGATACTTGTCTTTGGTTTTGCCTCCACTTTCCTGCCCCTCTTTACCTACCTGTATCTTCATCCTCGATGAATATAGACAGTTTTCTCCTAGGGTCCTGTGGTGACTGATAATGGGAATTTTATCCTGGACTGGAAATTTGACCGGGTGCACAAGTGGAGTGAAGTCAACACAGCTATCAAAATGATCCCAGGTAATGTGAGTGGGGTTCCCGTTCTGCAGACCTTTGCTTAAAGCAGGAGGGGAAGATGACTCCATTCAATCATGTTCATTAGAAATAGACCATAGCCACGATGCCGTGCCACATGTTACAGGGAATGCTCCCATCTGGAGAACATGGTACGAACTTGAGGAAAGCGTCGTGGCTGTGTGGAAGCCATGCCTACAAATAAGATGCCGTGTGCTAAGTGCTGCTAGAGGAATGCCAAGAGTCTAAAGTAAACAAAAGGTGTTTTTATTGGGGAGCATGAGAAAATTTCGTGGAGGAGAGATGGCTTTGAGCCATGCTTTAGTATACTGTAGTCTGGAAACTGCACTAAGTGGTTAGAAATGCCTCACCTGACTTCCCAGCTTGATTGAGTAGTTATGGACAGGACACAGATTGAGGAAGGTTAAAGGATTTGCCCAGGGCCGCAGCACTAAGATGGGAGCCCTAGGTTGCCTCTAGGCCCTTTAGTCCTTACTTTTTCAAGAGCCAGGTCTAAAAGGGGTTGTGTGACATGACCTTTGGAGCAGTGGGGAGCTTCTAATGTAGCTTATACTGGAGGCCTGGGTCAAGGCTGGGCGGGCAGTGTAGAGGTGAGTTATGAGTGTGAGCTAGAGGAAATATTAAGGGCTCATACAGGGGAATTAAAAGGAGAAAGGACAGGTGAAAAATATTAGTTGCATGGTATTGAAAGACTAAGATTCTAACTGGGACTACTCCATGACATGGAATATTCTTGGGTTGTAACTGGCTAATGAGGCGGATGAGGTCAGGTTAGCAGATTATAGTGGCTGAGAGTACTCTTGGAGCAGACTGCCTGAGGAAGGGTCCTGAACCAGCTTTTTTCTGTCCCTGTCGCCTTTGTGCAGTCATTAATCTCGCTTACTCTCTAAATGTGGTTCATTTTGATACCTACCTCATAGGATTATTGGGGTATTTCATGAGTTAAAATGGTGCTCAGCACACAAGGGAGTGTTTGCTTAATGAAAACATCCCTAGGAAGACAGGATACTGTCTTCAACATTAATTAAATGTGCTAGCTTCTAAGTTATCCATGTTGTTTGGGATTGAAAATGGTGTGAGTAAATGCTATGTAATAAAGACCTAATTAGGCCCTAGCCATTTGGATCAGTGGTAGAGCATTGGCCTGGTGTGTGGATGTCCCGGGTTTGGTTCCCAGTCAGGGTACACCAGGGAAGCAAGTATCTGCTTCTCCATACCGTCCCGCCCCTTGCTCCCGCAGTCATGGCTCAATTTGAGCCGCAGCCATGGCTCAGATGGTTTGAGCAAGTTGTCCCCTGGTGCGGAGGATGGCTCTGTAGGGCCCGTAGCTTTGATCGCCACCATGCACATGCAGGTTTACATTAGATTCAAACAGATGGTAAAGAAACAGCGGAGCCAAAAACTGGTGGGCTATTTCTTTATTCTAGCCTTGCAACCGGCCGGTGAGTAAAAACAAACAGATGGGAAAAACACTTCCCTTTCCATTCAGGGCTCCCAAAGCCACTGACTCATCCTGGTTTCCTAGAATCAAAGGCCCCCACCAGCCTGAGTCCCCTCTGGTTCCTCATCTGCATACCTTCTCTCTTCTCCTCTCTGCACAAACTGGCTTCTCCTTCAGCACCCTGCCATCTTGGGTTTCCTACTCTGCAAAAATGGCTTCCTTCTTCTTTAAAACTTTTTGGTGCAAAACCCGTCCTCTAGCACACGTTAGCATAACAAGGGTCCTTCCCAAGCAGGAAGATAATTAGCAGTTTCACCAGGCAGGGCCATTAACAAAGTGAGCAAACATAAAAATCAAATTTTACAAACTTATTTGCCAAGCAGGTTTCATGGCCTCGCCTCAGGTGCTAAAATAGCTCGGTTACCTGAGCAACAGAGCTGGGGCCCCAGATGGGCAGAGCATCACCCCATAGGGGGCTTGCTGGATGAATTCTGGTCGAGGCTCATGTGGGAGTCTGTCTGCCTGCCTCCCTGGTTCTCAATAAAAAAAAGTTATGCAAATGAGAGACCTAATTATTTTTTTCTTACTTCAGTTTGCAGTTTTAGTCTTCCATTGACAGTTTTTATACCAGATTTCTTAAATCAAAAGATGAGTTGAATTATGCTTATTCCCTCACTTAGTGTTATCTTTTTAGTGGAAGAACTAAAGGACCAGAAAGGCAGGAGGAAGAGATGACATAGAGGTCACTGCTAATAAAATGGGAGGATTTGCCTTAATGATAATATGAACAAACTCAGGGGCCCGGGTAGGAAACAGTTCTCCAGTGTTAGTTCGGTCCTTGTGCAGAGGGATCTTGCATTGCCCACTAGGATGCTCTGTGGCTCCTGCTCAGAACTTTCTTGGCTTACTGAGACATTGAGATGTCCATTGTAAGAGCATTTCTTTCCAACTTTGCTCTCAGTAAGTACAAGTTAAATCCTAGACATGGTTAGAATGTTAAAAACTTAATGTGAAGAAAATGAAAGAAGAAGAGAAATACTAAATCATCGAGCACAGTGCAACCAGGATCTTCTGTGTGCTTTGTTTTCTTTTCTTTTTCTAATTTGGCCCATTATAATACATGCTGCTGGACCAAGATCAAGGGAGGAAAGCAGGACAGGTTTCCCCTTCTGTCCCTGCTGCCCTGCCCTTGTCCCCTGTGCATCTGTGAGCTCACAGAGAGGTTAGCTATGATCCCCTGGATGCTTCATTGGCTTATACTGAGAGCAAACAGCTCTGTAAAAAGGCCTGAACTTTAGGGGTCCTTACTCTGTGGTCACATCCAGCCACCTCTGCCTATCCTGTGATTTACCTGAGGAGAGGCCGCTCTGAGATCAGACCTTGCACTGCTCCCATTCATTTCTGCTCTTTTTTTGAAACATTTTCTGAACCTGGTTTGATTTTCTTTTGGATCAGATAGCAGCTATCTCTTTGTGTTATAGAATTTTTTAAAAGGATTGGTCATTGTAAAGCCAGTAGCCACGGCCACCATCACAGCCGCCTGGCCTGTGCAGGTTCGCATTTGATTTGGACAGACGGTAATGAAACAACAGGGCCATTAGCCATTAGGTGGGCCATTAGCTTTAATCCTAGCTCACACTTGGTGGGCAAGAAATACACACAGTGGGAAAACGCTTCCCTTTCCATTTAGGGCTCCCAAAGCCACTGACTTATCTGAGTTTCCTAGGATCAAAGGTTTCAACCTCACCAGCCTTATTCACCTCTCTCCCCATCTCCTTCTCTTTGCACAAACTGTACAGACTGGCTTCTCCTTCAGCACTCCGCCATCTTGGCTGCCTCTCTTCTGCAATGCTAATTTCAGGAACCGAGAGAGAAAGCCCCTGATCTGCCCCATTTTATAGTGTAGAAATCAAAACCTTTAGGAACCGAGAGAGAAAGCCCCTGACCTGCCCCGTTTTATAGTGTAGAAATCAAAACCTTTAAGCCAATATACAAATAAGGAAGTTTCTGATACAAAGTCACTTATCTGAGGCATAAATGGGATTCCTCATGAGAGTGCACCACCCACTATCATGCAATAGGGTGTGGGGAAAAGCTTAGTGTTAAGAAGATCTTAGTATTAAAAGGGTGGGAAAGGCTTAGTCTTAAAACCAAGCCGTAGGCAATAATGATCCTGCCTGCTTATAGCCTGTCCCCCACACCCTATGCAAACTATAAGTGAGCAAACATATATATCATATTTGCAAACTTATTTGATGCACAGTCATGAGTGGCCACTTTGCTTATCTTTGGGAGGCTTCCATCATGTTTAGTGCCCAGACCTCCCTGTTTCAGCAGGTTTGTTCTGTACCTTCTGGCTTTTCATTCAAGATAGATGATTTTATTTGTTTATGTATTAGTGAGTGTCTTTGGAAGTTTTAATTTTATTTATTCTTTTGAATTTACATGGTTTAATATTACAAGATTAAATAATGAAGTTTCCTCCGCCCCTCCAGCTTTCCCTTTCTGGAGGCAGCCAGTGTTGCAAAATGTCCTTTCTTGACTTGTTCTTTGGTAACCAAATCAACGCTCCCCCTGCCCCAACCCTTTATGCACAGGTAGAAAAACACACCAGAGACAGGTTTTGCCTCTAGTTTTTTTCTTTTGTAGAATATTACATAACAGTCCACAAAAGAGCTTCCTTATTTCTTTTTAAAAAATAACTGCATGAGTAGCCCCACCCTCCTGACTCCTGGCCCCACCCTCCTGACTCCTGGACCCATTGCAGTCTTTCTTGACGGACTCTTGAGGAGGTCTGGGAATACTAAGGGGGTATCAGAGAGAGAGACTGAGTTGTATGGCTTTCTTAGGTGAAGATCATTTTTCCCCACGCACCAGGACTGGTGCCACCATTTCTGTACAGAGCCCTCCCTCCATAGGAACAAATCTTAATCTGTTAGCATGATGAACTGTACTGGCCTCACCCTGATGACTTCCTGAGACTCCCCCCCCAACCCCCCCCACGAAGGTGCCCAGGCCCCAGGCAGGTGGCAGCTGGTCTTGGTGTACTGTGGGCAAATAAGTTTGTAAAATGTATTTTTTGGGTTTGCTTGCTTATATTTTGCATTGGCCTGGACAGTGCCATGTGTATGTAGTCTGTGAAAGATTGCAGTGCCTGCCCTCAGAGCGGCAGATTGCAAATTGCAGATCATTCCTGCTTTGGAGGGGCCATTTTCCTGCTAATGTTTGCTGGAGAAGGGATTTTTTCCCAGTCTGGGTTTTGTAGGAAGAGAAAGAGTGCAGATGTGGAACCGGAGCTGAGGGGCTCTGGGCTCTGCTGAGGCTGGTGGGGGCCTTGGAACAGGAGGAACTGGAGAATGTGTCAGGGCTTTGGGAGCTCTGAATGGGAGGGAAGTGGTCTTCCCTGCCAGTTTGCTCATCTGCTGGTATGAGACTCTAATAAATGGAATGGCCCACCATTTTTTGGCTCCACTATTTCTTTACTGTCTGCCCGAATCCAGTGAGAACCTGTGTGGCCACGATGGCGGCAGCTACTGGCCATACATGTACCCTGAGACTTTTGCTAGGTGAGTCCTGACCCAGCCCTGGCACCGTGTATGAGTCTGTATGTACCTGGTGACTCACTGAGAGTCTGCCTCATGCAGCTCACAGGAGGCTCTTGCAGCAACTGAGTCTAACAGGCAGCCAGCAGGCAGAACCAGGCCTTGGGGGGCTTTGGGTCCTTTGCTGGCTTGCCCCAGGCTTTTTACTGGTGGTAATCAGCCTCAGGGCATAGCTTGACCCTTATCATGCACATATAGGCCCAGCAGAGGCAGCCACCAACTGTGGATCACTTTGGAGCTCCAAATAAGCATCCCAGGACCCGTCATAGGCAGTGCCTGACATTGACCTGAAGTGTAGTCTCCAGCTGGCCCCAGAACCAATACATCTAGTGGCAGGCTTCAGATCACTTCAGAGCACAAGTCAGTTAGCTCTCTACAAATGGTGCACCCCCAAGGGAGATCTCGGCAGGCACCAGACCATGCTGGGGAAAACTGCTTCATGGGACAGCCCCTGCACAGCAATCAGCTCATACACTATGGTTGAAGTCAATCCTCATGGTCACCCAGCCCAAGGGTCATCCCCACACAAGGATGGGCTAACAACAATCAAGACTCAACTACAATAGGAGGGTTCACATAACCCACACAAAGGACATTTCTGATACACCTAACTCAGGTGATCAGCGAGACTGCTACTGAGCCCCACAGGATCCCTACTACATAAGGCCACGCTACCAAGACTGGGTGACATAGCGGATCTACCTAATATGCAGAAACAAATGCAGAGAGGCAACCAAATGAGGGAGGAAAGGAAACATGCCCCAAGTGAAAGAACAGGAGGGGTGCCCAGGAAAGGAGTGAGATGCAATGGAGGCAAGCAATCCACCAGATACAGAGTTCAAAACTGGTATAAGATGTTCAAAGAACTTAGGAGAAGAATGGATGAACTCTGTGAAAACTTAGAGAGAGAGTAAGTATAAAAGACATAGAAATCATAAAAAAGAACCAATTAAAAAGAAAGATTACACTAGCTGAAATGAAGAATACACTAGAAGGAATCAGCAGCAGATTAGATGAAGTAGAGGATCGAATCAGCAATTTGGAAGACAAAGTAGCATAAAACATTTAATCAGAGCAGCAAAAAAAAAAACAAACCCAAAACAATGAGGACTGTTTCACTGACCTCCAGGACAATATGAAGCATAACAACACTTGCATTATAGGGGTACCAGAAGAAGAGAGAGCACATGGGATTGAGAACCTATTTGAAGAAATGATGACAGAAAAGTTCTCTAACTTGGTAGAAGAAATTGAATACATAAGTCCAGGAAGTGCAAGAGTACCAAACAAGATGAACTGAAAGAGGCCCACAACAGGATACATCATAATTAAAATGGCAGAAGTTAAAGACAAAGAATCAGCTGATTTCTCAACAGAAACATTTCATGCTAGAAGAGATTGGGACAAAATATTCAGTGATGATAAGCAAGGACCTACAACCAAAACTTCTCTACCCAGCAAGGCTTCCATTTAAAATGGAAGGAGAGCCTGACCTGTGGTGGCGCAGTAGAGTGTCAACTTGGAGTGCTGGGGTCCCAGGCTTGAAACTCCAGGGTTACTGGCTTGGGTGTAAGCTCATCAGCTTGAGTACAAGCTTGCTGACATGATCCCAGGATTGTTGGCTTGAGCAAGGGGTCCCTGGCTTGGCCCCAGTTGAGGCATGTGTGGAAGGCAGTCAGTGAACAACAGGTGAGGCATCTGCGAGTTAATGTGTCTCATCTCTCTCTTTTCCTCTCTCCTTTTCTCTCACTTAAAAAATATTGGAGAAATGAAGAGCTTTTCAAACAAGAAAAAGCTAAAAGTTTATCAGCACCAAATCAGTAATATAAAATAACTGCATGACATTTTGTTTCATAACCATTACATAATCTATTTAACCAGATCTCCACTTAGGGGATATTTGTTTTCCATTTTTGTGAGAAGGGAGTTACTAGATGAAAAGATAAGTGTATTTTGTGTTGTTGGCTGGTGTTAAATTACCCTCCATCAATTGCACCAGCTCACCTGCCTACCAGCAACGTGTGCAGGTGCCACTTCCCCATCAGACTCTTCTCATAGTTGAATGGTGTTATCTCATTGTGGTATGCATGTGCACGGTTGACCCTGGAACAACACAGCATTTGAACTGCGCTAGTCCACTTATTTGCAGATTTTTCAATTGACCTGTGTGGTTCAAACACTTATAGCCCAAGGGGCAGCTCCATGGTTGGGAATCTGCATATATGGCAGACAATTGTAGTTAATCTTCCAATTTTGGCTGTGAGGTAGGTTGGTGTTTATAACTACCAAGTTGTTTTAGGATTAACTGGATAATGTAAATATTTTCAGTAAAGGTTGCTCATGGTTATAGTTGATTCTCATTGCTAAATAGTATTCCATCCTATTTATGTGTGTGAAAAAAATGTTTGTGTATTTCTTCAGTAGAATGATTGGCATTTGGGTGTTTCCAGGTTTTAGCTATTCAAAAAAGTCTGCTGTGAATATTCTTGTACATGTCTCTTGCTGACTATCTGTATGCTGAACAGTTTTTTACATACCTAGAGTAGAACTGCCGAATCATTAGGTATGGATATGCTTGGCTTTAGAATACACACACACACACACACACGCATATATACATATATATGTATGTAGATACATACATATATATGTATGTAATTATTTTTAAAAGTTTATTTATTGATTTTACAGAGAGCAAGAAGTATCAACTCATAGTTGCTTTACTTTATTGTAAAGTAAATATAAAACTATAGTTGTTCATTTATTGCTTGTTGTATGTGCCTTGACCAGGCAAGTCCTAGGCTTTGAACTGGTGACCTCAGCATTGCAGATTGATGCTCTATCTACTGTGACACCACAAGTCAGGCTAGAAAATATAGTATATTAACAAACATTTTCCAAAGTGGTTTGCCGATTTACTTCCACAGTCAACGTGTAGAAATGTCTTTTCATCCTCATCAAATTTCATTGCACTCTTGTGAGCATATAGTGGTGTCTCGTTTAAATTTGCTTTCTCTTTTGTCTAGTTTGACTCCTATTTTTTATGTTTATTGGCTATTTTGGATAGCCACTTTTGTGAAGTTCCTGAGCCTTTTGCCCATTTTTCTACTATGTTATCTGTCTTTTTAATGATTTGGAGAATTGTTTATATATTTTGATGTGGGTCTTTTGTAGGGTATATCCATTGCAAATAGCTTCTTTGGCTCTTTGGGGGAAAAGTTGTAAGGCTGACAGTGTGATTATGAATAACTAGGCCTGGGGGTTAGTATAGCCAGGTAAGACCTTTAAACTGAAAAGAAGACTTGTCATGATATCTGAGGAGCAGAGAAGAACCAGCTCGTATAGCTCTCAAAGATGTCTAGTCCAGACAGAGGCAATAGCAAGACCAAAGGCTCTGAGGCAGGAAAAGTTTGGCGCATATGGGCATAGACAGGAAGCCAGGATAGCAGGGGAGAAAGTAATTGTAAGAAGAAATAAAAGAATTAGAATTTCTTTTGATTTGTCCAGTGTTGCTAATTGTTGCTCCTACTGACCCTATGATCCTGGATTCTCTTCTTGCCTCAGGAAACTGGAACTTAATGCTTCCTTCTGCCTTTTGTCCTGCAGGAGTGGTGGACACAGGTCTATTCATCAACATGGCCGAGAGAGTCTATTTCGGGATGCAGGATGGCTCAGTGAAGATGAGGGAAAAACCTTTCTGTTGACCCTGCTTGAAGTGGCGTGCATTCATCTTAAGTCCCCAGCCCACAGCCGAGGTGGACAGTCCTCAGAAGCCTTTGCCTTAATGTATCCGTGCCAGGGTGACAGCTGGCAGGGTGTGGGTTGGGCAGTTAAATCCAATCTTCTGAAGAATTGTTATTAAATGTCTTTTTTAAAAAGAGAAATATAAACATATATTTTTACTATTAAAAAGACTCAGTTTTTTAAACAAAGTAGAACTTGATTTCATGTTTTATACGAAACATTTACCAAAAAAAACCAAAACCCCTAAATAAAAAAACTGAGGGGACTGTATGTATGGCCAGTAGCCGCTGCCATCCTGGCCATGCACATGCAGGATCTCATTGAATTTGGACAGACGGTAAAGAAACAGTGGAGCCAAAAAATGGTGGGCCATTCCTTTATTAAAGTCTTGCACTGGCCAACAAGCAACACACAGAGAAAACACTTCCCTTTCACTCAGGGCTCCTAAAGCTACTGACACATTCTCCGGTTCCACAACCAGGAGAATCTTATCCAGTTCCTCCTAGAATCAAAGGCCCCACCAGTCTCAGCGGAGTTCGCAAAAGCCCCTCTGCTCTGGTTCCCCATCTGCACAACTCTCTGCAAAAACTTGCTTCTTCTTCAGCACTCTGCATTCTTTCTGCACTCACTCTGCAAACATGGCTTCTCTCTCCTCCTCCTTTTCAAAACTTTCTGGGGAGAAAACCTCTTCTCCAGCAAACATTAGCAAACCAATGGCCCCTCCAAAGCAGGAATGCAATCTGCAATTGGCAGTCAACTGCCCTGCTCTGAGGGCAAGCACTCACGTGGCCAGCGCCATTTTCTAACAATAAAAGTGAGCAAACGAAAAATACAAATTTCACAAACTCATTGCCCAACCAATTTTAAACTTTTAACTTGAGCCTACTGGTTAAGCTGAATATTGAGTTTGCTGAATAATGTAAGTCAAAACTTTTCTTTAAATTGGTGAAATGAAGGCCCCAGGCAGCAGTTATTCCCTGATGCCTTACTGGAAACATTGGAAGTTTACTTTTCTGCCACAGTCTGGTTTTTGCTTTAAGTTTTTGCCGTGATTACACACAGTACCTTGTTACGTGTTCTAAGGTGAGGTTTACAAAGGCCTGGGGTGCATAACGGTGGTGTAGAGTGACTTGGTGTAAACTGTCAGGAAAATGTTCTGCTAAGCTGGGGGCTCATTCAGACCCCGGTCCGTCGTTGGAAGCAGGTGACTGGAAACAGGCTACTGCTGTGACGTGTGACTTCTATAGGATTTTCTTTCAGTTCATGTTTCATCTCTTTCTTTGTTATTGCTTGTATGGTTCAGCATCAGGAGTGCTTGCCTCTTTATTTTATTTGAGGGTTGAAATAAAACAGTATTGTGCCATTCTTGCTTATTGTCTTTACTATAGAATTTGGAGCAGTTTTGCAGCAAAATAGAAATCAATTCTGCTCACTCAGTATACATTGGATTTATGATCAGGAGTGGAATTTACTCAAGAAAACTTGAGCCAAAGAGTAGGTAAATATTTTCCTTAAATCTGAGAAAATTTGGCCCTGGCTGGCTGGCTCGGAGGTAGAGAATCAGCCCAGTGTATGGATGTCCTGGTTCAATTCCCAGTCAGGGCACACAGGAGAAGCAACCGTCTGCTTCTCTACCCCTGCCCCTCTCACTTCTCTCTGTCCCTCTCTTCCCCTCCTGCAGCCATGGCTTGATTGGCCCCAGGCACTGAGGATGGCTCTGGCCTCTGCCTCAGGTTCTAAGAGGAGCTTGGTTGCTGAGAAATGGAGCAACGTCCTAGGTGGGCAGTGCCCCCTAGTGGGCTTGCCAGGTGGATCCTGGTCGGGGTGCATGCAGGAGTCTGTCTCTGCCTCCCCTCCTCACTGAATAATAATAAAGAAAATCTGAGAAAGTTTGGTGTCCGTTTTATTCCACAGACCTTTGGCAGACAAAACATTAATTTTCTTTGTTAGTGGAGGATAGCTCAGCTAAGTCACAAATCATTCCCGTTCTGTATTAGACAAACCTGTAGTCCTGGAAGCTGACCTGAATTTCATCTTTATTTCTTCAATTCTGTAACCTTGACTGTATGTCTAGTGAGCAGTGAATTGTCCACAAAACCTCACAGAGAAAGGAGAAGCTGACCAACTGAGTGATAGTTCTAGATAGGAGTCAGGAATCTATCATGTCAAGGCATTTTTTATGTCGAGAACCCTTGCTGACTGCACAATACTTGGAACAGTAGGCTTGTGTTTTGAAGCTTCTATATAGCTACAAAGCTTGACATCTAAATTTTTGTTTAAGTTGCAGAATGAGTTAACAAGGATGAGCATTAAAAAGGCTCTTTTTCTTGCCGAATTCCTTCTCTTTGTCTCTGCTTTCCTGGTGCTCTTTAGTTGCCTCACACATTGTTAGGAGTGCTTTATTTCAAGACAGTTTTGGTATGAATATTAGGAAATGTTTGCACATAATGGGCACTAGATCTTAGCTGAGGAAACTTCATAGAACTGATTTTTGAAATGATCCTTCTTGATATAGTCTTGACTTCTTTGTCTTATTCAATACTAACCTTCACTCATCCCCTGTAAAATATTCAGTAAGGCGTGTATATCTGCCCAGTTTGGCTGGTGGGTAGCAAAAATTGATATGATTAAATCAGTCATTTTAATAGAGTCATCCCTGTAGGAAGGATTTGTGCTTTTCTAATCGAACAGATCTGATAATAGAAAATGGAGTATGTGCCCAGTAGGATCCAGCAGTTTGGCCCTCTAGCGATACTCCCATTGGCAGTGTTCACACTTCCTGCCCTGACTCCTCCATTGAATTTGGTTCCTTGACGGGTCTGGGATGGAGAAACTAGCTCAGGTTTGCACCCTTCAGCTCCCACAGCTGGTTAAGATGGAAGACCCCCCTTGGGGTGAAGGAACCATAGAAACCCTGGCCCTATTTGTAGCATCTATAACATCCTGTTCTTCCTGGACACTTTCTTCTGGATGTCTGCTATCTGCTACAGGAATATTTCCTTTTCTCTGGACCATCAATTTATCTCCTTTTGATTATGCCTCCTTCCTGTGTAAAGTTATAAAAAGCTTGTACACAGTGTTCTACTCCATTTCCCTGATCTTTTAATTTATTAATTTATTTTTTTATTTTATTCATTTTAGAGAGGAGACACAGAGTGAGAGAGAGAAAGGGGGAAGGAGCTGGAAGCATCAACTCCCATATGTGCTTTGACCAGACCAGTGCAGGGTTTTGAACTGGCGACCTCAGTGTTCCCAGGTCGACACTTTATCCACTGTGCCACCACAGGTCAGGCTCCATTTCCCTGATCTTTGACAAAACTCCAATTTCATGATAGTGTCACCAGAGAAGGCTCAAGTCCAAGGAGGCTTCTTCCTTAATTCTTGTCATGCTCACAAAGAATTCAGGCGAGAGATGGGCAGCGTTCAAGCAGAGCAAGCAGTTTGTTAAGCAGACCTGTACACTTGGCACAAGGGGCAACTCAGCTAGCCTAAGCGCCCAGCCTGTTGGGGGTCTTAGGATTTATATACTCATCAGGTCTAACACAGGATTTCAAGGCTCAACTTCCTTGATATTGGGATTAACATATGGTGTTTCAAAGCTGTTTGGACATCTGGTGATTTTGTTTTGGCAGACCTTAAGACCACTGACTCCTTCTGTAAGTTGATGAGATGACTCCCTTTTCCTTTTCCAAAATGTCTGATGTTACCCAGTGTTGCCTCACTGTCTTTGGAAATTTTCAAGGATTTATCATGTCTCTGAGTTTCCCATGCACTTGAATTAAACTTTATTCATCTGCTGTTAATGTCTCTCATTTAATTTGGTATTAGCCCAGCCAGCAGAACATAGAAAGTGGGGAGAAAATTATTAATGTTTTTAACCCCTATAAGAGAAAGTAGAAGAATATGTCTTTTTATATCTATATCTAGAGAGAGCAAGAGAAAAGCAAACCTTAGCTTGCAAGACCAAGCAGCATAGAACTGGCAGACAAGCACGGCTAGAATAAGGAGTGTGGCAAAAAAATTTCTTAATACTATGCTGAAGTAACAGCTGTCATATTCTGTGCAATAGTGCTCAGGTCGATAAGTGACAGGGAGGTGAGATCCTGGGCTTGGCGATAATTTGAAACCCCAGGACAGGCAGTCAAAGTCTCAGGATTCTAGCTCTGCTCAAGTTTCTTCTGTTCCTGGTCTGTCCCAGTATTTGAAAGGATGTATTCCTTTCTGCATTATCCGGTATCCTATACTGCTTGAAAATACATAACTAGACTGGATCCTGGCCAGTTGGCTCAGAGGTAGAGCATCAGCCTGCTTCTCTACCCCTACCCCCCTTCTTTCTCTGTTTTCCCCTTCTGCAGCTATAGCTCCATTGGTTCGAGTGCATCGGCCCTGGGTGCTGAGGATGGCTCCGTGGAGCCTCCACCTCAGGTGCTAAAAATAGCTCAATTACAAACATGGCCCCAGATGGGCAGAGCATCAGTCTCAGACAGGTTGCTGGGTAGATCCAGGTCTGGGTGCATGTGGGAGTCCTCTTCTCTCACTTGGAAAAGAAGAAAAAAAATCTAGGTAGATTTAGAACATGTGCAGCCCAAAGGTCTCTAATTCCTAGACTGTTTGGTAATTTTCCCCATGGGCTGAACTATCACCATAAAGTTAGGGGCAGGAGGTGTTCAACCTCAACATCTTCGAGGCTTATTGAAATAAAGAGGAAGAGAAAACTTTCAACACCTGGTAGTCTCCAAAATTTTCTCATGCCAGTACTTAATCTGGCCCAATCATAATTAGCACTTATCAGCAGATTGTGCGCCCAAAGAACCCATAGCAGACCTTCAGGATGAGCATCAATGAATGGCTTGGGGTCTGCTTGCACTCCCCTCTGGCTTCTGAAGACTGTCCTGTGCCTTCAGCTTGAGCCCGACTCCTGTGTTTCAACAAGATTGATGTGGGGAACACCCCTGGCTTCTGATTTCTTTTTAGAGAAGAAAAAATGGGGACCCACTCACATCTATCTGTAAAGCTGAAGTTCTTTCATGAATCTCACATCTCTAACAAACTGATCTACCTAGCCAGGGCAAGTCTCATTTGAAAAATACAATATTTCATGCACATTGTGCCCATTTGTGTACACCGTAATCCCAGGCATGAGATAACAGTTGTGCTGCTATTGGGTCTTTCTTTGATTATATCTTCAACTTACTGTTGTTCCTACATATAGAAAGTATTTATTTTTGCATGTTATTTTCCCCTCATGTCACTAAATTCTATTATTTGTAATGCTTTTTAAAAATTATTTTTATTCAGCGATCGGAGGGGAGGCAGAGACAGACTCCCTCATGCGACCCAAACAGGATCCACCTGGCAAGCCCACTAGGGGGCAATGCTCTGCCAGTCTGGGACATTGCTCTGTTGCTCAGCAGCTGAGCTCTTCTTAGCACCTGAGGCAGAGGGCATGGAGCCATCCACAGCTCCCAGGGCCAACTTGCTCCAATCGTGCCTTGGCTGCGGGAGGGGAAGAGAGAGAGAGAAAGGGGGAGGAATGGAGAAGCAGATGGATGCCTCTCCTGTGTGCCCTGACTGGGAATCAAATCCGAGACATCCACACGCTGGGCCGATGCTCTACCACTGAGCCAACTGGCCAGGGCCTGTAATGCTTTTAAAGATGAATTAGCAAGGGAAGTAAGCTATTGTGTAATAATCAAATTATATTACTTTAGCTTTATACAAACAGAGGAGTAATTTAAGCTTGGGAAATAAAAACATGAAGAAACAAGGTAATGGAAGCAGTGAGAGAAATTCTTATAGTTAATGAAAGTCAGCGTTAATACTCTAAAACATGTTTAGGTGAGTCTCATGGACCGTAGGGATCAGGTGAAAATGTGTCAGAGGATATTTGGTTTTCCTACAAGCAGCCATGAGACGACTTGATTGTCTACTGTCTCTGTAAGTCTCCTAGCAATACTCAGAGATTACAGAGAAGATGTGAAGAGACCTTCCCTCTCAGACTGGGAACCCCCCCCCACCCCCCACCCCCCACACTCTCAGGTGAACACTGCCAAGAAATGCTCTTCTCTTCTGCCATTTAGTATACATTTTGGGAATAGCACCTATTTGCTAAACCTGGGTTATTATTGATCATTTATTTAGCAAGGAACCAATGAATCCCCCAACTCATCTTACATCATCTCTAGCTTAGGATATTTTATGCCTTATATACCCATAGTGGTAGGACCTAACTAGCACTTGACAGGACCCACATCTCTCAGGTGGAATGTCCCCTGAACTAATAGGACTCAGCTGATTTGATAGTACTCCCAATCTCTCAGGGTTGTAATCCTCCACACACTACTAGGGTGCCAAGTTGACATATCAGGACACCCTACTTTCACAGGGAAAGACTTCTCTGAACACTCAGAGGATTCTGAGCCACAAGACACCTGTTCTCTCATGTGTGACACATTTTACGTTTATAGGACCACAGCTGATGTAATATGACTCTTTACCCTCTCAGGTGGGACGCCTATGGACATAATGCTGATATCAGCAGACCCACTACTTTCCCTGGCAGAAATCCCTCCCAACATTCACAAGACCCATGGCTGACATGAAAAGTTTCCTTATTCTCTCTGGGTGTGACTTCTTATTCTCCCAAGACCCAGAGCTAACCAGTTTTCTGCCCTCATGACCATTTTAAGTATAAAAAAACATACTGAAAGGTAGTTTATTATTTTATACATTTAATACTTAAATAAGAATAAGAAAAGAAGTTCACAAAACTAGATTATAAGATTTTTAAAATATTAATGAAAAGATATTAAATAATACCTGACAAAACAATAAAACTTATTTAAACAGAATGGCCCATTTCCAGGTCCACGGTTTTTCTACTGTCTGCTTGAATCCAATGTAGACCTGCCTGGCTTCGGCCACTGGCATTACACCCCCTCACACGGCAAATATGAAAATAGTGAGGCTAATTTGACTTCCCAGTAGATTGAGTTGATTTAATTATCTGTAACCCAGGGGTCCCCAAACTACCGCCCGCGGGCCACATGCAGCCCCCTGAGGCCACTTATCTGGCCCCTCCGCACTTCCGGAAGGGGCACCTCTTTCATTGGTGGTCAGTGAGAGGAGCACAGGATGCATCCACACCCATAGTTCCCATTGAAATACTTAAATTTACTTGTTCTTTATTTTAAATATTGTATTTGTTCCCATTTTGTTTTTTTACTTTAAGATATGTGCAGTGTGCATAGGGATTTGTTCATAGTTTTTTTTATAGTCTGGCCCTCCAACAGTCTGAGGGACAGTGAACTGCCCCCTGTGTAAAAAGTTGGGGGACCCTGGCTCTAGGCTTTCCTCTGTCTAACAACTTACTTATATTTTCTGACTTGAAGCCTTGTTGAACTGAGAAAGTCTCCCAACGCAATAATCATAATGCTAAGTCTAAGTCAACATTGGGATATGTTAGCCTATGTATCCTTCTCTGTTTGATGTTTTCACTGCCATTCTCCTGTGTGTGGCGATTAATCCCTGGACAAAGCTCAAGTGTGTCCATACTCATAGTTGGAAGGCATGTTGTTCCTTCTTCAACAGACTTTGTGGGGCAGCTGTGTTAGGTTTGCTCACGGGATTACTGGCTGCAAGCACTTTGCTTGGTTAGTGCGTGAGCACATGGCAGAGGCACGTGTGCACAGCCTATATAAGGCTGTGGGTGCTTCGCCTGGGCAGTGATTCTTCCAGACTGCTCTCCTGCCACCGTGAGGTGCGGTTTTCCTTGCTACCTTGTTCTTACTGCAAATAGCAGATTTTCCTTTTTTATCATCTCTTTCCCTTTTGTTGTTTATTTGCGAGCTTCCAATAAACAGGTATGGCCCATTTATCGCTTTCTGGCTCCGCAGCTTCTCTACCGTCTGCCCAAATCCAATGTGGACCTGCCTGGCCTCGGCACCGGCATTACAGATTTCTAATTAGATTTCAGCTTTGTGTCTTTTTTTTCTAGAGATGGCTGATTATTTTGCCACTCACTCATCCTGTATGTACAACTTCTACACATTGAGACAGAAAATTCTGAACAAATGAAAACCTTTTATTTACAAAAAAAAGTCTGTACACTGTGTATACATAAAAATATACAAAACCAAAATAGAAACTATCAAAATGTTAAACTGTGTGCAAACACTTTTAAAATATGACTCCTGGAAAACCTCAAGCCTTACTTAGTTTGAAAGAGTACACATTTCATTTTAAAAATTATCATACAAAATATTTCTCAAAGCTGTTAAAAAAGTTCACTGGTTTCTACTGGGAAAATTTCACATGTGTTTTTATCTAGGATAAAACAGGATGTATAATATTATAAATGTTGTGTCTTAATGCTACCAATGTGGTTAATTTGGTTGAAACCTGCCTAGTGAGAAGACTCTTTCCTATAGAACCAATGAATGTTTCTTCCCCTAATCTTGTAGCAACCATGAAATAAAACTAGGCAGTCTTCAGGCAGTGGGTCTACTCTCATAGTGACTTTTAAATATGTCTGCTATACTTTTAAATGCAGCCAGGATGTGTAAACCATGAGTGTGTGGGAAGACTAGATTTTTTTTTAACAGGACATAGAAATTTTCTTTCTTCTCTCAAACAATTGGTGTTTGCATAATTAAAATGTATTACAAAGGTTTCAGAAAGAAAGTTTGATGAAAAAGACAATATAAAACCAACAATTTGTGAAGATATGGATATATACAATCATGTAACTATATTTATAAGCATACTTTTTATAACAAGAGAATATATCAATGTCTTTAATTCTTTAAATTTCACTAGGCCAAACTTGTAGAGGAATATGCTGGTCATTTTTATTTTCTTACTAAAAGGCTTCATTCATTTAATAAAACAAGAATCAGCACTTTTATCCTTAAATTTTATCCTTAAATTGACAGGGAAATAACCTTTCATTTACCAATTGTGTAGGTAATACCCCAGTAACAAAAACATGCAGAATATTTTCACAATGGAAATATCCAAAGAATAAAAAACAAATTTGAACTCAGGCACATTTTTCTTTTCCACAGAGACAGAGAGATAGTCAGATAGAGGGACAGACAGACAGGAACGGAGAGAGAGATGAGAAGCATCAATCATCAGTTTTTCGTTGTGGCACTTTAGTTGTTCATTGATTGCTTTCTCATATGTGCCTTTACTGTGGGCCTTCAGCAGACTGAGCAACCCCTTGCTAGAGCCAGCGACCTTGGACTCAAGCTGGTGAGCTTTTGCTCAAGCCAGATGAGCCTGGGCTCAAGCTGGCGCCCTCAGGGTCTTGAACCTGGGTCGTCCGCATCCCAGTCCGACACTTGATCCACTGCACCACCGCCTGGTCAGGCAAACTCAGGCACATTTTAGGTAAGCAATTCATTTCTAAATGTAGCTGCCTTTACCAGTTGTGTAACCACTGGGTAGAGTCCTAAGCCATCAGAAAGTGAGAAGTCAAATCAGACAGTATGACAGAATATGTTCAGAGACAAATTTGGTTTATATATTCAGTCATGTATTCTTGATAATTCTCCTGCCTCTTTGCCCTGTTTCTTTCCATCCCAAGCAGAAATGAGACCATGTCACTTTGGCTACAAGCCTCAAACATGCACTTTGCCATGACCTCTAAGAAAGGCTGGAGTGAGAACTTGAACAATGTCATTTGTGCATACCATCACATACCATGACACGTGGGATTGATTCTGCCTAATGTGGTTCAACAGGACCTATTTAATTTAATGGGTAGAACTGCTGCCACCCAAAAGGGTTAGCAACAACCTAAGGTGTTAATATGTCCCAGCAGAATGACTGGCTCACAAACATGTACAGAGCAACCCCTCGTTAGTGGGTTTTTATTTCCCAGCTTTGAAAATGCTCAAGATCATTTCAGCATGGCTTTGTCTAGCTGCTATGGATACAACAACACATGATTATGAGGGAGGCCCCCACTGCTTGTCTGCCTGGGAGACCCAGGGCATAAGACACACATGAGGGGCTGCTGCAGAGGCTGGCTCCTTAAGCTCTGTGTTCAAGCAGACAAGTAAAAGACCCAGTAATTGAAAGATGTGGCAAATCTCCTCACATGGTCTATGTTAACGTCTATCCCTGATGTTGCATGATGCTTGTGTACAACTTTTGATTGACTACTGCTTGGCCCTGTGTACAAAGTTCTTGCGAAGGGCAGCCCTATAAGGACTTATAGGGAGGGTTAGATACACAGGCCAGCACTGCCTTTCATAGGGACAGGGAGAATGCTACACCTGTTAAGTCTTACCCTCGTATCAGGTGAAGGGACTGGTGAAAAAAGTTAGAGAGCTAGTTGTCATAGAAAAAAGTTAGAAGCTAAGTTGTTATTCTTGGCTAATATTTGTTTCTTTGTGATTACAAAAACAAAAACAAAAAGATCAGGTGATGTTTTATCTTGAAATATATAGCAATGTGAACGTGTTCGTCCTGAGAGTGAGAAAAGGGACACCTAAAGGCTTCAGGCTACATCACAAGGATTTTATCAGTGTCCCTTCACAGAAGAGGATAAAAGGTTATAGACGGGCAGACCCTGGAAGAAATGCAGTGAGGTACTATTTATTATATGCCACCAAAGGCCTGTGTGTTTACTGCAGTTCAGTCTAGGTAGCACATAAGGACCTAATGTCTGGCCAGATACTGCCACTTTAGACCAGTTTGGATAACCCTCAAAGCAGTCATCATGTTAATTCTAACTGCCTAATATTTTGAGAGGCTAAACAATTTAAACTTTTAAGTAGAAGAATGCCCAGTTCATGCTACATGACTACATGTACCACATTTTTGGAATTTAACAAATCTTGGTTCCCAAGAGTCTTTAAACCATAACATATTAAAAAATTTTAATTAAATTTCCTTTATACTTTTCAGTTTATCATATATATATATATATATATATATATATATATATATATATATATATATATATACACACACACACACACACCTTTGCCTTATTCTTTATTCAATACATAACTAGGCACTTTCAGAAATAAAAGTTGCAAAGTTATATATAACAATTTCAGTGAGACTGGAAGCACTTTTTTAAAAAAAGTATATGTATTACAACATAATGCAATTTAAAAATCTTTGAACTGTTTTCTGGAGCCTTTGAACTTGAATATTTACACTGACCCCAAATAACTTTTCCTTTAACCAGTATCTTATGTCATCAAAGGGGGCTGTCCTGGGTCATAGGATGGGGTTAGGGAGTCCACTAGGATGACTACAGAAGAAACTTAAATGCCATGGGCATTTGCAGGTAGAATTCAGAAGGTCCAGGGAGAGAAACAAGGACTGCAAGAGGGCTGCTCGCCTGAATCAGAGCCACCTCACCAGCATCCAGAATCACTGAGCTCAGCACTCACTAAACACAAGGACAAAACTGAGCTCTTTCAGGAAGTAAAAAAGAAAAGTGGCTTGGTAATGTCTGTTCAGACACAAGCTAATGTGTATGACAAATTTACCCATCCCTTCCCAAAGATCTGGAAACAAAACACTCAGAACTACTGGCTTCTAGGGACATGGCCATGCTGAAACTTCAATTACTCCTACTTCACTATCATAAGAAGCCATAGATGTCTGTTATCCAACTGGATTTCTGCCGAGTAAACTAACCAAACAGCTGTCTGATTCTGTAAATCACTGTTGATCAAAAAAGTAGTCCTTGCCTGACCAGGCAGTGGCACAGTGGATAGAGCGTTGGATGCGGAGGACCCAGGTTCGAGACCTCAAGCTCGCCAACTTGAGCGTGGGCCCATCTGGCTTGAGCAAAAGCTCGTCAGCTTGGACCCAAGTTCGCTGGCTCCAGCAAGGGGTGGCTCGGTCTGCTGAAGGCCCGCAGTCAAGGCACATGTGATAAAGCAATCAATGAACAACTAAGGTGTTGCGACGGCAATGAAGAACTAATGATTGATGCTTCTCACCTCTCTCCATTCCTGTCTGTTGTTCCTGTCTTTCCCTCTCTCTGACTCTCTCTCTGTCCTTGTAAAAAAACAAACAAACAAAAAAACAAAAACAAAAGACAGTAGTCCTTAGAGGGCTCAGGAAAAAAACAATATTGGAACAAAAACATTTCATAAATTCTTTTGACATTCACACAGTCTTGAGGGAGAACTTTTTTTTTTTTTTTTTTTTTTACAGGGACAGAGAGAGGGATAGAGACAGACAGACAGGAAAGGAGAGAGATGAGAAGCATCAATCATCAGTTTTTCGTTGCAACACCTTAGTTGTTCATTGACTGATTTCTCATATGTGCCTTGATGGGGGGCTACAGCAGACTGAGTAACCCCTTGATCAAGCCAGCGACCTTGGGTCCAAGCTGGTGAGCTTTTTGCTCAAGCCAGATGAGCCCGCTCTCAAGCTGGCAACCTCGGGGTCTCGAACTTGGGTCCTTTGCATCCCAGTCCGACTCTCTATCCACTGCACCACCGCGTGGTCAGGCTTGAGGGAGAATGTTTTTAATGAAGCTGTTATGGTCACTGCAAAGAACCATTTCCCAGACCATTAAAATATGTTTTCGTCGTATATTGAAATAGTACCATGTTTAATTAATGTGCTTCGAATTTTTTTGTTTCACTATGTTCATATAAAAAATATTTTTCAGTGTATCATTGACAAAAGTTAAGATTAAATGAAACAAAAACTGAATATAACTAATGCAATGGGATAATTTTCCCTCTTGTTGCCTCTCCCTCTGAAGTAGATATGTGTTTTCCTTGCTAAAAGCCATGTTTTTGCACAATTTTATTTAATTATATGGCTTTGTTATGTTGATGACATAAAACATATCTGTGAAAACAAGAATGGGATTCCTAAATGTCCACATGTAGAAGAATTAGTGTCAGGCTTCCAATCGCTGATAATTAACCTTCAAGAGCTCCTTTTAAAGAGATAGGTGTGCATCCCCAGAAGCTCAGGGTTACTGCTCTAGCTTCCTTCTGGGCTGGAGGAAGCCCTCTCCCACAGATGCGTCATTGTCAGTGATTGTAACTATGAAGGCTGTGGGGAGGACTGGCAGGTGAGAAGGTGCAGCAAGGTGGGAGCACTGGAGCCGGGAAAGGTCCTGCCCAGGGCCACCCTGCAGCCTCATGATTCTGTAGTACTAGCCAGTGATGCCCCTGTCCCTTTAGGTCATGCACCTAGTTGAGTAGGAAATGCTGTATCAAAACAAAGTGTCCCCTTTGTGGTGCTATTCTAGGGTTGGCTTGTTCTTGGAATGCTCCACATGGATGATCTGGTTTTAGAATCACGTCCTGGGACACAGAGCGAACCACTCAGTGGCAACAGGAAGCACAGGTGGTGAGTGTAGTGGTGAGAACTAGGGTGCCTCACAGGATATTCTACTGATTTTTGCTGTTAAAATAAACACATCTGAGTGATAATTCAGACATTCATGATAAACTCTAGAATCTTTAATGATGAATGCCTATACAAGTGACACACTAGATGCTACAAATACTGTGCCTCAATGTCAGTATTTCAAAGGTATAAACTATTTCTTACTATTAGATGTATTACTAGAACCAAACCTGATAAACAGTGGCCATGTCATAAGAAAAGCTTAACATTTTTGTTACACATTTTCTTTCTTTTCAGCTATTCAGTTTTTTATTCATCTTTCTTGATTTTTTTGTTTCTTTTAATTCATTATATTCAAAGCTGTAATAAATACCCAATGGCTGAGAAAGAGAATTCTTGTGGCCACCACTAAATTATAGTTTAAAGACTCAAGATTAAGGTACCTAAAATATATCTTCAAGTATTCTTTTGTGACTTAGAGTACAACAGTAGTACCTAATTGCACATTTATTCTCAAGAGCCCTTTTTCAAGAGCCGGGGGCAGGACAGTGAACAGCACGGAGCCCTGGAAGGACCACCTTCCCCTTGTGGTGCAGGTCCCCCTGGGCCCCCATGTTCAGGCGCTGCACCAGAAGCTTCTCATAGAGCAGTGGGTGGTACGCCCCGAGCGTGCAGGCTGCGTCGTAGTACAGCTCGTGATAGTGGCAGAGCTCTGTCTGCCGGATGGATGGGATGTACTCGTATACGTGCACCTCACTGCACAGGGACATCATGACGAGGATTCCTGAGTAGAAAGAAAGATTGGAACTCTAAGTGGAAGGGTAGCATTGGAAACAGTAGTGGAGGTGGTGATGGTGGTGGGGAGTGATGGTGGCAAAAAAACCTTGCCCTGCACTCATTCTCTTTACAACTGCAGGGTTCCAGCTCCCGGTAAGTAGGCCCATGTGGTGTGTGTGGGGTTTATACATACACATTTGTAATACAGTACTAGCATATATATTCTTGTTCAGGTGATTACTGTGGGACCCAGAATAAAAGTCAAAGCTACTGAACTTAAGCTCTGCAAGCTAGTTAGTGCCAGATTTGCACCCCCCAAGTTAGAACATCATGTCACATTCCATGCTCGGGTTCCACCTAATTTGCAGTAGTTAGACCTGCTATCTTCTGAAGAAAGCCATGTTATGAAAAACAACCTCGTCATAAAATTATTGCTTGATTATAAATGAAATTAAAATAGCTGTTTGAATGAAAAGAAATGGAGTTGCAGACACAGAGTTAAAGATTTATATTAACGAAATTATTTCTTTCACTGGAACTGTCAGCGTTATAGTTGCTTTAATGTTTCTATTTTAATGTTTCAAATAGACAGTCACAAAACCTAAGCATCACTGAGCAAGTCTAGTTTGTGATCTAGGCTAACGGATTTTTTTCCTAGCACCACCTTTAAACATTTCTTTTTAAATGTATACATCCCTTTAATTAAAGGGATATCCCTTATTAAGGAAAAACAAAAGTCACACAGTTAGCTTCTGTTATAGGCAATATTTGTCTGCAGAGGACAATCATATTTCTAATCAACCCTGTTTGCATCATGAAAACCTCCATAACCAGATAAAGGCCTGCAGAAGGAACACCAGGAGAGAAGACAAGGGTCTTTATTTTGCATAGGAGAAACAGAAAGCTCGCCCAGGGTAGGTGAGACCTGGACCTAAAAGAGTGGCTCAGGAGACAATGGGTGGACAGGAGATGGAAGAAGGGGTACTACCTGAGGGGTGACCATGGTATCCTGGTTAGAAGACTTTAAAAGATGTGACTTGAGAGCCATGATACAGTATCGTGGCTGAGAGTAAAACACATTCCTTTTTTAAAAAATTTTAATTGATTTTAGAAAGAGAGAAAGAGAGAGGGAGAAAGAGACAGGAACATTGATCTGTTCCTGTATGTGCCCTGACCGGGAATCAAACCAGCAACCTCTATTTCTCAGGACAACACCCTAACCCTATCCAGCCAGGGGATAAAACATATTTCTAATGAAGAGAAGATTATTCCATTCAAACTCTATGATGTAAAGTTGTTCTCAAGAGCGATGCCAACACTCCCAGTTATGGATCAGTCTCTCTCAGTTCTATTAGTTTCCCTCTCCTTTTCCACAGCTGGCCTACTGCCTAGCTGTGGCCCCTTCCTTGTGTTAGTGAAAAGTGACAGTGAGTCAGGTGGAGCCCAGAAAGAACCACCAAGAACAGCCCCTTCTTCCTTTGGTCTCAGAAGGGAGTGGGGGCCAGCATCTCAGCACACAGCACTGACGATAAAGAAGTTCCTTGTTCTAGAAGTAATTATTGCTCTATAAATATTTTTTTCTAATCCTCAGAGAACCATCTATAAGAATTGACACAGTGAAAGGGAAAGTCATGTGTCAAGGGAGAATGAAATTCTTGTATTCCCAGTTACTTTAACCTGCAATGAGCAAGAACCCTTGTGATATGTTAGGTTCTCTCTGAGGGTCACTGGATCTGTGTCTGTGGAGGGAGAATGGCTTCAGGGTTCCCTAATCAGAGCTATGAATTTTTGTACATGGCCCCACACTGGCTGCTGTCCTTCCTTTGGGCCTGGTGCCAGCTTTGCATAAGGAGGCCAAGGGTCCTAGACACGGGGCATTCTGCACATTATCCACTAGTGCATTATTCCAATTTGCCTGCAGATGCCAGTGAAGAGGCCTCAGGGGTGTCTGGCACAAAGGCATCTTATAAACTAGCAGTGGAACTGTTCCCAGAAAGCACAGGTTTCTGTTCCCCAGGTGTTTCTGTGAGCCAATAGCACAACCTCATCCATGGGAACTGGAGTCAATTGTATATGAGCTGTTATCTTTGCAACTCTGGTTTTTAAAGTGGATGGCTTTCAAAATTAGTGTTATGCTTAAGGAATATGTTAGTTTGCTGTTCCTCCTCCTGAAGCAGTTCTCAAACTTCAGCCTGAAACGAATGACCCGGCAGCTTATTAAAATGCAGATTCCTGGGACTTGCCCCATTCCCAGAGATTTGGGTTCCACTGACTTATGTTGGGGTCCAGGAAACTGAATTTTTCACAAGCACTCCTAAACCATCTGTAATAAAAGTCCATTTAAGAAAATTCCAATCCATCACAAGCAATACTTTTGTAAATGCAGTAGCAATGAATTATTAGAGAAATGATCACATGATTGGATGACATTCTATGTCAAATTTCTATGAAAATTTCTAAATATTTTCAATTTCTATACTGATCTAGTTGTAGACCAATAACAAGCATTCTTGGCCCACTGACCATGGGGAGAAAGTTGAGGGGAAACCAGGAGCAAGCTTCCAGAATCCTCTGCCATTATAGTCACACAGGATTTACTTAATTACTGCCGCAACACATGTGAAATGTTGCAACCAGGAAAACATCTTAAGAGATTCAGTATTTAAGGTTTTCACCGGGAACTGGTCATGTAGGCAGTCTCTGTCTGGCACAAACCCAAATCCCACACTCCCAGAAAGAAAAGAGGGGCTTGGTATAAGCCACATTGCTTGCATAAACAGTCTAGACCAGTGGTTCTTAACCTTTTTCAGGTACCGAACCCACCAGTTTCATATGTGCATTCACCGAACCCTTCTTTAGTGATAAATAAAATATGATTGTTTTTTCCAAATTCAAGACATAGGTATATGTTCTTTTACTGGTGCACAAAATGAGCCGTGCATGAACATCACCTTGCTCAAAGAACAAAACCAACAAAGTGCATGAACTCACAAAAAATTACGGTATTACTTTATTCTGGCCTCCGCGGCAGAGGCTTCTCCAAACCCCTGAGACCGACTCATCGAACCCCTAGGGTTCGATAGAACCCAGGTTAAGAACCACTGGTCTAGACATAGTGAACCACTCTTCTCTTATCAGTTATGGGAGTGGGAACCCTCCCCAAATCCAAGTTCCCAGATGCCAACCTTGTAAGCTGGCCTTCCTAAGAATCAGCAGGCAGGCTTACTATGTTAGATATTTTCTGCACAAATACCATATCTGTATAAATTCAGAGTATCATGTTACTTTGTAATCATTTCCCAGTGCCAGATTGCCATGGGGAATTCACATCTGGTTATGCTAAAAATGTTATTACAATGTTTTCATTTCCTCTTAATGACTGCTCAGAATTACCCAAAAGGCAAGTAGAATAAAAGTCATCTAATACTATGCTATTCAGTGAAGGTTTTTTTAAAAATCACTTTAGGAAATTTTATGTTAAATAATTTTGTTTATTTATTACCAGAAACTGTATTTAATTACTAATAAAATTTTTACTGCTTTTAATGCAGAGCTGTGGTTTTTGATGGGCAGATTAATATCCAGACACTTTACCACATGCTTTTGCAAGCCAATCAAATGGACTTGTGGTCAGCTTTTTAAAAATAATTAAATAAAATTCAATTAATGTTAAGTTTATCTGGCCAGATTTTACAAATGAGTCCACACTAGGGATTCATTTGAAGAAAAAAAAAGTATGTAAAATTTTCCAGGCAATTATGACTTAAGAGGCATTCCTGTGCCAAACTACATGTTTTAAAATATTGTAGAATGTATATAATTATCAAACCAATTAAAAAACATCTCAACTGGTCTTAATAAAATGTCCTATTGTGTAGCTCAACATAACAAGCAATATGTACACTTATTTATTTGCTCCAAAACATGGATAGCCTGACCAGGCGGTGGCGCAGTGGATAGAGCATTGGACTGGGATGCGGAGGACCCAGGTTCGAGACCCCGAGGTTGCCAGCTTGAGCATGGGCCCATCTGGTTTGAGCAAAAGCTCGCCAGCTTGGACCTAAGGTTGCTGGCTCCAACAAGGGGTTGCTCGGTCTGCTGAAGGCTCGCAGTCAAGGCATATGTGAGAAAGCTATCAAAGAACAACTAAGGTATCTCAACGAAAACCTGATGATTGATGCTTTAAAAAAAAACCATGGATAAAAAGTAAGCTTCAATGCTATGTTCTGATTATCACAAATTCAGAATGAACAAAGTTCCTTCTATAAGACTTTACACGGCATATACTGATGTATTTGATGAGTTTTTGGAGTTTAGTAGAGTTTAGACATTTAGCCTTTAGCTTCATTGTGCTTACACTGAAATTATCTTGCTTTTCACCTGGCAGTATTACATCCAAAAATCACTAAAAATGATAGAAATTTCTCCTTCATTCTTTCAACATGTAGCTAAATAAGCTAGGTATAAATAAGGTGACCAGATTTTAAAATTGGTAAAGTGGGACACCATTGACGGGGGGTTCTTGATTAAAAATTTGGTCTATATGGAGCAAAAAAAAAATTTTCATAGAATGCAAAAATAGTATTTTAATATATATTTTTAAATTGGGACTTTTTTAAAACGCCGCGGGACGCGGGACAGATTATTAAAAATTGGAACTGCCCCGCCAAAAGCGGAACGTCTGGTCACCTTATATAAAGAGAACATAATGCCGGTGACAGGAGAAATACTGGCTTATTTTTCCAGTTAACTATTGAACACAATTCTTATGTCAGGTACATTAGGAATTTCTGAGACTGACAAATACAACACTAAAAACTTATTTCTCAATGAGTGGTGAGCATGCAAGGCTAAGTTTATTTAATAGGCCAGTCTAATGGAAATCTAACAGCTGTTCTGTGGTTTCTCCATAAATTCACCATAAACTAATTTTAAAAGCATCTACTATATTAAATAAAATCATATAGTGCAAAAATAATACCCGAAGGCCAATTTTTAGCTCATTTATTTGACGGTAACATACATTCAGGATTATTTATAGGGTAATGCAATTTGATTAGTTTTCTTTCTTTTTCTTTTGTATTTTTCTGAAGTGAGAAGCAGGGAGGCACAGAGACAGACTCCTGCATGCGCCCGATCGAGATCCACCCAGTATGCCTACTAGGGGGCAATGCTCTGCCCATCTGGGTGTTGCTCTGTTGCAACCAGAGGCAGAGGCCATGCACCTGAGGCAGAGGCCATGCAGCCATCCTCAGTGGCTGGGCCAACTTTGCTCCAATGGAGCCTTGGCTTTGGGAGGGGAAGAGAGAGAGAGAAAGAAAGGAAGGGGAAAGAGTGAAGAAGCAGATGGGTGCTTTTCCTGTATTCCCTGGCTGGGAATCGAACCCCGGACTTCCACATGCCAGGCTGATGTTCTACCACTGAGCCAACCGGCCAGGGCTGATTAGTTTTCTTTTTCTTTTTTTTTTACAGGGACAGAGAGAGAGTCAAAGAGAGGGGTAGATAGGGACAGACAGACAGGAATGGAGAGAGATTAGAAGCATCAATCATCAGTTTTTTGTTGCGACACCTTAGTTGTTCATTGATTGCTTTCTCATATGTGCCTTGACCGCAGGTCTTCAGCAGACCGAGTAACCCCTTGTTTGAGCCAGTGATCTTGGGTCCAAGATGGGCCCGTGCTCAAGCTGGCGACCTCGGGGTCTCGAACCTGGGTCCTCCGCATCCCAGTCCGACACTCTATCCACTGCGCCACCGCCTGGTCAGCCTGATTAGTTTTCTAATCAGCATAATTGTGATACATTTTACACACTCCTAAATATGAATGTTCAATGGCTTATCATTTTGTGTTAATATGTTATTTTGTGTTAAATCATGAGTTTGGATGATATATTGGATAATCAGAACCCAAAAAACAGTATAAAACAGAAAAAAAGAAAGGAAGCTATGAGCTGTTGAACATTTTATTCTTGTGTATATATTAAATATACTGAAATCATAGTGTTTGTATCTATGAAATCCAGAAATATTACTTATAATCAGTTGTGGTTGCCTTTTAAAGGGGTGCAGGGGAGGTGTTGGTGGTTTCTACAACAAAAATATTGTCAATTATAGATTTTAAGTGAGTTCAATCTCTGTGCTGCTATCGGATCCTGTGCTACCAGCCCTGATGGCTTGATGGTGCTCAGCTTATGAGCCAGGGTGGTGAAGCTGGTGCTTCCTGGCTTAGCTGAATGCCTACTTTATGTAGGTGGCAAACCCATCCAGCTGTGTTTTGCGAGCCCAAGTGAGCTCACTGACCTTCTGTAAAAATACCTGTGGTTACTGGGGCGGGGGGGGGGAGGGGGAGGAAGGGGCAGGGGAGGAGAGGAAGGGAGAAGGGGGAGGGGAGGGGCACAAAGAAAACCAGATAGAAGGTGACAGAGGACAATTTGACTCTGGGTGATGGGTATGCAACAGAATTGAATGCCAGGATAACCTGGAGATGTTTTCTTTGAATATATGTACCCTGATTTATTAATTTCACCCCATTAAAATTAATAATAATAAAAAAAAAGAAAAGAAAATACCTGTTTTGTGAGAGCAAAATGGAAGCTCTGGGATTCCAAGTAAATGATTCTTTATCCTCAGTCAGGCTATAGCACAGTCAAAATGACTTCATAGCACCAAATAACAAGGTAAATCTCAAACACCCAACTGGAGATGAAAGAGAGAAATGCTACTCATACATAGATAACCAGCTCCCAGTGGGCTGTGGGTAGGAAACCCAATACGACGAATAGGTTGTCCAAAAAACAGGTCCCGTGGATCATCTAAATTACTGTGAAAAGTACACATGCAGTCCAAGTGATGTAAGGACTGCCTTACTGTTTCTCTGGAGAAAGGGATGGTACAGTGATACCTTTTCAATGTATCTACTGGCCTCTTTTTCTAAACTGTAAGGAAAAATACAGACTCTGATCAGAAATTCAAAGGAAAAGCAGCAGTATATTAGCACTTAGTAACAATGATAAAAATGTCATACACTTTGCTCAGCACTAATACTTCTGGGAACTTATCTTAAGGAAATAGTTTAAAGGAAAAATACTGTATATATTCACATATTAAATAAACTATAGCATATTATTAGGACATAGATATTATAATGGCTCATTAATGTAATTATTTGATAATATCAAATAATTTGAAATAACCCAAATATTCAACAACTGAAGTTATGATATAACTATTTGAGGTAATGATATGACCTCTGTAATATCAAAGTCTAACAGATACCTTATCAATATTAAATAGGCTTATAATGGATGTATAGTTTAATTTATTTAATATTATAATGCATTTATGTTGCATCAGTATTATATTGTTCTCCTATGTATCTCTAATTGTTTCATTAAAAAAAAGCACAATAAATTATTAGCTTCAATGAACTCTCTATGTAAGTGAATTGCAAACTTCTGAAATGTTTTCTAACAATTAAGTGAATTTCAGTGAAGGGGTCCTTATGCCAATACTCGGTCAATGTATTCCTCAAATCCTACAATTTGCCATTCTTTCTCAATGCATAGAAAAATGAGTCTTTGCATCTGTAGGTAAAATAAAAAGATTTTACTTAGTTGCAAAGTTAAGCATTTGTGCCCAAATCTGATTTTACTGACATCTTGCCCAAAAGAAAACTTCTCCACAGGAACTGATACTACATAGATAGCACAGAACCCAGGGAAAGCATAGCTCTGTGACTCAGGCATGGCGATTAAGGACATTGATGATGCAGAAGTAGCACCAGGCCCACTCTCACTAAGGGCTCTATGATGGGTTGTTTTGTTCAGTAACTGACACCACAGGTCAAAGTGTTTGGAAATGATGAGGTGGTGAGACAACAGGTCAACAGTTTTTCAACATGACCTTAGAACATGAAGGGGCATTTGGAGAACACTTTTTGATAAAAGAAAAAAAAACCACTCATTGATCTTTAAAATTCTTCTGGCAGATAGATAAGAGGCAGGTGACATAATTTGACTGATCTATAAGAATGTCAGATAAATTATAAAACAGACTGTGGCTCTCAGCATATTTCTGAGAAAGATCAAGAAAGAGGTAAATGTGTTGTAACATTAGCGGGAAGTCCAGAGGGTGAACAGGGGTTCTGCTGGGCACAACTAGCCCAGGTTGTATCTCTTGCCCATCTCTAGCGAGGGGATTACACTTACATACGGCAAGGGTGGAGAGCAGCAGAGGAAGTCTGTGATGTCAGGCCACACCTTCTACACATCTGCATCCCCATAGACCCCAGCCTGCCCAGTGAGAACATGACACCTTATCGACCTGTTCTTTTCCATTCTTTTGTGACTAGCAAACTCTTCCTAGTGCTGCCCTACAGACCTTTCTGTTATGATGGAGGTGTTTTGTCTGCACTGCCCAGTGCAGCAGCCATGAGGAGCACAATCCTGCTGAAACTCGAAATGGGCATAGGAACACTGAAGAACTGAAGTTTTCCTCTTATTTAATCTGAATCTATTTAAATTTATACAGCCATTTTTGGCTAAAGCTGCCAAACAGGACAGGATACTGTTAAAAAAATAAGTGGAAAATGGCCCACAAACTCATCTTTTCAAAGGTTTTATTATTTGCATGTCACATGTGAACATATGGAAGCTAACAGGACTAAGTGACTTGCCCAATGGTAAGGAAGCTGAAGTAGATGGCAGAGAAGAATTCACACTCATTCTGCCTGACCTAGTGTCACCCCTGCAAAGACACCCAACTACAATACTCCTTTCATGTAAAAACTTAAAGGCAAGACAAGCATCAGCCTCCAAAAATTCCAAATTCTCAGCACACAACAATGAAAGGAAGCTGGCCACAAATATATGGCACAATTTCTCTCAGCAAAAACAGCTGTGACTGACTAACTTGAATTTCTCAAATTATGTTAAGAGTATGTCTGACAATCTTCCTGCCATTGTGCCCTAAAACATTTGCTCTATTCGAGTATTACCCAAATGAATTCACGAGAAAGCGACAATAAGAAAAAGACATTATTAAACTTGGGTCACATCTCATTACGCTGGCTAAGCATTGTTATATACTGTTTACCTTTTGCTGATAAACTAGATTACTATATTTCCCCATGTATAAGATGTACTTTAATTTTGGAACTTTGAAAAAAATGTATTACATAAAGTTATTGAACTCAAGTTTTATTCATTATAAAGTTCATACAACTCCTCATTACTGTCAAAACTCCCATCTATTAGCTTGTCCTCATCTGTGTCTGATGATGAATCACTATCTTCATGTATTGCCTCGTCCTCATTCCATCTATGGTATTTGAAATACCACAACCACTGTCTAAGACACACCCAGTTTTTAGACTCCAAATTTTTCAAAAATGGGTGCATTTTATACATGGTAAAATACGGGTATATAGTTTTTTCCTAAATCAACAGGATTCAATGGAATTGCCCCCAAAATAAAAAGCTTAGGATTTCAAGAGTGACTTGAAAATAAAGAGTGTCAAAGATATGACTTTATTTAAATAATATTTTTCTAAAGAAACAATTTTAATAATGGCTTTTAAAAATTTTCCCCCATTTTAAATTTTTATTTTTCAGTTACTTCCAGTTGATATATAATATTATATGAGTTTCAGTGTACATGTACCCCAGGATGATCACTTAGTAAGTTATGTAATATCTAATCAAAGGCATGACTTTAAAAATTGAGGGAGGAGAACCGTGCTCAAGGAAAATAATATGCAGAGTCACAGAGTAAATTTTGCCTTGAATTCTGCATAAAATATTCACAGTATTACAATACCAAAAAGCCACTCCAATATCTGCAAGCCTCAATTCAGAGACTGTGTATGTGCTCTGTATCCATGACCAAATAAGTGTCATCTCCTTAAATCTTCCCTTTATTCACAGGGAGCCACTGTGCAGCCCAAGTTAAGGTGCAGGCTAATACCTTCATTGAAATTAGGGTGGAGTACATTACAGTTTATAATGGACACAACTAATATCCTTTGGTTTTATTATAGCTTTCATATTGCCAAGGAGATCTAAGAAATTCTTTCAGGTACCCAACTCAGTGTAATCAAAGGAATAACAAGGTGTAAGCTGAAACATAGGTAAAGAAATGGGGTAAGACCACAAACTTTGAGGATCAAAGTCTAGCCAAGGGTGATAACTTTGTTACATAATCTATTTTTGGACTAGAGCTAATGGACTCCAGTGGTGAGAGCTGTATAAGGTTCTAGAATTAGTCTCATCAAAGCCGGGACCAACCAGGCACTATTCTGTGGTCACATGTTTGGCTCCCCAGCCTGGCTTCATGCCAGCACTGTGCACAGGAGTGGGTGGCAGATTGAAGACAGCTGAGGTAGGGTCTACATATTCTCCCCTTGGAGCGGGAAAGATCTTAACTGCTCTCTCTGATCTACAGAGCATAGCACAGTGATGCTGTGCTGGTCTCTGAGCCTCAGTCCTCAGAACCTGACAGCTTCTATCTTCTGTGTTTTGGAACACGTTCTAGGAGTCCATTTAAGACATCCAGTTACCCTGAGACTACCATGTAAGAGATCATGTGCTGCCACAGGCCAACAGTCCCAGCTGAGCCCCGCCTCCTAGCTGTCCCTGCCAAGGGGCCAGACATGGGATTGAAGCCGTCCCATGAAGCAGCTGAATACAGCCACAAGATCCCCATCCACGCCTGTGGGTCAACAGTATTGTTCAGGCAAGCTCATGGTGGTCCACAAAATCAGGAGAGAAAATTAAGTAGTTCTTGCTTTATATTTCAGAGTTTGGGGGAGTAAGTTACGCAGTAAAAGAAACTGGAATAGAATAATTTCTCTTCTAAAACCACCATTCTTTTTTTTCCTTTTTCTTCTTTTCCAAGTGAGAGGAGGGGAGACAGAAAGACAGGCTCCCGCATGCACCCTGACTGGGATCCACCCAGCAACCTTCATCTGGGGCTGATGCCCTGCCCATCTGGGGCCATGAGCACAACTGAGTTCTTCTTAGCACCTAAGGCAGAGGTTAAGGAGCCATCCTCAGCATCTGGGCCAACTCGCTGCAATTGAGCCATGGCTGCAAGAGGGGAAGAGAGAGAGAGAGAGAAACGAGAGGGAGAGGGGTGGAGAAGCAGATGGTCGCTTCTCCCATGTGCTTGACTGGGAACTGAACCCGGGACATCCATACACCGGGCCAAGCTCTACTACTGAGTCAACCAGCCAGGGCCTAAAACCACCTTTCAACTGCTCTTATTATGTAATATGAATGTGTATTTATTAAATATTAGGTCTGTCTGCACACTCAATCTTTCCAATTTTTAACATATACCTACCAATGAAGCCAGAAGATGGTGGGTTGGGCTGAATCTTCTCCTTAGTGTTCTCCTGGATAATGTCCCAAAGCTGCCATATAAATTTAGGATGAAGAATGTAAAACGGCTGATTTGGGTTTCTCTGACGATGTTGAACGTATGGAGTGAACAGGTTGTAATCTGGCTTCTTGTACCACTAATAGGGAAAAAAAAAAATCAATACAGTCAAGTCCTGAGGACCACACTGTGGAAAGAACACCAGGCAGCACCAGGAGGGAGGATTCAGGAGAGGCAAGGCAATGAGGATACAGAGACAGCAGGGTTCTGGCTTAAAGGGACTGGCACTTTACTTTTTACTGAAAAAAGGAACATGGCTAAGGCAGCAGTCAGCAGACTTTTCTGGAAAAGGCCAGATAATACACATGTTGTTAAGCTTTTTAGTGTAATCTGTCTCTTTGGCAACTACTCAACTCGGTCTTTGTACATGGAAATCAGCCACACAAGATACAAAATGAATGGCCTGGCCTTGTTCTGATAAAATTTTACTTAAAAACCAGGATCAGATTTGGCTCCTGGCTGTAGTTGGCTAACACCTGGGCTCAAAAATAATGTTTTACAAATAGAATCCATAGTGACAGAGAGCAAATCAGTTAATGCCCTGGCCTGGTGTTGGGGCTGGGAAGATGGCGGTACACAAGCAGACTCTCCAGGCTGATAAAAATATTTTATTTAAAAATAGATTTTTATTTATTCATTTTAGAGAGAGGAGAGGAGAGGAAAGGAGAGAGAGAGAGAGAGAGAGAGAGAGAGAAAGGGGGAGGAGCAGGAAGAATCAACTCTCAAATGTGCCTTGACCAGGCAAGCCCAGGGTTTTGAGTCTGCAACCTCAGTGTTCCAGGTTGATGCTTTATCCACTGCGCCACCACAGGTCTGGCAGAAAATATTCTATTTCTTATTTGCAGTAGTAGATATATGACTATATATATTTGCTAATACTCATCAAAATGTATACTTACATTGATTTAATATAAATTATTTTATGAAAAAATAAACTATAAGGTTGATTTAAAAATATTTTCAGAAATGTCTCAGGTGCCACCATGAAATGGCATTTGCAGAAAGTGTGTGATCAGCTCATTGGGCTCAGGCCCCATGCTCCCTTCAAACAGACACCTTGGTCTACAGTAAGATCCCAAGGATCATTCCATAGCTGAATGTGTTCTGTTGTTTTGAAAATGTGGAGAATATCTGGGCCAGGTCATCTTATTAAGTGAACTGTGTTCCCAAGCCCCGAGGCAGTGGAGGAAGCTGGAGGAATGTGGGACTTGCTTCTTTACCCATCCTCCTCCCAGTCCCACACAGCAGTATTGAAGGACAGCCCCTGCTACCTCCCCCCTCCACCCTAGACAGCAGCCCTGTCACTTAGACTTCAGCACCATCACTGTCCACATCCATGGGGTTGAGTGGCTCTGCGCCTTGGGCTTGGTTGCTTCCAACAGAGCAAGAAACAAGGTCCGACAGCTAGAGGCTCTGGGTCCGCCAACAAACAGCAAGAAAGGTATCAGAACTTAAGGCAGAGAAGCTTAGTCTGGCGAGGAAGCTGAAAAGTTCAAACACCCATCTTTTGCTCAGTTCTCAACAGAGGGTACCTATGAAAAGCAGCTAGGCTTCTCAAAAAGTGCACATTGATACTGTATGCTACACTTCTGAAAATGGGGCTCTGACAGATGAATTTGAAAAATACTCTCCAAGTGGTTCTCATTTGTAATCCTGGTTAAAAACCAGTTAGTAATCACACTAGGTTAAAGGTCCAGTCCAGCCTCAGCGTCAAGATGAACAGTGACAGAACATTCTTTTTAGATGGACCCATTCAACCTTGAACAGCTTAGAAAGTTACCTCTTAGTGGAGCCAAAATCAGTCCTACATCCCCCTAACCCCCCACAAGACCCTGCATTTTCTTTAGTCATAGCAGAACAAGTTGGAAGACACTCACTGGCACAGCTGACGACGTCTTTACCAAGGCTAAATTCTCAACCATCTTTCCCAGCCCTCTTTGAAAAACACTGACATTGATTTTCATCCACGGTTTCACCAAAAGTAACTGGCTGCTTGCTTAGACAGGCAATGATTTGCCAGAAAGTCATGCATGCATCTTGCTTACATTTTGATGGCTAGTAATAATCTTGTTTATGCTATATTATGAGATTAAGTAGGTTTAGAAGCAGAGTCAAAGAGGGACACACTCAAGGGAAGCCGCGACCAGGTTCACTAAAACAATAAGCTGTTGGTATGTGAGTTTAGATTTTCTTGCCAAGCACTTCCAACTTATTTCAAAAGTTTTTGTAACTTCTTGGAAGGTGATGTCACCCTATCATAATGGGAATATTTTGAGTTTAATCAGCCCAACCTCCAGGATAACTAGAAGTTTCTGAACTTTTGGACATTGTACATTTAAAAAAAAATCCTCCAGAGCAAAAGGCCTTTTGAGATGGACACGTTCACCAAGTACGCTATTGAAAGTGGGTATCAACATGGTATGGACACACATGTATTTAAGTAGCACCCATATTCAGTTTCATCATGTCTATCAAAGCTTAATCCTTGACTTGTTCCCATGAGTAATCATTAGAAGGCACCTTCTGACCATTAGGGTCAGGGCAGGGGCAACAAAGGACAGACTTACCAGGTTAAGATTTGCAGAATAAGGAGCGGGGTCCCAAGCCACCAAAATGACATCTTTATACAATGAATTGTCAATGAAGTGATGGTTGGGGTTAGTGAGAATCTGCAAATACATAGATAAATCATTTTAAAGCAAGTGTTTGGCTCTTCAATATCATATTTTAAAAAATAGATGAAAAAAATTTTCTTGCTATAATTCATTTTTACAAAGTTTCTTAGACTTAGTAAAATTATGTTTCCCTCTGAGGAAGGGAAAGAGGCTGGCACTGCCTGCTAAAGCACTTAAAATAACTGTTTGGGGAAATTTTTGTTTGTTTGTTTAAATCCATCTGGCCTTACATTATCATTAAGCACTGTACTCATATCTAGTGGATTCAAATAGGCTCCTGAAAGATGTGACTCTCTAGGTAATTCAGGTCCCCACAACCTTCTCCAATTGCCTTTAGAGGTCATTTGGAGAGGGTTGCAGGTGTGAATAGACTGAATTATGAAGGTGCCTCCAGGGTGCCAGCTTCAGGACAGAGGAGACAGATAGAACCAGTCAGCCTGAGTCAGCCCTGGTATAACTGTCCTCTCTCTGTGGCTCTATCTAGGTTGGAATGAGTTTCTCCATCTCACCTGAAAAAATAAAAACAATTTCTTTTTTTAAACCACTTTTTTGGAAAAAAAACTAGATTTTCTTCAGGTTTGTTTTTTTTTCCAGGGACAGAGAGAAAGTCAGAGAGAGGGATAGATAGGGACAGACAGACAGGAATGGAGAGAGATGAGAAGCATCAATCATCAGTTTTTTGTTGCGACACCTTAGTTGTTCATTGATTGCTTTCTCATATGTGCCTTGTCCGCGGACCTTCGGCAGACTGAGTAACCCCTTGCTCGAGCCAGTGATCTTGGGTCCAAGCTGGCGAGCTTTTGCTCAAGCCAGATGGCCCAGCGCTTAAGCTGGCGACCTCGGGGTCTCAAATCTGGGTTCTCCGCATCCCAGTTCGACGCTCTATCCACTGCGCTACTGCTTGGTCAGGCGCTTTTGTTCAGTTTTAAGGTGCAATTTTTCACAGTTTTTAAGATTTACTTTTTTCCTTCACTTCTTAATGTTTCTGAAGTTAAAATGTATCTTACAGGTGACATGCATTTTAATTTGGTGGGATTTATCTCCTCCTCTCTGAAAACCTGTTGTCAAATGAATGGTGAATTTTATTGTCAATGGCATCCATAAGTTAAGGAATATGGAATTGTTTCTTACCTTGCTGTATGCTGTCTGGCTCAGGCAAAAATCTAATCTTTTCTTCTGCAAGCAACTCATCACAAATCATTCATTACCTCATATTTTTCTATATAGGTTGAAACTCTAGAAATGATTGTGGTTTGTTCTGGATATAATTTTGCTACAAATTTGGAAAACATTCTTATTAAGAATAGAAAAGAGGTAATTTCATTTTTGATCCAACAATCCATTTTCATTTCAAAAATTTTAAAATAACAGAGTTAACGTTTTTAAGGTACCCTACTGCCCTTGAATTTTGTACCTTTGTTTTTCTCTTCTTCATCCCGTCTTCTCACGGCCATGACTTCTAAGTATAATATCTTTTGTAAGTCCAGAAAATGCAACATGCTAATTCTACGATATATATATATATATATAATATCTATCTATCTATATCTATATATACAACAGATTTTCCTTTTGATCTTATTTATTCATTTTCTTCCCTAGTTACTCATACACAAATTTCTATTTTGTTACTTTTTCTCAATTAATTTTATTAAAAATATTTTTTTAAGTGAGGGGAGGGGAGATAGAGAAACAGACTCCCGCATGCTCCCCAGCTGGGATCTACCCAGCAAACCCATCTGGGGCTGATGTTTTTATCAACTGAGCTATCCGCAGTGCCTGGGGCTGACGCTTGAACCAGTCGAGAGGGGAAGATAGAGAAAGGGAAGAGGGAGGGGAAGAAAAGCGGATAGTTACTTCTCATATGTGCTCTGACCAGGATATCCATACACTGGGCTGACGCTCTATCCACTGAGCAAACTGGCCAGGGTTAACTAATTCTTTATAATTACAAGACCCATAGAAATAAGTAAGATCGTGATTTATGGGTAAGTAGGTAACTTTTATTGACTCAATCTGTTAAGCTGTTCCCTACAGAATGCACTGCATAGCATGAACCCTCCACCACCTTACCTGGGAGTTAATGATGCGCACTGTGGTCTTACTCCCCACATCTCTCTCATAGCCACGAGTAGGAGCAGCATTAAATCTCAAAACTGCATCATGAGAATCTAAGGGCACATAAGTGACACACTCACTTTTTTCTCCTCTGTAGAATAAACATAATCTAGGAAAATATTTTAAAGCAAATCTTTTAATACCTGAAGTTAATTAGACACCAACAATGAAGAGATCTGTACACATATTTTTCAGTATACTGTTTGTTTAGAGTAACATGCTGCCTAAAGGCAAATTAACATGGAAATGTAAATCCATTCAATTACAATTGGTCCTATATTTTCTGACTTATTTAGAGTGACTTATGTGTTCACATTCTTTAAAACGGGCATGGTTTTTGCAGCCATCCTCCTAAAGTTTCCAAAGATTTTGAAGGCAGAATCTACAGAAACAGGTAGGGATGCTATCAATAGGTTTCTCGCTCGCGGCTTCTCATTGCTTGTAGAGAATGAAGGCTGCCCCGGTGCCTCTAGTGCTGCTGCTGGCACCAAGACCAAGCGTGCCTCTCTCACGGTAGAAGCCACAGCCTTCAGTGCAACTTCACCCCCTTTGGGTGCTGATTTGTGCTTAAAAAAGAATACCAGCCTGCAGCCCTCATTTCTGTACATCTTTACATACTGCTGACTGTGCCAAGAAGACTCATGTGAGAGCTATTATAGCACATCCTTAATTTCCAGCAATGGTCTGACTTATGGCTGCAGCCCTAGAAGAAGAGAGAAACCCATCAATGCTATTGGCTACCAAGACTACGTATAGTCCATAAAGGCACATCTTGGTTCATGGAGTTTCAACCACAATGTAAATCTAAGTCTCTCTTCCTTTGACTTGACCGTCAGACTTTCACAAGTTCTCTGACATCCCCAAAACAAGACTCCCATATCCTGGAGGCTGACAAGCAAGACAAGAGCAAGGTGTAGAGCAAAGTGAGCTCACCTCAATACGGGATGGAAATGAGAGGGTATGCTCCCTTTCTACAAAGCAGCTTACATACATATGTATGACTTGAAATTTGCAGTGCCAGCTAATGTGTTTCTCAGAAACCAGCCTAAAACCAGAGTTAACCAGCAATAAGGGATTTTCCATGGGCTATTTTTAGGTTTAAAAATTCTATGCATATTTCAACTTGGAGCAATGACAATGCCTGTTTGTGAGAGAGTGAGAGGTAAGACTATGCACTTCTGACTTGCCATGTGAATCCATACCCCATTTATGGGGACCACACCCTGCTCAAGTCCCTAGGCAGCTTCCTTCTTCACTTGAGTCCACTGTCCCCTCCTGAGGAATGTCCTTGGGAGGGAGTCTTCCTACTTCCTAAGCAGTAGAAACTCGGAACATGTGCCACCATTAAAACTATGTTATGAAAGATGCCTCTCTTAACAGGTGATGAGTTCAGGAGAACTCAGATTCCAGTTTTGAGCAAAACCAATACAGTGGTGGAACACAAAAATTGCTTAAAGGATACCTGGTTATGTCATCAAAAAAAGTCCTATAATGTTCTTTTAGGGGAAAATTTGCTATAGTCAGCAAGCTATAACCTGCCACCTATTCTAGGAAATGAAGCTGTACTGTCACACAGACACACACATCCGTTTATCAAATATCTGTAACAGCAGTTGAGTTGTGAAACCCTATGGCTCACAAAGCCTAAAACATTTATTACCTGGCTCTTAAAAATAAGAAGTTTGCCACCCTCTAGCTAGATTTTTACTTTTTTGGACTCCAGGACTGCTTCACATTCTTGGAAATATATGACAACCCAAAGACATTATACTTATTTGTAATATTTATTTATTTAGTTTAAAGTAACATTTCAAAAAATGAAACATACATTTTCAAAAAAAAAATAGTGAGAAGACTGGCACTGTTTTAAATGTTTGCAAATCTCATTAATGAATTACTTTTTATAAGACATTGGTTTCTCCTAGTTGCTTCTGCATGCAATCTGAGGCAATATACTGCTTTAGTTGAAGTGTATGAATACACAGATATATCACTGAAAATGGAAGGAATAGCTGAAATCTTTCCAGAATACTGTGAAGTATTCTTTGATACTTCATCAAAACTTGACAAGGACAAGTTTTGTAAAAAGTAGCTGGAGAGGAATGCAACACCATATAAAGGAACTTTTCATGTTGTTACATTAAAACCTATTAGCTTATCTTGCTTTTAAAATAGATGATTTACCCAAGCATAATTTTGTAACATTGTACAATGATTATATGGAACTGTCACTTCACTAAGTTACCCAGATCTTCCAGATATTAGTGCGTTTTATTATAAAGTAAATCAAGCTTATTACCAAAAGCCTAATTTTATCACTGGCAACAACACTCAGCTATTTTCCTAAAAGTAACAGGCTCACTTAATTCCTTTTTGAGAGAATATCTTCCAAAGTCCAAGACTGAATAAAGATTCTGAGTCATCACCTTAAAGTAAGACTTGCAGTTCATGATAAAAATGGCTAGTTTGGCTCACAGCTCACACCAATGTTTTTCCATTGTGTGTTGGCATTTAGAGGCTTTTCAAGTTATTTCCCACTTTATCTTGATGCAGGTACTCAAAGACTGAGATTTAATAAAACCAACAATTTTTACTGCTTCATCAAGGGCATCCATCAGTGCAACTGGCACTTTCTTTTCTTTTACTATTATGCTTGGCAGCAAGAAAGACCATGTCCTCCTGCCTGGACTTGTGCTAAGAATCAGTTTTATCCACCAGTGCTTTTGCAATGTTAGTGCATACTTAAACAATTAAAAAACAACCATTGAGCATTATAAAAATAGTTTTTATCTCGTGAATCCCTGAGAGGGTCTTGGATTCCCCAAGTCTAAGCAGACCACACTAGGTAAACTCTGACCTAAGGCAGGCAAACCTCTGACAAGGCAGAACATGAGAAGAGGTTCCAAGCAGTGAGGTAAACTCCAGGCACTAAGAGGTAGTCAGGACGACACTTGGGTAAGAGGATGCCTGCACTCCTTAAGGACAGGTGTCCCACTAAACCATGCTGCCCTCAGACATAGCTCTGTCTGAGGCTAAGGTGAATAAGCCAAGGATCCCAAGCATTTCAAATTAATTTAGGCAATTCCAAATGCATTGCATCAACCTGAGACCATCACAGCTTTTTAAATGCCAGAGTTCTATGCTGAAGTGTGTTTTGAGCCTTCCAACAACCTCTTAAGGTGCAAGGCACAAAAATGTAATCTAGCTGAACTCCTTTTGAAGTGGCAAGAGTCTGAAGAGTTAAAAGGCCATTTTGTGGAGGAGAAGAAAGGGAGGGAGAGCCGGAAGCTGCCATGGATAGAGACTGAACCTTCTTAAAGTTGTGAGTGGTGCCGGGCCAGGATGGGAGGGATGTATGTGCCGGAGGATGAGCTAAGAGTGTGCCCATCACGCAGACATGTTTTGTAAAAGTAGCTGTTTGTGCATAACCATGATAATGCATCTTAAAAACTAAGCTGTCCATTCACATTTGGAAAAGAAGAAATGGATCAGACAGCAAGTACAAGGGGAATGATAAAGTAAAGCACCATTTCTGGAGAAGGTATTTCCAGGCTAGAGCTGGTTTATGTTGACCTTGAGAACAGAACCCAGCTAAATGCATTCACTGAAGGAAGATTAAAGCCTGTCAAAGAGCAGCCAGCCAGGCGGTGCACAAGCACTCTGTCATGGCCTGTCCCTGGGCACGGCGCCCCATGTACTCCTCCTCCTTTCCCAGGAAATGAAATCTGCAACAGTAAGAAAGCAAAAGCCTGCAGCCCTTATTCAGCTCTTCTGACTCCACCATCCGGTCTGTATCACCTCTCCCGGGACTACTGCGGTATGACTTAAACATTCTTCATGCCCTCAAATCTAGGATCAGGAGCAATCTCTCTGAAATAAAAAGGTTAACCCATAACTTCTCTGTTTTTTAAATTAATTAATTAATTAATTTTATAGGGACAGAGAGAGGGATAGATAGGGACAGACAGATAGGAACAGAGAGAGATGAGAAGCATCAGTAATCAGTTTTTCATTGTGACACTTTAGTTGTTCATTGATTGCTTTCTCACATGTGCCTTGACCGCGGGCCTTCAGCGGACCGAGCAAGCCCTTGCTGGAGCCAGCAACCTTGGGTCCAAGCTGGTGAGCTTTTGCTCAAGCCAGATGAGCCCATGCTCAAGCTGGCGAGTTCGGGGTCTCAAACCTGGGTCCTCCGCATTCCAGTCCAACGCTCTATCCACTGCCACATCCCCTGGTCAGGCTCACTCCTCTGTTTTTTTTTATTAACTTTAATGGGGTGACACCAATAAATCAGGGTACATATGTACAATGAAAACATCTCCAGATTATCTTATCATTCAATTGTGTTGCATACCCATCACCCAAAGTCAAATTGTCCTCTGTCACCTTCTATCTGGTTTTCCCTGTGCCCCTACCCTTCTCCCTTTCTCACCCTCCCCTCCCTCCCCCCACCCCGTAACCACCACACTCTTGTCCATGTCTCATAGTCTCACTTTTATGATCCACCTATGTATAAAATCATGCAGTTCTCAGTTTTTTTTTCTGATTTACTTATTTCACTCCGTATAATGTGATCAAGGTACAACCATTTTGTTGTAAGTGATCCGATGTCATCATTTCTTATGGCTGAGTAGTATTCCATAGTATATATGTACCAAAGCTTTTTAATCCACTCGTCTTCTGACGGACACTTGGGCTGTTTCCAGATCTTCGCTATTGTGAACAATGCTGCTACAAACATGGGGGTGCATTTCTTCTTTTCGAACAGTGCTATGGTGTTCTTAGGGTATATTCCTAAAAGTGGGATAGCCGGGTCAAAAGGCAGTTCGACTTTTAATTTTTTGAGGAATCTCCAAACTGTTTTCCACAGTGGCTGCACCAGTCTGCATTCCCACCAGCAGTGCAGAAGGGTTCCCTTTTCTCCGCATCCTCGCCAGCACTTATTCTGTGTTGTTTTGCTGATGAGTGCCATTCTACTGGTGTGAGGTGATACCTCATTGTGGTTTTAATTTGCATTTCTGTAATGATTAGTGATGTTGAGCATTTTTTCATATGCCTATTGGCCATCTGTATGTCCTCTTTGGAGAAATTTCTATTCATTTCTTTTGCCCATTTTTTGATTGGATTGTTTGTCTTCCTGGTGTCGAGTATTATAAGTTCTTTATAAATTTTGGTTATTAACCCCTTATCAGATGTGTTGTCAAATATGTTCTCCCATTGTATGGTTTGTCATTTTATTCTGTTCTTACTGTCTTTAGCTGTGCAAAAACTTTTTAGTTTGATATAGTCCCATTGTTTATCTTGCCTTTTATTTCATTTGCCCATGGAGATAAATCGGCAAATATATTGCTGCTACAGATGTCGGAAAGCTTGCTGCCTATGTTGTCTTCTAAGATGCTTATAGTTTCATGGCTTATGTTTAAGTCTTTTATCCATTTTGAATTTGTTTTTGTGAATGGTGTAAGTTGATGGTCTAGTTTCATTTTTTTGCAGGTAGATGTCCAATTTTCCCAGCACCATTTGTTAAAGAGGCTGTCTTTACTCCATTGTATGTTCTTTCCTCCTTTGTCAAATATCAGTTGTCCATAACGCTGTGGGTTTATTTCTGGGTTCTCTGTTCTGTTCCATTGATCAATGTGTCTGTTCTTATGCCAGTACCAAGTTGTCTTGAGTATAATGGCCTTGTAGTAGACCTTGATATCTGGAAGAGTGATACCTCCTGCTTTATTTTTTCTTTTTAAGATTGCTGAGGCTATACGTGTTCTTTTTTGGTTCTGTATAAATTTTTGGAATATGTGTTCTATATCTTTGAAGTATGTCATTGGTATTTTAATTGGTATTGCATTGAATTTATAAATTGCTTTGGGTAGTATAGAAATTTTAATGATGTTTATTCTTCCTAGCCATGAGCACGGTATATGCTTCCACTTGTTTGTATCTTCCTTGATTTCTTTTATCAATGTTTTATAATTTTCCGAGTACAAGTCCTTAACCTCCTTGGTTAAATTTACTCCTAGGTATTTTATTTGTTTGGCTGCAATAGTGAAGATTGTTTCCTTAATTTCTTTTGCTGACAGTTCATTATTTGTATATAGAAATGCCTCTGATTTCTGAGTATTAATTTTATATCCTGCCACCTTGCTGAATTCATTTATAAGGTCCAGTAGTTTTTTAACTGAGACTTTAGGGTTTTCTATATACAATATCATATCATCTGCAAATAGTGACAGTTTTACTTCTTCTTTTCCAATTTGGATGCCTTTTATTTCTTCTTCTTCTCTGATTGCTATAGCTAGGACTTCCAGAACTATGTTGAATAAGAGTGGTGAAAGTGGGCACCCCTGCCTGGTTCCTGATATTAAGGGGATTGCTTTTAATTTTTGTCCAGTTAGTATGATGTTTGCTGTGGGTTTGTCGTAGATGACCTTTATCATGTTAAGGAATGTTCCTTGTATTCCCACTTTACTGAGAGTTTTGAGCATGAATGGGTGCTGGATTTTATCAAATGCCTTTTCTGCATCTATTGAAATTATCATGTGATTTTTGTCCTTCCTTTTGTTTATGTGATGAATCCCATTGATTGATTTGTGAATATTGAACCAGCCTTGCCTCTCCAGAATAAATCCCACTTGATCATGGTGTATGATTTTTTTCATATATTGCTGGATCCGGTTGGCTAATATTTTGTTGAAAATTTTATCGTCTAAATTCATCAGGGATATAAGCCTATAATTTTCTTTCTTTGTGTTGTCTTTGCCCGGTTTTGGGATCAGAACTATGCTCGCCTCATAAAAGGAGTTTGGAAGTCTTCCTTCCTCTTGAATTTTTTGAAATAGCTTGAGAAGGATAGGAGTTAGTTCTTCTTTGAATTTTTGATAGAATTCACTTGTGAAGCCATCAGGCCCAGGACTTTTCTTTTTTGGGAGTTTTTTGATAACTGTTTCGATCTCATTTGTTGTAATTGGTCTGTTTAGGTTTTCTGATTCTTCCAGATTGATTTTTGGAAGTTTATATGATTCAAGAAATTTGTCCATTTCATCTAGATTGTCTAATTTTTTGGCATATAGTTCTTCATAGTATTTTCTTACTATGCTTTGTATTTCTGTTGTGTCAGTTGTTATTTCTCCACTGTCCTTTCTAATTTTATTTATTTGAGTCCTCTCTCTTTTTTTCTTTGTGAGTCTAGTTAAAGGTTCATCAATCGTGTTTACCTTTTCAAAGAAAAAGCTTCTGGTTTCATTGATCCTCTGTACTGTTTCCTTCGCCTCTGTGTCATTTATTTCTGCTCTGATCTTTATTATTTCCTTCCTTCTACTTGTCCTGGGTTTTATTTGTTGTTGTTTTTCTAGTTCTTTTAGCTGCAGGGTCAGGTTGCTTATTTGAGCTTTTTCTAGCTTTTTATGATATGCCTGTAGTGCAAAGAACTTCCCTCTCAGAACTGCTTTTGCTGTGTCCCATAAATTTTGAGTTGATGTATGCTCATTATTTGTTTCTAGAAACTTTTTAATTTCTTCTTTGATCTCATTGATAATCCATCATTATTTAATATCATGCTATTTAGTTTCCAGGTGTTTGAGTATTTTTCATTTTTTCTTTTGTGGTTAATTTCTAGTTTCATGGCATTGTGATCAGAGAAAATGCTTGATATGATTTCAATCTTCTTAAATTTATTGAGACCATTTTTGTGTCCAAACATGTGGTCTATCCTAGAAAACGTACCATGAGCACTTGAGAAGAATGTATATTCTACTGCTTTAGTGTGAAAAGTTCTGAAGATATCTATTAAATCAAGTTGATCTAGTGTGTCCTTTAAGTCTGCTGTTTCTTTATTAATTTTCTTTCTTGTGGATCTCTCCAGTGTTGTTAGTGGGGTATTGAAATCCCCTACTATGATAGTATTGCTGTTAGTCTCGCCCTTTATGTCCATCAGAGTCTGCTTTATGTATGTCGGGGCTCCTATATTTGGTGCGTAGATATTTATAATAGTTATATCTTCCTGTTGAATTGTTCCCTTTATCATTATGTAGTGTCCTTCTTTATCTCTTACTACAGCCTTTGTTTTAAAGTCCATTTTGTCAGATATAAGTACTGCTACCCCGGCTTTCTTTTCATTTCCATTTGCATGAAATATTTTTTTCCATCCTTTTACCTTCAGTCTATGTGCATCTTTTGTTTTAAGGTGTGTCTCTCGTAGACAGCATATGTATGGGTCCTGTTTCTTTATCCATGCAGCTACCCTATGTCTTTTGATTGGATCATTTAAGCCATTTACATTTAAGGTTATTATTGATATGTAGTTGTTTATTGCCATTTTATTCTTTAAAGCTGTATTCTTCTTTTGCTATATTCTTTTTTCCCTTTATACTGTTCACAACAGGCCTCTTAGTATCTCTTGCAGAATTGGATTGGTTTTAATGAATTCCTTGAGGCTTTCTTTGTCTGGAAAGCTCTTTATTTCTCCATCAATTTTAAACATTAGCCTTGCTGGATAGAGTAGTCTTGGTTGTAGGTTCTTGTTCTCTATTACTTTGATTATATCTTGCCATTCCCTTCTGGCCTCAAGTGTTTCTGTTGAGAAGTCCAATGTCATCCTTATGGGGGCTACTTTGTAGGTGATAGCCTTTTTCTCTAGCAGCTTTTAAGATTTTTTCAACTATGATGTGTCATGGTGTAGATCTTTTTGGGTTTCTCTTTAATGGAGTTCTGTGTGCTTCTTTAACATGTGGAATGTTTACCAGACTTAATTTAGGGAAGTTTTCTGCTGTGATTTGATTGAACAAAGTTTCCATTTCCTGTCCTCTTTCCTCTTCTTCAGGCACCCCTATGATGTGAATGTTGTTTCTCTTCAGGTTGTCACAGAGCTCCCTTAGAGTTTCCTCACATTTTTTGAGTCTCCTTTTCTTTTTCTTCTTTGCTTCTGTAACTTTGTTTATTGTGTCCTCTAACTCGCTGACTCGATCCTCAGCATGATTCATCCTGCTTTTAATTCCTTCCATTGTGGTCTTCAGTTCTAATACTGTATTTGTCATTTCTGTCTGATTCCTTTTTATTATTTCAATTTTGTTTTTTATACTTGTTATCTCTTTATTTAGGTGTTCATAATGACTATCCATTGTTGCTCTAATTTCTTTGAACATCCTAACTATCATTATTCTAAATTTTGCTTCTGGCAGTTTGGTTATATCTGGTTCATTCAGGTCCTTCTCTGGGGATTTCTCTTGATTCATTTGGTTTGCATTCCTCTGCCTGCCCATTTTATCTGTGTATAGGCAAGTTTTGGCCACTGGAGTCCAGTAGGTGTTGCCTTTGTGTTCTCTAGGTGTGGTCTGTCTGCATGCCTGCCACCCCCTCTGCCGCTGCCTATGGTGGTTGGGTATGGGTGTTGCCAGCGACAGCCTACTGCGGCTGTTGCTGTGATTTCCGCCTCTCCTCCGTGGGAGGTGCTGTCACTCAAGCCACAAGCCTTAGCACCAAGGGCAGAGGTGAGCACCTTTGATCAGCTGTGGACCCAGCCCGTTTCCAGAAGGCTTACGCCCAGCCCCCGCTGTCAGAGCCTGCTTGCCACAGTTTTGCAGGTTGGGCAGGGCTTTTGACGTGCTCTCAGCTTTGAGCCTTTGCCTATCCAGTATTTAGCCCTGCCCTCGAGGCCAGAGCCCTCCTGCGCAGGGTCGTAAACTGCAGTTTATTGGGCTGGGCGTATTTGCTGATGTGAGCTCTGCTGCTAGCTTCCGATTGATCCGGACTTTACCACGCCCCCACGTTTGGAGCCAGCTGCGCATGTAGGATGGTAAACCACAGGGGTTTCTCTGGCCGGGCGGGGCTAGTAGCGTGAGCTCAGCCACGAACTTCTGCTGGTCTCAGGGTGTACCCCGTCCCCGCGTTAGGCGCCCGCTCGCGCCCAAAGGATGGCGGACCGCGGTTTCTCCGTCCGGGCGGGGTTGGCAGCGTGAGCTCAGCCATGCGCCCCTCGCCTGTCCCTGTTCCTAGCCCCGTCCCCGTGGTCAGGGCCATCTTGCGCAGGGTCGCTGAGCAGATCTCTGCCCGTATTTTTCCCTCGCAGGTGGGGTCACAGGCGGGCCCGCAGCTGCCGGACTGCTTTTGCGCGTCCCCTCCGCCCCTGCTGGGCTAGACTGAGCTCACATCGGTTGTGCCTCCGCCCATGCCCACGCCAACAGGACTGCGTTTCAGCATCCTGCCGCCACCATCCCTTCAGCAACCCTCACGATGGCAGTGCCCTAAGTCTCCACACTGTAGGCTTGGGAGCTCCCTCCCTCTAAGCAGCTCTGCTCTATTTGCCGCAGGAGAGCTTGTTTGGCTAGTGTCCTGTCTCCCTTTGCTGGTATTGCTAGTTCCAGGGGAAATATTCGTTTTCGATTAGGGAAATGACTTAGCCCAGGGGTCAGGGTGGCTGTCCCTCAGAGTGTCCCAGTGCCTTCAATCCACTCTCTGTTCCTGCTGCTCTATTCCTCTCCTCTGTCCCCATTCCCCGGAGCCCCGGGTGTGTGGTTGTGAGAGAGGTTTTCTGCGCTGTCCCTTTGAAAAGATTCTTGAGTCTGAGAAAACTATCTCTTTTTCACAAACAGTATCCTCACTTGCTTCACAGCTCAATACTGTCCATACACCTCTTCTAGGCTCTGGGACTGCAAGCTGGGGCTTGGTTCCTGAGACCCAGGTCCTTCCCTCTCTGCCAAACTCTCCTCCCGCCACGCGGGTCTCTCCGGGCTGCAGTTTGCTCTGGGGAGCTGAGCAGCCCTCTTCGCGTTTCGCTATTCCTACCAGTCTCAATGTGGCTTCTGCAGTGTTCCTTGGTTGAAGAATCCACTTAGTTTAGCTCAAAGTTGGTTTATCCAGATGATGGTTCTTAAAATTGAGTTATAATCCACTTTGGTTCTGCGAGTTGGAAGTTGGTACGTCCGCCTACTCCATCGCCATCTTCCGTCCAACCTCACTCCTCTGTTTTAACGATCATGATGACTCTCACCATGGGCCCCGGGGCCAGAGCTGGAGTTTCTGGAGATGCAGACTGGGGTTTGACAGAATCCCTTCTTCGATCACTGGGCCTTCCAGGTGCCTATATTCCCTTATCCATAGAACAGGAGTAATTGTATCTATTTTGTGTTGCAAGGCTTCTGGCAGTTAACACATACTAGCATTTGGAACCAGACCTGTTCTGTTATAAACACCCTATTAAATGGGGTTTACAATTATAAACACCTGGGAGTACCTCCTGTCCACCTGTCCAGCTTCTTCTCCTCTCTCCTCCTGGCCCCCAGATTCCCTGGAGGTCTTGTCACCCGAATGCTGCACCTCTCGCCTGGATCCCCTTTTCTGGACAGTCTTTGCTAATCCCTTTCTCTGCTCAAGGAACTAGTCCTTACCGTGGGTTAGGGTTTTATTGTCTTTCCTACCAGTCTACATCTCTTTCAATCCTTCTCCTAACCACCATATCACCATTGCTGGTTCACAGTCTATCTTCTCCATGAAACCGCAAAGGATGTGAGGTTTGGGTCTGTTCCCTATTCATTTTTACATCACCAATAGCTAGCATACTTATCAGGCCTCAAAGAGGTTAGGAGTAATAAAAACTCAATGCTTGTTGAATGACTATATGATCTTTCTTGTTTTTTGTTTTTTAGGTAACAGGACATGCCAAATCAAGGCTCTGCCCCTTAGGGAATACTACATGCTCCAATCCCTAAACACTTCTTCCCTCCCCCCATTTCCCACACACTTTGCAGAATTTGAGTTTCAAGTACACAGATCCTGATTTCCCATATAAAGTCCACTACTGTTAGTTCAGAGTAGATATTTCCACAGGACTGCTGGCAGATGATCTCATTACCATATTACTATTATTTATATGTATGGGTGAAAAAAAGATCTCATTGATTCTAGGAATGATCCCGGTTTCTAAAAGCAGTTCAGTTTTTTTTCAGTTACATTCAAAGTGGGGGTGTTGAAAACTGCTACAATATTCTTAAAAACATAGGGCATGCCTGACCAGGTGGTGGCGCAGTGGATAGAGCATCAGACTGAGATGCGGAAGACCCAGGTTCGAAACCCCGAGCTTGCCAGCTTGAGCGCGGGCCCATCTGGCTTGAGCAAAAGCTTGCCAGCTTGGACCCAAGGTCACCGGCTCCAGCAAGGGTTGCTTGGTTTGCTGAAGGCCCGTGGTCAAGGAACATGTGAGAAAGCAATCAATGAACAGTTAAAGTGTGACAACAAAAAACTGATGATTGATGCTTCTCATCTCTCTCCATTCCTGTCTGTCTGTCCCTATCTATCCCTCTCTCTGACTCTCTCTCTCTGTCCCTGTAAAACAAAACAAAAAAACAAAAAACAACAACAAAAAAAACATAGGGCACAACTGTATGACTGGTGGTGGTGCAGTGGATAGAGCACTGACCTAGAATGCTGAGGTCTCTGGTTTGAAACTCCAGGTTTGCCTGGTCAAGGCATATACAAGAAGCAACTATGAGTTGATGCTTCTTGCTCCTCCCTCAGTTATTTTTTTCTCTTTCTCTCTCCTCTCTAAAAAATCAATAAATACACTCACACACACACCCCTGTGTAGCATGACTCAGTCTAAATGAACTGGGAAACAGAACGGCATTGTCAAAAGAACCAGCAGAGGGAGCTACAGGGAAGCCAGCAGATTAGGTAAACTGAGAAGGAACAGTCTTCCTCAGGGAAGCCAGCAGATTAGGTAAACTGAGAAGGAACAGTCTTCCTCTGGGGGTTGGTTCCTCTGCTATGTAGTCAAGGACACTTCAGCCTGAGGGGGCCTTCTGGCAGCACTAACAAGGAGCTGGCCCAGGTCCTTTTCTAGTTCTGTCCTTAGGTTTTCATAAGACTATGTTTATAAGTCTTTTCATTTTCACTTAGCCAATGACATTTTCAGGTGTCAAGATGAATTTAGCTAAACAGTACAGCATGCCCCAATATTCCAAGTTGCTTGGAGCAACTGGCTAGTGACTTTGTTTTCATTAAGAGAGCCATGAACAAACGACATGTTCACAAACATGTATATATTCAGGTGAGTAGGAAGGAGAAATGTCACCACCTCACATGCACAAGTGCTGGTGCTAAGAGATACCGACTTACAAAAATGAAGAACTTTTTGGTTTCTCAAATTATATTATGCTATGATAACATATTCCTAAAATGGTAGGTATAAAACTGGATTAAAAGGAACCTAGGAATGTAGACAAAAGAAGAGAATTTAAAAAATTTGTGTTTTTCATTTAAGATCTTTTCATTCTATTTATGTATGTATGTATGTGAGAGGATGGGAGACAGTGAGGCAGAGTCCCACATCTGCCCTGACTGGAATCTACCCAGCAACTCCTGTCTAGGGCCACTGCTCAAGTACCAAGCTATTTTTAGTGTCTGAGGCTGACCTACTGGGAACAACTGAGTTATCCTCAGTGAACAGGGCTGATGCTTGAAGCAATTGAGCCACTGGCTGTGAGAGGGGAAGAGGGAGAGAAGGAGAGAGAAGCTGATGGTCGCTTCTCCTGAGTGCACTCACCAGGAATCGAACCTGGCATGTCCATACACCAGGCTGACACTCTATCCACTGAGCCACCAGCCAGGGCCTAGATCTTTTAATTCTAATCATGAAACTTTATATTAGTACATACAATATAAGTTAAATTTGGATACTAGAAATTAACAAAAGTATAAGTGACATTTCACATTCCCCCAATATGTGTAATGCCCAGTGTCTTTCACATGCTACTCCTAATCCTGAACGGAGTTCATGAAACTCTGGCCAGTAACATTAATGCCAGAACAAAGAGTGGGGGAATTCTCCCTGACACGCAAGAGTGATCCACACATGCAACTCAATGCAGAGGTGTTTAAAACACTGAAACAGAACCAGAAGTGAGTTACTGCCTGCTTTACAGCTAATACTTAAGAAATTCCTCCTTACATTATTACTAATGGTCCTAGAAATGAGAAAGAATTTTGGTGTTACTGCACTCCAGGGACCTCTAAGCCACCAGTTTTTCTAATCAATCGCAGGCTGCTCTGCTCCGGCTTTGGCTACACATTTCTGTGACATATAGACATTATATGAGCCTGCTGTAATGTTAACATGGGGACACTGGAATCCCAAACCTCAAGTCCAGACTTGTGTGTCTTCTTCTTCTTCTTTTTTTTTTTTTTAACTTTAAAATAAAATTCACATTTAACCTCATTCCCAGGAACATCTGAGATGAGGTCTGGGTTGTGGAGCCTGATTATAATGGCACCACCCCATTTAAAGAGAGTCCTGGACATCAACAACTCCTAAAGGACACAGAACAACTCATGGGTCCAGGAAACAACAGTTATTCCTTTATAACAAGTGGGCAGTGCCTCCTGAATGTCACTCCCAGACTAGTCTATGAGAAACCCGTCTACGCTGAGAGTGTGTTAGACTCAGTGACTTTACCTCGGCACTTCAGGCAGAGGCATCTGATTCACATTTGGTCCTCTGGCACCTAGTACAGAGCTGGCACATAGTAGGGGGTAAACACCTATTTGTTAAATGAGTTAATGGACCTAAGGAGCCTAGCTGCCTGTTCACTGATGTGCAGCAACAAAACTAGCCTGGGCACAGAGGGAAGCCCTAGATCCTTAAAGCAAAGACTGAAGTTTCCTGAAAAAGGAATTCTGCATCCAGACTGCCACAGAGAAAAACTGTCTGAGTCTCCCACCTGCCAGCCTGTCCTGCACAGATTCTGGGCTCTAGATATCAGTTCTTACTTGAATTTCCAACTTACCTTCCTTCCTGCCTTACAAATTTTGGAATTGGCGGTCCCCAAAATGACAGTAGAAAGTCCTTAAAATAAAATCTCTCTCTAAACATATCCCACTGTAGGAAAATGGTTGAGAGATTAAACTGCAGCCTTGAGACAAGTCTTTGGTGTGGACTTCGAATGCCACGTCCTGCGGGGGCGGGGGGGGGGGGCAGAACGCTGCTCCAGCAAGCACTACTGTGATTGTTTATAGGAAGCAGCTGATCCCTACAGCCATTTTCCTACATGCCTGGGGGGCGTTGGTTGGTCATCTTTCTCTACACCCGAATCCATAGTAGACTAATTTGACTCAGGCTCTGATAATTTGCTTGATGAGCAGACACGAATAAATACAATGAGGCTGCAAAGATCTGGGCTCTCAGTCCTAGAGGCTGGGAGTCCCCTGTACCCATCTTTTCTTCATGTTGTGTCTTGTGTGTTTTTCTTAAGTCCAGAAGTGCCTTCCTTTCGGGCACACCCACAGCCAAGCTGGTCTCGGCATCCCACCAGTCTGTTTCTCTGGACAGACTATGAAACAGATGTTTCCTAGGACTCTTGGCATGGATTGAAGACAGTGCTGAAGGGGAGATGGGAGCCCAGGGTGTGGTCCTGTTATTTACTGGAGAAGGACCATGTTAGGTACACCCAAAGGTTAGATTGGTAAGAACTCACTGTTGAGACAATAATAATGTTCTCTCAATAGCAAGCAGGCTCTCCTCAAAGCCCACCACATGGGTTTAGTCCCTAACGAACTATAATCATCATGAATACTTCTCTTTGGAGCAGACACCTGCCTTTACCCCATGGGAGTTCGCTCTCCTTTCTTGCTCATTTGTTGGTTTTATGTACTCAACCACAAAAGAGTACTACACATCCGTAGGCCAGGCTGGGAGACTTAGCAACTCAGAACATAGTTTCAAAGGGAAATGAATCCTGAGACAGGAGCAGAGAGGAAGGTGTGGTTGCAAAAAGCAGGGGCGCTTGCCTTCCACTCCCCCTGGAACCCAGCTACGGGGAGCGCACCTCTGCTCTAAAACTGTCCCAAGGACACCTCTGCTGGGATCCCACACAGGTTCCTTCAGTCCGGGTTAGAGAAGTGCATTCTCTGGCGAATGCCCAAAGCATACAGAGCTAGGACCCAGGTCAGCCGTGCCAGCAGGAACTAGAGAAAACGGGAGATAGAGCCAGTTCCGCATTACGCACCGAACCGGAGCTGTCTGACCAAAGTCCCCACGAGGACACCCACCTATCTCCTCCCCCAAGGAAGAGTTGAGAATGGCGCCGGCAGACATGACCACGGCGCAGGAACGCAGGCCTCGCGGATGCAGCTGGCTGAGCGGGACGGCGGGCACCAGCGCCCGCCATCCGAGCTCGGAGAAGGGCGGCTCGGTGCCATCGAGCGTGCGCACCCGCACCCGGCGCCGCAGGGCGCACAGGAGAGCCTCCCGGCTCCGCCCGGCCGCGCGCCGCCCGCGGAAACGCACGCCGTGCTTGTTGGCGTCCAGGTAATCCTTCATGGCCTTCCGCAGGCGCGGGTTGAGCATCTTGGAGGAGGCGTTTCCCTTCCAGAGTCGGTGCAGGAAGGACCTGGACATGGAGGAGTACCACCTGTCTGCGTCATGGCCCTCCTTCAGCGCATGCCTGCATCCCTGGTGCCGGTGCTTTTTCTTCACCGGGGAAACCCCGTCCCGCTGGTCAAGGTGTCTGGGGGAAGGGGACTCCGATGTCCCCTGAGTGTGGCTGTGAGACACTGGCTGAGCAGCAGCAAAGAAGTAGTCATCGTCCTCTGGGTAGAAGATATTTTGAGATTTTCTCCCAATCTGGGATGAAAAGAAATCCTCGTTTTCAACCCCATCTTGCCCCTGGGCCCATTTCCGCAGGTCGCGAGGCCCCGTGGGGTGTCCATCCAGCTGCCCCTTGTCTGAGTCCATGCTTTCGGGCACGGAGGGCTCCTGCATGGCGCCCATGATGGCCCTCTGCTTTCCCTGCCTGGGCAAGAGCCTTCTGGTCTCCAGGAAGGCCAAAGAGCTGGGTGCAGGGTCAGCAGGGCTGCTGTCGGTGAAGTAAATGAAGATGACCAGCAAGAGGAGCCCCCAAGCAAATACCCCGCAAAGCATTCGTTGTCTCCATTGCTTCAAGTGCGGTTTCATGGCAAGTCTCTGGGGTCAGCAGCTGGTGTCCTAAAGCCGTGGGGGCGGGGGTGGGGTAGAGTGTACCTGAAAAACAGGTCTACAGTTAGCCAATGTGGACATCTGTTCAGGCATCACTGGGGACAATCTATCTTGGCTGTGTTCCTGTATGGGAGGGTTAGGATGGGCATTAGAAACCAGGATCCTTAGGGAGCTTTGGCTAAATTCAGGTGTCATATATAACTGCTCACAAAAATTAGGGGATATTTCAAAATGAATATGAAGCGATAAAATAACCTCTAATTTTTATGAGCAGTATATATTGCTCAAACCCAGACCTCTGCAAACGGGTCCTGCCACTCAGCTGAGAATCTTGGGAGAGAGCCAGTGGAGTGGGTGTATATTTGGAAACTCCAGGTTCACTAAGTAAAATGGTGAATAGGGGCCATCCTAACAACCTCTCCCTGAAGCTGGGTTATAGAATTGTAATTTGGTAAAAACAAAGCAGTAGAGGTGAGCAGAGTTTGCCATCTCCTACCTGCTTATCAGACAGCCAAAAGCTCAAAGCTTGCATACCGTACAGCAGCATTGCTGTGCATTTCTAAGGGGTGACAACTGTATCTGATTCTTCATGGTCTCCTGCAGGCCTGGGAGGCTGCCTGGAACACACCAGAAGTTCACCTATGGTTCTGAGTAAGCAATGCTTCACTAACTGTTGCTGCAGAGGGATGTTATGCTAAGGTGTCTGGACTTCAGTAGTGCCCTAAATAATGCCCACCTCCTTTACCCTCACCATGAGTCTCTGAGGAAAAAAGAGGGAAGTTCGTTAACATTTTACATAAGGGAGAAGGTGAGAAGAGAGCTTGCTGATTCTAGATGAGCCTCCAGCAGAGAAAGGGTGACAAGGCAGAGGTGAAAAGTGTAAGATAGAATGTAAACAAGAAGAAACTTCTCTATACAGGGTTGCAACCCATGATTACTGCTACATTGATACCTGGGTTGCAGTACTTAATGCTAAGGGGAACAATAAAACATTAATGAATGCACCTAAGCTTCAGGAATGTAAGCCAAGCACCAGAAAGGCAAAACCATGCGGCATGCTTGTAGAATAATAATTAAGCTGGAACTTATAGCTAAGGGCACAGAGCCTAGCGCCAGTTGGCACTGAATGAATGACTTGACAGAATTGTGCGAGCCTATATGTGTGCATGTCTGTAGTGTGCGTTGCTGTTTGTTTGGGTGACACTGTTGGAAGAAGTACAGCAACCATTTTGTGAAAACTTAACCTATGCCCTTTCAGCCATGGGGACGCTTAAAGGCCAACCTGGATGTCTGGGCCATCTGAGAAATGGGAGGAGTGAAGGACTCTGAGCAAGGGCATGGCGAGCTGCTTGCATGGGCTTTAGGATGATTTTGTAGCAGGTAAAGGCAGGGCAAAGAGCTGTGTTAAGAAGAGGTCATTAGTAGGGATCAGACATTTAGAAAGGACTGATGAAAGGAGCTCATGGGGAAATCAGTGGCTCATCTAATCTCTTTCTAGCACAGGCTGTCTGCTACTGCAACACTAAGGGCATGTGAGGTGTGGCCATAATGTGCAACAACACAATGCTGGGGTTTTTACTCAGATAAAAACTGAAATAAAATAAAAAGTGAGGGATCTCTATCAATGTAGTCACCTTTGGAAGTTATATACTGTCTTTGTTGGGGGAAAAATACTCTGAAGTAAGAAAACACATTTGCCTTATGATTCTGTAGATCAGTGGTAGTCAACCTGGTCCCTACCGCCCACTAGTGGGCATTCCAGCTTTCATGGTGGGTGGTAGCAGAGCAACCAAAGCATAAATAAAAAGATAGATTTAACTGTAGTAAGTTGTTTTATAAAGATTTATTCTACCAAACTTAGTGAAAATCCGACATGAAGTACTTGGTAAGTAATTATTATTATATGCTTTAACTTGTTGTAACTCTGCTTTATAAATTTTATAAAGTAAAGTTACTTCCCTACTTTATAAATCACCATTACTGTGGAACTGGTGGGCGGTTAGAAAATTTTACTACTAACAGAGATACAAAAGTGGGCGGTAGGTATAAAAAGGTTGACTACCCATGCTGTAGATGATTAAAGATAAACATAGATTCTTTGACCTTCTTTCTATGAAGGGGTGGGGTTTATGTCTTCTCTTGAATAAGGGTAGGGGGAAGGACTGTGACTTCTTTGATTAGTTATCAGGCCCAGATCTAGTTGATTCCACTTTTTGCCTCTTTTTTTTTTTTTTTTTTTTTTTTTACTGTTTATTTTATTGATTTTAGAGAGAGAGGGAGAGAAAGATACAGAGATAGGTACATTGAGCTGTTCCTGTATGTGCCCTGACTGGGGATTAAACTAGCAACTTTTGTGCTTTGGGATGATAGCAACTGAGCTATCTGGCCAGGGCAACACTTACTGCCTCGTAAGTAACTTACTCTGGGGAAAGCCAGCCACTCACAAATATCTCCCTGTAACAAGTCCACCATGAGTGAGGAAACCCAAGCTAGCCATGTGCACAGGCCACATGGACTGAGTGATGCCCAGCCTTCCCTGAACTGTTTCAGCCATTGCTACCCCATCATGGATGGCCAGTCCAGTACAGCTTTCAGATGATTCCAGCCCCAGACAACCTCTGATTATATCCACATAGTAATGCCCCAAGTAAGAACCCAGCTGAGCCAGTCAACTCACAGAATGATGACAGATAATTATAGGTTGTTTTAAGCCACTGAATTTTGAGGTGATTTGTGAGATCAGAATAGATTATTGGAACAGGCTCTCATGAGGGTACCAAATGACAAGTGCCCGGAATGCTTCTGACAATTGTGGCATCTTTGAGATAGATGAGAATCTAACCCCTCAGAAGGATTATATAAAAAGCAACAGCCATTTCAATACATAAATTGCGGCTTTTCAAAAAGTGTTTGCTTTACATTGTCTTCACATGAAAGCAAGGCTGCAGATGTCACCTACAGTCAAAAATTAGATACACGTACACAGAATGTTTTTCATCAAGCCCAAGAAACTGATGCCAAGAAATGAACATAGAAAAAGCAATATCAGCAGTTAACTTTCTATGTGCCAGACCCTGTGTTTAGTACTTTTCCTGGATTGTCTCATTTGATATTCTCAGCATCTCATAAGATAGGAAATATCCATTTTATAGATGAAGGAACTGAAGCCCAGAGAGCTTAAGTAACTTGCCCAAAGCCACAGAGATAGTAAGCAGCAGATACTGCACACAAACCTGTCTGCTTTACTCTGGGGCTCACAGTTTTAGCACTAATTTCTGATTCCATCTGATCATTACCAGTTGAAGCTGTATTTTCTAAGTAAGCCTTCTTAATCTATCTGTGGAGCAGGATCCCATCCCCCATGGTTTTTTCCCCACAAATTGTCACAATCTGCTACTTTTATATTTCCATTCCTGAATGTCTTGGCAATGTCCAGTTTCTATAAATCTTTCTAAATGCCTGCTATCCATTCTGTGTGATACATATCTCAATCCGATACTGAGAACAATTTGCAGATGTGTGTAGTCTGGGGGCCACATGTTGAATACGAACTGCTAAATGACCTTTCTAAACCTGTCAGCTTAGGAGTCAGTGCTTCAAGCTGTAATGCCCAAACTCGAAGATCCAAAACTTTGGCCAGTATTTCAAGATTTCTGTTAGAAATAAGAAAAGTATCCTTACTGAGTTCTGTTTCCATCCCAACTGAGTACACTGCGACGCAGTTTGACACTAACCACGACAGTGGCAGTCACACAAGGCCACTCCCACTTCAGACACCAGCCTGCACTTTTCACCATTTAGCAACCAATCCAGGAGCTTCCTACAGTACTAGGGGCTCAATAAGAATGATCTCATTAGCATAACAAAGACATTCCTCAGGTTCAATAATTTGCTAGAATCATTTAGCAGAACTCAGGAAAGCCATAGTATACTAATGATTGCAGTTCTTTTTCTGGTAAGTTCAAGGTGTGTGTGTGTGTGTGTGTGTGTGTACTCCACATGGAGAGAGATTCCATGTTCAGTGCCCATGTTGTCAGGCAACATCATCCTCTTGAGCCATCTATGTGTTCATCAAACACAAAGCTCCACTGAGTTTTGGCAGCCAGAGTTTATATTGGGGTTCCATTATGTTGGCATGATTGATGGAGTCATTGGCCATGTGATTCAATTCAATTTTCAGTCTCCTCCTCTCCCTAAGGCAGTGGTTCTTAACCTGGGTTCTATCAAACCCTAGGGGTTTGATGAGTCGGTCTCAGGGGTTCAGAGAAGACTGCCACGGAGGCCAGAATAAAGTAATACTGTAATTTGTTGTGAGTTCATGCACTTTGTTGGTTTTGTTCTTTGAGCAAGGTAATGTTCATGCACGGCTCATTTTGTGTACCAGTAAAAAAACATATACCTATGTCTTGAATTTGGAAAAAGAAATCATATTTTATTTATCACTAAAGAAGGGTTCGGTGAATGCTCATATGAAACTGGTGGGTTTGGTACCTCAAAAAAGGTTAAGAACCACTTCCCTAAAGGTTGGGCTGGCCCAAAGTCCCCTATCCCTTAATCACAGGGTGGGTTTTTCCGGTGATCAGTCCCCATACCAAAACTACCTAGGGGCCTACCAAAAAGGGATCACCTCTTTAGCATAACAAAGCCACTAAATATCCAAGGGTTTTATAAACTTCATGTCAAAAGCCTAGGACAAAGTCTAGACCAGTGGTTCCTTAACCTTTTTTGAGGTACCAAACCCACCAGTTTCATATGTGCATTCACCAAACCCTTCTTTAGTGATAAATAAAATATGATTTCTTTTTCCAAATTCAAGACATAGGTATATGTTTTTTTACTGGTGCACAAAATGAGCCGTGCATGAACATCATCACCTTGCTCAAAGAACAAAACCAACGAAGTGCATGAACTCACAGCAAATTACAGTATTACTTTATTATGGCCTCTGCAGCAGAGGCTTCTCCGAACCCCTGAGACCCACTCATCGAACCCCTAGGGTTCGATAGAACCCAGGTTAAGAACCACTGGTCTAACAAAAGATTAAACCACCATTAGGCTCTAGTAGCTAATTTAAAAGGCAGCCAGTCTTTCTTCTTCTGGTGCAAATCATCATTTCTTGGTTTTCTGGCAATAGCTCTGGTGTCTTATTGGGGTAGATTACTAGAGAATGGGGAATAGGGTGTCTTATTGGGGTAGATTACTAGACAATGGGGAATGGGGAGTCTTATTGGGGTAGATAACTGGAGAATGGGGAATGGGGTGTGTTGGGCAGATAAAATATATTATGTTCACTTTGTTAAAGATAGTGCTGCCCACGTACAAGTCCGTTGACATTAATGTGTGTTGGGGGACAGGCTGTGGGCAGGCTGGGTCGTTATAGCCCAAGGCTTAGTTTTAAGAGTAAGCTTTTCCCCACACCTTTGACTGATTGGATGATATAGGTGGTGCACTCTCATGAGGGATTCTCCCATTATGCCTCAGATAAGTGACTTTGTATCAGAGACTTCCTTGTTTGTAGATTGGATTAAAGGTTTGGATTTCTACACTATAAAGTGGGGCTAACCAGGAGCTTGCTCTCTCGGTTCCTGAGGTTAGCATTAGAGAGGAGAGCAGATTAAGGCCACGTGGAGGAGGCCAGGAGAAGCAGCCAAAATGGTGGAGTGCTAAGGAAGAAGCCAGTTTGCGCAGAGAGAAGGAGATGGGAAACAGAGGTGAATAAGCCTAGTGAACTAGAAACCTTTTGATTCTAGGAAACTTGGACAAGTCAGTAGCTTTGTGAGCACTGAATGAGTGAGTTTTGGAGCCCAGTGTGTTTTTACTTGCCTGCTGGGTGCAAGTTAGGATTAAAGATAATGGCCCACCAGTTCTTGGCTCCGTTGTTTCATTAATGACTGTCCGAATCGAATGAGAACCTGCATTGGCCAGTCGGCTGTGATAGTGACCTTGGCCACTGGCTTTACAGGGTGTCTTATTGGGGTAGATTACTAGAGAATGGGGAATGGGTGTCTTAATTGGGGTAGATTACTAGAAAATGGGGAATGGGGTGTCTTATTGGGGTAGATTACTAGAGAATGGGGAATGGAAGTTTCTTACTCTAGTAATTGCTTGAGCGATTATTTTTAAAACACAAAGTCAAAAAGTGAGATATGTGCATAGAATTGCAGGAAAGCTTGATAGGTTGGGGAGAAACTAGAAACCTTGGGCCTCAGGCATTGTACTTGAGGACCTGTGTCCTGCATCACAGATACTGGAGCTGAGAGGGTGAACCTGCTAAATCTCATGTCTGATTCGTAACATCAAACACACAGACTTCATTATATAGAATGCTTGGTTGCCAAGTCTTGTTTTTCATGGGGAGATGGCAGACATGAAAGGGAGTGAGAAAAATCACAGCAAGTCTGTGGACACAAAGAAAGTAAAGGGAAAGCTTAGCTGGAGAGGAGGAGTTGGTGGGGGCCCAGAACCCTGGGGAAGATTCTGTCCTCTCCACCTGTAGTCTGGGAATTAGAAAGGGTAGGGTGTGTGAAGCTCTCTGAGCACTGTGGAAGGAGAAAGTGTCACCACACAAAGAATGAGGATTTTCATGAGATCCTGACTCAATTCATGATTAGGCTCCAACTTTTAATAATCCAGAAACTTCCCTGCAACTTCTGTCACTGTAAACCTGCTGCTTCAATTAAGGGAACATTCTCCAAAACTATTAACTCTCAAGGCAGCAGTAAATCCTCTGCTAGCAAAATGCTATGAAAATCATCGTATGTATCTTGTGTTCCGGGTTAGCTCAGGTCCAGGGATCCCTACTAGAAGCCTCAGCTAGCCAGGTGGGACTTTAGGTGACCTGGCGCCAGGGCAGTTCCCGTAACTCTCCACCTGAGCAGTCCTGATTGGTGTCTTACCTTTGCCTGACCCTTGGACATCCTGACAGCTAGTCATCCCCCCTCTTTTCACTTACCTGGGCATTCTGTTGCTTGGTCGTTAGTCATTACCCCTCCATTGTTTAAGTGCCACAGGTAACGGAAGTTTTCCACCTGCGGCAAGAAATGCAGCCAAACTCAGTCCTGTATAGGATGAGGCTTTTCATCCTCTTGCTGCTGAAGTCACTTAGGCTCTCAGCCAACCAGTTCACAGGTGCATAAATACATTTCTTATAAAACTCATCAGGCCTTGTGCATCCCTCCTTTGGTGACCTAACATCCCTATCATCAGCACAGTTGTAAAAATCCAGGTTAGAGAAAGCTGGAGGGTCAATGTCACAGCCTAAGGTCTCATCCTTATCCATAAAATGACCATGCGGCCTAATAGGAAGAAGTGTTTGGCTAAGCAGAAGAAAGATACACATTACCTCTAATATCCGGAATATTGTAAGGACTAGCTTAAATGAAGTGGTTCTGTACTTGTTGCCATGTCCCATCATTAGCTGGTGTAATATAAAATGCACTGGGAACATAGAAGTGGCACATCAGGAAAATCAGCTGTCCCCAGGCACCAATAAAAAGAGAGCTTCCTAATCAAAGGTCCATGCATGCTTTGTCAGGATAGTAAATGACTGTGGCTACTGACTTCTTGTCAGTTTTCCCTTAGGAAGAGAGCTGGGAAGATTATATGCCCAGTTTGTGTGGTGTGGCTTTCTGTCCCTTTCCATGGCGATTCTAACATTATTACATGACTGTGCTAAAGGTTAAATTCCAAGTGGATGTTCTCTGTGTATATGAACAGCACTTCTCGATCCCCACCCTTCCTCTCACCTTCTGTTGCCTCTATAGCCAGGACTCTAGGAAATTTGCCTCATAACACCAAAGCAATGATTACCAGCAAAACAAAAAAATGACCCACCACTAGAAATTATTATTTTTTAGTGAGAGAGACAGAGAGAGACAGATAGGAACGTACAGACAGGAAGGGAGAGAGATGAGAAACATCAATCCTTCTTTGTGGCACCTTAGTTGTTCATTGATTGCTTTCTCATATGTGCCCTGACCAGGGGGCTACAGCTGAGCCAGTGACCCCTTGCTCAAGCCGGTGACCTTGGGCTCAAGCCAGCGATCATGGGGTCATGTCTATGATCCCACACTCAAGCCAACGACCCTGTGCTCAAGCTGGATGAGCTTGTACTCAAGCTGGTAACCTTGGGGTTTCAAACCTGGGTCCTCTGCATCCCAGGCCAATGCTCTATTCATTGCACCATTGCCTCATCAGGCTAGAAATTATTTTGATTGTACTACTTGCTCAGGAATTTGTTGCCCTGACCTTAGATACTAAGTCTCAAACAAGGAAATGAGTCACATTTCCACATGGATATTCAACATAGTACAAAAGCTTGTCTAGATTCTCCTTCAAATCATTCAGAAGAAAAGAAAAATCACATTTTCCAAAAGGCACAATTAATACAAGTTGTTGGGTGAAATTATGAAGTGTTAAGTACAGCCACAGGTGAACATTACAATGCTGCTGAGGGCGAATACAACTTCCTTCTTATTTTGTTCGAGGGTAAAGAGAAGTTAGTTCTGGGCTTTGCCACTTTAATGCTGTCCCTTGTAAGCCCTGAGGTTGACCACCTTTGTTCACTAGTTTTCTTGAAAGAAGAGTATTTTGAACACATTTTGATGGATGTGTTTGCTATAGCTATTTTCTGGCCAGGTTTTCGGATGGTGTGAGAAACGCCTGTTCTTTTTTTGTGTAGAAGTTGTCTAAACTGATCTTAATCTTCAATATTTATTTTAACACTAAAATAATAAAGATGATTTAGTGTGTGAATACTGAGGCATTTATGCATCTTAACAGCCTTTGGGCATCATCATCTTTCAAGATAATTTTCTAAAATTAGCTCTTGTCATATAGCCAAGAAAATATGCAGTCTGCATAAAAGAGGAAGGTACCACTCCTGAGTGAAATCTTTCTCTCTTTTTATAAGCTCATAGGCTCCTTTTACAAATGATCCCCTTTTATTTGTTTCCTATTTTTTTTTTTAATAAAAGAAAGCAAGCCTCCAGACAGCCAAATGAATGGCACTAAAGTCCACCCCCTAAGTCATTCCTTCTCTGGCCCGAGCCTGTGCTTACCTGATATCCAGAAGAGCCAGAAGGAGAAAGTCGGCCAGGTGCAGCAGAGCTTGGTGATGAGAGCAACCCACTTTCTCCTGTGGGGTTGGGGCGGAGATGTGGAACTGCCAGTTAGTCTCCTGGAAGGGCAGTCCCACTGCTTGGGTGTGAGCTCTAAGGCCAGCAGTTCCAGGCCATGTCTCCCTGTGACCAGGAGCCACTTGATTCCAGCATGGATTTAGCAACCTTATCTGTGAGGAAGGACTCTGCTAGGGCCAGCGGGCTGAAATGAGCTTGCTTGGCAAAGGTGTGAGTTTAAAACGTGTGCTAGGGCTTCCAGTTAATTTAAAATTTGGATGTTTGAGCCATCTCGGTGGGGGAAACGTGTGAGCTACTTCAAGGCAGGACCACATACTGTTTTGTATTCCTAAAAATAAAAAAGTAGGTTGTAAGGCCTGTGGCCAAGGCCAGGCAGGTTCGCAGTGGATTTGGTAGATGGTAGAAAAACTGTGGAGCTGGAAAGGCGTGGAGCATTTTTTTTTGTGTGTGTGTGACAGAGACAGAGACAGATAAAGAGAAAGACAGAGAGAGTGACAGGAAGGGAGAGAGATGAAAAGCATCAATTCTTTGTTGCAGCACCGTAGTTGTCCGCTGATTGCTTTCTCCTATGTGCCTTGACCAGGGGGCTACCGCAGACCGAGTGACCCCTTGCTCAAGCCAGCGACCTTGGGCTCATGCTGGTGAGCCTTGCTCAAACTAGGTAAGCCTACACTCAAGCTGGTGACCTCGGGGTTTTGAACCTGGGTCCTCCATGTTCCAGTATGACACTCTATCCACTGTGCCACTGCCTGGTTAGGTGGGCCATTTCTTTTAATAAAGTCTCACAACGGCAGACAAGCACACAGGTGGAGAAACCCTCAGCAAACAAACAGCAAAATATGGTCCCTGACAGTGGCAGGCAGGCGACCCGCACATCTGCAATCCCCAAACTCTCTCTAGCGCAAGCACCCACACACACGTGGCACAGCCACACACTCACATTCGAAGCAGGCAAAGTGCTTGTAGCTGGTAACCCCGTGAGCAAGCCTAACACAGCTGCCCCACATAGGTTGTTCCATGAAAGGTTCCCATTGAGTATTTCTGAAGTAAATGAAATGAATAACCAAAATTAACAAAGTAAAATAAGTGGGGTTGCCTGGATGGGGGCGCTTGGCTGGGTTAGGAGGGAGGGAATGCAATGCTCGCTGTGTTTCCCAGGCCATTAAGAGTGTCTGGGTGGCCCCAAGCCCAAGGAACCTTTGTTGTATGGTTAGGTTAGTATTAGGAACACGAGTCATAGAAGTAGCCAGGGCGGCGAAATGAACTAACTGCAGTTCTAGCAGACCAACCATTTACCAGATGCTTGCTATATGGCAGGCCCTGTGCCTGACACCTTATTCCTTCAATTCTTCATTCTCAATTTAATCTTTACAACAAATCTCTTAGTGAACATTAGTATTCTCATTCAACACATAGAGGAATGAAGCTCCAAATGGTCTTTTTCTTGTATGTTGTTACAAAAAATACCCCTTCTTTTCACCGTATATCATAAAGACAAGAAAGGTCACACACCATGCCTAAAATGTAATGAGATTCTCCCCCCACCCCGCCACAAAGTATGATGCTGAATTTTAAGTCAGCTCTATAACTGATTAGACCAAGTGATTCTTGAACCCCCCGGTTCCGCTAATATCTGTGTCTGTGTTCACGGAGAAATCAATATTCCTCACTCAGCTTCAGGACCCCGAATCCGTACCCCCCATGCTCAACAGCCCCCTGGGAAAGCCTCGCCGTGTCACAACAGCCAATAGGGTGTTGTCTGTCAGAATGAGCTGCCAATTCACCGACATTTCCAGAGAGGTTTCAAGTGTGAAGGCCCATGATCTCAAGGGGTTTGTTATCTAGGTAGGATGACAAGATGATTCTGATTGCTTGGTTTCTCTGTCCCAGGGTAGGTGGATCTACAGAGGCATGATATTGATTAAAATAATCCTGGAGTGCTTCAGAGAGGAGGGGAACTCGAGCTGGACATTGAAGGACACACTGGCATGGAAAGAAGACAGTCACCTCTACCCAGTAGGACACTTGAGCCAGGGGTGCCTGGAATGAGAATAGGTAGAATGTGGTACACAGACTGGTGACTAGGAATGATGGGCTCAAGCCGGACAAGGGTGCACTACTTTTATTAAGATTATGGCATTAATTTAGGGGCAAATAATTTTAGTTGTACAAGATTTCTCCTTGAGTGGCAGGGCAGATGGAACATAATTTAAGAGGCAGACTTACATATGTGAGCCACTCTGTGTAGCTGTTAGCTTTCAGAATTTTCTGCAATGAGGTAGCAGGTGCCACCGAGGCAGGGGGAGGTGGGAATGATTCCAGACATCCATCTATTATTGGTTGTACCAAGAAAACACAGCTGCCTTCTAGCTAGGGTCTGCTGGCTTCTGGAAATATTATCCGTCTGCTTTGGACACAATGGCCTGTTTGTTTTAATGATTAGCATTCAAATATTTACACTTTATACCAATAATGTGCCAAGGCTGATTTATTTTTTGTGTGAGAGAGAGAAAGGAAAAGAGAGAGAGAAGCATCAAGGCGTTCCACTTCACTGTGTACCCATTGATTGCTTCTCATATGTGCCCTGACCAGGGCTGGAACCTGTGACCTTGGGGTCAAGCAGGCACCCTTGGGATCGAGCCGGCAGCTCTGGGTTTGAGCTGGTGACCTCAGCACTCCAGGACAATGTTTTATCCACTGTGCTACCAGCCAGGGCACCAAGGCTCATGACTAAAGCTATAAATTAGCTTTGGCACTGATGCTTAATAGTCAGAAGATGGAAATGTACATATTTGCCATTGAGATGTGAACATTTTACTCTGTCCTCAAATGTATGTGGGGGCTGGCAGATGGCTCTTACAAGAAGGCCTCTGTCTCAGCAGAAACCACCCTCTCTTGGAAAAAGCACGCCTCTCTCATAGCCCATGAAGGCAGCGAGCATCAATATGGGCCCATGTGGATGGGCATGTGATAGTGAGGGTGTATAACTTGGTGGCAAATCAGAGTCACCAACTCTGGCCTACAGGTAGGGGTTATCAAGTGGGGCAATGACTGCTCATGAGGAGTAAAGGTTGGTTAGATAGCCTGTTCAGATCCTTGTCAGCTGGGTGATTGTGCATGAATTCTCTGAGCCTAGTTTCTTCAAGGTCATTACTGCTTTATGAGATGCATGAATGAGACATTGTGTGTGATGTGACCAGCATGGTGCCTAGCCCAAAGTGAGAGCATCAAGAGATATGACTTTTCAGTCCAGTCTTTAAAATTCTGTAAAA